>CM069436.1:80299376-81538502 GCA_035610365.1 Aquatica leii | reverse complement strand
CATCTTATACCCTCGTTGCTCCTGATCAACTTGATGTTTTACTCTGAACCTACCATGTTTCTGCATTGACACCTTTTGTAGAAGACGAAAGTGTGAATCCAGCACCGATCTACCCCATGAGAAAGAGAGGCCGACCCCGTAAGGCTAAAGTAAAGAATACGAAGCTACCTTCTTCAGTTGAAGGAAACCTGACTATAGCAGTTCCAGTAGTAGATGAAGTGCCAACAACGAGTACTACATATCTTCGCCGAGACCGCAAGATTAATCAACCATGTACAGCATCTTGCTGTGCATCTTCAATTGATCTATTGCAGATACCATTCACTATTGCATCTTACCCGAGACGATATGTGAAATCCAAAGGAAGAGAATTGTAACCGGTACTAGTAGTGGAAACACAAACCAAATTTATATATGTAGTTTTGTTAATGTTATTTACAAACGTTAAAATAAAATAAAATAAACTTACGGGACAAAATTAAATTAATAGATTTGATCTGTACTAAGAGAACCATTTTCTGAGAAATTATGACCTTCTATGGTTCCTTTGTTAATTAAAACATCCTAACGATGTTAGTAGGAAAAGTATAAATAAACACTTGACGCTTTGTCAAATCTCTAAATTCCTCGTTGTATAAAGCTTTTGTTGCGTGCATTCTGCGATGCGTCGGAGTTAGGCAACGCTTGTGTAATTTATCTTCGGTTTGAGGATTAAAATAATCAAATTATCGTTTCGTTCGTAATGGTACAATCGAAGGTTAAGTTACTTAAAAAATTACCGTTTCCTCGTTTAAAACTCTTGGCAGCAGTGTTATTGTATAACGTTGTTGCATTCGTATTCAAAAACTATAAACAGATCGCGGGTACCATTGGCGTAGATACGCTTTTCGCCGCATCGTTGTAAGACTTTTACAGCTAACCGCGTTTTACACATTCTAGAAATATTTCCTTCTAGTTGTCATGTGTGTGCTTGTGACAATCCGGCCAATTTGGTTTTACGTAGTCTTTTACCAGAAGAGCTAGTCGCATGTTTTTTTATGGTAGGCAGGACCAAATTGGCTTTATTAACAAGAATTCTGGCCGAAAAATATACTTGTTTTGTCACCGCCAGGAACCACCTGTGAATTAAAGCACGTGGTATTTATGGTACAGAAAGTTTGTCATAAGTTTTTCTTTTTACTCCATTGTTATTCGTCATTGCACAACATTCAAAAAGTTATTGCATATTGTCTGCGATTTATCACAAAACCTTCTTCATCCGCGTTGGACCCAGATTTCAACATGACTCGTTTTTCGCGTTTGCAATTTTTACAAAGATTACACTAGGACTTTTGGCGCAGGTAAAATAATGAATACTTGCACACACTATACCAAGGCGGAAAGTGGTCAAAATAAAAAGTGTTTGGGCCAACAGATATTGGCACGTTTGTCTTCATCAAAGACGAGTTGAGTCCACTTCTACATTAGACTATAGACAGAATAATTGAATTGCATCTTCGAAAAGATAATATCGTTCGCGTGGCGACAGTTTGTACTGCTTAAGGATTGTTCAAACGGTCTTTAGTATGTCCGCTGCCTTTGCACTAACATTGTATTATATTTAGTTTAAGTTAGTTTCTGTTAGTGGTTATTGGAAATTACAGTTGCACTGCTGATTTTGTTGGGCGGTATGTTTCGTGATCGTGACGAAAACTAGATTATTCAAAAAGTTAAAAAAATCTAAGATTTACTGCACCAAAAATAACTACAAATATCGAAAAAGGTAAACCCAAAAACAGTTCAGAGAGTTTTAAGAAAACACTAATTACAACTGCAAAATTGCGCGAAATAAACCATTCTTAAACAAGAACAATAGGAAAGAAAGATTAGAATTTTCAAAAGCTTATATAAACAAAAAATTTAACATTTGGAAAAACGTCTTTACATACGAGTCCAAATATAGTATATTTGGTTATGATAGTAAACTTAGAATTTGACGAAAATTTAATAAAGTGATGAAATTTAAAAACTTGAGTGTAATCATAAAACATGGAGGTGGATCATAGTTAGTGTTTTTTTGCAAAACTGTGTTGGAAATTTAGTACATCTCGTTAGCATTATAAATAAATAGAATTAATTAGACGTTTGAAAAAACAATCCAAAAAGCAGCGTAGAAAAATGGGTATTTAAGATAGGTTGTCTACGCTGACAATAATCCAAAACATTTTTCAGGAATTGCAAAGAAACGAACATGGTCTAACTCTCCAAAAATCATTCCAAAACCGTTACAATCACTTGATTAGAATGTGATAGCGCATGTATGGAATGAACTTGAGGCCCGTATCAGAAAACACGACAATCCTAATAAAAAACAGTTGAAGAAGAAAAAATGTCAAACTATAGAAAGAGAGTATATTGAAGATTTAGTTAAATCGACGCCTTGTATATAAAAAGATGTGCTCGATAATATAAAGGTTACCTAACAAATCAATGATTCATGCACGAATTTGAATGTGAAATGCATTTTTAGAGCAGTTTATATTTTTATTAAATTTGAAGCTTAATTAACAAATTGTTGCGTTTATATGTAGTTGTTTTATTCTTTTGATTCTAAGAAATACATTAGTTCTTAATTTTTGTTCCAATCATTTCTAATACAGTTGTAATAAAATATATTCAGAAATAAAGATTTTATGATTTTTACTTTGAGTATTTTCCAAAACTAATTATTTCACAAACAGCAAATTGTTTTGTTTAAGGTAACTGTTTTATTAAAAGAAGGTGGTCGTTAACGATGTATGATACTATAGTTTTCAATAAAGCTATCAAGTTTAGCATCCTTGATAATCGCGTCACGTGAGTGACTTCAATTTCTGAGGTCTGAGTCTATACTTTTTGTATTTATATTAATTTATAGTGCTTGTCTTTACCTTGCGTTTACTTGTTTATTTTTGAACGAACAGATTATTAAAAATGCCGCAAAATTAAAATTTATCATGTGCACTTTTAAAGTCTAAAACTAGGGTTGAAATGTAGATACTTATACTACTATTTGTATTATGAAATAAAACAAAAAAATAATTTAATATTTTAAATATTTATGGTTATGAACAATTATAACAAGTAATATTGCGATTCTTAAGTTTAAAAACATTTTATGTTTGATTAACAGTTAGTTTAATTCAATGAGAATTAAACTGACACATAAACTAACAGAACCTAGATTAAGTTATTGGCGTACGCTGGCGTTATAAATAACTTACGTTATAGAGATTAGCATTACAGACTTGCTATGTTTCTTCAACTGCAAAAATTATGTGAAGTACCTATAATATATTATTATATATTAACGTTAAGTTTTAATATTAGTTTTATAGTTACCTTTAAGTTATTCAATATTTTAATAAAAATGTTACAAATTGTTATCATACAAAAAATATTAATTAAAAGTTTTGATAAGATTCAACTTAGACATTAATAGTTTGTTCGTTTTATTATAATGTTGTAAAATTTCCTCTTCAAAGCGTTAATTTGTTTATTAATTGTTCGTTGTTGTTAATTAGGTAATTTTATTTATCTACAATAAATACTGCCATTAAAAAGGTTTAATAAATGCATCCTTTCGTTGATTTATAATATATTATTTTAATTTTCTATTCGGTCAAGTATGAGTCGTAATTACGACTATATTATAAGTTACTCTAAACTCAGTTTTAAAAACGTGTTTCTTTATATTGTGTAACGACTTAAAATCTCAGGTGCGGATAATAATTTTATAATTGGGTCGACTGTGCTCAAATATAAGTAAAGAACTATGAGGGTCGGAGAAATCTTTTTGAGGAGAAATTTATGTTATATTGCTTACCTGTCTAGATAATATAAACAAACGACACCAACGATAAACTTAGTGATTTTTTTATCAGAACAAAAGTCAGAAAACCTAAAAATGTAACTTAAGAAAAAAACATAAACAAACCTAGAATTAAATAGAATGAAATGTAATAATCAAAAACGTAAATGTATACATAAAAAAACATAAATTAAAATCAAGTTAAAATATCAAAAAAACTTATAAACTAAACATATTAATTCAAACGACAATAAGAGGTTAAAGACCTCTTAAATAAACATTAACTAACTACATATTGTAAATGGCTGTTAGGATCCTGTACAAGACGGAACTAATCGAAACTAATAACTAAACTTAATAATTAATATGCACATAAAATTTTGCAAATTAATCTAAGCACAGCTTAGTGCTTACTATGTACAATTTATTAACGATAATGAGTACAATTTATTTTAAAGGTCTACAATTCGATAGTATATTAATAAAAGTTGCACTAACAAATATTATTAAACGAAAACTTTCGATACGGAACCGAAATTAATTGCTTAGACAACTAAACGTAATTAACTATTATTGGTTAAGTTTTAAGCTAATAAACGCGATATTGTAACAACAAACGTTTTAAGTTCATAAATGTGATACTGCAAAGACAAATGCTGTAAGTTCATAGATACGATAAAATGCAGAAACACACCAGGTGATTGATAACGCGGTTGTTGAAGAATTAGGGAAACCTCCTAGATAATAAAATACTCATAGATCAGACAAATAAAAAAGTTTGATAAATCAAGAGATTAACTATTAAGAAACAATAGATACCAGGTGTCAATCAAAAACGTAACGTCATAGCGTAGTAATTTTTTCACACCTTAGACTCACATAAATGCAACAGTTTTATTTACCCCATAAATAAGTAGACGAGTTGGCAATACGTAAATAGATTAAATATTTTCCATTTATTTGTTTACAAACGTATGTAACGACCCAGTAAACACAAAATTGATAATGTTTAGTAACAGTTTCAAAACAAAAAAATTATGATTCACTCTTGTTTCAAACATAAAAGAAATCTAACCGCAATAAAATAGCTATAAGTCCATCGCTGTTTCACTTATTTGAATCAGTATAGTTTCGGTATTTTAAATTCAAATCTGTTGCAAACTAAATGTTGCATTCGGTTTACGTTTTAAAAGCTTCGTTCTTGAACTGATACTAAATGATCGATACATGTATGATTTTTTTGTTTCAATCATGAACTAAAACAATTCTTTCAATAATATAATAATACATTTTCGAATGCACGTTTCAAATTTTATTGCACAATAAATATTTTTAAATACAATATCACATTGAGTTTTTTACATATTGCAAGTTTCCTGGATGTGGTCTTTTCACGGAAGCCTCGAAAACTGCATCAGTTACTGTTGGGTAGCAACTTTTAACCACATCTGTAACATAGAAATAAATATTTCATTTATATACATACATAATCATAGAGTTACACAAAGTTAATTACATTTTTTTAATCAAAAACAACACAAACTTAATATAAATATCACTTTAGCAATCATTAGAAAGTTATAAAAACACTGTGAATACATTTAGCTGTACATAATCGTATAGAAAACTTGAAGAATTGAACTGTAATTATAAATCTTAAAGTATCATCAGATTTACGCAATAATCTACCTTAACGCAACCATGTGTGTTAATTTACATTTTTTTTAATACAAATTAAAACATGATACATAAAGAACAGAAATGACAATAATATCGATTACATTTATGGATTATAATAAAATGTTTCGGCTTACCGTTTATTGTTCCATTTCGTAATTGTACACACAGCATCACTTATCAAACTGCAACCGAACAAGTGAAAAGATATCAATTTGCAGCGCAAGCGTTGACGACAGTAATCAAAAGTATAGCAACGACTAATGCTGACTAATCACAAAGTATTCGTTTTTCCTAGAACGATTCCACTGTTTTGAAAATAATTCAATCTTATTTAATCAATCTTTAAACAATTCTAGTTATTCAAAACATATTCGGTTTTTAATAAATCAGTTTTTAGACGGTTGCTGATTATGGGATAAAAATTGCAAGTACTGAAACGGTTTAAAACTGATTGTGAAAAATTGGAACTCTTTCAATTTATTCACTGTCCGTTACATGTAAATGATATAAAAATGGAACTAACACGAAACAACGTAATGAAATAATTGTTTTAACTTTGTGACTGTAACAGTTTCAATCCGTGTTTACTGGAAAATGGACTCCATTACACCTCCTGTCAATTAGAAATCGGCAGTCATCTCAAGTACAAAATCAAATTGTGCACCAATAGCCGTCCTAAATTCTAGTGTCTAATTCTTTAAAATAATTGACACATATATTTGTGAGCTTAAACTGAAAAACCTTACCATTTTAATAAAAATTATGAACAGAATTACAACTCAATTCCTTGTAAACCCTGTTTTTTTTGGTACAAAATCAACAGTGTTATTTTTTAAAACGATTTAGATAATTTCTAAGAATTTAAAAATTGTTGTCAAATTGCTATTTTTGTATTTTTAAATAGTTATTTGAAATTCTGTTAAATTTATGTTTTAACGCGTCAATTAACGTGACTAAAAACAATGATAAAATGATGTGGCATACTATACCTTGGATATAAAAATCTACGTAAAGATTTGTGAATCTTACAATGCATTAGTTGAATTTACAAACCCGCAAAATATAAATCATGTTTTGATAGTCACGGCTAAAAGCCGCAACGTGTCGATCGTTCCGTTTTTTGGGGCTTATCAGCATTGGAATATATTCTGTTGTATTTTTAGAAATACAACAATACTTTGTTGTATAGTTATATGACATACATTATTTTTTAGTATAAGAGCCCACGTATAAGTTTAATAACTATAAATATTTACAAATCTGTATATATTATATAAATTGAAAATGCGCACAATTAGTAACGGTATGTTTCAGTATAATTTTTATTAATATAATTGTTGTAAATATGAAATTATTTATTTATTAGCGGTGTTTGTGGTATTTCCCATTTTTTATTTTGTTTTTGATTCTATCTGCAATAATATTATGAAATGTTTTTAGAGATTTAATTTATACATAGAAATATAAAACATAAAAAAATGTTTAATTTAATAAAATACTCGTTTATCTAACAATATATAATTTTATGTCTGTTTTAAATTATACTAACAATAAATTGATTTCCGTTATATAGAACTATTTATCTTGTTAAGAATTTTAAAACTAATTTATTTAACACAAAATATTTATACGTTTAAAACTACACAAAACTAATTAAATCTAAGTATAACTAAAAAAACACTTACTCTAATTTATATAGTACAGTCACTCAAAAAATAATGTCCACTTATTTATTTAAACTTGAATAATCTTTTTAACACTGCCAACTTTGAATTACTAATAACCAACTTATGATTGGTTTGTATTGCTGTTATATATTTTGGCCATCCTTCGACAATTTTCCAAACGTTCTAGCCGTTGATAGTAACTTCGTGAATGCTCTTGAAGCTGAACGTTTTAATATTTTATGTAAAGCTTTATGTTGCAACAAATACTGTTATTAAAATATATAAATTTCTAAATATTGACGGACAAATAAAAATATTGAAAGCGCTTTCATCAAATTTGTCTTTAAGAAATTTAGTATTGTGATTTGTACAACCTGGTTCTATACTTCATAATTTTTTTATTTAAAAAAAAAATATGAATGAATTAAAAACATAGCTAAATTAAGCCATTTGCAAAGCAGACAAAATATTTTTACGTGATTGAGTAACAACATCACAACGATATATAGTAATAGTTACCATCTTGTAGGTAACCTATAAAGTACTATTAAATAATACTATATATGTAAAAATCTTGTTTATAAGCATTTTAGTTAGACAATAACTGCGCTAAACTTGGAAGCATTAATTTAGATGCAAAACGCTAGTAGTTTTGGATGCAAACTTATAACTGACACATCTGGCGCTGCTTTTATAAATATTACATATTTCTAAGTTACAGATCAATATATTCTCTTACAGTTATCTATGAAGATACGGTTTCAGAGATTTAAAAAAGACATACGTTTTTTGATTACATGTAAAATAACCTTGAAAGAAAATTATATCTATGCACGATAACACTTATGTTATGAAATTCGGTCTATGTAAACAACTGGTATTCTGAGAAATCTAATTATTTCTTTAATAGAAGACAATTTTATAATTGAACGTACAGTTTCTAATTTGTATATATTTTTTATAGTATTCGAGCGCTTAAAACAATAAAATAAACTACCATATTTACAAAATCTCTATTTAAATTTGATATAAAATAGATTAAAGCTAAGTAGTAGTGAATACACATGCTGATAAAAAGTTATAAAAGATATATTAATAACGAAATGACTAAAAGCTTTATAAATTTGAGTGGGCAGGCGTGTCTAACTGAAGATGGTCCTTTTTAGGAAGTAAAATGTTTCTGTTTTTTCACATAATGAAAACACATCTGGGGTATAGTATAGGCAATTCTGGTATTATTTTAGCCAAATGCCTTTGTTTTTATTTATGCAGTCCACGCCGCTTAATATAATCACGTTAAAACTTAAGGTTTTTGATAACAATAACCAAATAATAACAATAACCGAAATTTAAAAAAAAAACGCTTATTTGTTACAAAGCAATAAATACATACAGCGTGAATGTGATTAACATTTGTTAATTTAAAAAGTGAAATCAAAGCGTCAGCCCAAGCAAAAAAAAATATAAAACGTTTAAAAAAGGCAACATTTTAGCTAACGGATCTGTAGCGTCAAATAGTTTGTTAACGCCGTTACTAAACAGAAACCAAAAACTTATTTCACTGCTCTAAGAACTACACAAGTCGTCTCAGAAATTTGCTGACACTAAAAATAAATACAAAATAACGTTATCACATAAGACGTAGTTCATTTTAGTTGTTATTCTAAGAAGGCACATGCTTTCCAAGTTAATTCTTGAAGATAACGTATTACGGATTTGTCAAATAATGTACCGTTTCGTAGATCAGTCAAAATATTGAAATAAAGAAATAACACTGCAAAAATAAGATAAGCAACTATTTTTAGGGTAGAATGATAAAAATTCTAACTCTAAACAAACGTATTGTGAATATTCAGCTAAAAAATGCATACAAAATAAGTTATTTATCATGTATGGAAACAAACCTGAGAATATATTGATAACATAAACCGAAATTATGATTACTATAAGCGGCGTTTTTTTTATGTAATAGCATACGTCTGGCTTGTTACTTTAGTAAAGTGATAACAAAACCCGATTTAAAACATTATTCAAAATTCCAATAAGCGGCGAGCGATGTAATAGTAATTCATACTAAAATTTAAATTATTAATTTGGTTCTACAGTCCGAATATTTGAAGCATCGCTCTTTTGTTTATTGCTAAAAATACATCTAAAATGCTAATAAGCTTCTATATTTAAAATTTATGTGTCTTTTAAGAAGTATAAAAATTAAAAAAAAATAAATTAGCACATCTTTGTTGGCTTCCGGCTTGAAAAGAAAATTAAAGAAAGTAAATGAAACAAACCACTTAACTGATTATAATTTTATAGAAACGTTTACAGGATTTTATTCATTCTATACATTTTGTTTATAAACAGAAATTAAAGTGCACGAATTATTTTTGCAAACTCATAGTTTTAAGAATCAAAGCAAGTTAAGTAGTAAAACATTACTTTGCACGTACGTTAGAACGAATACCGTGTGTAAGTAGCGTACTTGTGTCGCCATCGTTTGCAATCTTTTAATAATCAAAAACGGTTTGAGGCTTTGCATTTAATTATTACCATGTTTTTACAATTGCAAAGCTATCTTATTGTTTAACTAAAATGTATATAAACAAGAGTAAAACTAACGCTTTTTCGTTATACTAGTTTTTAAAAAACCAACAAACTGGTAGTAATCACTATATGTGACACAACCACATTTAAACTGCCACTCCTAACGTACGCGTAGAATTCCTAAATAGGAGACACCAGCTTAATATCGAAAAAACTAAAGATTGTAGCACAGAGAATGTTCATTTAATAAATATCTCAATCACTAAAAACGTAATAGTAAAATGACAACGTGAAATTAAATGCAAGAAAAGTTTTTATAATTTAACAGTCAAAGTCTTTACAAATAATGGTCCTGCAGCGAGCTGCCTAGACGTGACAGAAATCGATATTACCAGGGACGTACTTGCTTACAGTACTGATTATTCTTGTTAAATTAAGAAACGGGAAAATTGATTAATAAGGACACGTAACAAATTTTTAGATGCAGTTGATATTCAAGTTAGCAATCCAGTATATTAAGTAGTAGAGATAAACTATATACGTATAACCTAAAACTAGTTTTTTTAATTTATACAATAGTGTAATTTTTGCAACCGTGAAACATATAACACATTAAATTATTTGTCTTTCTTTTTGTTTTGACAAAAGCAATTGTTAAACTAAAGTTAAAATTTTGTAATAATTCATATTTAGAATTAACGTATAGAGTGTTTTTTAATTTTATACCCGTCGCATGTATGTAGTAGACACTACTTTTCATAGTTTTGCTAAGCTAAGATAAATAATTCGTAAAATCTTTTTTTTTCTCTCTCTGGTATAGTTTCGAAATACCCAGTAAACACGGATTGAAACTGTTACAGTCACAAAATTAAAACAATTGTTTCATTACGTTGTTTCGTGTTAGTTCCATTTTTATATCATTTACATGTGACTGACAGTGAATAAATTGAAAGAGTTCCGATTTTTCACTATCAGTTTTAAACCGTTTCAGTACTTGCAATTTTTATCTCATAATCAGCAACCGTCTAAAAACGGATTTATTAAAACCGAATATTTTTTGAATAACTAGAATTGGTTAAAGATCGATTAAATAAGATTGAAATTTTTTCAAAACAGTGGAATCGTTCTAGGAAAAACGAATACTTTGTAATTAGTCAGCATTAGTCGTTGCTATATTTTTGATTACTGTCGTCAACGCTTGCGCTGCAAATTGATATCTTTTCACTTGTTCGGTTGTAGTTTGATAAGTGATGCTGTGTGTACAATTACGAAATGAAACAATAAACGGTAAGTCGAAACATTTTATTATAATCCATAAATGTAATCGATATTATTATCATTTCTGTTCTTTATGTATCATGTTTTAATTTGTATAAAAAAAATGTAAATTAACACACAGCTAAAGGTATTCACAGTGTTTTTATAACTTTCTAATGATTGCTAAAGTGATATTTATGTTAAGTTTGTGTTGTTTTTGATTAAAAAATGTAATTAATTTTGTGTAACTCTATGATTATGTATGTATATAAATGAAATATTTATTTCTATGTTACAGATGCGGTTAAAAGTTGCTACCCAACAGTAGCTGGTGCAGTTTTCGAGACTTCCGTGAAAAGACCACATCAAAGAAAGTTGCAATATGTAAAAAACTCAATGTGATATTGTATTTAAAAATATTTATTGTGCAATAAAATTTGATACGTGCATTCGAAAATGTATTATTATATTATTGAAAGAATTGTTTTAGTTCATTATTGAAACAAAAAAATCATACATGTATCGATCATTTAGTATCAGTTCAAGAACGAAGCTTTTAAAACGTAAACCGAATGCAACATTTAGTTTGCAACAGATTTGAATTTAAAATACCGAAACTATACTGATTCAAATAAGTGAAACAGCGATGGACTTATAGCTATTTTATTGCAGTTAGGTTTCTTTTATGTTTGAAACAAGAGTGAATCATAAATTTTTTGTTTTGAAATTGTTACTAAACATTATCAATTTTGTGTTTACTGGGTAGCAAATAACGCCTAAGGGATTTTTAAAGCATTGTAGACAGCAGCTAATGAATTGATCCGTTGTTAGTATTTTCCGGTTTAGGCTTAGCCATTTCTTTCTGTTTTGGGCCATTTATCTTGTCTTCATGACACCATTCCGTATTTTGTGCATTAAAATTCAAAACTGGTTTCCTAACGCTGTTGTTTGTTCTTATCGTATGGGCTCATCTATTGTCTTTTAAAAAAATTAAAAAAATTACTTGACTCAGTGTGAGCGAGCCTGATGAAGTGTTCATCTAGAACACGAAACGGTCGCAAATTACTGAAGTAGTTGCTTTCATCGAACCTCCTAAAAGAAGGGATCATTAATTTGATCGAATTTTTCAAATTTAACGTTTTTTTTTCTTTTAGCTTTTTGTCGTAAGTATTTTTTTAATAATACTTAGATCAACGTTCTCTGGTTTTTTTAGTTGCTTCTTCGCTTGTAAGTAAATTAAGCAGTGAACGTGTTTCAAAGTATTTCCTTTTTGTTGTGTTCTGTGCGTTATATCTATCATAATTAAAAATAGTGATACAGATTGAATGCAGCCTTGCCGAACTCTTGTTTTTGTGCTGTTTTTTTTTTCTATAATATGTTATGGTGTCTGCAGTCAAGAGCTTTATTTTTTAAAACGCTTTAGTTAATTTCTAACAATTTAAAAACAGTTGACAAATTGTTATTTTTGTATTTTTTAAGTATTTACTTAAAATATTGTTAAATGTTTTTTAATTTAATTTTTACATTTTAGCAATAAAATAGAACAGTATGTTTCATATGCTTTAACGTATGGTTTAACGCGTCAATTAACGTGACTAACAACAATGATAACAAAATGATACGTTGCCTTGGGTATAAAAATCTACGTAAGGATTTGTTACAAGATTCTTACAATGCATTAGTTGAATTTACAAACCCGCAAGATATAAATAATGTTTTGATAGTTACGACTAAAAGCCGCAACGTGTCGATCGTTCTGTTTTTTGGAGCTTATCAGCTTTGGAATATACCCTGCTGTATTTTTAGAAATACAACAATACTTTGTCGTATAGTATAGCAACAAATTTTGGTATTAAGATATTATAAATATTTAATCAAATAAAAATATAAATGTCTAAATATTGACAGGCAAATAATGAGATAAAAAAACTGTTAAATTTTAAAATATAACTAATAATAATTTTAAAAAATTCACAGATATCGCAAATCTTGCAATTATCGAAAGGTGTTGAAAACAAACACAATATTACATACATAACATAATGAACAAGATTTATAACAATGTTCAAAAATAAGAATCCATACATAAATAATAAAAAAACACAAATAACTAGTATTATAGGTATATATTAAACGAGAGTAGAGTCGTATAATAATTCACCAATTGTTTGTATTTAACATTTGTCCATGAAATGCCTGAGAATTGTTTCCCATAACCTCTTCATTGCTGAAAGATGATAAATTTGTAACACCAATGACTTATAGAGAATTTTTTGTGATAACCAATTATGAGCGAGACCGTTTATTATTAAGAATTGCTGCGCGTTGATAAAACATAGCTTTTAGTGACATATCTAAAGAGAAACCTGATCGCGTTATCTTAAATCCATGCACTTGAACAAACAACATGGCATGTAAATAGGCCGGAGCCACTAATTTTTTCCATTTAATTCACTCTAAATCCAAACACTCCCGACTGTTGTTTCCCATTTATAGCTTTAGTACTATGTAATAGTTTAGTGCGAATAGTACTGCAAACTATTAAATAATCAATTTATACTGCGTAATCCCTGACAATTGCTTTACCACACTCTAATTAATCGATGCGCATTTAAAAAAAAATTACAGAACTTTATGATTATTGGATTTTACCTGAGCTTTATAGCGGTTCACAGTTTAACAACTTCTAAGATTTTGACACAATTCGAGCTACGTTGTCATAGAATTTCAGATATAAAAAACTAGATTTTTTTCAACAATTTGTCGCGTTTGCGATTTCCTGTCATATTTATAGAAAACTTATAGCAGATTAGATTCGCAAAAAAAATAATGGACATGTCTATTTATTAAATGCTTAGAGTGATTTTTTGGCGCAAAAAAAGTAAAACTAATCTTGTGAGCAACTTGTTAATTGCCAAAGACAAAGAAAAGAAAATATTATATTTGCTTTCTTCGTTTACAAGAAAAAAACAAACAAAAAACCTCGTTTAAGCGATAGAATTAAATTTTAATAATCACTCTCAAATTTCTTGCGTTAGACAGTTAATCACATCTCTCGTACAATAATCAAATACAAAACTTATGTATATCCAAATAAATTTAACTACCCAAACAGCAATGTAAGCTTGTATCAAGATTGCAGCAAACTTGTCGTGACAACTATAAAACTTGCAGCAATATTGTCGTGACAAGTTTGGAGACTTGCAGCAAGTTTGCTGCAAGTTGACTAAGGAAGCAATAACAAGCTTGTGACAACCCTGTCGCGACAAACTTGCAGCAATATTGTCATGACAAGTTTGGAGACGTGCAGCAAGTTTGGTGCAAGTTGACTAAGAAAGCAATAACAAGCTTGTGACAACCTTGTCGAGACAAATTTGCAGCAATATTGTCATGACAAGTTTGGAGACTTGCAGCAAGTTTGCTGCAAGTTGACTAAGAAAGCAATAACAAGCTTGTGACAATCTTGTTTCGAGAAACTTGCAGCAATATTGTTACGTCTTGCTATGACAAGATTTGAATTTGCAGAAATGTTACAGTCCCCTGTCATGGCAACGTTTGAAATTTGTAAAAATGCTATTAAAACATGTAATCACAAGACTTACTTACTTACAGACATATTAACGTTGCTTGTCATAGAAATTCGTTAAACTTTCAATAATATCGCTGTACTTTGAAGAAAGGTACAAAAAAAACAAAAAATTATTTTGCTTACTAATATTGTAATTAAATAAAGACTTGTTTCTACAAACTAGTTACAACTTCATTAGGTATTGTATATTTGTTTTAATTCTGTTCCATTTCCACCTGTTCTATTCATCGCTAGGTTTGTTGACCTGAAACATAAAATTAAGAATAACCTTAATTGCTCATTTGATGGTAATTTTAAATAAGCTAAACGCATGCAAAGCTTTAATAATTTAAAATCATATTATTACACAATACACAGCATACATTAATGGTCTCAAACTCGGTTACTAGTGTTTGCAAAATTATTTAAAATTTGTAATCGAATAAGTATACAAACCTAAGATGCAAACCAATAAGTGCACTAAAATGCAATAATGCTCACTTAAAAAGTCTACGATGAGTAAACACAAAACTAAATAATAATGTGTTAGAATACAAACACACGTAAATGACAGACATGACTTTTATTAACATAAAAATGCCGAGACATGCGCCGGTATTTATGCGTTTACGCCGGCGTACTGTAAATTTAAAAAAGAAAGTTTTCTGCAAGTTTGCAGCATTCTACTCAAATTTCTCAAGCGTGTGTTTTTAAAGTTGCCAATATTACCAATATTGCTGCAAACTTGCAGAAAGATTCATAAAATTGGCAAGGAAAAAGCAAGCTGAAAGCAAACTTGCTGTAAGTTTACACGCTATCTGGGTAATTTCTGACCTTTTTATATGGCACTTAATCCTTAAATTGAAGATCACGTATTGCGGTTTATTTGGTCTTAAGTGGACGCAGGTTGAGAACCACGTAACAATTTGTCACTAATTAATAACTTTATACAAAACGTACACTCAAAGAAAAATGACCAAACAGGTCAGTAACTTTTCTTCTAATAAGTGAAAAAAAAACAACGCGTAAATAACTTTTTCGAGTAGGTAAAAAAATACCAGCGCGTAAGTTAACTTCCTTGCGCGAGTACGTTAAAAGAAAACCCCGACAGTAACTTTTTTTGCGAGTATGTCAAAAGAAGAACTCCCGTATGCAACTTTATTCGCTTTTGAAGTGCGTCAGGGTTTTAAAACCTTCGTTTAAAACTTTAAAACGCAATTTTTACTTTATTTCCTAAATCGCTTTTTTCTGATTAGTTCACAAACTCTTTCAGTACCAAATCTACTAATTGGCTTTTCTTTTTTACTCAATTTGTTAAAAGCGGCGTTATGCTTCTTTTTATCTTTAAAATGTTACGACGTTTTGTTACTGGTCGGCGCTGTGTATTTCAAATAAAATAGAAATTTACCCATCCTACAATTTTTTCTCCTACGCATTAAAGAGATGAACTTTACTTTAACATGAATCTTTTCTCTAGTCTTATCAGATTTATAACGCCAATAATATTTACAATTGCTGGACTGATGATACAATTTTAACAAGTTTATACATCAGATATAGTTAATTATTACTTCGTTTACGCATTTTAAAATTTGAACATAAATTATCGGTTTAGTAAAACATGTGTGTTTCGGTCGAGTTGCTTTTGGTGACCACCGCGGTTTTTTTTGCGGCTAAGGGTAGCTTCGTCGGTGTTGTAGTATTACATCAGATATCTGGAGTTGTTTTTCTTGTAAATCATCCCACCGCCACAATGTTTGTATTAAAATGATTTGCTTAATAACTTAAAATAACTAATAAACTATTACCCTAGAACGGTACAAGACAGAGGAAAGTTGCACATAAATATTTTTATACAAGACAAAATTTACTTTAAAAAAGTCTGCGAAAGGGTACCATTACCTTTAATAGTTTAGAAGATACAAGTGTGCAAAGTTGCACGAAATTGTCTCACATTACATTAAAATTGTGTAACTCTTAAACTATTAGATATAATTATACATTTCCGCGAATTTTTTTGTAGTAAATTTTGTGCTCAATAAATCGTTTCAGTTTCATCTGTCCGGTACATCAACTTTTCGAATCAAGCATCCTATAAGAGTTTTCAACACAAAAAAAATATTCTAAGTTACGTGTGTTAAGGGAGCAGATAAGTTGTAGCGTTTTCATAATATTTGTTTTTAATAAATTTAATTTTGTGAATTGTGCAACCTGTTTCTATACTATAAAAATTATGAATGAATTAAAAACTAAGCTAAATTTGGCCATTTGCAGAGTAGGCAAAATATTTTTACGTAATTTAGTAACAACATTAGAACGACATATAGTAATGGTTACCATTTTGTGGGTAACCCATAAATTCCTATTAAATATTACTATATATGTAAAACTAACACTTTCTTTTATACTAGTTTTTAAAATACCAACAAGGTAGTAATCATTTTATGTGACACAATCACATTTACACTGATTAATATAATATTTTGCTTACCTTACAAATTGCCAATTTAGGTTTTACATTGTTACCAGTCTTTTTTCCAGCGGGTCCTGTTGGTAACAACTACGACACCACGGTTAGCTGAGATGTCAGTCAGTAAGCGTAGTTGAGAATTTTACTGTAAAACAAACTAGGAGCCACTCCTAGCGTACGCGTATAATTCCTGAATAGTAGACACTAAGAGTACATATGAATACATTGGATGAGGGAGAAAAGAAAACAACTTAATAGCAAAAAAGTCAGAGATAAAACCATTCATATAAATATTAAATAAATATACAAAATAAAAATAATACCAAGCATAAAATTTGAATGACGAGACTTGATCTTTAAAATTTAATAGAATAACGTATAATTTATTCTTCGGACTTTTTTAGTGTAAGCTGATTGTCAAACCGAAGTAATTTGTTCGATAACTTTGAGTACCACCTCAATGGTAGAATAACTTACTTTCCCATAAAAGGGAGGTTTTGAACTTACTCCAACTTGCTGAAAATACCTTAAAGTAGCTAAATAGAATTCGTAACGACAAGCGTCATCTCTACGAGCAATAAGAACAATTTAAAGATTAAACAAAAAGAATGTTTATTTAATAAATATCTCAATCACCAAAAACGTAATAATAGACGAGAAATTAAATGCAAGAAAAATTTTTGTAATTTAACAATCAAAGCTTCTACAAGTAATGGTCTTGCAAGGAGCGTCAGAAGTAAAAATGACTAACAAACGAGCTGCCTAGACGTGACAGAAATCGACATTACCAGGGTCGTACTTCCTTACAGTACAGTACTGATTATTTTTGTTAAATTAAGAAATGGAAAAATTGATTAATAACGACACGTAACAAATTTTTAGATGCAGTTGATATTTAAGTTGTTACGCTAATAACTTGTTCAACGAAAACCAAAGCTGACAAACCGTATGCCAGGCTACTCACAACCGCCAGAGAGTGGGGTGGGTAGGAGAAAGAAATAAATACGGTAAATGCCAGACTAAAACTATACCTTTACTTGAAATCCGGAAAGATCTCGTATAACGAACCATACAGAAACAACTAGCAAAATAAGAGAATTCTTGGGTGCCAGGACACTTTCACATAAACCACCAGAATGGGTGTCCACCATTCAGGTTTACAACATAGTCAACAAGATACAAATTATACACATGAATAGTAATACACAACAGTTTAAATGCAGCTAGTATTGATTACTTAAAATTGTGAAAGATAATGCTACTTATAATTAAAACCAACAAATTTACTGGATTTAAATTTTACAATATAAACAAATTCAATTAATTGTCAAACCTGAACATATGATAGCACAAAAATGATTTGATTAATCGCTAGTAAAGCGCAAAATTTAATATTACTCGAAAGATAACAACGCCGTTAGTACCGGCAACACACCTAACAAGTACGTAAAGGCCAATTAACAGCAGGTAGATTTCGCATACAAAATCATGAATAGCAAACCGACTATTTAAAAAAAAACGTGACAGCATGCGATAAACAAAAATGAGCAGTCAGAACCTAATTTAAGGTGATAAATTACTTTACAATGAATACAAAACAAAAAAAAAAGTTACGTTACACGTAAGATACCTCTCTGACTCCGGCAATAATAAGCAAAGAATGACTAACCGAATTTCCTCAGTTAACTTAAAGAAAGCGCTTTCTTTTCAGTAAAAAAAAAATCGTAATAATATTAAACACAATCGGGTCAGCACAGTGACTCACGATAACACACACAAAAGAAAAATCTAAAACAGTATTAGTTTTTAAAAAGAAAAATTACACAATGAGAAAAAAAACCCGGTTCATCGGATGCTGTTGTACATTTCAAAGTGAAAAAGGTGTCGCAACTTCATCACACGTCTCGTTAATCATGGATAGCATGCCAACGGTCAACAGGTGGTCGGTCGAACTTGTGCCTGCGATGTTAGAAATCAACAAGATGGTAAAGTCAGGGCCGAGGCGGCTTGTAGAAAAGTTTCATACGAGAATCGCCGTTATTCAGGGCCAACCACGCCCACGAAAACTCGCTTTACCAACGTGGAATTTCAACGCACGGAAAATTAAAACGTCTTATGAATTTATCGTTCCATAATAGGCATTAGTAACCAAAACTTCATAATCATCTTAAAAATTCATTTTAAGGATCCACGCGGTAAAGCGTGCAACAATCTTCACAATGGCCGTTAATCGGATGCGCAAAAAGAGACGAGAACGTGCAAGCTGCGTTACCACGTTTACAGCGAAACAAAAGAAATATAGGATGATGCAAAACTAACAAAACAATTAAGAAAAGTACGTTACAAAGTTAGCAATCCAGTATATTAAGTAGTAGAGATAAACTATATACATATAACCTAAAACTAGTTTTTTAAATTTTACAATAGTGTAATTTTTTCAACCGTGAAACCTATAATACATTAAATTATTTTTCCATCTTTTTGTTTTGACAAAAGGTATTGTTATACTAAAGTTAAATTTTTGTAATAATTCATTTTTAGAATAAACGTATAGAGTGTTTTTTAAATTTCTACCCGTCGCAGATTGTTACATGCAAAAGTTGGAACAATGTCACTGTCTGAAATGAGGTAACAGAAACGATGTTGTGCCGCTGCTCAGTGGAGACGGGGTGGGTTAAATTTTAAATCCGTGATTACTTGGAAACGAGATTGACATTAAAATCGAAATAAAATGGTTAGAAACTCAAAATCGGTTAGGCCGCCAATCAAGGACACGATGATAATAGCTTCTGGACCCCTGATAACCCAGAAGCTCATCTGGTTGGTTACAACCCTTGGACTTACCTCGAGTTGTAACTAGTAAAATGAATATCAAACAAACTTGAATAAAAATAATAAAAGAAATAATAATAAACAAGACAAAAATTCACAAACTGAATATAAAAATTATTATTTAAAAAAAAAATAAAACGTTAGCTTGTTCAAAAACAAATAAAAATAAAATTCAAGGCCTTGTCCGCATAACTTAATCCGTAAATTTAACAAAACAAAAAAAATACAAAAGTCATAAAATAGACGTCCGAAACTTTGGTTTCGAACTCAGCGTTAAAAAAAATTACATGTTACATTTCGTTACATTATCTTTCATGCACGAGTACGGCTTACTTTTACAACACACAGAACAAAATTAATTAATTAAAGCGAAATTCATGCAAACTTAACACCTTTAAGTGTTTCTTGAAATATTTAAAATTAGCCGTAACTAAGTCGACTCAAATCAAAGCTTTTAAATCATATCGATCGCGGTTCACTTCACGATAATATCAAATTCAATAAATATCTTGACTCAATCGTATACTCCAGGTAAACTGCTGAGCACAGCGGTTCCAGAAGCTTTCGAGTTTAGATCGACCCCGGGACGGTCTAGGTGTTCTGTAGTCGATCGAAGGTTTGGTGGGACCCCCAAACAATGGAATGACGGCGGAAGATTTATTTTAATACTGAATTGAAATCCGCACAAAAGCGAAGACTGGATTCTTAACACAACACATCAAAAAAACAAATCCAACTCAAACTTGAGCTTTATTATGGATACCATGAAGTTTATTAAACCGTAAAATTACGAATTTGGAAAACCAATATTTCCACCACACCACTTAACTTTCACGGTACCATTTATTTAACTTCTGCGGTATTGCATAACGGTAGGGTAAAACACCCCGAACAATTGACTACATCACGGTACCCGGTGTTCTTAATTGCGACAAAAAAAATGTCCCCCAAAATCTAAATTTTACTTCTTATAACACCTCGTAATCCCACTTAATTCAATAAACCTGCGCCGTGAAATCTTTGTAAAAGATGGAACACTAAACAAAGTAAATTAACAAAGATGAAAAATATTTTTACCACACGCGTCATGTCACGTACGCAATCGAAAGAAAGAGAATCTTCCCACGGAAAATGCTTACTCTGTTAAATTATCAAATGGTCCAAATCGCGCTCGTAAATGAACTCAACATAAACAAAAGTGTAGATACCAAGAAAATTGATCAAGTTACATTCCAAAAAGGAAATCTTAAATTAGATAGAGTTGTTATTCTAATGAGATAACCAGAAGTAAAAACACTAAACCAAAATCAAGACCACGGACCTTTATGCGTTTAAAAGAAACAATAATAATTGCGAAATAACTATTAAATACAAATAAACTTAAATCAAACGTAATAAAATAACGAGTAAAACGTTTTCGATGCTTACACAGAACTAATCAATCGCTAAAATAAAAGAAAATTCAGCCAAATAAATCTGAATACCGGGTCTTTCACAAAAGAATTACGACCAAAGTTCAACGCAGGTTACAAGATTTGTAGTAGTTTTCTAACAAATATGTAATTCGAAAGAACTTGTTTTTTTTCTCTCGTATAGTTTCTAAATAGCAAATAACGCCGTAAGAACATAAATTCCATTACCTTATTGAATAATTGAAGGCCTGATGAAGCAGACACAGCAGTCTGTGAATCGTCGCCTACTGAATTTAATCCAAAAAAACTAATTTTCTCCTTACACGTCCTTCTATTGGGATTTTATAATAAACAACGTTTTTATTTTATTTGCAATTGATAATACCATAGGTTAGAAGTTTTTGCATTAAGTGAAGTCGCCTTTTCTTGGTATTTTCCAAGATATTTTTGCTTTTCTACATTCTTTTAATTATTATACTATGGATTTTCTATTCTTTCTATTATATGTTCTTTTGCATGTCATGTTTTTTGTCTCGTCTCCCGTTTATTTTTTTATTAAATCTTTTTTTATGTACCTGTAGCTGTTAGGTTATGGAATTGTTTGCATTTTCTGTATATTTCTACTTGTTATAGATTTCCGTGGATTTGACCGTGTTCAAGACTGTTCTCTAAATTGCTTTTTTATAATTTAATCAAATATTTTTAGTTAAATTTTTTTTAATCTACACCTATTTGGTCTTCCATAAGTTTGAGTGTTTCTATAAGTTTCTTCAGGTAAGACTTTAGTTTTGGTTTAATTTATTTATTGACTTCTTAATCAGCGCTTTCCACCACTTTTACTTCTCGTACTGTGTTTTTGAATTTTTGTTCAATCAGTGTATCATCTATTGGGTTCTTGAATTTTTCATTTAGAGATACCCGTGTTGTTTTGTGAATTGAGTTTCCTACGATTTTCGTTTATAGTTTCGAGTCTTTGTTTTTCCCTGACATTTTTCTTTAATTTATTGTTGCTACTCACTGGCGTTTAAGTCTATTAAACTTTTTATATTTTTTGGGTAATTGTTTTGTGTCATCTTCTATATATAACTTGCGTTTGTATGTAGAACTTGTACCTTCGTTGATTATAGTACTCAGATAGGTATTTGCTTAGCAGGGCAGTATTAGTTTATGAGTTAATAAATTAATATTTTTTAACTAATGGGATTCCTACGCACACTTTTTTGATTTTTTGATAACCGTTTGTTGATAACTATCGGGTGACTTAATTTAACTCTTTGGTTAATTTTTTTTACCAAATTTATTATGCATATATTAAAATGTGTTTTAGTTAATCTTATTAGTTATCTGATTTTAACCATGACAGATGTTGGCTGGTAAAACGTTATTAAACTTCATTTTCATTTGCGTGAATTAAAAATAAAGTATGCTCATGTATATCACAAATTTTATGTTTCTATAAATATTATTGTACCAGATGTGACAATAGTGTTTCAAACTAATGCATCGCGAAAGTGAATAGATTTATGTTTGTTCTACGCAGACACAATTTTAAGCGTTCTTTATAATTTTTAGATTTCTAATAATAATTTGTTTAATGTAGTGATTTTGTCAGTGCAATACAAATTATAATAAAATAAACAATTTATGTTGATGTTATAGATTAAACCAATAATAACATATTTTTATACAATATTAGCATGAACGATTTTCGATAACGTTAGAATGTTAAATATTAACATTACACATGTATTATAATTACATTTTTGTACTGTGTTGTTATTTTTTTTATATCCTATTAAATAATTTAAAAGACGTCATTGCTTTTACGTTAATGAAATTAACACTTTCAGTTAACTGTACAAAGTGTCTACCGTTTTGAGTAAAAGACATTTTAGAAGCAATTCAGTATTGCCGTTTCTGTTCATAAAACGTTACTGTAGTTTCATTTATATGTTTCTAGCATTTTCATGCTTTAGTTTTAATTATTGAAAAGTATGTGCAAAACTTCGTTTATTAGAATGCATAATACTTAAACTTAGTACCATGAAAAAGACACTAATACTTGAGCGTGTCATTAGAAGAAAAACTTTTTGAATAAAAAAAGTTTCAAGAGTACTTTCTGAAAGAATACTTAAAAATTTGAAACGATAACTTTTTTATTTTAATTGTTTTCTTTTGTAATGCCGCACCTTGAAGTTTCTCAAGATTGCCAATCTTGTCTTGAAATATTGTTTAAGTTCCCTTTTTACTTACTCTCTAATCTCATTTGTTACGTAGTTCTTAAGATAAATTATAGTTTAACGATTAGTTTTTCAATATGCGTGTAAGTAGATAAATAATTTCTTTCGTCCTTAAAACTTTTTCAAGTATAAAGAAAATTACTTCTTTTTCTTTCTATATTAATAACACTTATGAAGTATAATAGCAGCGATAACAAGAAAATTACTGCTGTTTTTAACAATTTTGTTAATCTGCAAAGTAATTTATAAAATTTGATGTATTTAACATAGAAATACGCATTTTGTTTTCTAAATCAGATTAGATATTAATAATATATTCATATAATACTTGAATTCTAAAATTTGTTATTGTCACGCACGTAGAAATAAATGTTAAAAACCTTGTTAAAATCATTTTCTTAAGTAATTAAACTTGTGTTAGATTGTAAACACCTAAACAATTACGGTGTGCGTGGTTACAAAAAATCTTTTACCGTTAGTAAGTATTGATTGATTTTTATTTGAACAAATGTAACGTAAATAATACAATAAACTTAATTGCTTCATAAATAAATGACAAGAAACACATTATGTCAGTGATTGTCAAATGTATAAGAGGGTTTTTATGTACAAAACGCAAATAGGAAAGTGAGTTAAATGAATATTTAAAGTTTAACAAAATTTATAATGACTTTTATTCCCTTAAGACTTTTGTTAGCATGTTTAAATTACCTTTACGCGCCTCTATTAACGTATTCCGTCTTTATGATCCTCTTACTTAATATTTAGTTTAATTATATTTTGGCTTTGTTTGTTTTAATAATGATTTATGTTTTTCATTTATTTGTTTTTAACAAAAAAAAGTTATGTAATTTTTACAAAGCTTACCTAAAATTAATTATACGTTATTTTATGTTATTGTGCGTAAAAAACACTTCCGTACAAAATTAGTATTATCAAAAAAAAATTTTAATTTTTTCCATTTTTTTATTACGCTGCGTAATAAAGTTCAATACGTTTCAGTTGTTTTTATTAATTGTATTAGTTTTTTCTTTGGTATTTTAATATAAATTTAAACTATACACAATTAAGGTTAAAAGCTCGAATGGATTTTTTGTAATCAAATTAAATCTATTTTAAAAAGCTATCATGTATAAATAAATTATGTATCAAACGGATAGTTAAAAGCATGTTTTTTTGCAATTAAGATCAAAAGTCAATTTGGTAATTTTTTTTTAAAATTAATTTTGCTTCATTTTAATGTTATAAGCACATTAAAACACAATTTTAACAAAGAATTTATTATTACTATTTTATTTAGACGTAATATTTGTATTATGTATCAGTGTGGTTTAATTTGTATAATTTTTGCCTATTAACACGCAAAAACTTACTTATCTGATATTTTTTAACTTTATGAATTTGTTAAAACATTAAACGAAATGTTTCTTTTGAGATCCAAAATGACCGATAAATTTTGTTTATTTTTGATGAAATTTAATGTACTAATTTTTTAAATATTGTTATAATAAATTTAATTTAAATGTACAATTTCTCAGTCGCTTATTAATATTTGATTAACAATTATAACAAAACGGTTTTGTATTGTGTTACAAAACAAATTTATTGTTTATAAATTTCAGTAGTTTAAATGTTGTTTTATTAGTTAACAAACTTTATATACATTACTTTTAATTTACTATTTCTTGAATTTGGTATTTAACAATCTTATGTTTTGTTTAATAGCTGTTAAATTATAACAAAACGAATTCTGTGTAAGTGTACAAAATTTCCGGCACTTGAATTTTAACTTAAACATAAACAACTCTTAAAAAAAGATATGCAAAAGAAGAACTATAAACGCCAAGTTATTGTAGAAAAATTTAAATCGTGTCATAGAGAAAAAGAAAAAAAATTAAGTATTGTAAACAACACGACGTTTACATTTTAAATTTGTATTTTATCTTTAACGTTTTGTTTTGTATTGGTCTATTATTAATTAAAGTTAGACATAGTTCTTGCGTGACAAAATTATGTAAACGCAACTCTTTAAAAACCAAACACATTACAAAAACAAGATGTTAAAACTCAAACACGTAAATTAATTCGAGCGTGTTATAATCTCGCGAGAGTAACTAAATGTATATTTGTTCAAACTTTGAATACTCATTTAATTTTTGCAAGTTATTTATTTAAACAAAAATATTTAGTTTAACAATTTTTTAATAAATTGACGAATTTACTTACTAAATATGTCTATACACTCAAACTTTTATTCTTTACGTAAACAACAAAAGCTAAATAGTAACTAAAACAAAAAATAAATTAAAAATTAAATAAAAATTAATAAAAAAACAATGCTACTTTATAAAAGATTGTAAAAATATCTACACTAAACAAAATAAAACTACTTATAAAAACTCAAACATAATTACCTAAAAAAAATGTTTTAGAAAATTTAAGTGTGATTAAAGTAAAATTTCTTTGGCGTTTGTAACATATTACTAAAAACATTAAACTTAAATTAAAATAAAATCATTTCACATTGTTAACTTTTTCTTTCATTTTTATTTATTGATGAAAGAGTAAAATGTTTTCGAGATGTTTTATTTTTTATATAAAATTTGTTTTTACTACTCTTACTTTGTAAAGAATATTTACTTATCATTTAAATTAAATAAGAATTAAAAAAACGCTTTATAAACACGTGGACAGTAACTACAAAATTAGAGGTTAAGATAGTTCATGTCAACATATTCACACGAGTTTCACCAAGTGCCATCTACAAAAAATTTACTGCGGATTTGAGCCGGCAGCGTCATTGGTTCGTATTTTCTTGAAACCATCACCGTCAACGGCAAACGCTACAAAACGATAATAAAGATTTTACAAAAATTTAAAGATTATATATAAAAACATTGCATATTTTAAATAAAATCCAGCTCGAAAAAAAAGCTTTTAAACCATATGCTGAATAATAACAAAAAGCATTATTGGCAACCTCTTACTACGTTAGTTATTTAATTGGTAAAACAGGAAAAGCATACACGATTTCAGAAACAATATTCATACCTTGTGCTAAAGATTTAATTATGTGTAAAATTTTGCAAAAGAAATTTGTAGCGTGGTACTTTTTGATACAACTGTTGCAAGTATAATATTAAAAATTTGTCAGATTTTTGTGAAAAAAAATTAATATGTTCTTTAAAAACTTCTATGTGGAAATAACTGCTTTAAAACATCAAATTACTCGTATCTCAAACGTTAAATAAGTAATGATAATCGGAACTATAAATCATGTTGTAATCTGAATCTTATAATTACAAAAAGAATGCAAAATTGGCGTAAACACAGCACACGTGTAGTTAAACAACGAAGAACATAAATTGATTAATTTTTTTATTGTCATTTTTGACAATTTATTCACATTTTATAAATTTTCAAAAAAAATATGTCAAACTTTGTAATTAGAACTATTTTTGTATCTCACACGTTTAGATCTTACAATTAGACGGAAGCTGCAGAAATATACAGCACATGAATGTCTAATCTGCTTGTCATTTTTCTTTATCAATTGTTTTAGCCTGATTGCAGTCTTCCTTGGCTCTAATGTGTTTCTGGTAATCTTCTTCTAAAACCTAATTTTCTTTAATTTTTTTAATAAAATGTATCTTGTGCATAGTTGGCATTGGTTTCTTTTAGTTTGTAAAATTAATCAAAATGACCAATTATAATTGTTAGAAACAAATTTCTACAAGTGATCTCACTGACAGGTTTAGAATTGTCTTGCATACCCTTGCATGTAACCTTTTTTATACACACAATGCATGATACAAACGCTACATGTGTCTTTCATAGAGTAATGGATCTCTAATGTTTGAAAATGTGATATATAAGGTATCGGAAGATCTGGTCTGAAAAATTGTTTTTAACAAATTCAAATCTATGATTTCGCGACTTTCGGCTACAACTATATCAGCCGTTTTTTTAAGGGTTTTACTGACATTATCAAGTTCTCCCGTACCGTGCCGTAGTTCAAAATAATGCTATGAAGAATAAGTAACTTTGAAATAAATAATTTTTATATGACGACACACCATTTTAAACGTCAATTAATTTTTTACTGATTAACAAATCCGTTACTAAACATATGTATTCTGGTTATAGGTAATTTTTGAGTTTTGATTCAGTCAAATATATGTTTTAAGTGTGCCTAAATAGTCGATGTATCATATCTGTTGTTACTAGATGAACTACAAAAAGATGCAGATTTGATTGCAGTATCATTGCGCAAGCATAGTACTCCTGTATGCATCGTTCTTTGCTGTCTTTGTAACATTGTTCCTTTTCGAGGTTTTCGTTTTTTGACTGTCATGCTTAAAAAACGGTTTTGATGTATGCCGCAAATTATAATTTTGCAGTGATTTTCACTTGAAAATATTGTAATATTGTTTTTTTTATGTCTGTTTTCAAAATAATTTTAACAAGTTTTTAGGTTTCTTGATATTACTTCTGCAAAAAGTAATTTTTTCTTTACGTTATTAGGACCTCATACATTTAATTGCTGGAGATTCTGGATGAGCATTTTTAGCTGTTAGTCTTTTTAATTTTTTGATTTTAGCGTACTAGGCCTTCTTTGATCTTGTAGATTTTACTATTAGTTTTCAGTTGCTTAGTTTTTGTCTTGCTAGAGGCACTAATCACTTGATTAATATTATCTGATTCTTCTCTATTTTTTAATACTTTAACCTTTTGTTTTTCTGTAGTAGGTTAAATAATCAGTATTATTTTGATTTGTTCTTACCTTCTTCAATCGTACTTTTCTTTAATTTTTTTTTGTCACTCAACTTCTTTTGTGGTGCCATATTTCACCGCTTGAGGTACTTATTTAAAACTAAAAGTTATGAAATACAACTTAAATCAAAGTAGAAAAGAAGTCCGAAAACACATATTGTTATACACGGTTTGCATACATTGATGAAAAAGCTAGACGGTGCGACATTTTTCCTTCAATTCTGAATCAAGAATCTTAATGGTCAAATGTAGCATGCTTCATACGTTTTTACAAGATTCTCAAAGTTGTAATTTTTGGTTAGTTTTGATATATGCTGGTAGAGATAGCTGCGATTAGGAATAATAAAAGAGTTTTGATACTTTTGTTTGGTTAACAATTTCTTTTTTGAGCCCAAAGTTTGTTTTTAATATCTTTTTATTAACGTATTTTTACGAAAAACACATTTGAGAATGTTGTAAAACAAACTTTTCATTCTAATGCAATTTTAACGGATTTCAGTCATAAGCATCATTTGTCAAATTTTAACATTTATACATCCAATTAGATTTTTTGTTTCATTTTTGTATAACCTGTGCTTTTTCTTAGCTTTTTGTGTACTTTTGTAAATTAGTTCTTGTGGTGTTGTGTTTTTTGCGTTTTTTGTTATTGTTTTGTTCACTTGTAATGACGGTTACATTTGATAAATATGCCGATATGTACTAGATGTACGGTTTCTATAATGGAAATGCTAATGCGGCTGTAAACAATTACGGCAAACCGAGGACAATCTAGAGGATATTTTGAAGACAATATTAATGACTTTGAGAAGCTTTATAACAAGAAACTCTAATGCTGGTCGACCAAGACAAAGGCGTGCAATGCAACTTAAAGAACTAACTCTAGACGCTTAGACGAAGATCGCTTACTATCCAACAGTTACCTTCAACATTAGATATCCCCAGTAACAAGACCGTTCACTTGGTTCTACAAGAAAATCTGTTTCATCTATGTCAAGTTTTCTATAGCAATGACAACATATTACAATTAAATTCTTGTAACACAAAATATGGCAATTTTTGGGCGTATTTTTTAGAAAAATTAATCCATGTGTAATCGTGTAATTAATACTGATAATTTTCACTATTGAACAGATCAAAATTCACACAAAATTTATAGAATATAGTCATCAAAAAAGTTTTTCCATTAACGTTTAGCTAAACATAATAAATGACAGGGCCGTTGTCTACCAAACCGTCTTAACGCCAATGAGTACTTTAATGTATTGCAACGAACTATTAAAAAAATAAAACTAAACATACGCCATAGCACGATTTACACGCACGATGGAGTTCCTGATCATTTTGCTTGTAATGTAAGAGAGTGGTCGGATGAAAATTTCCCGAATAGATGGATTGATCGCAGTGGTCCCATCCTATAACCCAGAAGATCTCTCGATATCAATCCTCGAGATTTTTTAGTTTGGGGTTTTGCTAAACAGAGAGTGTAACAACTCCTTTTCAACATGTTGAGCAAGTTAGAAAAAGAATGAACGCAGCGGTATTAGAAATTATATCAGAAAGATTCAAACGAGTAATCTAGACGATACCTCAAAAGTTGGAACTATGCACTGCAACAAATAGGTTTTTAATTCAAATAATTTTATAAGGGTTAGTGTTATTCACTTACTATCAGATAAAATCAAAACAAAAAAAAATCTTGTTAAAAAAAACATTTTAAATTAACAGTAAAATGTTCTTTTTTATCTTCTTACCTTTGACTTAATGAGTTTTTTTATTTTGAATTTTTTTCAAGAATTTCTTTTAGAAGTGGTAATCAAACCACTTCTAGTAACTTTAAAGCGACGTTTCGTGCTACAAATGTGTGCACTTCATTAGGTCACTATTTATTAAAATTACATAAGAAAGGGTACAACGTTTTTTTGTTAAAAAATTACAAACAACTTAACTGTGCACTTAACTAACAAAATAAATGTTCTAAAAGTACGTACAACAACCAACATTTACATTAAATATTAATCATAATACGTAATAGGTAATTGAAATGTAAAAGACACAAAGTATATTCTTACAAACACTAAATTAAAATGTATCTAACAATAATCAATGTTAAAACTAAATGATATCACAGAGAACAGATAACTATTAGGTTTCCCTGCATAAAAATTTAAGTGTTATTTATAAAAATGTGGTTTCATTGCCTTTCCCAAAAGAAAGACACAAAAAATAGTTTAAAATAAAATAAAAATTCTAAATTAACTTTATTAATTGTATGTACCTAGGCATTAATTTGTCAATAAATAAATTGAAGAGCCAATCATATATTGCGTAAAATGTTTTTGGAGATTAAAATGAAGAAAATAGGAAGGGTAGGTATTACAATAGTATGCTAGTTTACAGTGTTGCTAAATATATGGATTTTAAGTGGTTCTTGAAAATATACGAAACATAATACAATAATAAAAGTATGCATTTTACTTCCTAAAACGTATTGAAAAAAATTAAAATGATTATCTATACTAACGTTATCGTTTATACAGACTGTTCGAGAAAGTAATGACAAGTGTTTGAATTTCCCGCTAATTTATTTAATTTTTACAACTAGTAGTAGTAGTGTTTAAAAATTTATTGAAAAAAAAATTACGTGAAAAAGTTGTTGTCAGTTACGTATTGTTTACATTAAATTGAAAAAAAATTTTTTTTAAGTGGCAATGAACGTTGGCTATTAATCCGCTAGACATTGAGCCAATGTTGAAATCTTGGCAGAACTATATTGCATTGAGCTATTATGGGATCCTATGTTGGATTGTATTTGTATCCAATGTTGTTCAAACCAATATTGGTTCAACATAAGTCAAATTATAATCTACTATGTTGGCTGTCTATCAGTAATAAATAGAAGATTATTATAACACTTTTATATATTGCTGCAATTAAAATGAGTTACTTATAAGTACAATACAGTAAATACTGTATCACTAATGATTCTATATTTACATAAATATTTATTATTATATTATATGTAATCTTAGCCAAATTGCTTTTTACTTTGGTAGTAATTACATTTTTATGAATATTGATCCAATATTGTATTTCAATATATGCATAATATCGCAAAATGTTGCATACTGATGATCGGACCAACGTTGTGCAAATTTTAGCCAATGCCTCTGATTTTCTTTGCTTTACGCGGCCGCCACTGTACTACTCGGGTTGTCCATCTATCATTTTCTTGTCTTGCAACTCCGCCATTCGTACCATCACATCGGTTACCTTGGTTCTTCTCCTGATTTCATCATTTCTAATGTGGTCTCTTAGAGAGATCCCGAGCATTGCGCGTTCCAGACTTGTTTGTGTCGTTCCTATTTTGTTGGCATGTTGTTTTGTTATTGACATTGTCTCTAGGCCATATGTGGCTACTGGCAAAACACAGAAATCGTATAATTTCCGTTTTAGATTTATCGGGATATGAAATAGAGTAGTTTGTCAAAGGCGGCCCAGGGGAGTCCTATTATTCGGGTCACTTTTGTTTCTTGATTTTCCTTTTCTAATCTAATGACCTGGCTTAGGTATATATATATTCGTCCACGTTTTCTATTGTTTGGTTGTCAATTTAAAGTTTAATGTTGTTTGGACTCATGGTTTTGGTTTTGCTGATGTTCATTTCCAATCCCACCACTTTAGATGCTTAGTTCAGTTGTTGAAACATTTTTTTTCAGTTTTTTGGGTTGTTTGAAGTGAGGACTATGTCGTTAGCAAAGCGTAGGTGATTAGGATAGCTGTCATCAATTTTCCACCTTTCTCCTCCTATTTTAACTTTTTGAAAACATTTTCTAGGACTAACGTAAATAGTTTTGGTGAAATGGTATCCCCCTGACAAACTCCTCTTTGTATTTTTATTTTATTAGTAATTATGCCTTCTTCAAGCTTGATATGGATTGTCGCATTTTGGCAAATGTTCTTTATAATTGCCGCATATCTAGAGTTGATTCTGGCATTTTCCATTGATTTTAGAATGGACCATAATTTTATTGTATCAAAAGCTTTATAGAAATCTACGAAGGCCAGGTAAATAGGTATGTTGTATTCTGTCGTTTTTTTTAATCAAGGTGCGTATCGTTTGGAGGTGGTCGATAGTACTATAACCCTTCCTGAAGTCTGCTTGTTCTACGGGCTAGTAAAAATCCAGATTTTTTGATAGTCGGTTTGTGAGGATTTTTGTGAATCGTTGTTTTTTTTCGATTGTTGTTTGGATTAATTTATTCTTGTAGGTTTTTACATCTTTACGGATCTCTTTTTTAATTTTTTTGTTTATTGTTCTGAATTCATCGGTTTCTCTATCCGTCTTCCAACTCTGTTCCATCAGTTGTATCGTATTTAAACTGAGTTTTTAATTCGTCCGTTTCTTTTTTCTTGAGCATATATTTCTTACTGATGTTTGTATACGGGCTCTAATCTTTTCATTGAGTAGGTCAACATTTCCATCTATATAGGCCTCGGTAGGTTCTAGCCTTTTCGCTATTTTATTCTGGTATTCTTCTTTCTTCGTTTGTAGAGAAACGTGGTGTACTTATTAGTTTATTTTTTTCTTTCCAGGTGTTTATTTTAATACATGCTTGCACTAACCTGTGATCGCTTCTCGAATAAAAGTTGTTTAAGACAGTCACGTCGGTGCATATTTTCCTGTTATTTGAGAGCACATACTCAATTTCATTTTTTACAGCATAATCTGCGCTTCTTCATGTCTATTTTCGGTTTTTGAAAAAATGTATTTTAGCAGTATAAATCTTCGTTTCTTAGAATGTTCAGAAGCATCTCCCCTCTGTTATTGCTTTCTCCTAATCCCTAGTTTCTTATGTCGTTCCACTTCTTCATCCTCGGTGGAGTTCGTTGGAGCATATACATTTATTATTTGCGTGTTGTATTGATTGTTTAGTCTTATTATAATGTATATAACTCGTTCACATATCGAGTGGTATTTTATTACTGCATGCTTAATCTTTTTGTTGACCATAAAGCCTACGCCTCTAATATGATGGTTTGCATCCGAGTTCTTCTGGTATAATATGTGACCCAATCTTAAAGTTGTGTTATTTTCTCCCGGCAGACGTGTAAGTTACAATAAAGAGACGCTTGGTTGAGCCTAGGTGTTTTTTAAACAAGTTTTTGCCTCCCCCAGAATCCATGAGGCAGACTGGTTTAACAGTGTGAGATTCTGAGTTAACTCTACTCACCTGGGGTAATTTTGTTTTAGAATTTGTCATTTACATTTGTTTGGTTGGTTTGTGATCGTTTACTCTAAGACAGACGTCACGTTACCTGTTGGTCCGCGGGAGGTGTTTAATTTCGCTTCTGCCTCTCATATCTGGAGGCATTCCTTATTCGCCACCTGGAAACGCGTCCTCTAGGGGTTACAGCTTCCCCCGAGAAAATTGCTACTTGAGTTACAATATAGATATACTATTAAAATTAAAATTTACTATTTATTTATTACCCGAATCTTAACTATATAAGCATCTGTTATTACTAGAAACTCAAAACGACAATACTGCTACGCTATTGAGCAAATTGACAACTTACTTGGTATAACACTCGCATTCTAAAATCACAAAAAAAACTGTTCGACAAATTTGAACGCTTGTCAATATTTCTTGAACGTTCAGTGAGGTAATGATTCAAAGAATAGAGAAATAATTCGTCATATTCACATAACAAAAATGTTCCCGGATCTTAAAAACTTAAAGTTGCATTGCGGTGAGTGAATAATTTTATTTTAAAGAACGGATATTTAAAATCATTTTATGAGTTATGTGTTTTTTACTAGCTTTTTAATGTTTTAGTAATATTTAATCGATAAAAACATACATTTATTTGAGAAAGGCAGCGTTTATATCAAATAACTCGAACTGGCGAAGGACAACATGAGGGAAGGATTTTTATGACACTGAATTAAGCATAACTTTTTTTTATTGTACGACGTCTCGTTTTTTGTCAATCGATAATTAATGCATGTGAGTCATCACAAATAACTCTGGACTTAAATTTCTAAATTCGATGAAAAATATGTTTATGTGTTGCCATAGATAATCTATGTCAAGAAAAATAATAGTTTGTGGGTAAACATTTCTCTCTGACAATTTAAATTAAAATGTTTGTGATTATTAAATAATTTTTAACCTATATGGGCATGTCGTATACAGCTTTAGAGTATTCTAGAAAAACCAATATTGACACTGACCAGCGTCTTTCGAATCAAGTATTGAAAAATTATGTTGACGCTTTCAGTACAGCAACCGTAATTTACATAGATACTTACATACGGAAACTGTAAACCAAGCCATTAAACTTTTTGCCAAAGTCACAAAAATCAAAAGTATGCCAGCTCTTTGACAACACAATGCTTAACTTAAAAAAACCAAACTATTTAAATTTAAAAGTTTGTAAAAACAATAGTAAAGTTTCACTAGTGTACGCATTACTTATGTATAATTAAGTAATTAAAGCCTGTAGCTTAGTAGGTTAATCTAAAAAAATGAATTATTACTTATTTTTAATTAACCTACACATGTAGAGTATTTAATTTATTTCGTCAAAAAATTAGTTAATCGACCAAAATAAGAATTCAAAATTTGAGAATACATTTAAGACCCTTTTCTACAACAAATAAATAAAAGCAAATATTGATAATACAAATACAAACAACTTTTTATTTTATTTTCTAAGTTGTTTAACGTATTTTTATGCTTTAAAAACATTACTGTTAGATCGTTAAGTTAAAATCTATTTTTTAGTAAAAATCTTAATGCATATTTCTTTAACGTAGTTATAACTTTCTAAAAACTTAAGTATTTGTGAGATTACGTTGCATAACTCATTTTATATCTGATTCTATTTTGGTTAGAATTTTGTAAGAAAGCTATTACATATTTAAAACATAAAATTGTTTTCTATAAAAAATCTCTTATCTACCATACTCGCTAGACTTGCCAACAAACTATTTTACTTTAAACGATTTAGATAACTTTTTAATAAAAGCGTATTACATAAAATGTATTAATGATAAGTTTAAATACGGTTGTTTATTTATTTGTATAATGTAAAAGATTTTACAAATTATAAACTATACTTTTAAATTATGATTTATTTGTCTAAATGACTCCATAATGTATAATACAAAAAAAAACTGTTGGTTAAGGTTTTCCTGAAAATAATACTAAAATTGTTATTATTAAAAAAAAATTGAGATACAGAACGTTTCCCAAAAAGCTTAATTATTTCAATTCTACTAGTCGTGTTGTGCAACTCAGTCTTCAACAAGATTTTACGACAACGCTTTTACCCAAGCAAGCCGTTAAATACGGTTCCTTTATTTAATTCGTGCCATATTGCTTTAGAACAACCTGTAAACACATAAACTTTGTTCTACCATTTCAGTTAGTTGTTATTGTAGTTTTTATTTTAAATGAAATATTGCTCTAACGTGGTATTTAATACAAGTAGTTTTATAAAACGTAATACATTACTATTATTTATATCACGTTTGTAATTTACTGATTACTGTAATTTTAAAAGTAGCATTTTTGTAGTTCTATTTGCAAAAGCGAACACAAAAAAAACACAATTACTTTAATGATTTTTATTGTCGAAAAAAAATCTGTTTTTAATATACTTTTTTACGTATTTTAAATGGTAGTCGTGAATTTTACCATAGCAAACTCTTGTTAAATTAAACCTAGAAATTACAAAATCTTGTAGTTTGAATAGTTTTATTTTACAGACGGCGGAAATTACAGTGTCTTACTGAAGAGTGCTGGATATAAACGTCAAATGCACAATAGTGGTTTAAGCAAAAATACTTTTTTTAAATTTTATATATTATTACGTATTTAATTTTACAACATTTAAAGCGTTTTAAAAAAGTTATATTAAATACCGAAAGTTTAAACTTTTAAAAAATATTTTAGTATAAAGAATTTGGAACTTTAAAAACTTGTAAACGTCAGTAAAAGTGATGCCAAAATAAAAAAAAAATTCAAAATTTATTCATCCGTAAATAAATTAAAAGTAAAGCTTGATTCTTTATACAAATACAAAAGAACAAACTTTTAAAGAAGTCGTTTGTATTCAAGCAAGTAGCTGGGTAACTTCGTTTTATGGTCTATTTGCCAACCAACAGACTTTTGTCAACTGAAATTGTTAAAGAAGCATGTATTATTACGTGCCCGAATGCGACTAATAAAACTTTTTAATTTCGTTAAATTTTATTGTATATTTATATCTTTTTAAAATTGTTTTGAAATAAGCAGATAAAATCAAGTACGTGATCTTTGTAAAGTATTAATATTTTTTGCGGTTAAAGCGTACTGTCGCAGGCTTTAAAAATATCTATTGTGTCTACGTGTAAAGGTAAAAATAAATTAGAAAAGTGAAAATGTGTATTTACTTAAACTTATTAGTTATTCAACGTAAGGCAAAGAGTTTTTTATGTTAAGCAACAAAGGTACACTAAATAAAATGAGATTTTTCTAAAGCAGTACATTATTATTGTAAATTTTCAGCTTAATAAAAGTGTTTGAAAAAGTACGTTTGTTTAAATTATATGCGATACAAAAAAATTAAGAAACAATAACCTTGTTTATTCTTCAGCTAAGGAAAAATAAATAAAATAAACGTATGATTAAATTTTTCTAGTTGAGACCAACTTATTATTAAAGCGTATAGGATTCTAGCATTATTTGAAAAAACACAATAAGCGTTATATACATTATTCAGAAGCTGATAAGTTAGGTAAGTAAATAAACCGTTTTAAAATAGTTGAGATTTGATTTTGTATGTGTAAATACTTCAAATCCAACTTTTTACTAGCAATAAAACAATGGTTAGTTATTATAATAACTTGAGAAATGTATTTAAACCTTTTTCATAATTACAATTTCTTTATATTTTACGAAGACATTAAACTTACTTTTTATAGTAGTAAGAAACTGTTATTTATGGCTTTCAATATAACAAGGTTTTGTTTTTGTTTACGACACAATTTCTTATAATTTAGTACTATAATGGTTCCTTTTTTGATTTAAAATTACTCATATTTTATTTTATGATTTACGTTTTATTGTTAACTTTAACATAGTCGGTTTAGACGGTAACTTTTTCACTAACATCACGTTTAATTTTGAATTATATTTATGAGTCTAAAATAAAATAATTTAATTAGAAACAATGTAAACTTTATTCATTTATTTTGTTGTTATTATGTATTTTATTTATGAAAAAATTGTTAGTGTAGAAAAACAGATAAACCAATATGTATGTTTTGATATTTGTTTATATTTTATACAATATAATACTGTTATTGTTAAACGTTATTTTGTTGCATATTTTATGTTAAATCTAATTAAAGCAAAATTATTTAAGTAATATGAACAAATTGTGAAAATTATTGATTAAAATTTCTTAATATCGGCAATATATTTATGTAATTTTTTTTGTATGTAATAATGCAATTAAAATAATTAAATAGTATTACAAACCATTTGATATAATATTAAAAGAAACCGTTATCAATTATTAGGTTTTTATTTAGTCAAGGCTAAACAAAATTTTTCGGTTCTAAGATAGACAATTACTTATCATTACTAGTTTGCAAAAAAATTGACCCTAGCACTATTCTTACCGATTCTTATGTAAAACGACACCCTAAATCCCAATAAAACTCTTGTGTTCTGCCATTATTGTTAGAGTAATATTACTGCTACTTATTTTTTTTTGCTACATTTTTCGTTACGACGTTTTTTTTTACTTTGTTTCTGATCTATACGATGATTATTTTTGTACGTAATTGGCTTGGTGCGTATTGTGTTAATTACAATTATAAGTTTTATATGTTATGCTTTTCAAAAGTTTTCGATTTTTTCATACGTTATAAATGGCACCTCTTGGGTGGGACAACTTTAAAATGATCACAAAAACTTATAATCTGCAATCAAAAACAAACTTTAAAGATTTGAGTCACAGCCTGAACTATCAAATAATATGAGTGATTATTTGATTCACTTTATCGGGAACCACATCTTGTTACTTAGTTGGAATTCAATGATCTTGTCAGAAATTAAAAGTTACTTAAAAGTAAATCTCTACTTTAACAGTAAAATTGGTTAGAAAAAAGTATGAAAGTTTAAGCAGTCAGATTACTTTTTGTGAAATATGGAGGCTCAGTGTATTGTTTTACTTTAACTGCATTAATAATAGAATTAAATATGTCATGTAATCCAAATATATAGACTGTATATAGACTCAACAAAAACAAACTTGGAAATGTTCTGTTAGAGATAAGTTATTGTCTGCCTCGGTTGCATATTCTGTGAATAAAAAATATCAGCAGAATCTTTGATAAAACTAGATGTCACGATCATAATTGAAAATTTTACGTTGACTTGTTGGACTGCCTTACATAATAGTTCTGTTTTTTATGTGATTCAGACCGCTGAGCTCAGACCAAACATTACTTTGTACGAAACCAGATTTCTAAAAAAGTTTCATTTTCAGTTAGAAAAATGTCGGTTATGATCTTTCGCTTCAAGCAAAATTTTATTTGCCGTCTATGCACTTCAAACTTAGATTGATAAAACAATTTCTAAAAGCAATCTTGGTTTGCAGTGTCGCTCATATCAAAGAGTTGCTGACAGCGTACAAAACCTTGGAGTGTAACATGTCTTTTACAATGCGTTTTTTGTACCTTTTTTTTTAGAAAATGGAGAAACAGTTTTTGATAAACGTAACAAACGGATTCATTAATAGATCACTAATTTTTAGATAAAATTTTCGGAAAAGTTAAATGCAAACATATTGGCAGAATGTTATTGGTTTTTGGTACAAAAAACTTTTATGTAAAGGTACAACATGAAAACAAGCACAAAATAAACATTTACTCATTATTTTATACATTTATTATTTTACTTTATACTTATTGTTTTTTATAGTTAAAATAATTCCAAATGTATAGTATGTCTATATTACTTATTATCATTTCTAAAAAGTGTATACTCAGGTATCCATCTCAGTAACTAATCTGGAAAAAAATGTTTGGTAACATCCCAATCAGCATTGGTATCAATTTATTGATATCCGAGTGTCACTTTAATGAAAATATTTTGATGTAAAATTACTGGTACGATTTTTATCTCTAATAGATATCTTGGTGGTTTGTATACGCTGCTATAGTTGTCAATGCATCATTCTGTTATAAATTCAACCCAAATATTTAAACGCTCAAAGCATTAATTTACTTCATACAAAAGTCATGAAAGCGTTATAAATACTTTTTTATATTGGTTTATATTTTCTCGGCAATTATTAATCTGAAGAATGCAATTTATTTACTACTAAGACAGGAATCGAGTATATGTAATTATCCATTTAATTTTTTGTGTATTTTACGCAAAAGACAATTTGTAAACAAAGAGAAGTTATTTTAGACATAATAATAATAAAATAATTAAATAATAATTCTACGTCGTAGAATAATAGTATTTGTTAAAGGTAAATAGATATAATTTTAGACATAAAAGTTTTACCATATAACATGTTAATATTTTTTTATGGTAAATGGTATACATAAAAAAAATTAATAAGATATAATTTCATTTTATTTTGGCGGTATTATAAACTAATCAGCATAATTTTCCGCATTCCTTTACGCATCGAAGCTTTACAAAGAATGTCGGTTTTTGTCAAATGAAATATATCGTGGTATAACCTCAGTTTTTTTTATGTCTGCTACCATATAAAAGTTTAAAATATTGTATTCCAATATGTAGTTTGTAAAGTTTACATCTTCACTAAACATAGTAAAGGTAAAAAATATAATCATTATTTATAATGTGCATATTTGTATTAATTAACATGGGAGCATATAATTTAATTAACACAAATTTGATAACAAAATGATGGAATAATCACGTTATATGACATGATTTTGGCATTACAGTGACATTTAGCTTTTTTATAGATAGTATCATTTTGATACCTCAAAAATGATAGTGATAGTTTATAGATACCGATTTCATGCGGAATTTTTTACACAAATTTTGTATGAAAAAGTGGCAAAATGATGTCTAATTGATACCTAAAAAATAGTGTTAAAAATGATATCTTTTTACGAAAATTATATTTGGGTTAAAGGTTAAAAAATATATTTTTTTAATGTTGCTCCTTTAAAATCTTTTATACATACTTCACGGTTAAAATAAGTAGTATACCTAGGGTTAAAAATATCAAAATAGTTTTTAAAGCACCCAAAATTGACGAAGATAACCGCACCATTCCAGAAGCCGAAAGTTTATAACACTTTTACCACAGAACATTGGTACCCGGATAAGAGAACACAAGGTAGACACAAGAAGACATAACACTAGTTTGGCTGTCACAGGGCGTATCTTAACCACTTGGCAGTGACAACTTGATCCAAATTTTGTAAACTCGGTCCCATATTATATAAGAAAGTCACCACAATTAGAAAGTAGCTCCAGTAGAGATAATGACAGCTAACTAGTCCCAATGCGAAAAAAACATGATTAAAATAACCTATAAACAAAAACAGTCACAAACTGATGACCCAGAACAGCAAAATATAAAAGTTTCCCAGGATTCAATGTCTTTAGCATTACTTTTCTAAAAATGATAGCAACATGATTTTCAAAACGTCAAATCTAATTAGTTTTTTATTTTTTTTAAATTTTGTAAAATGTGTTAATATAAAACGCGGTTGAAAATTCAAAATAGTTATATACAATCAGTGACAAAAATAATGACCCTTGGCAAGGCAACCAACAATACATGAATTGTTTCAGTCTCATTTCATAGAAATTCCATAGGTGTTTACGTTGCATTCTTGCTTTTGGTTTTATCCATATTATATAAGTACTCGTCACGTACTAGCCAAGGACAGATAAATATTTTTTGCAGTAAAATAAGTGCTAGATAATTGTTTCGTTTGCTATCTGTTACATATTTAAACAGGGCAGTGATGTAAAAGTGCGGTATAAAACTCATAATTAATTAATTTATATAAAATATTTTTGCTTTATTTTTAAATCTAAGGCTAAGTTACATTTTTACATTTCAAGTTTTGTATTAGTGACCTTACGTTAACTATATGGAACACAAGTAAAACAAAAGTTTTAATTATTATAAACAGTATGTTTTCAACAACTATGTAATGAATGAAAATTAGCAACAAATAAATTATAATTAAACTTTACATTACTTATAAATTTATGTAATTTTTTTAAATTAATAACAAAAAGCAGTGTAGGTATAATAAGCAAATGTAAAAAAAAACATAAAAAGTTACAAAAGTATAAGAATAATAAATCGGTAAAGCACAAACAGCGTTTAACAACATGAGCAATATCTTCAAATGCCTCGATCTACACATTGACACCAAATCATACATGCTGAGATGCTACTTTTTTTCTATCTTGCACGATGCAGTTGAGTCCTGGACACTTAGCATAACCTCTAACCAATATTCTTTTACTAGTAGAGCTAAGAAGTCATACCACATTAGAATTAGTCAAAATTGTCCAAATTAGTGAATTTTTGTTTGTCCTGTTATTTTACATTCAGTAACCAAATGTACAGTCAAAAATTTGGTACTGCCATGGGCAATCTAGCGTCTTCTATATTAGCAAGTTTCACAATGCATGACCTATTAAAATATGTTACAAACAACTTGATTTACACACCGACATTTCTATTATGTTATGTTGATTATATTGTTACATGTATTCCCGAAACAGAAATTAGTAATACCTTAAACGTTTTCAATAATTACAATCCACATCTAAAGTTTACTTTTACAATGGAAAAAAATAGATTTCTACCATTTTTAGATGTTACTCTTATCAGGGATGTTAGCACTGATTGGTACACTAAGCCGATAACCTCAAATAGAAGAATTAATTACTTATGTACACCACCAAAAAATTAATTTAATTAGGGCTATGAAAAATAACATTTTTGTTTTTAAACCCTTATACTACCAAGCGGGGTGCACATGCACCCCACGTGCGGTTTATTGGCATTTTTTAAGCGATTTCGTTTTTGTTCGTCGCTTTGTTTCCAGTAGCTGCATATTTTTAGACTACAAAGGTAATCCATATAAAATGTCACAGAAATATACCACACAAAAAAAAACTCTTAGGTGGCCAATGGCACTTTTTTACCATATGATTGATATTGCTGCTATAAATGCGTACAAGATATAGACACTCAAAAATCCAAATAACGAGTCCAGTCACTTAGATGCAAGGAGAATATTCCTTCTTCAGCTGGGAAAAGATTTGGCTAAAGAAAATATGGTTTTCAGATTTAGAAATGCGAATGGTTTGAGATCAACTACAAAAGAGAACATTTTGAAGGTTATACCCGAACTACAGGCTGAAAATACAACTCCATCAAGACAAGCAGCAAATCAAGGTCGATGTTTCCTTTGTGCAAGGTCCAAAGACAGAAAATCGAGGCAAGTTTGCGTAAAATGTGAGCGGTTTGTTTGTGTGCAGCATTCCGAAAAACAAGTATGTTGCATAGAATGTAAACAAAAGAAATAAATTTTATTCAATTTATTTTTTGCTAACTAACTTTCTGGTGTATTTAAATCTGAATAAATGTGATATCATCAAATTGCCTTCATTTTAATATAAATACATATCAAAAACTCAAGACAACACCCAGGAAAACACAAAAAAACACTGGGGTGCAAATGCACCCCGCTCGGTACCGCACGTTTAGAAAAAAGCTTGGCATTATAAGAGTTATTCTACACTATATTCTGCAAAGAATGCAAAAAAAAAACGGTGTCTCTACAAGGTTTAGAAGTTACTTAAATTCAAGTGTAAACTTGGAAGGACTCTTCTAGCTATGCGTTACACAAAAATTGCCTACTTCAATGCCTAATAAATAAAAAATACGGCAACGAGGTATGTTTCTATTAACTAATAATGCTAGACCATTCCGAGCAACAATGTTTAGGCTAATCTGCCCATTGCATTTTTTGCACGAAGCTAAAGAATTCACCGCCACACTCAACGCTCTGATACAAACAATATCGAAAACATCAGTGCTTTCATACTTCAAATACTCGGGCAATTGAAGTTTTATTTTAGAACATGAAGAAATAAGAGTTTGTGTTGTCGAGCAAGGTTGTGGTGACTCCACATGTACTGAACAAGTTACATTCGATGTCATTTCTGCAGGCTTTTTACCTGAAAACCGCCTTTTTCTCTTCTTGAGAACCGGACCCGTTCTCGGCAACAGGAACAAGAACTTTGAAAAGCAAAAACGACTACTAAGGATAAAAAAACAAAATTTTTTTGTTTCTTGTTTCTCCTGAACAGTTGTATTTTTTCTATTTCGATACACTTTTCTTCAAAACTATGACAGCTAATTGAGTGTGTTTTTTTGTATCTTATTCATGGCGACGCTAGTAACAAACGCAGCAGAGAAAATTTTAAAAATCCAGCTGGTTTCTTTTTTACTTTACTTTTAATAAGACAATAAAATTTTCAAACTTTCTAAGTCAATAAAAAAATTACTATTTCTTTAAATTAAATTCTACCTGCTGTACATCTTTAAAACTATGTAAAGAAAACGTGTTCAAAATTTCACAAAAATCGATTTAGTAGTTTTTGAGAAAAGTGTACCTCAATTTGCATGGAAAATGACCCCCTTAGTAACATAATTAATAAAATACTGCTTTATACTAAGATAACTAATGCTAACGCACCACCAGTAAACCGATCGACGAATGTTAATACTACTTTTCACACTAACCCTAATACTAGCCTCATGTACACCGAAATCATAAACGTCCCAAATTTAACACAAAGGATCATTGCGATTTTAAAAACAAATAACATTAAGATAACAATGTACAACAGTCTCACTATTTATAACATAATGTACAGCAACATTAAAGATAGAACTAATATAATAGAAAAACATGACGTTGTGTACAAGCTTGACTGTACAGATTGTAATGTATGTTATGTTGGACAAACCAAGCAGAAGGTAAAAAATTGGATTAACAATCACAAATACCACTGCAACACAAAAAAAAAACGATAAAGCGTCAGCAGCTCAACACGGGTCAACTTTGATTTTAATAATCTTATAATTTTAGATGTAGAAAATAATTTAAAAAAATTCTGAAATGATACACATCAACATCCATAAAAATAATATTAATTTCAATAATTATATTAATAATATATAGTCATGTAGGTTTCAATCGCTGTTCAAATATTCTAGTTTTTCTTCTTAATGCTTATCTTTTGTTGCCTTGATATTCAATAATTTTTGATTTTGCATTACTTGTCAAGTGTTTGTTAAACGTTTCACGTCCCTGGTTATTTTTAAATTATTATAAATTGACAATTTCACGTTTCATTTTTGCGATTTTTTCGTGTATAACTTAGTACGTAGTTGCCCATGTTCAGGATTTGTTGCCTAGTGCTAGAAAGATAGTGTATTAGCTAGTTTGTTTAAATCTTATATTATCTTAGACTTACAAATTTTAATAAATTTTTAGTGATCTGATGCGTAGCACAAAACGTAGCCTTAGAAATAGTATACAGTGGTTTTCTTGCCCCTCCTAAGTAAAGAACAAGTAAATATTGTGCATTAGATATAGAGAAGAATTAATAATTTTACCATGTAGATCGTATTTCATCCTATAATTTTATCATAATTTTATATAAGTTATAAAATAATCATAATTTAAACCAATTAATTTATATCGTTGCAACTTCTATTAACTCACATTAAAATCAAGAAATCAATTTTCGATTACAATCAAAATATCCATTATTGATAATAATTTAAACTTGTGATTTACTTATGTTATAAGCCCTTACAATAAAGGTCAGTAATACAAAAGTAAAAATTATATTTCACATTTAATGCAAAAAACGGTTTACTCATTATTATCTTGTTCAAATATGCAGTTCATGACAAAAGAAAAGAAAACAGGAGCAATTATCACAATATTTATTGTCTGTCTTTGGCTATAGTACGTCACGAGTACTCAAGTAGTACACCAACAAAATTTCTAGAAAGTAAGACAGAAACATTTTGTGTATTGTTAATTTCTTAACAGAGAGTTATTATTTTTGTCATTGTTTGTACATGCGCGTGCGGTAACTTAGATTTTACAGCCAGAAATTAATTTTAATTATTGAGTGATGTAAACTGGTGAACGCACAATAAATGTATTAAATTTTTTGGGCGACGAATTTATTAAAAATTAAAAAAGCTCATACATTACGCGTCGCACAACAACTGTACCATAAAAAATATCCACATAGGTAACCTTCAAACGCCCGCAGGACGGTTTGAAGAGAACTTGTCAACTAATGCGCGCGCTGTAGCTAGAGAACTAAATGTCAGTTGCCATACATAATAGCAAATTGTTCACAAAGATATACAAGATCTATTCAAATTACAAAAAATTCAATAAATTGCTGCAGAGGACTTTTTGCATTGCCAGCGATACGGTCAGTGGTTTTTACGACGTAAATTGTTCAACAATCAACATAAATTATTGTGATTGTGTGGACAAAGATTTTGGAAACTTATTTAATTAGGTCTTACAGTCTTCCTGCGCGCTTAAATAGACAAATTCATGGAGATTTTCTACGCAAATTGCTTCCAGAACTCATTGAAGAAATGCCAATAGATGTAAAAAGAAAAGCGTTTTACTGCGATGACGTGGCTTTACCACATTTTACTCTAGCCGTTAGAAATTGGTTGCACACGCCAATCCCCGATAGACTTATAGAACGTGGCACGTTAATTGGTCCTCCGACCTAACGCTCTTCGATTTTTCCTCTCAGAGCACATGAAAAATTTGCAGTTAGTGCCGGTATGGTCAAAGATAATCCGTACATGCTGCAAAACTCAATAAAATTTAAAGTTAGAAGAGTACATTAATTGTAATGTAATTAAGTAATATCTTCAAACACATGTTTAAAGTTCGATAAAAATCTGGTATGAATCTCTCTTTTAATTTTTTGAATTTTTTATTTAGATACCTTATCAGCTAAATTATAGCAGCGCCTACTTCTTATCTTTGCTACTGAATCTACTAAATCTTAGTTTGTACCATCATCCTAAGTCTACAGTACCAAGTGTATTGACACATATTTTCACATGCTTTATCAACTCTGAAAATATGAGCATTTTTTTTTAATGACACCCTGTATATCTTTTTAACAAAACAAAAAAATTGTCGTCAAAAACTACACTTAATTTTATGATTAGAAATTTCATAACTAAGTGAATTAGCAACTAATATTAAGGATCATATCTACAGTAAGCTCATTAACTCAACTCATGTTGGCAAGCAGTAGTTGCTTGGCACTCAAATTAGAGCAAATTGACAAGAAGACTTAAGCGCGACAGTTCTTTTCTAAGAATTGTTTATTTTTGTTTTAACAGAAAGAAATTAAATTATTTTACAGTATAAATATAACAGTATAAACTCTTAAAATCATGTAATATTAGTTAATATAAGATGTGTAGAGCTTATATAAAAACATATTTTCTTACATTTAATTAAACGTACTACAGAATGTAATAATTTTATTTTTTACTGTACAAAATAATGGATGTTTTATTATTTCAGCTTAAAAAGAAATAAACGTTTTTTTATAAGACCGAAATGGCTTTAACTTAATACCTTTCAAGTAAAATTTAATAAGACCAAAATTTGGTTTGTAAATTGTTTTTTCTTGACTAATAAATACCACAGTAATTCAGTTGTGTATTTGTAAATTTGCAAAATCGCCTTTTGTCGTAATCCTTCTTACAGTTATTTTATAGAAATTTAAATACAAAAATAAAGCTGTATTTTTTTAAATTTTAATTTTGGTGATAAATAAAAATTCTGTATACAAGCGTTTTATATATGAATACAAAACATTAAGTAATAATAGATTAACTAAATCAAACTCTAACAAAAAAATGATAATTATTTTTTATTTTAGGTTATTTTTACCTCATTAATGACCATTTTTAATTTTTAAAATTTTTAAATTTAAACGATGTTTTTGCAGTTAGATACAAATGATATACATGTACATTTACATAATATTTTAAGTTTATTATACGCATACGTTCTTGAAATTTACGTTTCTTGGAAATACAATTGATATGTGCAGCTGTTATATATAAATTGCCTAGTTAAACTGTAATGTAATTAATTTTTTGGCTCTGTGCAAAGTGAAGAAAAAGGTAGGTAGTTTCAAAAATAGAATTTTGTGAATATTTGCAAGTCTTAAAACGTAAAACAGTAAAAATTGATAATTGGCGCCAAATAAAAAAGAAAATAACATAATGAGGCCTTTAGTCTTCTTCAATTAAACCAAACAAGCTCTTTTGTGTGCACGCTTACTTTTTAGTGTGTAGTCAGTAATTTCTAATAACAAACAAAAACTAGAACACAAATAGGCAAATCGATAAAAACATTGTTAACTTAATTAGCGCAGTGACAAAATTGACAATTTGTATTTTCTTTCTGTACCAATTATTTTGCAATTAATTACTTGAAAATTAATCGGTAGATTATAATAAACGTTATTCATAAATACCTAGTCTAATTGCGGTATTTCGACAGTGTGTTTTGAGTTTATTTAAGTCTTCTGACGAAGTAGTTGATGTAGCTCCAAATTCTGGTAAGACAGCTGTTACATGCAAAAATTAAAAAAAAAATGCCTAATTAAACTGCTACACAAACAAGGTTTTCGCTCGGTGCTCAAAGGTAAAGAATGGATTAGGTCATAATAAAAGTTTGTGACCATTTTGGAAATATCAAAAATGGAAATAAGATGCTCAAAATTAACGTGGACGCCTATTAAAGACACGAAAAATTAGCTCTCCTAGTCTTTGATTACTCAGAAGTTCATCAAGTTTGTTACGACTCGTAGTGAGCTTACCTAAGGGGTGTAACGTCACAAATATGACATTATAACAAAAAATCAAAGCGCACGCAATGTGCTTAAAATGCTTTAGTAAATTTAAAATTTACAAAAATATATTATTTAAAATTAAGTTATACAAAGTAATATTAAAAAAAAATATATTTGATGAACAAAAAAAAATGAAATAATTAAATTAAGTTTATATAAAGTTAAATAAACAAAATTACAAAATATTAATAAAAAATAAATGAAACTGCATGATTTTGAATAACTATTCTTATGGTGAAACATGTGTTAATCAAATAGAACAAATAAAAAATTAGATATAAATATAAAGCTGCGAGTAACTAGACCTGAAAGCTAAACAAAATTCAAGATTCGAATGGAGTTGTAAAACGTAACTTATATTTGAGCGCGACTTGTTGATTGGGTACGGAAATAGTTTAATTCGCAAATAATAAATTGGAATCTGTTGCCTTTGAAGATACGAAACATTTACTTAAAACTTACACTTTACCGATAAAAAGCGACTTTTGGCTTAGACCGCGTCGTAGTTGAACGCACAGACGTTTTAGGCTTGGTCCTAGCTTCTTCTTGAGAGCCAAAATAAGAAGTATAACTTGGCCTCTGCCGTATTGTCATTAGTGAACCCAAACAAACTGATGTTTTGCAAGACATTGCAGCTGGCATTTTGGGAGTAGTAAATGTCCTAAAAAGTCTGGTTGTTCAACTACGACGCGGTCTAAGCCAAAAGTCGCTTATAAATAAAACCAAATTAACCGTGAGAGCTTAAGATTTTACATAAATTTTAATTATAGCTTATTCAAAATGAGAAAATATTGGAGTATTCAAAAATGTTTCTCAACGTTTTACACAAAACTTTACGATATTTATAGTCAATGAACCATTGCGTCACGTACCAATTTGGGGATTTGATTATTTACCGTTTATGCTTGTTACATAATTACTAGCTACTCAATAATTAATCACGTTGTCTTTTATAAACTTTGTCATGCTTTGCTAACAAAGTTTTTTTACATGAAACGACATTTAATAATAATGCAACAGACAGAGATGCCCATGGTAAAATGTTAAGACGTAATAAGATCATGGAACAAATCCTCGACGACCGTTCACAGCTGTAACAAAAATATTTTTATCATTGAAAAGAAATATTAATTGCCAAAACAAGTCGTTTAAGTAAAAACGCAGACAATAAAAAACTGTCAGTTTATTATTAGTACAAACAAATATTTTAACAATGCAAAATAATAAATTCATTAAAAACAGAATTTACTTAAAACTTAGAATGACAAAAATAGTTTAAAATACGTCCAACAAATTAACTAAAAACACTCAATTATTTGATTTTAAGTGAAAACGCCAAGTTAAAACAAACGTATATGTAAGGGTCAGTCAGAAAAAAGATACGAAAAAATTACTGAAACAAAGGACATCTTTGTGGAGACTCCTAGAGTGTCTTTTGTTGTACTAACTACGCTAACTGACCAAGAAACCTCAACATACTGTTACAAGCAAAATTTTTATAACTTAATACCCCGTATATTGAATTAAAATTAGATTCCGGTTTTGACGCCCTCTGCCAATCTTTTCTTGTGACTGTCATTTTACGACGAAGTCGTTAAGCTGACAACTGCATAAAATGGCTTGTGTCGTTTAAAGAAAATTTTCGAATGACATCCTCTGTAATGGAAATCAAATTATAACTTCATTACGTTTTTAAAATAATTTAGTCGTCACAGGGTAAGATAGTTACATCCGTTTTGTTAGAATTCCTTTGTAATTCCTTTCTTAATTTGATAGCCGTTCCGCCACGCTTTAGCCACACGTTTCTATTTAATAAAGAATAATGAGGGATTAATATCGATAAATACCTTCATGGGACGAGTATAACTCTATATATAAAGCCTACGGTTAAAACTAAAAGAAACCGAAGACAAGGGCTTTTTTTTGAGATCATACTCATGCGGCAAACACATACGAAACCAACTTTCATTAAATGTGTATAACAGCATTCGACAATCGGGTTATGTTATGTGTACTTTGTTTTAGCAATAATTAACAATTTTGTAGATCTTGATTTCGTGAGTCATTGTGTTGACACGATTTGCTACTCAAATTTATTTCAGGCTCACTTACCGGAAAAAACGTTTTCTTTGACTAAGTAGGTACTGGATTGTGGGTAAGTTTATTTAATTATTTTATCGCTGTCAGAAAAGTCACTCACGAAACTTTGGCTAGTGTTAATTCCGTAATTACAATCATTGTTTTAATACCATTAAGGTAATTTCATTAATTATTTTGTGTGTATCGCATGCTGTGTACAACCAATATTTACTACGAAATTTTCTTCGATGTTCGCTTCGACTTAACCTACATATGTATTGTGTGTTGTCGATACTGCTGGCATTTAAGCACTGAGAATTAGATAAATTAAAGTTTTTATACCTGTTAATCTTTCTTTTATGGTAACATACCTTTCTCTTTTATTGTGGTTACCCGAACATCAAAGTAACAAGGATTACGAACTTAAAAATTCGTTACAAGCTTGGACCGTCTGTCTTGATCGAGGCAGAAGTGTTAATTATAAATGATTTGGCGCTCTTACTTATTATTCTCTTGAACCTCTCTTATCTCCGACTGTGTGAGTTGGCCGTGCAAAGTTCGTAAGACCTAAAACTTGTAACAATACGTCACCCTAATGTGATCTCGACTCAAAGATAGACGTTTATAAGTTTGCTTACTATAAAAAATCATCCTCTTATAGGCGTTTTGTATGAAATTCTACTAAAGAGAATTATAACCTTCGAACGTAAGTTTTGCGACCAGCCTGAATTTAAACTTCAATATATAAATGCAATAAATGATTACATTTGGCAAAATGACATACAAATTATTCCTACAATAGATCAACCCGCATACTATGTACTTTATCTAAGAGTGTTTATATCAAGTCGACATACTAACAAACTAAGTATAGAATTTCATTGTAGTAGTCAGACATCTTCTGGCCTATCACTTAATGATATTTTTATGACAGCCGCGAAACTCCAGTCTACTATACAAAATATAATTCTTAAGTTTAGATGGTATTATTTTGTGTGAGATAAAACAAATATTCCGTCAGATTAAATTCTATTCCGATGATCGGAAGTATCTCTGCTTTTCAGCAGTTCTTATCAAGTTATTCGTACTTTAAATTAAGTATCTAAAGAATATAGTTATTATTACCCTTTAGAAGCTAAAGAAAACAGTTTTGTTGACGATTTCTGCGTAAGAAATTACACTTTGAAGAAAGCTTTTACAAAATGTTGAGAGGTGATAAGATCATGGAACAGATCTTTGTTCACAACAAGTCGTTTACCTAAAAACAAAGACAAAAAAATTTGAATATAATATAAGCACAACAAACAAATGTTTTAACAATGCAAAACAATAAATTAATTGAAAACAAAATGTACTTTAAATTTAAAATGACAAAGATGACTTAAAATATGTCCAATAATTAACTAAAAACACTCAATTACTTAACTTTAAATAAAAACGTCAAACTAAAACAAACTTAGTGCGAGGGGTCTGTCAGAAAGAAGGTACAAACATTTAAACTACGGTTACACAGCTGAATAATCCGCTTCAAAAGCTACGTTAAGTTATGTATACGAAAAACTGAATTTCTACAACATAATAAAGAAGGAACACTTTACGTAAATTTGATAATGGAGTAAAACCGTTATTTATAACAAAACAAAGATTAGTTTCTTTTGCGTTTCACAAATTTCACTAATACACTACTTAACTCAGTTTCAAAACAGGTTCACGGTACCACATTCTTTATATTTTGAAGTAATATATCTTAGATTTTTTATTGTACTTTTAAAACTGTACATAATTGTTTAGTAAATTACTCAAAAAACAATTAAGGCGAACAAAGATGCTAAATAAAGTATGACGCAATTAAATATGAATATCGAGAAATCATTTTCATATAAAAGATAGAATCAGCAATAATAACAAAATCTAAATGACTCTGAAATAAAGGGAGCGTACTTTGAAAGCAATATTGAATTATAGTTCAAATCTTTACAATTAAAACAAAATATTTATGACTGAAGGAATTTATAAATTATAATGCAATCAGTGTTTATAACAGCTAATATTCAAGTGCATTTGTACTAAATTAATTATTAAACTAAGAAAAATTTTAAAAAGTTAAATAACTTTGAAATTACAAAGTAAAAAATGTGCTAAAATGTTACTAAAGAATACAAACTAATTGTCAATAAATAAAACACACTAAAATACCAAATTTTTGAAAGTAAAAATACAAAATTTACACAAGATTTACACAGTTTATAATTAGATAAATTCTGGTAACGGTTCATTCTTTATTGCGCTTATTTACAATTAGTTTAATTTTAGTTTATAAAAATTGGTGACACATTTATGATTCTTTTTAAACAATGTTCATTGTTTGTTTTAATTAAAATAGAGCCACTAATCTTTATCAAAAAAAATTTCAGGTATCCATAAAGAACTAAACGTAATAACAAACAATTTACTTTAACTTTTGCCAAAATATGTTAACCAGTTTTTTTTAAATTTAATAAACATATTATGTTGTTTATTAATTTCAAGTTTTTACTTTAATAAAATCACATTGGGAATTGGGGTTTTTGATAACAATAACGAAATGAAAACAAAATTTAATATAAAAAACAATTACGGTCCTGTTGCATTAAATAGTTTGTTGACAACGTTAATAAAATAAAATCAACAATAATGTTATGATACTAAGGTGAGAACGTCTTCTGGATTTGGACAGTGTTATTGTTGTAACCAAAGTTGCCAACGTTCTGTCCACTTTCGTAATATTTTAAAGGCCATAGAAATTTTAATTTTTAGTTTAGTTTGGTTCACAAATACTTAACTCGGGAATGGTTCTTTGTTAGATAGTCGTTTGCTTTTTTGAGATAATTGTTATCCTTTTTACATTTTTAGAGTTTAGAATCTGGCTTGTTTCACAACTTTATTACTCTCTTACAAAAGTAAGTCCAAAGTTGGAAGACGTTATTATTTTAGTATAGAACAGTCTTTGCTATTCCATAATGTTAATGTCTTAAAACTGCTAAAATAATCTAGAAATAGAACAAAAAAAAGGAATTACCAAAAAGAAAAATGAATCAAGAATAAGGAAACTTTAGCAATTTTTAATTTTTGCTTAATGAATGAGTAACATCTACATAATTAATATTTAGAAAATTTATAATAAATAATAAAAACACGTTTGTAGCAAAAAAAGTAAAGACATACTTATTTTGGTACAAAATAGAACACATTGTATTTATCTCTTATTTATTAAATGACATACAATATGACCGAGATCAATAATTAATTTACTTTTTTTATTTTTTTGCTCATTCTCATTGAAATCGCCATTACTCAATGTAAACGTAAAACTTTCTACAACTTTATCAACTAAACCATCTGCATTCCACATTTTCTTCCCAATCTTCATTTGCTAAATTAGAAAATACATGTTGAACATTTTAATATTAATACCTCCTTGTGCGATATAATTCAATGCAACTTTTCTTTTCAAGAGATCATATGAATTCAATTAGATTAAGTTTATGTCTATTACAGTATTTTTCGTCATTAAATCTAAGTTTTAAAGAACTCAAGAAATTCCTTGTAGCAGTAGCAGAAAACTCAAAATGTTTTTTAATTGGATGTATATATTGACAAGAAGAAGAAATCAATGATATTACGAATAAAGTTTTTGTGTTTTAGAATGAACAATTTTTCAAGTTCGGTTTTTTATAGATGAAAACTGTAATAGAAAATTTCTAAATTTCTAAAATAACAGCTTGGTACACACAAGGCAAAAACTCAAATATAACAGCAAAAAGTAAAATAAAAAGCCAAAATAACAGCAAAAATAGAAACCAAAAGGTCAACAAAATAAATGTACTTTAATGAATCGCGATGCCATGATTAGTCGACACCTTATGACTTTTTAGTTCGTATACTTTCCGGAGTTTTTGTAATAGTTACTATTTTTAAATAGCGGAAACTACCTGAGCTGTAACGTTAGCATAATTTCCGTCAGAAAAGCTAAAGTCACGCTTATTAAAGTTTTACTTCAAAAAATAGTTTTTAAAACGTTTGTTAACGTTGATCACACAAATTTTAAACAATTAATAAATATTAGTGTATTTAAGTTTGTATTTGCTTAGAAAACACAAAAATTAAAAATTATTAATTAATATCTCAAAATTAATGCGCCTATACAGTTTAATAAAAATTACTACGTCAAACTTATTTTTGTTTAATTGATTAACAAAATTATATATAACAAATTACCGAAATTTCAAAAATTTAATTTATTAAACTGTAATAATAAATTATGAATATACGTAAATTAAATTTTAATTATATATTAAATTTATTACTAACACAAATTATGCATGTGTAATATTAATCAATTTGAATTAAAATTATAAAAAAATATGAGCATCGTTTGAAATAAATTTTAATATATGTATAATTATTATTACTTTTTTTTGGTTTAATTTTTTTATTTAATTACGATTAATGTTTTTACTGTCACTTGGAAATAAAACATTGTTCAAACTGTTTTAAGCTTATAATTAAGAACAACAAAGCATTCAATATATTAAGTTGACGTTTGAAACAGTCTTTTATATTTAATACAAATTACTACTCTATTTTGTATGTTGCTTTTAGTATTACAGCAAAGTTAGTAATTCATAACTATTCAAAATTGCATCAAATTACAAGGTACAGTTGCTGTTATCAACGCTGTTTTACACTTATAAACTTTTTATACAACTAGTAGACATGTTTATTAAATATTACATAATAAAAATGCAATGTAATTAAATAATCTTAGTTAATATTAAATAAACAAAAATTATTTTATATTTTTTAAAACATATAGCACATATTTTATGGTTACATAGATAAGTAATAACGTTTTTATAAAAACCGTATGTGTAAGTTTTAATTTCTAATTTACATTAAGATTAATTTTTGTTAAATAAATCATTATGGTTTTATTAAATTTGTGCATAAATTATGTTTTTATAAAATATGCTTTAACAGTCGTTTTAAGAATGTAAAACATTTATACAATTAGTGTTTTTTTATTACCGGAAATATCGGATACTGTCTAATTTATTAGGCAATTAGCTAACAAAAGCTCAGAACATTTCTTTTACAAAGTTACAATTTTTAATAAGATTAAACTCGATAGTTATAAATTAATTATTTAAAACATGAGTAAGTTAAGATATTTCACAAGAAAAAGTAAATTCTTTTTTGCGATTATAATTTTCTTGACGTAGGTTCAAACGTTTTTAATAAAATCATTGTTAACATTATTGTTTGCTAAACATATTTAAATTTGATTATGTTAAAACCATACTCTGTTAAACTTTAGATTGATGTTTTAGGTATAAAATACGAGTAAAGTTGTTATTGATATAATAAATTATATACATAATTTTTGTTAGTTTTTCAACACCAAAATTTTATATGGTTTGTAAATTTTTTAATTACTTGTTCTTAATTTATTTAATAAACTTTGTTTTCTTATAGCATCTAAATTTGGAGAACTAATCAAATATTAAATAATTATGATACAATCGTATAAACAAAAATTCTAATGCAGATTTTGTTTATAATTTAAATTATATTTTAATTCAATAAAAATAATATTTTGTAACACAATTTTTTTAAATTTTTGTCAATTATTAAATAATTCTTATAATTAATCAACGTTCTTTTCATAAAATTCTTGTTGCTGCGTATTGAAAAATTCTTACATAGCGATCGACCTTTTAACGTCTCTTTCGACGATCTAAAAATATGGAAATTACAAGACAATAAATTTAGGATGTGATAAAAACTTTTATTCTAAAATCAAGTTTTTAGATGAAGTATTTTAAATTTAAAATAAATTTTACCTGTTTAATATTATGTAATTTATAAACACATAGCTATTATAAGTAAAATGTAATTAATTTAATGAAATTTTAAATATAAAAGTCATAGTAACTTTTTTTCTAAATTTAATGTTGTCAACTGATTTCACTATTACTGAAATTATAAGTGTATAGCTATTTTAATTACATTTTCTAACACAGATGTTATTTCTATTTAAATAATATTAAATAATAAGTGTTTTTGTATTGTAGTGTTTTAAATATTAATAATTAACAAAAAAGTATAACATTTTTTTACTTTTGGTACTTATTTGCAAACATTTTTTTAAAACATTTATACTGCCAGTTGTAAATCATTCATTGTACGTTAAAAATTTTCATCTTTAAAAAACGTATTAATTTGTGGACTAACAAATATTCTATTGCAAACTTTTGCATCAGGCAGCTTTAGAAAGTTATTCTTTAAGTATTTAAAACAATTGCTTCTTTTTAGTTCATTGAGAAACTGTTTATTAAAACCTAATTTAATATGTAGAAGGGGTACAATAACTAAATTAGGACAATGATAATCTGTAGGTGCTATTTTTTTATTTAGTAATATTGCTAAACCGTTTGGCTATCCCAAAGACAATATTTGGTAAACACTCCTTGCAGTCAAAGTAATAAAAAAAACCTTAAGGTATTGAATGATTTCAAGTTATTGATTTCGACAAGTGCATAAACAATTGTCATTCTGCATTCTTCATTTTATGGAGAAGGTACTGTAAGGACGTTGAAAACAAACCGACAAATTTTTGACTAAAAAAGTTCTGAGCAAAGACCACACTAGAAACATCAGTTATTGATTTGGTATGTTTGTTATTGAATGCTGTTATTAAATGCTGTTGCACACATTAAGTTAAAGGTTGATATCGCAGTCGATTGACTCATAAGGAACAGTACATCGAAGAAAGTTTTTTGTCGAGACTTCGTTTTTAGCTTTAACGTAGGCCTTTCAAAATTATAATCTCTCTATGAAGGTGTTTGGTCGATATTAACCGCTGATTGGTGGAGAATACACCTACACATGTGCACTAACACGTGCCGGGTCGTCACTGTAATGAATAATCTAATAGAAATGCATTTTCAATTTATATCATAGTTTCTACATACGCAGATAATGTTAAAAAATTAAACTGTAAACATCGAAAGCACGATTTTAAGTAAATGGCTTTTTAATGTCTTGACAAGAAGTGAAATAAAACAAAACTCATTAGAAGGTCTTGAATGTAGAAATCTAACTTTAGTGTAATAAACAGGGTATTACATTTTAAAATTTATGCACGTAACAGCATGCCTGCTGATAACAGGATCAATAAGAACTACGCCCACAGCAGCCATAGAAGCACTGTTTTCACTTTCGCTATTACACCTTGTTGTAATGATGGAAGCAAGACAAGCAGCATACAGACTGCAAATTAATGAACACACGTCAATTACCGGAAAGTACAAACCGGGTATATACAACGTGCTGCGTGAAAAAACAATGTTAACCATCAGATCCGACACCACAAAAACTTATTACATATTAAAGAAATTTAAAGTGATAATGCTGTTACGAGCGGTTAAAAAAACCATCTGGTACACAGATGAGGCCAAAATCGCAACCGGAACAGGAGTATATAGAGGCAGACACAGTGGAACACCTTGGGTAAACATGTGTCCGCTTTTCAAGCTGAAGTTGCTGCTATTGACTGGTGAGTCTAGAACATCATCGACTCAAAATCATACGCGAATGATCCGATATCAATCTACAATCACTACTGGCACTAAGTTTAGTAATAAGATCCAAACTGATTATGGCATGCACAAACAGCCTGGAAATATGGCAGCTTGCCAATCAGTGCACCTAATCTGGATACCAAGAGACTAGATTGTAAATGGACACTTAATGGCGGAGGCACTAGCTAAAAAGGGCACAGCAAGGACATATATTGGACCTAAACCCGTTTTCGGAATCGCTTACGAGACCAGAAAGGAAACAATTCGCAGAAAAAATGCAGCGGAGCATAAAAAACTATTGAAAAACGAACGCACAAAACTCTTTCTTACAGAACCACAATCAAACACTGCAACTGCTTTATTAAGTATGAGTCGACAAAAGTTAAAGAAACTTACGAGACTAATAACAACGCACTGTGGCCCTCACAAACGTATGCATAAAATGAGACTGCAAAGTACTTTATACCGCGAATGCTTGGAGGTCGATCAGACTTCGCAGCATCTGCTGTGTAAATGCAAAGCATATCAAATTCAACGCACAACGATTCTTGGTAACCAAAAACTAACCGATGATAAGTTGAAAAAGACCTATTGGAATAAACTTCTAGATTTTATTAATGAAACAGAACTGCTGAGGGAGTAATAAATCCGAGGTGAACAAAAAACCAAGAAAACAGCAGTGCAGAGGCATTAGACGAACTACCTCTTGCATTAAATATAAAAAAACTCCTTGCAGTCAAAGTAATAAAAAAATAACCTTAAGGTATTGAATTTAATATAGTTAATATACTACCATATATTTCTTTTGTGTTTGTAGAATGAGCCAATTGAACTGATGACTGCAAGCTACCAATATACAGTAAAACGCATTTGATACTTGTTTTTGACAAATTCATAAACAATAAATTGTCATTCTGCATTTATATCATACAAAAGTCTATTCACCTCGCTTATAAAATATTGCAAAAAAATATAAATGTGTTGGAGATTCCAAATCTTACAGTCAGTTTTTTTAACGGTTTGCATACAGATGAAATGTTTTGATAAGTTACTTTGTTTTTATGCTTTTTTGAAATTTTTTTAATTTTTACAAGTTAGAAATAAACGCCTGAACGTGCTTTGTTGGTGCAGGTCAAATCATTGATTTTTGTAACAAGATTTTAGAAGAATTCTTGTTTTTGTTTCATTAATACAGAATATATGTGATCCTCATGTTTTGTATTAATTTTTAATTTTAAAAGCAAAATATTGTTTATAATAATACATCACACTGTTTCAAATTTTCTTAACTAAGTGACAGTTTAATGACATATTATTTGTCTTTTGTCAGACAGAGTCAACTAAACAATAAATAAATAAATTCGCTAGCTGCAACTGTTACATCTGCATATCTCAATTGTAGAAGTTTTTAGTTTAGTAGACTTTGCAAATACTATTTTCTACCATTCCTTACTTCTTTCTAGAATGCGTGATGATGTATCTTTTGTAGTTGCCGCCGCTCTTTACAGAATACAAATGTAGTATTAAATAAATATAATTATTGCAAATAAACAGTTTTAAAAGAAGTCACTCAGCAGTGGCACTCTTGCAGTGTCTTGTCACTTTAAAAACTTTTCAAATTGCATTTAGTGGTCTCACTGGCAGGATGTTAGTAGACAACTGATAGTGTTATAATCGGAAATTTTCTTCAGTACTAATGAGGAAGCTAAGATCTTCAAGTAATGCCTGGTTTGCTACGTACATCGATTCACTATAGCACAAAAAGTTTTTAATTGAAATTATTAAATCGTTTTAAGTTGAGTAAGTTTAGCACATCCCCATGGCTGTATCTCTGGCATTAAATAAGTTTTAAGATAGTTCTATAAAGCAGTATTTTATTTGATTTTGACGGTTTTGACTTTCTTTCTAATAATCAATACATTTGGCAGAACTTTAGGTTTCATTGCTGATGCATGGTTTGAAATTGTTTATTTTATGTAAGACATTGATTATGGTATAATCCCAAGTAGGAGAAATAGAAAATTATGCTGTAAAATTTTTGTTTAACTGAAATGAATTTCTACATTTTGTCTGTTAAATGTTTATACAAGAAGAGCATAATATCTTTATTATATTTTCAGAAAAATCTTCCATTTTTAAAATAATCAAATAACTACTAGGAAGGACTTTGGTTCGTCACATAGGACACTTTAGTCGAATCAAAAGTTACGATACTAAATAATATTTTAAGCAATTGAAATCAAGTTCTTACAAAATAAAAAAATAGCCTAACCTGAATTTAAAAAAGTAAAACTAAATTATTTCACAGTATATGCAGAAAAGTTAAAATCAAAATAAAATTGGCTAGCAGCTCTTAATGTTTCTCCTATTAGTAAATGATTGGGTAGTTTTAATACATCTTTTTGCTCTGCTGTTAAAATGTTGTGTACAATTCAATAAATGTATCGTTGTTTTTCTGAATTACACCACCTCCAAATCATCATTTTGATACACAACACACAAAATCATTGATTTGCAAAACATCACCATCACATAGCACTTGCGAAAAGTAATCACTGATATCTATGTCTAAGTCTCCATAACCTGTTTTGTCGGTAGATTTGTTAAAGATAAAGTAGATCACTTTTTTTTACTTTGTTGGCTGATGGGTTTGTTATAGAACAAACGTCTAAACATTTGCTGAAATTTATTTTTACAACCGCTTGGTTCTTCTTTATTCTTGTTTCTCTTGTTTGTGCTAATTATTCCATCCTTTTATTTGCCTGGTGTGGATGTATATATTCGGGATTTTCCTTTTCTACCTAAATTTTTTGAATTAAGTAACAAAATGTTCTTTAAACGACGAATATTTTTTAAAGGCAAAAACACTGAATTAGAAGTCATTGAAACATTTGTCTGTTGTGAAGGTGTTTTTCGGCTATACTTTATGCCGAAATAAGAGTAGTACAAACTCCTTTTCTAAAAATGTTAATTTCTTGAAAGAGAAAATAATTGGTTTCTGTAAACTTTTGTTATATTTTCAGGTAAAGTCGTTTGAAATAGTGTAGATATTAATTTTGCATTTTATTATCCAGTTATTGAAACTGACATTGCAACTTGACTTAAACGAACTAAAAACGGTTAAATAAAACGCTTGCAGTTTATTGCACATTTATTTTATATAACGAAGAATTTCAATTGCTGACCAATTTTAATTTTCCTAAAGGAGCTCCATCTACAACAGTGATTCCCAAACTCCTTTGGCCCTAGGACACCTTTTCATAGTCAAAACTTACTCATGGATCCCTGAGTAAAAAAACTATATAAATGCATAATAAAAAAATTACAAATTTAACTTTAACAAATTTTTAGTGACTTGGATGAACTTGATGGGATATTATGAGTGTATTTATGTCCGGCTATAGATTTGTTTGTGAGTAGCAACCGCAAATCTTCACGAATACTAATTTCAAGCCGGTTTTTTTTGTGATGAGACTCATAACGGCGTTGAATTCCGTAGTTACTACTTTAGGAACCATTGACTAATAAGGTAAGGCAAGCATTTTTTTCGTAGAAATATTAGACAGGGTGCAAGACAATTTTTACTAGGACTTATAATTCCAATCACATCGACCAAGTTCCTTCTTTCAGCTGATGAAATTTGTCCAAATTATCTTCTGCCTTTTTTGCAACAATTTTTGGTGATGGGAGCACAGTAGTGACACCAGTTTCATATGGAATAATTATTTTGTCAGGTAAAAGTTTGTTTGTTTCTTAAGAAATTGATTTGACTTATTAAAACCATCAACACGTGCCATTCTTGTGTTTTCAAGCTTACGCAAGCTTAGTGATGAATGTTTTTGATTAAATGACTTCACCTACTTACCCGTTAAACATTCTTTATTCCATGAGTTAAGATATTTACAATTTGCTGCTTTAGCATAATCGTAAGCTAATTTTTGTATATTTTAATATGTTAAACTATCCTGAATGTCGGGCGCATTTTTAATGTAAAAAAAACATTTCTTCTTGTGACCCCAAAAATACTTGTCGAGATGCATGTTTTGATTTTTTTATTTCTTTATTTTTATTTGAACTGTTTTTATAACTTGAGTCGTCAATAGATATTAAGAATTTGTGACTTATTTTTATTTATTCTGTAACTCTTTCAACACCAAAAGTTATATAGGATACTCTTTGAAACATCATACTTGAAATTACAGTTTTGGTAGCTTCTTTCAGGAATTGCTTCACAATAATTGGCTCTGTCTGTTTTTCTTTTATAGATGCGAACGATTTTTTTTTGAAAACCTAAATGAAAAAAAAGAAAAATTAAAAAACTAATCTGTTAAAATCTTGAAATGGGACAGAATGAGTCATGGCCCAATCTACCCTAATTTTAATGAGTAATTCTACTTCAGAGAATACTATAACAACAAAATGTACCAGAAGGTTACAAGGTTCTTTTTTAAGTTAGAATTATTAGTCAATCTTGTACACAAATATATGCACTAACTACTATATTTAAAAAATTCCTCAAATTTTATTAACAAAAGTAGTATAAAAACAAATGACAATTTAAAAACACTATGGACGTTAACTATTTGCATCTTTGCCATGTGCCAGGTAGACAACAGTGTTGCCGATTATTGTGAATTATTTTAAAAATATGTTAATTTCTTTCCTTACTTAATTTTTCTTTTTGTAAAAATTTATTTATTAAGGTGACTGGCAGACATATATTAAATCTAGTACTGGTAAAACTAGCGACAATTGTGGTTATAATTGTAGGAAGGTTGGCTGTATACACTAGGTAGCTATAGGAAGGATCGTTACGCCAAATTTCACAGAAAAATTAAACGAGTGAGCCTCACCTACATAAGCTCACAAAAAAAATAAAACTTTTATTGCTGATTGATTGATTAGAATAACTTACGAGTATGTCAATATAAATCTAAATAAAATCTAAATCTAAATAAAAAAGTATAGTTTGCTGCGACTGTGCTGTCCCCTTTTTTGTTACGGTGCAACAAAATTTTAGGTTTACCATCACTAAAAAAGTTTTACTTTAATTATTAATTTTTGTATTTAACTATAAAGTACTTGTCACTAGCTAATTTTAGGTTTCAAAGTCTTCTGAATCAGAAAACTATATTTTTAACAAAAAAAAATGGGTGTTTGTGAGTGTGTCTTTGTGTGTGCAACGATGTACCCACGATAACTTTCGAATCAAAAGTTTCATATTCTCTAGGATTTATCAAAATATGGGCTTAATAAGGAAACCGAAAGTGGGTATATCCGCCATTTTTAACTGTTTTTCTTATATTTCTTTTCTTCTTCTTTCTTTCTATATATAATCTAGGTTTTAGTTTTGCCTGCGACAATTTTTTTTTTAATTCTATATCTTGAAAAGAAAGCACGATACGTTAAAAATAACAATTTTTTACTATATTATTTTGACTTATTTATACACGGAGTCTTGCATCTTCCCTATATTATTTTTAGATGTACCCACAATAACTCTTGAACTAAAAGTCCTAGTAACTTAAAATTTGGTATGGAACTGGCTTTTAATATTCTTTCTAAGAATATATTCAAATAAAAAAAATTTTAACATTAACAGTTTGCTAGATATTTTATTTATAATTAAAAATAAATTCAAAAATATAATCTAAGTTCGAATCTTGCCTGCGACGATTTCTTTTAGAAAAAAATTCTATATCTTAAAGGGAAAGCAAGATACGTTAAAAATAAATAATTTTACTGATTTACTTAAGCGAAAAGCAATATCTTGGCGCAGAAATATAGGGGTTAGACAATATGACAACACCATATTTCGATTATATATTTAATGAAATCAAGAAAAAAAATTCACAAAAATTATAGCATCTTAAGAGGTCAATACAAATGTGTACATATCACTTCAAAGTGGTTTTATGACAAACATAACCTTAAAAAAAATATCTAGACATTCCTTTATCATTCCTTATAAGAAAATCGTGTAGTGACCACACTAGTTTTTTTAGTTTCTTTAGTAGCCCGGTATGCCAAAATTTGTTAAACAGCTCAACAGTATTTTTTGGTAAGGTTCAGTAAAATTTGATTTACTATTTTTGTACTTGCTGCTGCTAATATAGGCAAAAAACTAATTTGCTTATATGAAGTAACAGTTTTAAAAAATTTACCGGGTTTTGGAACTATTATTATTTGCGCATATTTCTAAGCAGAAGGTAATATGAAAAATATAGTAATTCATTAAAGAAGCGTTTACGATAATTACAGTGTTTTACACCGCTTATCACAGAGAGGTACATACATGTACCAAACCGTGCTCGGTCATTATGACCGTATGTATCCGATTTGATAGACCAACGACCTAACCTCAATAAACAAATTTACGATATTCTACCATATTAATAAATTTTAGTATTTAAATGATCAAATCTGTAAAAATTAGGATTTACATTGCAGATAGGATGTAAAATCTGTTTTTCCAGACTTTGACATATATTTTCTACTACCTGCATGCGCAAAATCTCCCAGTGCGTTCAATAATTCACCTAGTTATCTATGCATCTGACGTAAGTCAATGCTTACCGGAAGTATCGGAACATTTCTAGCGCTTTAATTATTGTAAACATTTTAGATAATTGTTGAATTGATAGTCAGGAAACATTTTTAGAACTTGGTTTGTAATGAGATTGTAATTTGGTGTTTTATGGTTGTTTGTTTTATTTAGCTGAAACTAAATTTTTGTAGGTAAGAAAGGTGTCATCTGACATAGTACGTATAAATGGTTTTTTATGTTTTCATCTTTGCTCTTAAGATAAGTGTTTAACAAAAGTATTAGGTTTTTTCTTGTAAGATCTAGCCTAACTACCAAAATTAGATAATCTGTTATCGCTTAGCTTGTAAGCGGCGTTACGGGTTCTTTGCAATTTAGTTCTAGCTCGTTTTTTTTGACAATCAATTTTATTATTGTGGTATATTGTTTGTATGTTGTATATGCTTGTTTTCAGTAGGTGTTGTTTTCCAGGCAAATTGTTAGAACATAAGCCAATTAGTTAAAAATTTTGTTTCATATCAATAAACCTGACGCTAACGCTTACAATTATTAACACATGTTTTCCAGAAAGACTATTAATTGCTTTAATCAGCTTAGAATTTGTGGCTATACTATGCCAAATATGGCAGTAGCAGTTGTCCACCATGATTGACCTGAAGAAGTTTCGATCTATTGTTCTAATGGGTTAAAACTACAGTAAGTCTCAGTCGCTTTCATAAATGAATTGAATTCCTAAAGTATAAAAAAATTGAGTATACTCCTCTGTAGAAAGAGTACATCTAGAAGGAGAGTAAATTGCAGATACAGTAAACGCCTACTGGTACGCATTGAATGTAACATTAGCAATTTGAAGTGCTGCAGTTTGCAAAAAGTTAATTTGATAATGTGATTTTGGTTCTTACTGCATCTACTGCATGAATCAGTACTGTCTGGGTGATTTGTGTTGTAAATGAAATAATTTCTAATACGCACAGGTTTCACAGTGCAGTGTGTTTCAAAAATAAGTAATTGAGTTTTACTAAAATTTAGTTTTGGGGGTTCCCGATATGATTGGGTTTAGTGACGCCTAGAGTATATTTTGACGGGTGGATAATATTAGTACTAAATGTTCTGTTTTTTGTGTTTATTATATCTTGATAAAAAAAGCAACCTCTGTAATTTACGAAATCATTTTCTTTGCATAATGCATATTTAGATGACGCGGTTTTTAGATTCGTACACGTTTTTGAGTCATGTTTTTTCCATATATAACACACTTATACTGTCTAGTGCAATAGGTTTTAGAATGACCATAATTTTGGCATTTTGTATACTGGATAATTTTAATTTTTTTATTTAGTGGTTCTAATTAGATTTTGCTGTTGCGGAAAAATTTGAAGTCAATTTTTTTATTGGTTTTGTTACGTTTAAGTGGAAGAAAGTTTTTGGTTGACTTGTGTATTACGTTTATTATGTTTTTCATTTGAGAGTTGCGCGATAGATTCGTATCTGTATTAGGCACTGGAATAAAATTGGTCAGTCACAATACATGCAATAGATTTGTTAATTTTTTGGTCTTTTTTTGACAACTTTCTATGGGTGTTTGTTATCTTTGGGTAACCGGTAAAAAAGGTGTTCGTGGCTAGAATATATTGAAGCATTTGGTATGTAAAATTAGGTGAAAAGGATTGTTGACTACCTTAAATCAGAGGTTACCGAACTTTTTTGTGTCGTAGACCTTTTGCCATGTCTTTCGGTTTTGGGTAGACTCCTTACTTACCTAATATTAATTTTTTGTAAATTTCTAACTGTAGTGAAGTTTAGTGTTAAAAACTTAAAGTAAAAACACATGTTAAGTTTTATACATTTATTAATTGAATTTAAATTAAAACTACTCAAAACAAAATTTTCTATTTGTTATATAAAATATACGTAACATAAAATAAACATAAAATAAACTAAGCAATAAGTAAATGTTTTTAGTGAGTAAGATGAACCTGATGTTTTAATAATAAATTATCAACATTTGGCGTCAATTGTGTTAGGTTTAATTTGAAATCTCCTCGGCTAATGATGTCCAGTCTGTTTCTTTTCTTCGTTAAGAGACTGGTAACAGCGCTGAACCCCCTTTCTGCTAGGTATTACGATAGAAAGGAAATTAATAATTTCCTCGCTATATTCCATAATACAAGATAAGTAACGGGTATGCTGTTTTGCAGCCAGAGTTGCTAATATCCGTTTTTAAACTGAACCTTAAGTTTTTCGTTTGTACTTAGTTCAGTCAGTTTCTCTTGTATTCTGACATTCGTTTCTTCTATGTCACCATATGGGTTAATTATCCACGGTGGTATTACCATAGTCAAAACATCCTCAAACTTAGTTTCAAAATTTGAATAGAAGGCATTTAAATGTTGAACGTAGGTTGACACGTCGTTTTCCTGGCAGTTTGTCTGTGACAAATTGGGGAACTAAAAAATTTCGCGCCGTCCAATATTTTACTTCATTAGTTTAACTCTGACAAGAAACGCTGATAAGATAGGCTTTGTTTTAATCAAGTTTAGACTGTCGCCTTGTAACTGCAAATTAACCATATTAGATTTTGTAAACAAATCTGGTAAATAGGCAATGTCTGTTTTCCATATCGTTAAATTGTCTTTTAAAATTTTATCTTTAGTATTCAGAAATTATAAAATAGTCTCAAAAAGTGCAAAAAATGTTGTCAAACATAAGCATTTCGACAGCCAGCGTACTTCAGTGTGAAGGAGAAATAACCGCGTATTCAACGCGTTGATTAGGATCCGGCTTACTGCATCAATGACTAACTGAAAAGATTAATGCAATCTAACATTCAAATTTTTAGCAACTAAATGTTGTCGATGGATGATGCAATGTTTTGCTAACACCCCTGACACATTTTGTTTTAAATAGCTTATAAATCCACGATAACGTCCAACCATGGCAGGTGCTCCATCTGTAGCTACTGACATTATATTTGATAAAGGGGTAGCTTTTTCAATGAAGTTATTCTTCAAAACATGAAATATTGATTTACCTTTAATGTCGGTTGTCAAAGTTCTTGCAAAGAAAAGTTCTCCGTAGATTTATTGATTCATAATAAGACGAACATATCCCAATAATAATGCTGCATTACCAGGTATAGTTGACTCGCTCAGTTGTATAGAGAAATGGGTCGTTTGCACATAATTACACAAGAAGCTTTCAATATCAGAACTGATTCCATCAATACGTCTTTCTACAATATTGTTGCTTAAGGGAATTTTTTTAATGATATCAGATGCAGGTTTGTGTAAAACAGGTTTTAAAACCTCTTCAACGGCTGTCAAAATTAGCTTCTCTCCGATAGTATTCGGTTTTCCGGATTTTAAGTAGCGAGATATTGTAAAACGCCCGCCAACCATCATAGTTTCTTTGTGACGTCGAAGCAAACATTCTGTCCAGCGTGGGTCTTTTATGAAGTTTATCTTTGAGTGATTGAAAGTATTTCAAATCTTTATCTGTTTTATCAGGGTAAAATTTTTTCAGATGATCCTGCAGCCTAGATGGTTTCATAGCGTCATTGCCCAAAACTTTGTTGCATAAAAAGCACATACGCAATTGTTTATCCGACAATGATAGAATGAAGCCAAATTTCAAATAATCAATACTGTACTGTTTAGATTTCTTATTAGAGTCGGACATGGCTTCAGTCATCTGTGGGCAAAATTAATCTATTTAAATAAGACATAAAGTCCAGCAGCTGTATATTAAAAAATCAAAGTCAAATTTACATCGTATGGTCTTAGATTTTATGGCAGGCATAGGCGTACAGCCATTATAAACGAATGTGAGAAGGGAAAGGTTATGAATGTTACTTAAAGTTTTGATGTGATGGAACTTTAAAGAAATTTGAAAGTAACATGACAAAAAATGTTAAAATAAAATATTATACAACGAATAATAATAATAAATTGTTATGCATTTATCTCTACGTATATTCGACTTTCATGTGTAAAAATTCACTGGTTTCAGTTTAGCAATAATAAAAAAATTTTATTTTAATATAGAGAAGTATGTACAGTGCAATATCCATAATTTGAACTTTTGTAATCCGAACATTCCAGTAATCCGAACCGGCCCGCAGTGTAACGACCAATGGACAAAAATACAATTTTTTTACTTTTTTTTGTGAAGTTATTTGATAAGAAATATGTATGTATAATAATGTATATATAAAAGAATAATAAATTGCATGATTTGAATATTAAGCTACTAATAACTGAAGTCATGATTGGCGTAATTTATCTATCTTTGCTAACTATGAGTACAAAACAAAAATTTAATAAAAAATAATGTACTTACTTTTCTCCGGCACTCCCAAACAATATAACACTGGTTCACTATAGTTTGTGTGATAAACTACCAGTTTATATTTTTTTAAATATTTTTTTAGCACTTTCCTTTTCAAGATTCAGGAAACAAATAAACGTATTTGCCTCACATTCGTATTTATAGAGTGACAAATTGAACAAGTCAGTGTAAGTTCGCGAAGCTCATAGACTGCGCGTATGCTTATTACATTATGTGCAGGTTTTTACAAGTTCAAAATGTATTGCGACCACATAGCGAATACCTACATCCTACAACTTACACAATTTTATAAACATATATAATACAATTTTTACTTCATAGGTACTTTTATAAATATTGTATATGTTTTTATATTATAAGATAGTATAATGTGAGTAAATAGGTACTATCAGTGTATGTTAAGATCCCCTACCGTGGACCCCCATTTTCATTTCATGGACCCCCAAGTTTTTTTTCGCTGACGTAGACCCCTTGCAGGTTATTATAGACTCCTAGGGGTCGATATAGACCACTTTGGAAATCACTTAAACTAATTGATAAATTTGATATTGATGTGACGGTTGATTTGTAGACAAGTTAGTAATGTATCCATAATTGGTAATAAAATTACCCGTTCAAAGAGGATACACTGTGTTCCATTTGATGACTAAATCAATTAAAATAAACAATTTGGTTAAGAGTAAATAGGCGCGTTTGTTACTATCAGGAGCTTTTGGCCTCTTGGGAGTAACGCGTGTTTGTGATATAAGAGAACACGTCTTTATCTTCCAAAAATCAAGTCAAAACTCGAAGACAGATAAAAATACTGTTTTGAAAATATGACGTAATATCCTATGTTAGAATAGAATTTTTATGTTTGAAACAATGCAAAATACTAAAATTTTAGATTGTTTAATCGGTTATTAAGATTATGTCGGCTAGTGTTATTAAAACACAAACTTTTTTATTACATTATTCTAAGAAAAGCATACAAAGTATATAATTTTAACAACTAATTTATTTTTAATAACTGTGTACTAGTAATTTTGTTTTTTTATAAACACAGATGTATTGCACACTAACAAATTGTGTTTGCAATAACTTATTACAAACCACTAAATTATAGATTAAATTGTTGTTAGAAATGTGCAATTATAATCAAATAAAGTAAACATTTAAAAAAAATTAAGCAAAACTAAGTTTGATTAAAGCAAGAAACACAAATGTTAGCAGCACGTATCTAATAAACAATAAATAAATAAAACAAGAAATTAAATACACTCGAGAGTATATAAATAAGTACGAAGTTTCTCAACCAGTTTTTCTTTAGAGTTATCTTCTATTATTTATTTATTTATGTGGTTGTCTTGGAAGTTAACTTTAAGTTTATCCAACATTAAACATATATTTTCGACGTCAACAAAACTGGTTTCCAATAAACAAGTTTTTCGAATAAAAATAGAATTTTTAATAATAATGTGGGTTTGCTGTTGCAAGTCGTTATAAATGATAAATTCAGCGTGTATGGAGGTGTAACTGTTTAATCACATTTTACGCAAGACAAACTAATCCGTTTCAGCTTATGAGAATCCTTTGTGTTGTACGTTGGTAATTTAATTAGATACTTTGTACTTTATTTTAACGAACACACAAATATATGTAAAGTTAACAAACGTGTTAATAATTAACAATATTTTCAAAAATGTGGTAATTTAGTCTAACGATCTAATTGGATGAGCGGATTAGCTATAGTTAAATCCTTGCACCGTTAACAAAAACCACTCTTATAAATAATTCTACAATGTGAAACCTGCGATTAGTAATTGTGCATAGAAAAACATTGCATAATTAATTTATGGTAACATAATCAGTTTTTATCAAGAGTAGTATAAAGCATACGGTGCAGTTTGTCATTATATCAAAGATGTAAACACAATAATTAAAATGAAAATCCTATTACATAGAATATATACTTCAAATTAAACAAAAACTTTTTAAATTATAAAGCTGTTAAAAAGAAATGAAAAAAATCTAAAATAGCCGAACCACGAGATGGTCACGGTATCAAAAGCTCGTTATCACAAAATCTAGAGAAAGTAAAGGTACAGTGTTGCTACTTAAAAAACTTGTCGCTTCAGCAACTTTACCTTAGAAATGTATACGTAAAATCGTCTTCAAAGTTGTGCTACTCAAAAGTTAGAAACTTGCTTTGTTAAAATATATCGTTGTAAGATAAAAAAGTTTGTTTTATTGTTGCAGGTTTAAGAAGCGTCTAAAATTACAACAAATTTCAAGAAACGTGAGTTCAAATTTTATAAACATTTTGTTAAAAAAATATTTGTAACATATAGTTGACTTTTCTAAATTATTAATTCTTAAAACAGAATGTATAGTTCAATCACAAAACATTTTAAACGTAATGTGAGCGATCTTTGATCTTTATGAATAACGTTTTAGTTATATGCTACTAATTTTTTTATAAACGCTGAACTGTGCGGAATATAAATTAAACATTATGTCATCGTAGATAACACACCGTGTATTTATGTAAAGTGTAATTGTGTTGGTAGATGCAATTAATAATTAATTAGCACTAGTGTTAAAATTTATGTAGATTGAAGTGAATTATTAAGTATTTAACTCCAAAATTTCAATATTCTCTATGTTCTCAAAATTTACGTAAAGCTGCTTTTAGTGTACTGTTGTAACTTTACGTAAAACCTTCAGTGATTTACATTAGTCTTAATTGTTTTCTAATTTAATTATATTTGCTCTACGTTGATGTATAAATTTGCATTCAAAGTCTGTGTTTTAATACGTTTTCAATTATTGTTTATAAAATATTTAGACCTCTATAAAACGTCACTTAATCTGCAAATTGCCAACATTAAAAAATGTTACAATAATTAATAAAAAACAAAACATTATGTTGTTATTATTAGTAATTTTAAAACGCTTAAAATCAAATGTAGATTATGCAAGTTTGCTAATTATTTATTGAACAAATATTACGTAATACTGAAATTAGTATTTAACATTTACGACTTTAATAGTTGTGTTACAAAATTCATTATTTTAATATATTTAACTTAAGCACATTATTTTTTACTAATTTTATTTTAACTTAAACATAGAATCCAAATAATAAAACTAAATGTAAATAGTAAAAACTTTAAGTACAAAATAAAACGTATCTAGTCTATAAAATTTTATGTAAATACAACACATGTACGTGTTTTTATGCGTCTCTGTATTAAGTTAACAAAGGAACAACACTTCATTTTACGTTTTTACATAAACAAACACTTTTACAAACGTGTCTTTACAGTTTTAACTATTTAAGCTCTTGCGAGCTAGTAAAATAAAGATTACATTTTCTCATTAAAAAAAATTATAACTTATTAAAAAGTTTTTGTATTAGAAGTTTTTTACTTGTGCATAGCTACTCTGTTGTGATACATTTTTTAGATAGTTTTAAATAATTGTATTTCTTGTTATTTAATAAGCTAAAATTACAGATTTTAATTTAAAACATAATTAAACTTAAATTAACACACAGATGCAACTTTCAAAAAAAAAAAACAAATCGTCATAGTTTTGTAACACAAAACAGCAACCGTTTGAGTATTAACTTCTATTATTATATTGTCTAAGCGTAATATTCCAAAAAGTTAACCTTTAAAACTGTAAAGTATTTATAATTGGATACGATGTCGATCTTGTGTTGTAGAACAAGGAAAACATTCTGATACTATTAATTTATTTTAAAGCTTAAAGTTAATATATATAATGACAGCACTTCAAGCCTTAAGGCCTATGTGTTGTATCGTCTTTCTCCACTTATATCTGTCTTGCGTTAGGGTTCGCCAAACCCATATTTTGTTTTCCACTAATTCTTCCTCTACACATTCTCCCCACGTCTTCCTCAAGCGTCCTTTTATATTTGTTCCCTCTGGTTTCAATATAAATGTTTTATTTGTTAGATCGTCATCGTTTAACCTATTTATATGTTTGAATCTTATTTTGTTGCACTATCATTTTTATATTTAAATCTTGCCACACTCCACTCCAGTTACCATGTTCTTTAAAGCCTCCAAAAATTTTTCTTAGAATTTTTCTTTTCCATATTTTTAGACGTTTCATATTATCCATTGTTAAAATCCAATTTCACTTTTAAATAAAACTACCGACCGTACAACTGTTTTATATAGTTTGATTTTTAAGTCTCTAGTAAGGTTTTAATTTGAAAATCGCTGGTTAATTCTGTACATAAATAGATAACACTATTAATTAGTTTAAACACATATTTCATTTTTTTTGTCTAGTAATACAAATTCTTACCTAACTACAATTTTTAGTGATTGCAACGTGGCAATAACAGTCGTAGGAACTGTAGAATGGCTTGTTACTATTCACTACCACGTTATAGAAGCAGTTCTATACCGTGGCTACCACCAAGATGAGGAACAACTATTTTATTACTTATAAAATAACTTTACAGCTACGTAAAATCCACGTGGCTGCCAAGTGGTGACCATTAGTGGTCTTGAATGATTTAGAAACTGCTTCCTAGCATAAATGTATTTATATCTCTGTCTCATTTTTAAGTAATGATGATGAACAACTAGGTTTACTTCAATCAAAATGTTTTAAGTTTCTATGAAGTAGATGTTTATTGTTGAATTTTTACAATTTTTGCCTAGAGCAAAATTGCAACAAATGCAAGTTCACTGTTCACATACTTTGAGATATAACTATGCGCCAACAAAATTTTCATTTTTTTTAGAAAAACAAGATTGAAAAGTTCTAAATAGGAAACAAAAATTAAATAACTATGCATTCTCAAACACAAAAATTTTATTTGTATTGACAGTCTACATTTAATGATAATTTATTAATTTATTACATTTAATGTATTGTTAGTTATAAAATTTAATATAATTAAAATAATTGGCAAATTCTTGTTCATGGCGCTGTAAAGATTATTCATAAATATGGCTACTTAGAAATAAAGTAACTGTAAAGTGGCAAAAACTAAGGATACCCAATGTAGAGTTACTTTTACTTAATAGTGGCTAAGAAACATCCAATCAAATTTTAAAACACTTAAGAAGGATTTTTAAAAGTGCATTGGTGACGATTTTTATTGAACGACCACTCAATAATATTTACATGCTTTCAAATTCATTTTTAAAATGAAATTGGATACCCAACTAGCATTTTTGGTGATTGCCACGTGGCAGCCACAGTCGTAGGAACTGTAGAGTGGCGTGCCACTAGTCACTACCACGTTACAGGAACAGTTCTATACCGTGGCTACCACCAAAATGGGGAACAAATATTGGGTGGTCGTTACGTGATTACAACCATTTTATCACTTATAAAATAACATTACAGCTAGGTAAAATCCACGTCGTTGCCAAGTGGCGGCGTGGTGACCATTAGTGGCCCTGAGCATTTTAGTAACTGCTTTAATGTATTTATATCTCTGTCTCATTTTTAAATGTTGTTTACTTTCTCATCTACATCCCTTCTTTATTTTACAAATGGACAACAAGGTTTACTTCGATCAAACTGTTTTAAGTTTCTATGAACTACATGTTTATTATTGAATTTGTACAACATTTGCTAACAGCAAAATTGCAACAAATGCAAGTTCACTGTTAAATGTAGAGGTTACAGTTTGAAATATAACCATGCGCCAACAAAATTTTCATTTTTTTTAGAAAAACAAAATTAAAAAGTCCTAAATATAAAATAAAAATTAAATAACTATACAATCCAAAACACATTTTATTAGTATTTGCATTATAAATTTAATTATAATTCATTAATTTCTTACATTCAATTTGTTGTTACTTATAAATTTCATATATTTAGAATAATTGACAAATTTTTGTTAATGGCGGCATAGAGATTATTTATAAATATGGCTACTTAGAAATAAAGTAACTGTTAAGTGGCAAAAACTAAGGATAGCCACTTTGGAGTTACTTCCACTCAATAAGTGGCCAAGAGAACTAAGAAACATCCAATCAAATTTCAGAACACTTAAAAGTGATTTTTAAAAGTGGCAGCATTGGTGGCGACCACGTGAATTTTGTTGAACGGCCACTCAATAAAATTTACATGCTTTCACGTTCATCTTCATAATAAAGTTGGATACATAACCTAACTAATTTATATTTTATTATCAACTTCATTTCATAACGTATAATTACAATCAATTATTTTGAACACTCTTAATAATATTGTTATCCAGCTTATACATTTGTAATTGTTCTAAGTAAATCATTTTTACATTATGGATTATATGTCTTATTAAATGTCAAATTCCTAATAACTAACTTCACTTTACGGATTAAACTTTTGATGTCTTCCTGGAAAGCAATTTTAGGTTAGACAGATTTAAATACTAGCAGTGTATTTTTATTTATACCGAGCCGAATTGCATTGTAGAAAATAGGCCACTATTTAGTTACAGTAACTTAAAAGTGGATTGTAGAAGTAAATGTCATTATGTAGTGGCTTTAATCTAAAATGTCTCGTGAAAATCACTTATGCAAGTGGCTAAAACGTTACAACAACGACAACATACCACTCTAGAGTGCACCTACATTTTAGGTATATTTTAAGTTTCCAAAACGTGGCCAAAACTTTAATAGCCACTTTAAAGTGCTTATTACTTTAAAGTAAGATTTTAGTGATTCGGTTTAGTGGTCGCCACTTTAATTTGCCACTACAAAGTTAAAAAAACTTATAAGTGATTTTACTTAGTGAAAATAACGTTGGAAAAACTTTACTTTTCACCACAAAGCTACAGAACTACAAAGTGGTTAAGAAAGGATGTATCCACGTAATTTCCACTATAAATCAATAGAATAAAGTTATAATTACTATGAAGTTGCATATAAAGTGTTAAATACGTAATAATCACTAAACTGAAGTGGCAGTATAAGTTATTCTCACTTTGATGCTACTTGGGTACATAACCTAACTAATTTATATTTTACTATCAATTACGTTTCGTAACGTATAATTACAGAATAAGAATAAACATTCTTAAAAATATTGTTATCCAGTTTATACATTTTTCATTATTCTAAATCACTTTCACATTATGTGTTATACGAATATATAAGGCGTCAAATTCCTACCTAACTTCACTTTACGGATTAAATTTTTGATGTCTTCCTGGTAAGTAATTTTAGGATAGACAGACTTAAATACGCGAAGTGTATTTACAGTTATCTCGAGCCGAGATGCATGGTAGGAAATGGGCCATTATTTAGTTACTGTAACTAAAAATTTTATTTCAGAAGTAAATGTCACTAGTGGCTTTAACCTAAAATGTCTCGTAAAAATCACTTATGGAAGTGGCTAAAACGTTACAACGACAACATCCATTTTAGAGTGCAGCTACATTTTAACTATATTTTAAGTTTTCAAAACGTGGCCAGAACTTTAACAGACACTTCAAAGTGGTTGTTACTTTAAGGTAAATTATAATGATTTGATTTAATGGCCGCATAAAACACATATACGAGATTTTATTTAGAGAAAATAACTTTTCACGACAAAGCTGCAGAACTACAAAGTGGTTAAGAAAAGATGTATGTACGTAATAATCACTAAACGGATTATGCTCACTTTGATGCTAATTAGACAGGTTCTGGTCTTTCATATCATATAGTTTGATTTCTTCTAGTTAATTTCTAAACCAGTTACTAATGTTTGCTTCTCCAGGTTTTTTAGAACACCTTTTAATTCTTTTTTCGTTCTTGCAAGTAGAACCACGTCGTCTGCATAGGCGAGACATTGGTAAGAATTGTTTATTATATTATATGTTTACTGCGATGTTAGTTCTTCGTATAATTTGTTCAAGTGTAATGTTAAACAGTGTTGTTAATAGTGGATTCCTTTGTTTCAAACCAGTGTTGCCGTTATAGTCACTGGATTCTCGTCCTTTATATTTTATTTTATTTACTATGTTCCTTAACGTTATGTTTATTAATTTACTAAGTTCCTTTATTGTTTTAAATAATTTACTTCTTGTTATTTTATTATGAACGTTTTTAAAATCAATAATCAACGCGTGCACTTCAATGTTTTTTTACTACATTTTTCGTAAATTTGATTCAATACAAATGTATGATCTATCAGCGATTTGTCTTTTTTAAAACCTCTTTGGTATTCACTTATTTGGCTTTCCACTATATTTTAGATTTTTCTGTTTATTAGGTGTGCTAGAATCTTGAATATCACGTTTAGTAGTGATATAGTGTTAGATTTTTATTGTTACGCCAATGGTGTTCTTAAGCATCAACCCCTACCGCATTTTTGTTTTTAGATAGTAAGTATAACGCAGATAGTAGTAAGTTATAGCCTGGCATAGCGATATGTACCTACACAATTTAACAAGTATCGTTCAAGTAAAATGAACTAGTTTAAGTTTAAATAGTTATTATTCTTATTCAGATATTCGTGGATTAGCATACCTATCAAGATACAGTTTACTGCGGTACATTTAGAAAGTGTCTTAAGCAAGTAACCATGTTACAAACCCCAAAATACATACAAAACTTCACATAAAAGTCTGTAATTGCACAGTAGTTGGTTTTTATCACTATTTTATCGAAACCTTCATTTTTTTGTATTTTTTAAAGGCTTTTATAAATTTTTTAAAATTTGGTGTTTCTATTTGACTGTCATTATTTGGTACTAACTTTTCAACTTCTTCTTTGTCAAACTTATTCTCCCACATGTTACTTTTAAAACAATTTGGCCAAATTTCCAATATATGTTTTTCATCTAGATGTAATTCCTCTTCTTTGTTTTAGTCCTGTGGCTTGTATATATACTTTTTTTTGTCTTTATCTTGTTATAAAAGCTTCTTCCATTTTTGTTTCTGTATGCTGTTAAAATACTTTCTACTCTTCTGCATTTTGCCTCTTTTTTCTTTAATTCACAATTCGTTCTTTATGCGTCTATATTTAGTTTGTTTATTTAGCATTTATGTCTTATTTTTCTTCTTTTTTGTACCATTTCTTTACATTTTTTGTTAAACAAGTTTTTTTTTACCTATGCCTTCTTTTCTTGCATTTTCTTTTATAGCATTGTTTATATCATTTTACTGTTCTTCGATATTTTTGCTTCGTTTACACCTGTTTATTGCTTCCTTAGTGCTTGCTGTGTATTCCAATCGTATTGCTTCCACTTCTAGCTTTTTTTTACTAATAAATGGTGGGAAGGAACGTCGGCTCCTCTGCATGACCATACGTTTACAATACATTGTCGATAGACCTTAATAGTATAAGTGGTTCATCCGTTTTTATGTTTTTTAACTAACTTTCTTATTTTATTTTCTTACGCTAAAACATTGTACTTGGATTATCATATTTCTACTAGCTGCCAAGCTTAATAACATTTGACTATTTTTATTTACAGTCTCATAAAGGCTTTCTTTCTTATCTAATGCAATTCTCTTTTTATTTTAGCATTCAACTCTACAAAAATCATTTTAATGTCAAATTTTGGTATTTTATCTACATATGTAACTTATTTGATTATTTATTGTATTATATTCTTTGACGGCTTCTTTCAACAAAGTCTTTATTAAAAACCTGTCTCAAATTTGTTTTTTTCCTCCACTCCATTTAACCACAAAAAATCTTTGACTTCATAAGGATAAATTTTGTTAATGTTTGATTCTTGAATTGTTACTACATCTAAATTATACCTTTTCGTTTAAGCTATCACGTTTTTAAACTTTTTAGATTTGTTTAGTTCTTGTATGTTCCATGGTGCCACATTCAAAAAGTTTCTTTGTTCTTTGTTATTATATTTTTGTTTACTTAATTTTTCTTTTGTATTTTCCTGGCTTTTGCGTTTGTCGTTATCCTATTGTTTTGTCTTAATTGTGTTCTTTCTATAAGTTTTTTTCAATGAATCACTGTGGTTGTCCGTTTGTTATAGCTTTTTTGTATTTGTGTTCCATTACCACCAAATCTTATTTAAACAGATTTCTTAGTAACCTATTTTGGCATAGTTCTTTTTTTTCCGTATTTGCAGGATTTTGTAGTTTTTTTTCTGTAGCATTGCTTGCGTTAAGTCGTGTTCGATGTAGTATTGTGAACTTTTTAATTTATAAAATTGTTAAGGGGATACATTGTTATTGGTTAATAATTATTATTATTTAAATTATAAGTGCACCAATAATAAATACAAATTTTCAAATATATTTTTTACATATGTTTCAAGCTTATTAATATAAAGCTCATCTTCAGAAAACTACAAAAAATATATTAAACAAGTCATAAAAAGTTAAGATTACAAAAAATTTTAAACTTACATTTTTTGAAAAATGTCAAATTTGAGAATTTGTAACTAGATATTTAAAAAACAAAAAATCTAAGTTTTACAAAATGTTAAATATAAATTAAAGAAAGATGGTGCAATTTAGAAACAAATCTAAGAAAAATTAAGTTTAAAATCATAGTTGAAATTGGTTTGATCGTTCAACAAAAAATTTTTATCTGATATTTTAATACAAATCAACTCTAGCAATTCAAGAATTTGTTTGTTATTTAAGCTGTTAAAAGGATAAAATAATTTGTAAGAAAAAAGAGAATGACGATTATCTAAAACATGTTGTGCAAATGTAGATTTCACTGAATTTTGATTATTAATATATTTTGAAGAATTTTTTAAATATCTAAGATGTTCATTAAGTCGAGTTTAGAAAGATCTTTGGGTCATACCAATATAAAATTTTTGACAAGAACAAACTAATTTGTAAACTCCACTTTTATTTAAATTATTATTATTATTATTTAGAAAATTACAAGAAAAAAGATTCCGAAGAGATATATCATTAGAAAAAGAAATTTTGAAATCGTTACCTTTACTTAATTTCTTAAAATTAAGAAAATCTGGTATAAAAGGAACCGAAAAAAATTTGTTAGTAGAATTTGTTGAAATTGGTATTAATTTAGTGTAAAATTTAATATAATGTTTATATAAGTGTTTGTGATAAACATTATAAATAATATCTAAAAGAAAATTATTGGTATAAGCTAAATAAAATATAATATCTAATTCATTTTTATAATTTTTAATTGATAAAGGAAAAATGAGAAGTCTGTTAAAAAAATAATGAAATGAATCTAGTTTATGAGAAATATGGTGATTTGAGTCAAACGGTATTAAATGATTAGTAGTTGTATGTTTTCTATAAATTTCAAATTCGAAAGTGTTATTATTATTTAAAGAAATTAATAAATCAAGAAAAGGCAACTTATTATTTTTTTAAAATTCAACGGTAAATTTTATTCTATTATTATTTAAAAAATCTTAAAAGTTATGAACATCATCATTAGAACCATTAAAAATACAAAAAATGTCATCAACATATCTCTTCCAAAATATTATATTTTGTATGAAAATTTGGTGTTTAGAAATATAATTATTTTCTAAATTGTTTAAGAAAATTTCAGCAAAAATAGGTGATAAAGGAGAACCTATTGGAAGACCTAGATTTTGTTTAAAAAATTGATTATCAAATTGGAAGAAAACGTTATTTAAACAAAATGTAGTAATTTTTAATAAATCATTTGCTACAAAATCAGGAAAAACAGAAAGTGAAAGAAGATTAGAGATAATAAGTAATACATCTGTAGGAGGAACTGAAGAAAAAAGGTTTTTAACATCAAAAGAAACAATATTAACATTTTGAGATTGTATCAGAAGGAAAAATTAAATTATTTGAAGAATCTATTAATTCTTTTGTATTTTTTATTGAGTAAGTAGAAATAAAATTCACTTCAAAATTAAATATTTTAGTTAAAAATTTGCTAATTTTATAGGTAGGTGAATTAATAAAATTTACAACTGGTCTAATAGGAAAATTTGGTTTATAAATTTTTGGTAAACAATAAAGTAAAGGGATAGAAGGATTAAATACTTTCAAACTAGACAAATGAACATTAAAAAAATTAAACGTGTTTTTAGTTGAAAGCAAAATATGAATAGTACTAGTAACAAATTTAGTTAATGGAGATCTTTTTAATTTTTCAAAATCAGTACAATCTAAAAAATTTAAACTTTTATTAATGTGTTCTAATCTATTAAGAATAACTGTACAATTACCTTTATCTACTTTAGTAATTATTATTTTATTATCAATAATTTTTTGTTTAATAGATTTAATTAAACTTATCTGATTGAAGTTAATGTAATTTTGTTTAAATGAATTTAAATTGTTTGGAATATTAGATATAATATAATGATATATCTCTTCAGAATCTTTTTTCTTGTAATTTTCTAAATAATAATAATAATTTAAATAAAAGTGAAATGTACAAATTAGTTTGTTCTTGTCAAAAATTTTATATTAGTAGGACCCAAAGATCTTACCAAACTCGACTTAATGAACATCTTAGATATTTAAAAAACTATTCAAAATATATTAATAATCAAAATTCAGTGAAATCTACATTTGCACAACATGTTTTAGATAATCGTAATTCTCATTTTTCTTACAAGTTATTTCATCCTTCTAATAACATAAATAACAAACAAATTCTTGAATTGCTAGAGTTGATTTATATTAAAACATCAGATAAAATTTTTTTGTTGAACGATCAATTTCAACTATGATTTTAAACTTAATTTTTCTTAGATTTGTTTCTAAATTGCACTATCTTTCTTTAATTTACATTTAACATTTTGTAAAACTTACATTTTTTGTTTTTTAAATATCTAGTTACAAATTCTCAAATTTGACATTTTTCAAAAAATGTAACTTTTTTGTAATCTTAACTTTTTATGACTTGTTAATATATTTTTTGTAGTTTTCTGAAGATGAGCTTTATATTTATAAGCTTGAAACATATGTAAAAAATATATTTGAAAATTTGTATTATAATTGGTGGACTTATAATTTAAATAATAATAATTTTTAATTTATTTTTATTTTTTTATTAATTTATGTTTATCTTCCCAATTATAATAATTTCACTTAATTTAATTAATTTCAACGTTCATGGATTAAATCTTTACTTGTATATAACTACACTTTTTAGCACTTTCTGTTAATACCGCTTTTACTTTTTATTCACAATTGTTTTACACTAAAAATCACCAATATATTAAATATTTTTATTCGTGTTGTATGTGAAAGAAAACAACTATCGGGTTTTTTAATAATTCTAAATGCTAGTAATGATCAAATTTATATAAGCAAAATTCATATTTGATGACTAATTTTATTTTTACTTTTATTGATCTGATTTTACCTACATCAAATTTATTTTTGGTAAACACAAAACAATCTGTACGTTATTATTTATACTTATGTTAATGAAGTTTTTATAAGTAGTTATGTTTACTTATACTTTGTATTACATTATTATGTTATAAAAACATTCTATTTGCACAGTCTCGCTACCTTGTAAATTTGTTTGGTCCCGTTGTATATACATAATTATTACAACTGCATATTTAGAAAATAATCATTAACACTTTGCATTCAACGTTATAATAAATAACAATATTACAAAAACATTCAATTCTTATAGTGTCAATGTGTTACAACACTAGTGCAAATCAATTGTTTATACATTGAAAAAAAAATATACTTAAAAGTAATTATAATCAAAAGCACTGAATTACCGCTATCTTCATTTTTGTAACTAGTTTTTTCTTCTTTTCTACAGTATCATTTTTTTAACTAACAAAATTGTTATGTTACAATACATTTGTTTTTTAGCAACTTTTTATCGCATTATTTCATCTTTCGATTGTTTAAGACTTTATTTTATGTACCAAATTTATCTTTAGTGAGATTGTTACTACAGTTATAATTTGAATGGATTTTATATATCAATAAATGCTAATGATCCAAATTGATTTTCTTGAAGAAAATACTTGTGTCATCCAATCTTGATTAAAAATTTTCCAAGGTTACAGCTGTTGCTAGCGCCAACATTTGCGTCGCATTCTATCAATCTGAAATTTGCGTCAGTTACATTTACCTATATTCTTTTCGTCAATTAAAAATTTGGCTTTACCAACGAACTTGGTTTTTCTTTTTATTCAATAACTTTACATTTAAACCTAACTTATCAGATAATAAATTTTAATATTCTCTAATTAAATGTACGATTCAAATTTGTTTAATTAGTCATGTAAAAGAAATTACGTTTAGCTTTCTGTTAATTAAAATAAAAGTTAATTTTGCTTACCGCAAATATTTAAAGTAACTTGATCTTTGTACTATATGTAAAGAAATACCGGTATTCTCTTAACTTTAAGTTTAATCAATTAAATCATAAACTGATAAAATTTCTATCTTTAGTTTTAAGTGTTACTCAATTTTACCTTATTATTTGTTTTGTTTTTAATTTAGGATTATAACTATCTTCAGATATTGAATCGATGCATTATTCCTGTGCAGCTTTTTATTGCAGATAAAACTTTTAATAGTTAAGTCTTAAAATCAAACTATTAATTTTGGCAATTTTTCTAATTGTTTAATAATCTTTTTGCATCTGTTGTTAGCGCGCTCTTTATCTAAGAAACTACCTGAGAGTCGACGTTACAGTACACAAAAAAAATAAAATCAACTCGAATACACAAAAGAAATCGCACCAACTTAAACGACGGTTACACGATTATTATATTTTTATTTCAACAGAGTTACATACCGTATTCTTTCTACTACTAGAACGTATAAGCTAAATTTTACAGTTTTGTAATTAACAGCAGCATTTTCTTAACATGCTTTATTACTATCAACATTATAATGTAATATTCGTATTAAAACCAAATGAAATTTAACTTCTGTTTTCAAGAATGTTCTATCCTTTGCTTTGTTAAAGAACTATTTATTGTTAATCGTTATTTAATCAACAAAGTTGGTAATGAAAGCTATTCATAATTGAGACATTTTTACGCGTGACTAAAGGCAGCGAGCAAGAACGTTAATAGTGTCGAGATTATTAATCGCTTATTATCAAACCAGTTGGTTTTTATGACGATCGTATATTATTAACTATTGCATTTATTTAAAATTTTACAATATTATTTCTCTAACAGCTGTTTTAGTTTTCTATCAACGGTAATGGAATTTCTAAGTAATGGGAACTTTATATAACATGAACGCGTTAATTCAATTTCAATAGATTGATTACAAGTAGATTTGAAAATATCAATGATTGCAACATTTTTTTAGTTTTATGGGATTAACATTATTGCTAGAAAATTAAAGAAAATTACATGTCGAAACATCATAAAGTTTTTGTTTATAAACCGAAAAGTGATTGTGTAATTGTTTTCTTTATACACAGAAGCAAATGTTGCTGTAAAAAGCCAATCGAGATTATTTATAAAGCAAATAAAGTAAGTGTTTATACATTTAAAATAGCTTGTAAATAACAGATATTGTTTTTAGGAATATAACCATAAGCTGACCAAAAGAGATTAAACATTTACGATAAAAACAATGGTAATTTTTATACATATTTACTTCTGTAGATAAAAACTTTTTAACAATGAACATTTTAGTTCGGAAAATGTAGGTGAAAGTTAATTCCAACGGTGAACCAGATGTCATAAACAATTTTTTACGACAGATTGAGTTTGAGTACAAAATATTGCAGTTTAGTGTTGTTGATGCTCTAAAAAAACAAGAAACTAGTTTACCTACCTATTAGATTAAAGGAGATTAAAGATATATTCATTTTCTATCATATTGTAGTGTTAGCTTTGTTTATTACAATATTCACATATTCGCAATTTTAATTATATTATAGATTTGTGATGATGTCAATAATAAGATAACGTGCCACATTTAGTTTTGAAATGAACAATATGCAAAAAACTTAATTTTAGTAACACAATTGTTTAGTAAAACTTATTTTGTTTATGATTTACTAAAATAATGCTGTTTATAACTTAAGGTTACAATTTATATCCGATAACTGTAATGAATCAGAAGTCCGCCGCGTATTTGTGGTAATAAATATTCAGAATTTAAATCAAATTACGCGTGAACTTAGAACCCTGTGCAAATGAACCAACTCCACGCAGACGAAACGCGCGCCGTACCCCACTCATGTGTCCTCGTACGTTATAACACGCTATAAAAGGAGATCCGCTGAAACAAACATCACTTAGCCTTTATCCTATTTACCTGTGCTCTACTTACCTGTAAACAGAATTAACTTGCCGAAATCCAGTAACGACAAACCTCGCACCGTCCATTGATAATTCTCTGTCCGTTTTAATAATTAACCAGACCATCCGCTATTTACCCTGCTAATTCTCTAACCTATTTTTATTCAACAACAACCGCTACGTCTTGGCCTTCTCTCCTGAAACCGACTAATTGTTCCTGTTACCAGAGACCTGTTACCCCGAACTAACCTGTTGAAAATTAATAACCCCGTTAACAACGAACCTTGCACCGTCCCTTGATTAATTCTTTTAGCGATTTTACCGATTAACCTGACTAAACGCGATTCACCTGGCTCATTCCTTCGATTGCTTTGTGTTACGATAAAATCCACGTACTGACCAGATTTTCTGTACTTTTATTCACGATTGTTGACCTGTTAGTAAGTTCACCGTTTAATTAACTTCAATTCCAGTCTTATACCGAAACCAGCAGCATAGCAGTGCTAGAACAGTAGGAGATTAAGTGTACAAAGTAACTAAGCCTTGTGTATCGAGGATTTTCTACAACTGCTTATTTACGATTGTCAACTTACCCTCGTAAAATTTTGTTACAGACTACAGTTAACTCGGTACGTTTGTAATCGTTTTAACCACCTAGCGTAAAGTAAGCCCTCGAGTTAAACAAAAATAGTGTATCGGGGAGCCGTAGCGTATATTTGTTCAAAGTCGTTGGTTTATCCACCTGCAACGTATAGTTTCCCAAGAGCTAAATCTACGAGTAATATTTTAAAACAACAATCACCTGAATTTAAGTATCAATCGTAGCCTTGTATGTTCAATACGATTTTCCTGGTCTAATTGAATTGTATTAACTTCTTGAACCACCCTTGTACTCAGAATTAATTACCTGTAAAAATACCGTTTGCAATTAAGCCCGCAGTTTATTAAATACTCACCTGGCCGTCAGCACAATCCACGTGTTAGCATTAACCTTAACCAGCAATCAAACAAACTTCCCGTAATATTATCCACCTGATCCGAAGTAAATATTGTAAATCCAGTTAAATTGCACCGTAATCCTTTCCCGTAATTATCCAATTAACTACACACGTTCTTTATTTTATTTATTAGTAGTTTTACCGGCATCGGCACTAACTTTTCCACTTACAGATAATAACGCAAGTCGACAGTAGCGCCTTCTACGTGGAAGATCAAGGATTCACGGGACAAATAACATACAATAATTTTATTATACAAGATACAGTGTATATACAAAATAAATTCGATTGTTAACATTGTAAATTAATTAACGCTTAAATTAATTTTCTACCCTAGCTGAGCTACGAAACCAGTAACCTGTGCCAGTACGTGCGACGCTTGTATATATTTTTTTTAAACAACAAACAACCTACCTTTTTTTCGTGTTTTTCATATCTTTAATCAGCTCCAACTTGGTAATTCAGTGGATAAAGGTCCGACTAAGTTAAGACTGGGTTAAATTTAATGTGAAAAAAACCAATAAAGCGCCACCTGTTTTCAATTAACAACTCTAACCAACACACCAAGGGTGTGTTATAAAAAAACAGGATAATCGTTGGTAAGAAGAATAAAAAAAAAGACACTTGAAGTTTAAATATATGTATATATCAGTATATCCAGTAGATAAATAACAAAAAAAAGGGAAAAACTCAGTCAACCAACTATTTAAAAAAAATAGAGTATTGTGCTTAAAATAAATAAAGAATTCAACAAAACTTGAGGCAAACATAAATAACGAAAATTGTTATAACCAAACTATAACGCCTAAATAAAAATTCGTAGTTATACCAAAAAAATTAGATAATTCAAATCAAATCCAGGCAGCCAAATATATCGCTATAATAATTACAACTCGCAAAACCTCGAGTTCAGAAAAAATATAAAATAAAATGCAGTTAAATGTATAGGGTACGACGAGTTATATAAGCTTATATTACCCCAAATATGCCTGCAAAAAAATCACTTAACTAAATGCTACAAAAAGATAAATGTTTTATCATAAAAATAATTTGCAAAAAAAAAATAACTCAATCAAGCTGCAAAAATTTGATCTAATTGAGATCGCCTAGTATTAAATTGATTACTTATAATTACACGTAAATTTTATTTTATTCCAAATTTAACTTTTGACGTTATAAAAAAAAATGTTATAGTTTGTTTAACTTCAATGACATTTAAAACAATATAATTAATTTAAAAAAAAGGAATTGATTCAAATTGTTGGTCAGATTGTTTATGCAATAATATGTAACAAATAATGACATCAAAGAAAAATGTGAGCTTAGTTTTTTAATCGCCGTAGATATCCACGAAGTGCCGGGAAAACCAATCTCATTAAGATGGCGTCTGCATCTGGTGTCGGAATTTTCCGTAAATTTTTTTTTAGTAGCAGGACTACTAAAACCACATACCACGACACGAGGACGTACAAACGATTTCCAGTAAATAAACTTCTGTATTACTAACGTTACGACGAAGCAAACAGCCTAAAAAAAAGTGACAGACTTAGCACCAGGTGAACGCAACGTTCCGATAAAACAGCAGATTATTAACAAACATACCTTTAGATCTTGGGCGGCTGTAATTTGCGAATTTAAATCTTTAGAAGACGTCGGAGTTCACAAATCCGTTTCAACGACGTGTACGTCAAACAAACAAAAAATTCCAGCAAATTTCCGTTGAAACTTTCGAAAACAGGTAATTGATTAAATTGTAGTTCCGCCAAATAAAACAGCGTTGTAAAATTTCTATTCTTAAACTAATAATTTGCAAATCAACAAAACGTCTTAATTGAAAAAAAAAATCCTATGACTTCTAAAACCGCTATAGAAAAACTGATACATTCAAACTAAAGATTTTTTAATAAAGAATTTTAACTAAAATCAAAACGTTACATACATACGTAACAGTACATAGCACTTAATACGTTGTTTAGCAAAGCATAGTAAGCAATGTTTTGCAAAGATGTAAGAAAATTGGATTCTCAGATAAAAAAGGTAATGTCGATAAAAGCAACAATGGCTAAATGCTCTTGGTTTGTCGTATTTTTAAATACGTAATGTTTTTAATGTATATGAAAAAAAAGTACAGAACTATCATGATCATACAGTTATATGATAAGTATTGCTTTGTACAAAATATACTTTGTTATTTATTGTAATAACTTTGATATTAGCAATGATATTAGGCATGTTCGGCAAAAGCAACCTAAAATTATCGATAAAAATCAATTGACAATTTGTGTGCTCATAATCGTGAGATGGTGTAGAACACAATTATTGTTAACAAAATCTAACTCAAATATTTAATTATAATAATGCACAGGTAAATTCCTTAATTTATTTTTTATTTAAAAATGTTAATTCTACAATTTCATTTGTTAAATAACAATCAGGCAGTTACAAAAATTTGTTGATTTCATTGGTAGGCTATTACCGATCTACTTTTGAAACATTATTATACTTTAAAATAAGTATTAACTATCTATCGACGAAAAAGAAATTACCGGTTACAAATTTTAATTTAATAATAATAACTGTACAATTTTGTATGCCTATTTTTTTCGCTGATAATGTCGTTTTCAACATTCAGTTCACAACATAAAATTAAATTTTTTTTTACAATGGTTATTAAATTGCGATAAGTATTTTTATATTAATTTCTTTAATTCACTACAAATAAAGGTTTTACAATTACAGATCATATTTGTTACGTATTTTTTAAGAAAATGTTTTAACCATTAATAAGTACTTAGTCACATCTTTTTAAATATTTTTAGTAACATAAAATTTAGTATTTTAAATTTACAGAATTATTAAAAGTTTATTCTACGTTTTCGAATTATGCAACTCTGAAATAATTTTAAATTTTTTTCGAAAACTATAATTAAATTTTTCTTATTGTAAAATTACTTGGTATTTATAGATAAACTGTTTAGTTTTTAATTTTTTTGTTTTTTTATTGTAAAAAACGTAAAATCTTTATCTGTGTGATTTACTGAAATCTTTATGATATTGAACTTTTTTAATATATTTTGTATTACAATTGAGTAACTGATAAAAAAGTTTTATTAAAGATTTAATATTCTGTACTAGTAACGTACAAATTTCAGCAGTTCTATATTTAAACTCACCGTTTAATGTTTTTACTGTCAAAACACAAGATGCATTATCTTTTTCGGGATGAGCATATAATATACGACCAATCTTCTATTAAAGAGAAGATGTATCTCATATGTGTTATTTTTTCTTAACGCATTTAACAATGATAAATTTCTTTTTTGCGGGTTTTTGTTATTTACTTGTAACATTCTATGTATTATAAAGAATATTTATTAAATATTAAAATGATTATGTTTTTTTGATTAGTATTTTATCTTTATAAAAAATGGTTATTGTTTATTAAATTAAAATGGTTTGGCAATTATTCCAAACAAATGTTATATTTTAAACGTAAAATTATTATTATAAAACGTAATTTTTTTTTCAGTAATATTAAAACTAGAATTGTTTTTAATATGTTTATTTTTATTGGTGTTTTGCATTTATGTATTTATAAATAAAACTTTAAAGATTAGTTTTGTCGAACTTTGCAATCTTAGTTGCGACATTTGTTTGTGACAAAAGATAACAAGTTAAATGTACAAACTTATGTCAATAGTTTTCAACAGTTGTACGATTCAATTTCTTTCTTTTATAAAATAAAATTTTATTTTAGTTTGACCAACAAGAATATAATTTGTTTGGATTAATTGATAATTTTATGTAATAAATTATTTATAGAATTTTAATAAAATTTAAAATTTATTTAAATATTACATAACATTGAAATTTTTTAGGGAAATAAATAATTTATACACAAAAAATGGATACTTGTATATTTAATTTTAAAGATGTGCACAAGGTGCAATAAAAATACATTTTTTTTTTTAAGTATATGTATAAACAAATTAATTAACAAGTGGTAGAAAATATATACGTAAATGTTTTAAATACGACACAATTGTTGCGCTTTGCATTGTGTGTGGAAAAATCGTGTGCGTACTGGCTAATTATTTTTGAATAAATAGTACTGCTAATGTATCTAATACTTGTACTTGCACTATTCATTTATAATTTTTACAAAAAAAATTAATATATTTTTATGTTGGTCCTACCATAATAATGTAAAGTAAATTTCATTATTTAAAAATACTCTGAAATAAAAGATTTAACAAATGAACAAACTTATTTTTCTTTAATACTGATATATAAGCTATAAAAATATTTTAAACTAAATATTTTTACATATATAAATCAATAGATAAATATTGTTAGCAATTTTTCAAACATTTTTTTTGTTTCTCTATTTTTGTTAATTTTTTTATTTTTAAAAATTTTTTGTTTATTTTTTCAAAAAGTTTATACCTTTTTTTCCATTCTTTAGAATTTTCGTTTGTTTCCTTAATTACTGTACTATACTTTGAACAAAGTAGTAAAAATACACATTTGTTTCTATAAGTTTTTTAAGAGTCGTAATACTGCCTTAGAATTATTAATAATATTAATATCAAACCCACATACTTTTAGTTTTGAATGACGCAGGTAAAGAACTTACAAAATAGTAATCAAATTACACTGCAGGCCTACAGAAATAAAATTCTCAACTAATTTACTATTAATTATTACATTTGTATTTTAATACATTCATAAAATATTACGTCTTTAGAAAAATAGACGCAATAAAAAAAAACATTACTTTGAATTAATTGATGTTGTAAAACGTATATTAGCAACATTTATTAACTTAAATAATTACATACAATTTTTATTTGTAAGAATCTTTCTAATAAGCAGTTAATGACTATGTTTTCAAAATCAATCAAACTTTCTTCAGAACAAGGTTATAAAGAAAAGAATTCTAAAAACTTTGACATCAAGAGACTTACTAGCACCACATATATTTAAATTGTTAGTCTTAAAAAAAATATTTAATTGCAGCCGATTTCTTAGAGTATAGTATACAGTGCGTCAATTTGAAAACTAGATTGTGAATATATTTACAATAAAATATAATATTAAGAATGGACGTCCACATTTCAGGAAGCGGAGCAGAATGGGTAGAACAAGCCAAGGGCTTATGACAAGAAGAAGAAGAAGATTAAGAACTACAAGAACTATTTTGATAATACGAAGCGGTATCCAAATTAACATGGTCAATGGCATACCCCACTTCAAACCCACTTTTACCCCACGGCTACCACAACTTTAAAAATTAAAATTTCGAGCTTCATTTATGATACATTGTTAAAAAAATCTTTGAAGATGTTATTCAGAAATACAACAAAACTGTCATTCTACTTGACAGTATTTAACATATTAATGAAGTTTAGGAAGATGCATTATCACATGTTGTATCTTCAAAAATGTGCAACGTAATTATTTATGCAGATATTGAGTATGATACTTTCGTATAATACGATGAGTTCTATTATCTTAATAAAGACAATCAGAAAAAGCAGATAAAATTTTTTTGTAATTTTGTTTTATCAAAAGTATTTGTTTGGGTCTTTTACTCATTATTAACAGTTATTTACATGTCAGTATTTATTGTTACTTTGAAGTGTGTCATTGTTAAATTTTATAGAAACTGTTTAAGTGCGACTTCTTTTGCGGAAATTTGAAGCCACTGCTTCCGTGGTCAATAGAATAGTAAAGCAGCCAAGAATTGTGGATGAAAAGGTGCATGTCAAAATTTTGAGACATTTTGCCTTCTGACTAACAACACCGCTTTGCAAATAAATAACGGAAGTGTCATGTAAATCGGTTTGGAAAGGCTTAAAAACGTATAAGCTTTTTTCTTACAAAATGCACATTATTTAAGAACTAGGAGACGATGATCTTGATAGACAAATTCTGTGTAAAATTATGATTGAAAAATTTGAATAACATTTTGACATTTAAAAAAAACATTTGTTTTTCTGATGAAAAAATTAGAACGTGACTGGATCAACATTATCCAGAAAAATGGATTGGTCGTAGAGGAGCAATTAAGTGGATATCGCAATCGTCTTATATGACACCACTAGATTTTTTTATGGGGCCACATCAAATTATTTCTTTATAAGAAGAACTCAGCAGATCTCAAGACCTACAGCAACGAATTATAAACGTTTGTCATGCTATCACTCGTAAGATATTCTAAAAAGTAGGACCAGCGGTTAAATTTTTCTGTTAACAGTGGGTGAGTTGCCACTTACATTTCTGAATTTAGGGTAACCGGGTGTGAAAGAGTAGGTAGGGGTGTGTCGCTGACCTTGTCAATTTGAAAAACAGATTTCTGTAATTTTTGATATTATCTTTTGTTGTAAATATATTTCCAGTTCAGAGTTTTCAAATTGACACACTTTATATGTACTTACAATTAGTTTTAATTTTTTGATAATACATTTTATTAGATTTAAACAAAATAATCCAACATAAACAAACATTTTTTTAGAACAACGTTTAAAAATATCATATTATAAGTATTAAGAATAAATGCTATCAAGAACAAAGTTTTTTTGTTTATAGTGCCACATAAACAGTAACTTTTTATAAAGAATAGAATTTTAGACAAAATAGAATTATTTCGGTTGCACAATTAAATTTTGCCAAAGAATTACACTAACTCCAATTAACTAGCAAACTTCTAACTGCAATACAATATTGACTATATTTCTAAAAAAAGTGTTAGTAATTATTTTTTAAAATACATTTCGTCGTTGATTTCGTGCGTAATCGTTTATGAAAGACCAAGCATTTAAGTTCATTCATCTTGTGTTCTTCAAAACCATTTGAGTAATTTCGCATTAAATTATTTTGTTTTTAAATTCATCTTTATTATATTGTGTTTTTAAGTAAGTTTGTGTTTAATTATTGTATGGTTTTACGTTGGTTAAATATCCGTCTGATGTATTTTCGCTAATTTTGCGTTTCCTTCGTAATATTAAAACTCAGATTACATTATGTTTTAATGAATCGATTTTTATTACTTATCTAATTTCTGAGTTATCATGAATTCCATATTACATTTCTTTATTTAAGCTAACACTTTAGCTTATATGGACATTTGTAATCGTTGCATTTCTTGCCGCATGAAAGGCAATCAACGAACCCGTGTTTTTGCGTCTTAATTAAATTTTTCGTCTTTTTTACATGTTTTTGTTATACTGTTGCTCACGTTTACAAAGATTTATATTACTGATTGTAACGTTGAAGATGGTACTAAATTGATTAAAAGAGTGAAATTTTGTTTTAGAAGTTCTTCAAGTTAGAACACGTTATGGTTACCTTTTTTGGGGATGTAAATAAAAGTTTGTGAATAAAATTAGTTTGTTTCATGGTTTTGGCGATTTATTTGTGTCTTATTTCCTGTAGCTACAAAAATTTAATGTAATTATGACGATACAAAATCAGTTATTATTTTAGGTTTTACTAACTTGAGTGCTTAAAAGCTTTGAATTTAAACGAAATAAATTTTGTGACTTTTGTTTTTTGCACTATTATTACAACTTTTAATTAACGATACTTATCATGTATTGGCCGTTTGAATTACTTAAATACAAATTGTCACAATTTCCTTCAAATTAAATCAAGACAGTAGTATTAAGATTTTTTATTTTATTGTTAGGTAATGTTTTTTTTAGTATTTAAGCAATTTTAATTTAACTTAAAGGTACATAACTGATTTGTTACATTTTATAACTCAGTTTTAATTTAGGTATTTATATTGTTTTCCTTTTATAAACTTTTTTTTATTTTATTTTTTTGTGATTTTATATGAATTCATGTAACTGTTTTTCATTAGATTTTCTATTTTATTTGCGTTTAGTTAAAATTTCATAAATATAAATTAATGAATGTTTTAAAATAAAGCTCTAATTCCGTCGGCCTTCGCGCTTATAAACTAATTTTAGTATTACAAATTTTAGCGTAGTACACTGTAATAAAAGCAAGTTTCGTTTAAAGCGTATTCAACAGGAGCGGATTTTTGGTTTGGCAAGGTCCAGACGCTTTTTTTGACCTTTTTGTTTTTGACTTTTGTTTTATTTCGATTTTACGTTTTGTGTTTTCTAATCACTAATCAATCACCGATTTGTTCTAAAGTGACCTACGGTTGTCTCCACTGAGCACCGCTAATTTCTTTATTTATTTTATGTTATCCAGACATTTTCTTTTTAACAGCTTTTGCATATCACGAACAATTTCAATTAGTATTTACTAATAGCAAAAATTAAAAAATGTAAATAAAAAAACAAAGAAACAAAATTAAATACAAAAAAATTGAAAAAAAACTATAAAACCAACAAACTAAAGAGAAAATAGTAATCTCAAAATACGCACAAGTAGTAATATAAATACAATAAAACATTAAATAAATTAAAAAAAAAATTATTCCAAAACAAGATTTAAATGTACTCAAAAAAAAAGTACTAACAAAAACAAAATGAAAAGAGTTTAAAGAATAAAAAAACACTAACAGCAAAGTAATTTAAAAGTTATTTGATGAAACATAAAAATTTTTCAGAAAAAATAAATTAAACGGCTACTACATTACAGATAAAAATGAACATATATTAACTGAAGAAACACCTATAATAAAATAAATGAAAAAAAAATTAACAAGACGTTTAAATAAGTGGACTGCGTTTGTGAAATTTGTCACATTCTTATTTATGCGTTACATAACCTTGAGGACGTGCTTTTTTTTGAGTGTGCGATACATGCTATGCGGTGTTATGCATGGGGTGCTAGGGAACGGTTTGTAGATAAAATATATTACAAAAACTTCTTTAGAAAGTTAGTATGTAGACAGATATCTTCCTACGGTTTGAACAGTTCATGCCTCTGGGTGTTTGTACCGCACTTAGACAATGTCAAATATTGTGGTTGCATTCACAAATTAAAACTAATAAAAAATCATGTTAATAAGACGTATTAAAATTTTATTATCGAACATTTTATGAACATACAGAAATGTTCTTAAAAAGCAAGTACATTTTAACTATGGGCTTTATTAAAGCATTGCAAACAAAATCCAGTCTTGACAAAAAGTTGATACACTTTTTACTGTTTTATTCGTTTTACGTGTTTGTCTTAGAACTTGACGGCGACTTTTACATGGTCTTCGTTTTCTTCCTTCTAGTACCTTCCAGTTTCACAATAATATGTATTTTTCTTTTCGAACGCTTTGGTTCGTCTAAAACTGGCTGCACTAATAAATGTGATAATTGTTTTTTGAGCTCTGTAATACTCAGTTTTGTTAAACAACACAAATTTTATGTTAATAAAGCATTTACAACAGAAATACCAAGAATCAGCTAAAACATTACCTTTTTGTAATGAAAATATGCAATTAAAAAAAATATCTATACCATTTTCTACTTTTGCGAATAACGTTGTTTGTTTGCAGCGTTATAATCTAGGATAATTTTTCATCTTCGCTTCCCTATTTCTGTTTTTTTTTACTTTAGAACAAGCCTAGTGTCATGGTGTTTACAACTTGGACCACCAAAACTTTGCGTTTGTCTATCCATCCTATTACTCTAATTTTGCTTTGTTTTTCTCCTATAATTTCTATTTTTTTCATTTTATTTTTCAAAATTTGTGGCACATCTGCTTTTGGGATTCAACGTTTCACAGTACATTATGTTATGATGAAATAAAACTATAATAAGCGGTAAACCTGACTAAAAGAAGTCTGCATATAGCATTTTACCAAACTTCCTTTGTATTATCTATAATAATTTTAGTACAACGGATTGTGATTGTCCTAAGCTAGAAATAGTGACACCTATACCACTGTACACCATTACGTTAAACGTATAAGCTTCTGGATCACAGAGTTTATAAGGTAAGTTGTTCTTTTTTTTCCTCCTTAAATTTAGATAACACTTATACTACTTTTTCAGCTTTTCGATGTGAAGAAACATTCACTTTTAATGCCTTTCTTCATCAAAGAGCTGAAAAAGTAGTATAAGTATTATAGAGTTCATAAGGTTTCATCACATTTTTGTGGCGTTTATTTGGTATATATTGACGTAACGTTTATCTCCCGCAAAATTGCTTCATAGACTCGTCAATAACCAGCACGTTTCCATGTTGCAATACGTTCTGAAAATTATTTATAATTTTTTTTTAATATTTGGTCTATTCAATGATGATCATGATTTTTAATAATTTTGAGGTGAATAAGTTTTAATAGTAGTAGTAGTAGTAGTAATTTAATAATATACCAATCACGTGTAAGACGAGAAACAAAATCATTATAAAATATTGGTTCTTTGGCCCAGTAATAATTTATGTGAGGAACTTGTGTTAATCACATTCCTACTGTAACTTCCAAAAAAAAATCTTATTTTATTAATGTTCGTTGGAATTCATTTATGCAAATGTGATTTTCTGGAATGTCTAAGATGTACCTGTTGAGTTGCATAATTGTTCGTTTTTACAGCAATTATGTCTAAAATTTCATTATCGATGGACAGATGGAAAATATCTAATGGTGTTATGTCTTCTATATTCATATGCTTTGCAATTATACAAATTACGAAAATACAAAACTAAACTGGCCACAATTTAGATTTTAAAGAGCCTAGGTGAAGAATTAACCGAAGATCAGGTAGTAGGTACGATTATTTTCTTTGATACCGAAAAAATAAATTTAATTTTTAAATACATAACACTTTCTATACATAATGGATTGCGCACTCCCAAAGTAGCTTTGACAGTTGAAGCCACTGTTAATTGACTATATGACGATGACAGTAAGAACAAACTACAATTAGAACTGTTTAATCAACAGCAGGCAAATACTTAAATAAAGTGCTCATAACTTAAAGTAACAAGGTAAATAAAACAATAAAGATTGATAACACACAAATATAATTATACGCGAATGATCTAGTAATTTACCATAAAGGAAAAAATATAAACACAATAAAAGAAAAACTACAACAAACAATAAACAACTTAGAACAATAGGCATTCTCAACGAAATTTTCCGAAAGCAACACCCAAGCAATACACTTTAGTAAATCGAAAAGAGCTCCACAACATCCAGTTCTAAAACTAAATAACACAAATATTATAGTAGATTACATACCGAGGCGGAAAATATTCCATTTCTGTCGAGAGAACTATAGAGAACTAGTTCTCGAGACAAATGGAAGACTTTTGCCAAGGTTTGTATACAATTTTATTCACAATCAGCCATTAAATAAAATAAATAACATAAAACTAATAAAAAATGAATGGAAACCTACTTCCAAAATGTTATCGTTTATTTCGGTAAAAAATTAAAACGTAGTAGGCACACTTCACAATTGACATATACGTATTTAATTTATGATTGCCATTTTATCAAATTAGTTAAAACATAAGACACACGAATTACAGGTTCGGAAAGTGTACATTACTGACCGCGAGGTTTCATTACATACTCGTTTTTTTTAACGATGGAAACCGCTCACTTACCAACCTTTAAGAGGTTCGGGAAACTGTACGTTACTAACTGAGTGTGAATAAAATATGTTACCACCGTAAAATTTCTCGGGGTTACGTAAGACTCAAAACTTACCTAGATACTACATATTCTTAAATTAAAAAGGGAATGCAAACAAAAACTAAACATTATAAAAACTATCGCTCATTTAAAATGGGGAGCACACATAAAAACAATCATAAACATATACAAAACGCATGTGTAACGTCCCGTTAGAATTTATCACAATTAAAATTCAATTTTGCATTCGTTTATTTTTTGCAACTAATTTGCATTTAAATTTATTCAGTTTGGCAATGTAGCGTCGTATTTCGAATCGACCGAGCAATCGATTTTTGTTCGTACTTCCGTTTGAGCCATCCTTAGGCTTGCACGAAGTAAGTGCTGCAAGGAAAACAATTTTCTTAATAACGCATACAAATTAATTTTTATTCTTTCCAACTAATTGCTGGTAAGTTTAACTTTATTCCAATATAATTCTCTATTAAATTCAATATTTTTATTAATTTTGTAATATGATGCAATCCATCTGAAATTGATTTCAAGTGATTTCATGTCAATTAAAAACCATTCTAATTATTTATATTTAGGGTCTTTTTTTCGCTATTGGAGTTTTTCTTTACTGGATTTATATGTTAGTTTTATGTTTGCTGTTTTTGCTTTCCAATCTACATACGTTTAATTCGTTATATTGTTCTGGAAGAAATTTATCATTTGAACAAAGATTGGGCTATAAATAGAAGATCTCAGATAACGTCAGTTATATAGTGAGTTAACTTGAAGTTATGCTACTAAGTATTACATTTTAAATTCAAATTAATTAAACTGTGTTATCAAAAACTTTTCGGAATACATACTCCGTAACAAATTAAACGTTTATTACTTTTGAATTTGGCATAGATTAATAGTTAGTTATACGATTTTTATGCTTTTTGTTTTATCACCAATTTAAAGGTGATTCGCGCCCAAATATTGTTTTAATCCAAATATTATTTTAATCCCAATATTGTTTTAATTCAAATAATGTTCATTTTTTCTTTAATTTGAATAGTTAGTGTGATAAGTTATAATTGCAAATAAATTAAAGGAATTCACGCTTGTGTATTTTACTTTCATTCAAGTTTACACCCAGAAGTCTGTGTTCTAACTGCTGCCGTGGTTATAAGTATATTTGCTTTCGATAAATGTATATTTATATTTTGCACCTTTATAATTTTTATTGTGTGTTTTTATTTTTTATTACACATGTATCGTGTACGCAACTGCAAAAACATCTACACTAAAATACTAGACCCAATACGTAATACTGCTCTCAGACTAGCTACAGGAGCTTTTCGTACAAACCCAGTTGACAGTATATTAGTAGAAGCTGGAAAACCACCTCTGGAGAACAGAACACAGCAATTAATATTAAACTACGCGATCAAACTCACAAGCAATCCTAGCAACCCAACGTACAATAAAATACTTAAAAGCAAAACAGAGCTAAAATCAATAATTCTGACTACAACTACAACAAAAAATCATATCCTATCTAAAAAAAATACAAGTGCCCATTTCACAAATCCAACAAATATCACACCACAAACACCTACCATGGCTGACTAACCTACCCAAAATTAACCTAACATTAGCAAAATATTTTAAAACTGAAACCCTACCAGAGCTTTACCAAAACCTTTTCAAAACATCCAAAACGAACACCCACATATACACAAATAGATCAAGACTGAATAACAACACTAGAGCCAGCACTGTTATAAAAGACTTTACACATAAATACCAACTAGCACGTATGTGTAGCATAATTACAGCCGAAACCTATAGTCTTAAAGCAGCAACCGACATTATTAAACAACTACTAATAAAAAAAGCTGCAATCTGTATCGACTCCATAACCAGACTACAAAACTTAACAAACGTTTACACAAAAAATACCTACATACAAAACATTCAAGAAGATATACACCAAGCTACAAGAGAGGGAACGCAGATATAAGTATAATATGAGTTCCATCTCACAGAGGAATAACTGGAAACGAAAAAGCAGATGCTGCCGCAAAAAAAGCAACAACAAACGGAGAACTTCAGAATATCCCAATACCAATATCTGACCTAAAATCCATAATAAAACAAAAATAAAAAATGAATGGCAACAAAAATGGACAAGGAAAAACTAACAACAAATTAAGGATCATAAAAGACAACTTAAAGCAATGGTCAGTACCGAAAGAAAGGAAAACGCAAGCTGTCATCACAAGAGTGCAAATAGGACACACTCGGCAGAACCCATCATGTGCGAAACTTGCAATAGTTGAATGACAGTAGATCACATAATAACAGACCATACACCAACGAAAGGCGAACATTTAAGATACCGACCACACTAAAAGAAGCACTTCAGGACAACGCGGATACTAGTAGTCATCAGATTTCTAAAACAAATACAATTGTTCAATCATTTGTATACACAATTATGTAGCCAAAACTTAATGTACCAGGGTATTAGTGGTCTAAAGCCAAAATACCTTTAAATTCTCATTAAAAAAAAATTCGTCCATAATTGTTCAAATTATTTCGTAGAATAATAAAAATAAATCAACATTAAATTAAATCAACCGTAAATACCAAGGCCTAAATAAGTTTAAACAAACGGTATGAATTTGAAAATAACGATATAAAACAACTAAAACAAAAAAACCATAAATTCACAGAGTAGAAAACCATTAAAATGTTATTACAAAAGTAACAGTACTTCTATAAACAAAAAAAATAATATTGGTAAAGTAGTTCATTACTGAAAGTGGAGTACTGTTTAAAATAACAATGTCAAACACGTTTAGTTGACATAATAATTTATAATTTGTTAACAATTTTATTTGTTAATACTGATGATGCTAATTCTTATTAGCGAAACATGTTTAACTCAATTATTAAAATAAAATATTAAAAAATTCATAAAATTGTGGAGAAGACTTTAAGAATATTAAAATATTATTTAAAAAATTTTTTTTTAAATTATAGAATTATATGAAACAAAAAAATTAAAATAGAGTAGTTTAAATTTGTATATGAATTGTAGTTTTATTTTTGTGTATTTATTTACTTAACACAATTAAGTGGTAAAATATAAACATAAAGTATATAAATTCTAAAATTTGTTAAATTTATTTTTTTACTCACAGTAATACGTTTTAAAACGTAAAACTACAGATTTAGTTAAATCTAAAATGACAATGTTAAAATCACACGTACTATATTCTAGAAATGTACAATGACAAAACATTACTTACTATCCCTTTGTAAACGTGTAAAGATGAAATACAGAATGCTTTTGAGGTGGATTAGTTGTAGTTGCGAGCGTTTACATTAACAGCTTGAAAATGATGTTAATATAGTGCGTTTACTTATACGAGTTTATTACAAAATTTAAATTTTTTTAAATTGAAAATAAAATAAATTTAGCTACAAATATTGTATGTTATAAATTAAAATAAAATCAAGTTAATTAAAAGTAATTTAAACGTACGGAATTAATTTTTAGTTATTACATATTGATAATCAAATTCATACAATTTAGCAATAAATAACAAGAGAGCGCAAAATGCCAAACCTCATAGAGGGTGCTATACAATTATGCTAGATTGTGGCAGACATTTATGTGCATATGCATTATTCTTGATGTTCGTATTGTATAGGTGAATTACATGAATTTGACAGATCTCTGATTGCTTCACATTTAGTTTTTTTGCCATATGTAATATTTGACAATATAATCTTATGACGATTTATTTTCTAAAACTTAATTAACTTACTTTAATTAAAACTTAATATTTATATTTTGAAATTTATGGCTTTATTTATAAATACAATAATTTTTGTTAAAATGTATTTAATGTATACAATATTTTAAAAAATGAAAATAGTTTTACAAACAAGGATTTTGATTTTAGGTATTGTGTTTTATCAATACTGTGTAACACATTGTTTTAAGTTTTTATAGGAATAAAAACTAAATATTATTAATAAACGATGTTATTAAATTTTGTACAAACATTTGAAACTTTAATTATTATTTTTTAGTCTGTGACAACAGAAGTGAAAACGTTGAAAGTTTATTTTACACCCGCGTAACTCAAAGTTTTGAATGTATCACCACGTATACCATTCTAAGAAACAACGTTAATGCTAACGTATAAATACTACTAGAATGAACCACTAAACGGTAATTTCGTCCTTTTGAGGTTCTTCAGCAGTGGGATAACACTTTAATGTGCTTTCACAAATGTATGTAACATCAATGAAGTGTTACTGTACAAGTGTTACTGTCTCAAATCCTATTCGACACAAACGTGTAAAACCAGTTTCTTTTCAGTTTATTGATGCTAACACAACCTTAAAAATACAGCAAAAGTAGACATCGTCCTGGAATAAAAATGTTCTCAAACTTTTTTCGAAAGTTTTACCATTCATAGAACAGCACACAAACTATGAAAAAGTTTGATTTTTTAATAGGGTTATTTCAGTTTTTGCTATCAATAAAAACATATGTACATTTTACATTTCAATCAACATTAGGTAACAAATTGTGAAAATGTAAAAAAAGGAGTTTCTCGACTTACGTGTTTTGGCTAGCTTAAATCGGAGATGTCGTAAGTCAAGATGTTAGTACCGAACTTTGTTTGGTAAACCGGTTCCTTGCGCTATTTGTCGTGGCGAGTAGTTACAAAAAAAAGTTTCGGGTAGGGAAAGGTACCCAAATCAGCTACATAACTGCGAGTTAAAAATAAAACAACGTTATAGCAAGATTATCATAACGATTTATTTAAGACTAGTTCTGAATTACAGCAAAACATCAAAAAAGCAAATAAAAGAAGAAGTATCACAGCTAATTTTAAAACTAATTATATAACATAAGATGGATTCAAATTACAGTTAGCGTTAAGTAATAATTAGTTAAAGTTTATTGTACATTTGGAATTAATAAAAATGGGCCTATAGCTTGATATACAAAGAAACAAAAAATTAAGTTTCAAATCAAACAGCTAAAATTTAAGTTATTTAAACGCGTTTGCGATCTATTATTTTATTTTTTTATTAAATTTCACCGGAACGGTTGACTTTATCCGTGCAAGCGATATGAAATTTGATTCAAATAACTACCCTACGCAACGTAAGCAACCTAATTCTGAATCTCACTACAATAAATAGTTGTAAAATTGCAATTATAATTAAGTGACAAAAAAGATCAGTATATTTCTTAAAACTGCGTTATCTGCGCTCACTGACCTTGTGACAAACGGTTGTCAGTTGAATTGTTTATGTATCAAATAATTCGTGAATCCAAAACCCTGACCCATCAATAGATTTTGTCTACGTACAAACGACTCTATTTGATCGCTTGACCTTGCATCGATTAACGTTTAAGAATTAAGCACAAGTGTAAAAAAAGATAGTCTATTTGAAATACAACGTTTATCCTCGCTCATGATATAAATGCTTCAAACGGTAGCATCCGTAGACCAGCGAGTAACTTTCTTTTTCAGAACTTCAGTAATAATTAAGCATGAGGGTAATAAAGAAAAGTTTTTTAAGTAGATTGCAACACAAAAATTAACTTTGAGCAAGCTTGCGCCGAAGACCTTTAACATGCACAAAATGAAACGTAACAATAACGTTATGTTAGAAAAACTTATTAGCAATTGAAATTGCTAGCCTCCACGCGATTATGGGTGGAAATATGTCTATTCAACAATCACAAACAAACCCAAATGTATTTTAAGTTATTACAACATATTACATGCGTTTTAATGTCTAAACTTCTTCTTGTATGGTATCTGCAATGTAACCCAGTAAGATATCTTCGTAAAAATCATTTTTTATTGCGGTAGAAGCTGTAAGATAATTTGAAAAATTTTCGTTGGCTAGTTACATACAACAAATGTGAGTTGTACCATAATTAAAGCTGAGAAAAAATATACCGTTACTGAATAACAGTGTCTGGTTGTTTTGTTTGGTTGCAAACATTTTTTAAGTTATGTTAAAAGTACAAGGTTTACTGTCTTTACCGATGATTCTTTATTGTTGCGGTTAACTAGATTCAAAGATCCGGCAAATCGCTTAGCTCGTTGGTATCTTTAATTGTCTCAATTTAATTTTACTATTAAACATCGTAAAGGGTATATAAATGTTCCTGCTGACTATCTCTCTCGTTCCTTTAATTTTCAAAATTTTGAATTAATTCTTGATGACGGGTATAAAAATATGTTGTCTAAAGATTTGTCTTATCCCGCTGATTTTCTCAATTTTACAGTAAAAGACTGCATTCTATATAAACTTCTGCGTCGTAAACATAATGTGGTTTCTAATTTATCTGATTGGAATATAAAAACAAAATTTTATATGAGTTTCATGATAAAGTTACTTCTGCTCATTTTGAAGTTTTTAAAACTGTCTCCCGTATTACTACATTTAAATTTATTAGCCAAAATTATTATCTCAGTTTAAAAAAATGTCTCTAATTGCTTAATTTGTGGTTTCCAAAAAGCTCTTTACCGTTGCACGTGCTGAATTGATGAGTAAGCATTAAAATTAATTTTCCATTTCCGATTATTTCTATTGACTTTATAAGTCTTTGCCGTTGCTAAAAAAAATGAAATATTTAGCTGTTAGTAATTATCGATTGGTTTACAAAATTTGTTATGCTAAAACCCTTATCTAACACCAATATCGTTTGTTTTTAAATGTCCTGAAGAAAATCTCTTCATTATAATTGGCGTACCTCAAATTATTTTGTGTGATAATCAACAAGTTCTTAAGAGTAAACAATTTACCGACTTTATTTCTAACTATAAAGTTAATATTTGGTATAATGCTTGTCACTTATCTCAAGCAAACTCTACTGAACAAATAATCAGAACTGGTCTAACTACTATCTCTTCCTTCGTTAAGGAAAACCATCGTTGTTGGAACGAAAATGTTTTTAAACATGCTCAAGCCATTAATTTGTTTAAACATTAATATTTGCTGGTATCATACCTGTTAATGGATCTTTTGATGGTGTTTTTAAAAATTACGTTAATAATTTTGTATTTCATATCCAGCGTAAATAATGAAAAGATATTATCTTTACTTGCACTATATAAATATGTGCAATTTTGTTTAAAAAAGGCTTATGATGTAATGTAAAATAAAAATATAACAAAATTATATAAAATTATTATTTACTAGAACAAATTAATTTTTACCACGGCAACTGTCGGAACACAGACCTCTGGGTGTGAGCTTGAATGAAACAAAACTAGACAGTTGTACATTTCTTATAATTTATCTGTAACTATAAAATTACTAGATTAACTATTTACACATTTGGGCGCTAACTACCTTTAAATTAGTGATACATAAAAAACATTAAACATCTTATAACTAACTATTAACTGATATTAAAATCAAAAGAAATCAACGTTGCAAAGTATGTATTTTGAACATTATTATTGAACAGTTTAATTAATTTGAACTTAAGGCGTAATCATTAATCAATGCAGTTAATAAATCCAAAGTTGACTAACCAAATTGAATGCTACGTTATTGCAGATCTATTAATAGCACATTCTTCACTCAAGTGTTAGACTTTCTTTTAGAACAAAATAAGATCGAAATTCCATTAAATCACGAATCAAAATATTCTAACGGAGTTAAAAAAGAGTGTAAATATGAAAGTAAAGATAAAGACCAATAAAGATAAAGATAAAGACCCTAAATGTGAATAATTAGAATAGTTTTTATTCCATATGAAACACTTACGTTGAATTATATACAACGGTCTTGAATGAATTCTTTGTGAAAGTATTACGTTACATTACGAAATTACTAAAAATGTTAAATTAGTTCAATAGAAGAATTGTAACGACTATTTTTGGTATTTTGTTACTATGTTATCTGATGGATAGGCCACATTGCCAACACCCGTGTGTGATATCCGACCTCCAATAATATTCGACTTTATGCACGCAGAGGGCGCAATAGTACTTGAGTTTCTAGGAACGGTTTTCCAGTTTATTTTGTCTTACGAGTTTGCTATGGATGTGGCGGAAACCGATTGTTAAGAAAATGAGGTTTTCCTTCATCAATCGTCATCTAACGTAAAGACGTTTTTATTTTAGAAATCTCTAATAAATTTGCTCGAATGTCGCATTCGTAAACGACGTAGCTAAATATTTTCTAACCAAAGTCATAGAATAGATTAGTATTTACACTTGGTGAATGTTAGCGACGTACCAACTATTTTTAGTTGTTTTAGCTTTTTGTTTTCTCATGGATTAACGAAGTCGTTATTTTGCTTATGAATTGACCAAGCGTAGAATACGGCACCACCTCGACCCTCGTCTGGTCAAGCACTTCAGAGTTACCAAGTTGCGATTGTGTCAAATTTAAACAACGTTACATTTTTATTTTAAATGAATTAAGGACTGATTATGTAATATCTGTGCAATTGCTAAATTTGTTCTATCGTTAATACTTTAAGCCTAATCAATGTCAATTTTGTTTATTCACTATAAACGTAAAAACTTTAATTATTAATGTGCGGGAATGTAACTATCAGAGATTTGGAAGTACGCGTCGGATTGTGATTCTATCGTAAAATAAATTTCGTAAGCTTGACGTCAAGATCTACGGGTGGTTTTAAAGTTTCACTGGCGAAATCGTATTTATTTTGCTACCGTTTATAGTATTGAGGCGGCGTATTTAATCTAGTAAAAGCATATCTGCTTCCAGAGTCTATTTAAGACCTTCTTTAGCACTGTGATTTATTTGTTTTGTTATTATGTATATGTAATTTGTACTAGCGGCGTAACAGTTAATACTCATCTTTTATCTTCAATGAAATTGTTCTTAATAAATAATTATTATTAATTCTACTTCTCTTTGATTTGGGAATGTACTTTGGGGGATTGCGGGTCTAGGAGCTCTTCTTCTCTTGCCTAGACATTCTACGTGATCGGGCATATAGCTTATCTAAGAATATTCTTTTTACTTCGACCTTTAACTTACGACCATCTGCGGTGAAGATAGTCGAAAGGTAAGCGAAACATCTCAGTATAAAAAATTCTTTTTTTTTCTATTTCTCTACTTCCCCCATTGGAACGTGGCAGAATTATTTTGGAATGAAAATAAATTTACCAGTAAGTATGTTACGAGAAACTCGGGTTTCTAGAGTTGAGATGTCCAAATAAAAAGTTCCACCGGTCTTCTCGTAACCAAACAAAGCAACGGCCAGCACAGCTTCTTCGGAGAGGGATCGCAGGCTTTGTTATGTGTGATCATAACGTGAAACTAATAAAAAGGCGCCAAGACGATGAAAAATTAAAGTCGAGGGAGACCGTCTAACTCGCCTCGTAGTACACGAAGAATAAATAACATTACAAAAATAATAACACCGAATATTTATATTTATTGTATCACAGAAGTCGAAACAAGTATAGAAATATAAATTCTCGAAAAACATACACACGTAGGTTGACTAAATTAGAAATTTGGACCGAGTGGCGAGCAACACACTGTGCAACAAAATGCCCTTGTCGGACTAGATAATGACATACATTTAGCGTCTAAATAGATAAGTACAGATACTTAAATCGTAGATAAATCAAGCAATTAAGCTTTCGAGATTCGATGTGCACAAACGATAAATTCGCGAAGCACAAAATACAATTAATTGTGTTAAGTTAACATGCACGTATGGTCCTCAACGACCTAGTCCCCGAAACAAGAACGTAAGTGCGCAGCGTTTCCCTGTGACTTAATCGAGTAAATTCCCCATGTTTGACTTCATAACAGAAAAGAATAGTCCTGGCGGTTCTCAACCTTCGACGGTGGATATTATCAGTACGTAACACTACTTCGACGTCATGGAATGTTTCCAATACGACCACCTGTTGGTTATCTTAATTGATAACGCCGGACAATTGGTGACTACCAAGATCCGCTACAGAAAATTAGTAGGTGTCAATTTAAACCCTCAATAAAGAAAATTGTATACCACTTACCCCGTTTCAACCTTCCACAAATAAACGCATTAGAAATTTGTAGCGTGACACAATTTAACGGTGAAGGTTAAACCGGGCATACAAATAAAGTTAACTCGACAAAGATTTAATGTAGAATGACTGCGGATATGCTGTCACAATTGTGACAGTCTGGCGCAAGAGCAGAACGATCCTGCCAAGTTTCATAATATCTACCGAGACATTTTCTCTACTAGCGAATTGAACTACTAAGTTCTTATTTTAACGTTACAAGTATTTGGAAAGAAGAAAAATTAATTTGTATACGTTTGTTACGCCATTATTAAAAATTGTCTTCCTTTCATTACTCAAAACGTACCAAACCTAACGTCGCGTCGTTGAAAACGGAAGTGTCGAAAAAACGTCAATTTACTTTTACAAGTAGTTATCTTTCTGAAAGATGCTCGATGCTGGAAATTGCTGTTGGACATAGAATTGGACATGTTACTGTTTCTAAAATAATTAAGGAAACCACCAACATTTTATGGGAAGTTCTTAATCCAATTTATTTAAAACCTCCTGGTAAAGATGATTGGGAAAAAAATTCAAACGGTTTTTTCAAAAAATGGAAGATTCCTAATAATATTGCTGCAATAGATGGCAAACATATTCATATACAAGCTTTAAAGTTTGGGGGATCTATGTTTTTTAATTATAAAACAAGTCACAGCATTGTACTTGGAAGTGTCGAGAAAGGTCGATTGTCGAAAGCAATTATGACGCGACGTTGCCAATTTGAATAAATTTAAATGCAAATTAGTTGCATAAAATAAGCGAATGTAAACTCGATTTTTAAATGTTATGAATTCTCACGGGAGGTCACAATGAGCAAAGTAAACAACGATATGATTTGACAATTTTATTTGAAAAAAAATGTATGCTCTTTCAGATGCTACGAAGAATTTGCTGCTAATCTGGCATCAAAGTTTATTTTATGTGAGGTTTTAAAAACGCATTCCCGTCTTGTTTATAAATTATCTGATATATTTAAAAACAAATTAGGCAAATGGCATATCAAACATTTAAAAGTTTATAATGGCAAAGATCTTATAGTGGCGTGAAGTTTTTTGTTAATAAGTACCAATTTGATATTTGTATTTACTTCTTCATTTTGATTTTATTGTGCTAGGTGACAGTAATTTTGTTAATATAGTTTGTAGAATAATCTGCCAATCTCATGACGCAAATATGCGCCCTTTTGCATTTGCTTCAGATTTATTTAGCTGTCGAAGCTAAGTTTTAAGATTTCTTCCTTTTTTTCCTACTTATTTATTTATTTTTCTAGTTTTAGGAAACTAATAAAGTCAGCGGTAAATTATTTATTTTTTGTTTAGAATTACATTTGCGTTAGTATCTTGCCTTTGCTTTTGTCGTTGCCTTTGCGTAGTTGTTGCATTTTAGTTGTGTCTGGCTTTGTGTTGTTTTGTTATTTTACGTAAAGTGTTGCCGTAGATTTGATAATAGATAGAATTATTTTTTTTTATCAAACGGGGTGTGTAACGTTTTGGATACAATTATTATTTTATTTAAAATTGTTTGTATTAGTCTAGCAAATCGTTGTATGTTAACCTTCTTTTATTTTTACTTTTGTCGCTACTTTTCTGACAAATGTTAACTTACTGAGTCACTTGCAGTAATGCATTCGAAATTGTGCGCATACATGGCTATGTATGAAGTCGTGTAATTTTTATTGTACTTTTATCGACTTCTTTATTTAAAAAAATTGTTTGAATAATACATGCATGTATTTAATTTCTATTTTGCTACTAGTATTTAAATTTTCTTTTTCAAATATTTAAGATTTTTTTTTATACAAAATTTATCTACCTAGAATGCCTTTACAATTATGACATTGTGGTTTACTCTCTTAATTATTTATTATTTTGGTCTATCAATAAGACAAACATATAAATGGTCATAAATGTTTTTTTTTGTAAAATTTTTTATTAAATTTATATCTAAAATTTACGCATTATTAGAAATTACATATCAAAATTACTAATTAATTGTGTGATTCAAAGATTTAATCAATTTATTTTATATTTTAAGAAGTTTAGGGAAAAGGCTAATTTACTTATTGGAAATCATTTTAATTAGTTTAGTTTAAAATCGTTTTTTTTAGTTGTAAAGAATTACCGGTGACTTCTTAATTGTAAGTTTTTTTTGTCTATTTTTAAATATAGAATGATTTGGCTATTTAATCAATCAACTATACTTATGTGTGACTCTATATTTTAAATTAGATTTTTAGTGATTTTAGTCTTTAAAATTAAACTACTTGGCATCCTTGACATTTCAGAAGTTAATTGACCAATTATGGCAATTTTTCTAATTGTTTTTTTCTCATTGTCTTAAAAACTTACGAGTGTCGTAACAATACATTAGCAAGTGTTTAAAAGTCGGACAAATTTGTAGGATATCTACTAAGTTGTATTGCAAATTCCGTGAATGGCAATAATTTCATGTATATTTTTGAACGTAGAGAACTTATGGTCGATTTATGCTCAACATTTAACATTTAACACTTATCATTTAACATATAACATTTAACATGTAAAAATACCATTTTATAACTACGAATCTAACCTAAATTTGACGTATATATTTATAACCTAACTTTTAAGTTTAAAGAAACTACGCCGAAGGAAAATATCGTCGTAGTAACGAGTTACTATTATTTGTTGCTATTAAAGTAACACGTCTTAAAACCACAAGAAAGAAACGTCGGTATAGGCGATATTCTGTAGCACCAGTAAACATATTGCGAAAAGAACAAGGATTTTTTAATAATTTCTTACGCTTTGTTTACCACAATGATGCTGAAAGGTTTTTTAAATACACAAGGATGACCCAATCCCAATTTGACACCTTATTGAAAATATTGAAACCTTTTTTATTGAAAAGAACGACTGTTAAAACTATTGAAGCAGCTTATAGACTGCTTATAACATTACAGTAAGTGATAAAATATACGAGTGTGTTGTCTCTTATGTAATGTCACTTTTACAAGTAGTTATGTTTCTGATAGATGCTCGATGCTGGAAATTGCTGTTAAACATAGAATTGGACATGCTACTGTTTCTAAAATAATTAAGGAAACCACCAAAATTTTATGGAAAGTTCTCAATCCAATTTATTTAAAACCTCCTGGTAAGGAAGATTGGGAAAAAAATTAAAACAGTTTTTTAAAAAAATGGAACATTCCTAATAATATTGGTGCAATAGACGGCAAACATATTCATATACAAGCTCCAAAGTTTGGGGATCCATGTTTTTTAATTATAAAAAAGTCACAGCATTGTACTTATGGCTGCCTGCGATGCATTTTACAGATTCACACTTGTAGATATTAGTGCAGCAGGAAGTAATCACGATTTAGTGATATTTAGAGAGTCGGAGTTTGGTCACAATATTTTAAAAAACAAAATGGTTCTGCCAGCTGACAAAGTTTTACCCAATACAAATTTCTCTATTTCCTATTTTTTTACTGCAGACCAAGCATTTCCATTACATGACAGACTGATGACACCGTACCCTGATCGTCAACTTACACAAGATAAACGTATATTCAACTATCGCTTATCTAGGGCCAGAAGAACAATTTAAAATACGTTTGGTATTCTTGTGCAACGCTGGAGAATTTTAAGAACCACTATAATAGCTGATGTAAAAACTTGTGAAAACATAGCACTTGCAGCAGTTGTACTACATAATTACTTGCAACGTACAGAAGAACAGCTACCATTAGCTCAAACAAGATATTGTCCTGCGGGGTTTGCAGATTCTATTTAAATGAATAAAAAATAAGCAATGGTGATTGGCGTAATGATAACTTTCAGCTACCCGATGTTAGAAGGTTAGGTGCAAACAACGCGACAACAAAAGTGATAAAAAAAAGAGAGGTACTGTGTCAAATATATTGTAAAGCATTAGTTGTGTTTCTTTTTAAATGCCTTACTTAAATTTTAATTTAAATGAATTTTTTAATGCTATGCATACATAACAAGTTTTTTTTAAATTTTTATGACATTTGTTTGGCTCAAATATTTATTTCTTTCTGTACAGTTACTTTGATTAATTTTATTATTTGCCTTTTGAGCCAAGTTTTTATTATTTTATTTTGAATTGCATTAATTTCGGCTCCTATACTTTCGGCAAACAATTGATCTGGCGACATCACTGTAGACACTTCTTTCCTACAGAAAGTACTGAAATTGCTGTTTTTAGATTAGAATTAATATCATCTGTATTTTGTTTTTCGGTACGCTTTTGCTTTGCAGTTAGTGTTTCGCATTCTTTTATCGACTCCTGCGTTGCTACCTCCTGGTCGTCAGAGATATTCTCCCAAACCCATGTCGAACTGCTAGGCGATAACAAATCTATTGGTACAGTTTGTATAAATTTTCTTTTAATGTTACCCTTAGTTCTATAAAAAAATGCAATTAATATGATGAAAACATAATAATGCACTGACTTAGCTATCGCTCTTTGATCTGCACATTCAAAGCATTTGTGAAGAAATCCCACTTAAATGTGCCCGCATTTCCATCACTGCCTGATGTAACAAATTTCACATTAAATTTGTTTCGTAAAACAGTCTATCGGTTTTTGCATTGTTCCTCTTTAAATAGAAATAATTAAGCACAAATTATTAAAAACTATGAATGCTTTTACTAGTAACTTTCTCATCGTCTTTTCGAGCCTGATTAATAATATTTGCGATTGACCGCCACGCATTTTGTTTGGCTAAGTTGTCCTTAAAAAGAGGATGCGTCTTATCAAACAAAAAAGTAAACTGTCGCACCACAGAAATTAATTGTTCGTTGATTGTAAGTTTTAATATACAAATAATGCACAACAAAGAACATAAACGGGCTAAAAGTATTAAAAGATGGGTTATGTTTCGTGTTGTTGACATCGATATAGTAGGAAGGTACTTTAGTCTCATTGCGACGATTATGCGCAGTGAAAAAAAATACTAAAATGTTAAATGATAGATGAAAGTTGCCCATTTCTTACATGTTAAGTGATAAATTTTAAATGTTAGATGAGAAGCATAAATGCTTATCCATAAATCCATTTGTTTATTGTCTTAAATGCTAAGTGTTAACTGTTAAATAATAGGTGTTAAATGTTAAATGTTGAGGATAAATCGACCATTACATACTATATGTAAATTTCAATATTTGCACATGTTGGCTTTTCTAATTACCTATATTAGATAAAAACTAGAAAATAAAAAATACAACTAATTTTGTATTTCTGTTTTTTTAACATCTATGTTGATAGAGACGTCTTTCTAGTGATAGTTTTATGCGTTCCACGAAAATAGTATTGTGTTTGTACACATAATACTTGCGCAAATCTCAACAATCGAACGCGTAATTACAATTCGACGTACCACATATCACAATATACTTCAGTGAATTTTTTTAATTTTATTTTTAATTACTTGACATTTTTTTGCAAAAATCGCGTTTTTTTTAAAACGAATTATTTTGCTAAGCGTTGCGAATTTATCTGTAACAGAGACTATCAAATAAATCCAAAAAAGCTTCTGAATCTTAGCACAATTTTGAAAATCCTTGGATGTAATTTAGCCTTGTAAAATTGTAGCAACGATTTCTGCTTCGGGCCTACGTACTAAAAAAATTTGAAATACACATAAACATAAACATTGCTAAATGCTTATAATAATCATGATTGTTTTATAGTATAAAAATAAAACAAAAAAACGAAAATAGTATATTATATATCAAGGTTGAGAAGTGCATCATTATAACCTAAGCGATAGATTATATCGCGAGACGCGAAGCGTCGAGGGATATAAATCGCGCAGGTTATAATGAACTTCTCAACCGTGTTATATATACAATTTTTTCCACTACTAGAATTATTAAAACCTTTCTACCTGTTACTAAATCAAATTTAAAATCTAAGATATTAATTTTAAATTAAAAATCAAGTCAGTAATTCTGACAGTTGTCATTGGTTTAATAGAATTAATTTTGACGTAATTCTTAATTGTGATTTAAAACACAAAAATAAACAGATAACGTAAGTTTTTATTGCTAAAGTTGTTTAAATTGTTTAAAAACATTATTATTTTAAGCATTGATTATATGTAAAACATATTTAACTCAATAATATTTACATTTAATTAAGCGCGAACTTCAAATAACTTACTTTTTAAAATCAAATTAATTTATTAATTGAGCGATTTGAAAACTTAAATTAGCATTAAATAAAATCTCTTGCTCTTGGTACGCAGTTTGGTAAACTTTTTTTCTTTGAAACTGTTGTAGTATTATCAGAAAATGTAAATATGTTCATTATTAACTACTAGTTAATAATGAAATATTATTTACCTGCGCTTAAAAAAGTACAACTTCACGGCCTTCTATTATAGGTAATAATGCAAGCGTATACAACTAGTAGTGGAAAAAAATATAAATGACACTCAATGTAAACAAAACGTCAGAATAATTTTTGAGAATGTAACTAAATGGTAACATTACCAACCGAAAACAATGTTGACGTAAGCGTCAGGGATCACTTGAGAAACGGGTATAATTAGAGTTTCTGTATAATAAACAGATAATTTAAATGGATTATTATTTATATAGAAAAAAAAATGTTAATTTATAAAAATTAGATTTATGTAATACATTAATTTTGTGTCTGGTATTTTCTGCTAAAACTTTATAATTATTTAAAAAAAACAAGTATTTGTATTTAAATGATTTAATAAAAATGGATTTATATAAAAAAGATAAATAGTATTTAAGCTGATTCGAGATAAGTGTAAGAGATAAAATATTCCTAGCTTTAGTAGAATACAATTTTTTTTTGTAAATGTCTAAGTCAATATCATTTAGATAATAAATAATATTAAACCACTAACTAAACTAACTAAATATTACTATTGTAAAACAAACATTATTTATTTTATATTTTTTACAAAGTTTTAGTTAATATGCTAATTTTAGAATTTTTCTATAGATAAATTTGTATGAATTAAAACTTTCGTACTTCTTAAACAATATATAATGTTAATTAATAAAAGTTTATAAAATATTGTAAATAACAAATTCTTTATAAAATGTTTAAATTAAAAACAGTATTAGTGTTTTTTTTAAATCTATAATTAATGTTTTTTATTAGTATTTTACAATGTTTAGTATTTTAATTAAAGATGTTAGCTGTTTATTTGCCTGGAAGTAATGTGTATTAACTACACGCTGTACAATACTTCACCTGATGAAACTTTCAGCTTGAATATTTAATACAATACTTGATTGGTCCACTTTAGATTGTTACATCAAAAAAATGCAGTATGTTATTGTAATAAACAACGACTATAATTGGAGTTTCTGTATAATAAACAGATAATTTAAATGGATTATTATTTATATAGAAAAAAAAATGTTAATTTATAAAAATTAAATTTATGTAATACATTAACTTTGTGTCTGGTATTTTCTCCTAAAACTTTAAAATTATTTAAAAAAACAGGTATTTGTATTTAAATGTTTTAATAAAAATGGATTTATATAAAAAAGATAAATAGTATTTAAGCTGATTCGAGATAGGTGTAAAAGATAAAATATTCCTAGCTTTAGTATAGAATACATTTTTTTTTTGTAAATGTCCAAGTTAATATTATTTAGATAATAAATAATATTAAACCACTAACTAAACTAACTAAATATTACTATTGTAAAACAAACATAATTTATTTTATATTTTTTAAAAAGTTTTAGTTAATATGCTAATTTTAGAATTTTTCTATAGATAAATTTGTATGAATTAAAACTTTCGTACTTCTTAAACAATATATAATGTTAATTAATAGAAGTTTATAAAATATTGTAAATAACAAATTCTTTTTAAAAATTTTAAATTAAAAACAGTATTATTTTTTTTTAAATCTATAATTGTTTTTTGTTAGTATTTTACAATGTTTAGTATTTAATTAAAGATGTTAGCTGTTTATTTGCCTGGAAGTAATGTGTATTAACTACACGCTGTACAATACTTCACCTGATGAAACTTTCAGCTTGAATATTTAATACAATACTTGATTGGTCCACTTTAGATTGTTACATCAAAAAAATGCAGTATGTTATTGTAATAAACAACGAGTATAATTGGAGTTTCTGTATAATAAACAGATAATTTAAATGGATTGATATTTATATAGAAAAAAAAAATGTTAATTTATAAAAATTAAATTTATGTAATACATTAATTTTGTGTCTGGTATTTTCCGCTGAAACTTTAAAATTATTTAAAAAAACAGGTATTTGTATTTAAATGTTTTAATAAAAATGGATTTATATAAAAAAGATAAATAGTATTTAAGCTGATTCGAGATAGGTGTAAAAGATAAAATATTCGTAGCTTTAGTAGAATACAATTTTTTTTTGTAAATGTCTAAGTCAATATCATTTAGATAATAATTAATATTAAACCACTAACTAAACTAACTAAATATTGCTATTGTAAAACAAACATAATTTATTTTATATTTTTTGAAAAGCTTTAGTTAATATGCTAATTTTAGAATTTTTCTATAGATAAATTTGTATGAATTAAAACTTTCGTACTTCTTAAACAATATATAATGTTAATTAATAGAAGTTTATAAAATATTGTAAATAACAAATTTTTTGCAAAATTTTTAAATTAAAAACAGTATTAGTTTTTTTTAAATCTATAATTAATGTTTTTTATTAGTATTTTACAATGTTTAGTATTTTAATTAAAGATGTTAGCTGTTTATTTGCCTGGAAGTGATGTGTATTAACTACACGCTGTACAATACTTCACCTGATGAAACTTTTAGCTTGAATATTTAGAAATACAATACTTGATTGGTCCACTTTGAATCGTTACATCAAAAAATTGGAGTATGTTATTGTAATATAACAATTAACAAAAATTTCTATATTTAAATATAGTTACTTTGTTGTGAAATAAATATTATTAACAATTTAATTAACAAAATTAATTGAAAAGACTTTTCTCATTAAATAAAATAAATATATATTATATTTGAGCTATCAAAAATTTTAGGTGTTTTTGTCTTATAATTTTAAAATGATTCAGTTAAATTTAAATGTTATAATAAACACAAAAAATGCAAAAGAGGACAATTTAATTTAAATTTTAAAAATTTTTACTTCAAAAATAAATCTAGAAATGTTTCACAGTTAGTTTTAATATAATTATGTTTTATTTAAAGGTTTTTTAACCGACCGTTTTACGAAGTCTTTAATTTAATTTAGTTCGTATACATGTTATTTATTTAAAAAATAATCCTTAAAAATGTAAAAAACATTATTGTTATAGTTTTTATTTAGAAACAATAATTTAAAAACAAAATATAAATTTCCAAAACGTATATTCTAATTTGGCTGAAACGGCAATTGATCGACTTCTTTTGTATTTTTAGAATTTTATGCGGAGTAAATAATCCAACAATTTTTTTACAAACTTTGCAAAACGTTTAAATGCGTACAGACTGGCTTATTTATATTAGCAAATTTTTTTTTATATGCACATATATTGAAACTCAATTGAACGGCAATTCTAAATGTAATTGAATTACACTTAAAGGAATTTTTATGCTCAAAGGCAACGTAATCCAATACATGATTCAAATTTGTAGCTTTCAATATTGGTATTTATATTAAAACGTAGCATGTAATACCCACTTTTGTTAAACGCATTCAAGTATTTTTATCGACCAAAAATGTGCTTTTTTTAATACCAAAATTTTAAATGAATGCATTTTATTGTAAAAATAGTATTGAAATATACATTAAAAATTAACGAATTTGCAATTAATAAAACAACTTTAGAGCAGAAATGCTTAAAATAATAATTGCTAGACGGTTAAAATTTTTACCAAAACACGTAGATTTTGTATGTTTGCAATGTTATATAGTTCATAAAACGTGTAGAAAGTTTTGTTTTGTAATAGACCTACAACCATTTTAACCGCTTCATAAAAAGAGAACTGAAATTTTAAGGTTACATACTTTTTGTACTCATAGCGTGCTAAAACTTTAATTTATCACTCAAAGATAACACGCTAAAAATACTAAAAAAAATTACCATTAATAAGTTTTACAAAATTATAACTTTTTAATATTATTTTTATTTTTAATAATTTTTTAATAATCAAGTTAATTACATAAATTATTTCGAAAACAGCATTTTCGGTTGTTAGGAGTAGCATCATTTGGTTTTAAATTATTAAAACTAAGCATAAAGAACTGGCTGTATTAGCAATAGGTTTGTTAATTTTAACACAGAGTGCAGTTAGCTAAATCATTGTTTAGCTATTCGAGTTTTTTTTAATTAAAGTTTTCTAAATTTAAATTTAAAATTTAAAACAAGTTACATGTTGAAATCTATACCTATCTGTAGTTACTATTAAAATATTTCTTTTGTAATAGAAACAAAACGTTACCAGAAAAGTATAAAAAAGCCAGTTATTGTAATGCCACGTTAATTAAAATTAAAATAAATGGCATTTATATCAATCAACTCTTTGTCCTTGTATGTTTCAAACGTTTTAGCTCGGTTTCTATAAATCTCAAATACAACGGAACACAGTAATTTGAACTTTATTATTATTACTAACAGTAAATGCTCAAAATGACTACTATTACTGTTTCGAGAACAGTAGTACTACTGCAGATGTCTGGTAATTAGTAAACTAAAATACAGTAAAAAAAGGGTTTCCTTTCATGACATCATTTAAAGTCTAAAATGGCTATTTACCATTTTCTTTAAATCGAATAATGTGTAAAACTTCTAAAAATTATTTTTTTCTTTTTTAACACATAACTTGCAATATCTCGGGAATTATTCAAAATAATTGCACAATTTTTTTTATTCGATGGAGAAAACATGAGGAAATGTAGCTGTGCTAATTCGGTTTTCTGTAAAAATTTGTACGAAACTTTTTTTGTACCACTTTTTACAGTGAGTGAAAAACTTTTTTGTTATAAAAAATTTTGCCATAGTAACTGCATGTGAATCGAAACTGATTCACCAAAAAAAAATTAAAAAAAATTGCAGCACGATACGATGTTTACTTTTTAAGTTATCCTTACTTACAATTCAAAAAAGACTTTATTTGAATTGTTAAATATTTCACTTATAATAATGCCATCAAAACTAAATTAACAATCATTTTTTTCAGAATTGCTATCTTCTACTATGTTAGTACTATGGTTGTTACAAAATTTGCATAAACTACCTTTATAGCACTCTAAATCTTGTGCTAAACAAACGCAACCTTTGCTGTTACAGTTTTTGTCAGAACAGCGAATTGTCAGAATTTTTCATCAGGAACAAGAATTGGATAGTCCTAACTGGAGTCTAAATATTTCCATACGTTTCTGTTAGGGTGTCCAACAGACTATTTTAGCAGATGACTTGAACACCAAATTTTCATTTGGTATATGCTCCTAAAATAACGCAGAAACCTTAAATAATTAATACTAGGAAAAACTTTTTATAAAAGCAAAGCATATAATGTTAACCAAAGTGAATCGCTTTTTTTATCTAAAAACGGAATACTCTATAGCCCTTTTAAAGTATCGATGTTTTTTACTAAAACGCCATAAGCTGTTCTTTTGATAATTTTGTAAATTGCATTTATGGTCCCACGACGACAAATAGCTGTTAAATTTTTGGAAGTGAAGTGTTTGTCTTGGCTATGTCTTAAATTCATAAAAATTTACAATGTAAGAACAGTATTTAAGGATTTAACGAGGACTATGTCGAAATATTTTCGTTCAGCCAAGACATGTAACATTATTCTGGTATCTGCTTCTTCTTGATTGCTATTTAACGTTTCCAAACTTTGCGGTTTTTAATTTTTTGTTACAGAATATAGATGTTCTGAGTTTTTAAATCCGTCGTCTACCATTAGTGTTTCAGTTTCTTGTAAAAAACTGGAACTATTTTGAATTAAAAAATCAGTTATAAAATGAAGTTATTTTTTTTAATTTAAAGTAGATTTGAGAAACTCGTTTAATTTTGGAACTTTTCCAAAACCCAAAACTTTATATTCAACTGTTTCATGGTCACCATGTCTGCTCTTTTCCATTCTCTAGATGTATAGGTATCAAAAATAAGCCTTATTCTTTTAGCACTATACTTTCGTGCTCGTTTTATAATATGAGTTTTAAATAATTGTCTAAAATCACTAAACGTTACAAAAAGAACTAATTTTAGTTGTTCAGTCAAAACCATTCTATCAATAATATACGAATTTATATCTACAACTGATGTTATTTTGTTGGTAAATAATTTCAGTTTTTAAGCTAGTTTGGATTGTGCGGTCTTACACATAGACCTGTCTTCATAAGATAAAGAATTTGGGACTAGGGTTAATTTGTATAAAAAAATGATGGATAAATCAATTTGTTACGCTGGTTTTCTTGTAACCAAAAAATCAGCGACGGCTAACCGGAAAGGGAGTCGCAATTTGTTATGCTAAATTATAAATTAAATCTAAAAAGCATCTAAAACGCCAAAAAACTAAATTAGGGAGATATCGTTTAACTCTATCCGCAGCTGGAAAAGAACAAATAACACAACAGAAGTGATAACACAAAATATATATTTATTGTATCACAGAAGTAGTTAAAGAGGACGAAAACAGTACATAAGTATAGTTATATAAACGTTGGAAACAATATTATATGGGTTGATATCACAGGCCAAGTATAAGTTACGCCTTTGACTGGGCAACACGTCGCATATCAAAGTGCCCTAATCGATCGAACTTTTACATTTAACGAAGAAATGCCTTTACTTTATTAAGTTAAATTACAAGAATACGAAAAACAAAAGTACAGAGAATCAAAGCGCACCAGAAAAGTATGTGACACACAGAAAAAGAGTTTAACATTAATTGAGATTACAACTTAGTATGTAGATGTGGCCATTCCAAAAATCGACATGACCAACGAAGTAATACTCGTACAAATAGAAAATGCAATACTTACAGTTGTGTATTATTCAGTAGTTTAGCTAATTCCGTAGCAGTATGACCTAAAACATAATATGAAATTTGACACAAAAACGTACATACGGCGTTATCACAAGTAACTTGATTTAATTCATACAACATTTGAAGTAAAAGAATGCGCCGAGTTTTCCTTTAATTAACCTCGCATTTGTGTAAGCATTTTTTCCCATAAAGTGGTGTTCAATCTCTAAGCTTCAGCGACCCGACGTCATGAAATTTTTCGAAAATTTGTATAATCACATACCCCAAAATAAGCTTTCACTCAAAAATATGTAAAATTCGACCACATATTAACGTGGAATTGCGCGAAACAACTTAATACCTTGTTGGGTCTAGAGATACCGCTAAAACGGTCTGTGTTGTACAAGACGTTACCGGAAGAATGATTTGTTTGATAAACGTCTAGGAAGCAGTGTCGAGGACAAATTTTATACTCGAAAAATGTTAAACTACCAAGTTTTTAACATAACAAATTTCTTAAAAACGTGCTACGCAAATTATTCTTCGGAACATACATTTATTTTTTTTGACCAGATGCCAGAAATTATTTTCCGAGAAATTATTCCATAGCTTTTTTTGCAGAAGGTTTTTAAGAAAAACTTATTATTTCTGAGAAACTTTTGCAGTCTTTATTATTTAATTATTCTAGTGCCATATCTAAAACTACACAGCTAAATTTGTTTTCATTCGTTTTTTTACAACAAAATTTCCTTTAGTCAAATGATTTATTTAAGTACATGATCTAGTACACCCATCTACAATAAATTGTTTTGTAATGATCTTCCGAGATTCTAGTTTTCCAAGGAATCGTTCAAAATTATTTTTTTTGTAAATGCCACATTCAAAATCATAGAACAATTTATTTGCATTTTCCTACACTACATATTCTTAATTTTCACATTACTCAGCAAACAATTTAAAAAATAACCTAGCAAAAGCACTTGCTGCAAGTGTTTAACCACAAATAGTTCTTGACTAGTGCTTTCCTTTTAACGTCAGTTTACAAGTATTAATTGTGTAAACATTAGTTTTTATGAGAACTGTAGAAAGACTTCCATCGCTCAAGATACTCAATGCTAGATATTAATAAGCATGCCACAAAAAAATAATGTGACTTTGTCTTTAAGATCTGCTGGTTGATTTTATAAAATCTTTATGATTATAAGCGACTTTTGGCTTAGACCGTGTCGTAGTTAAACACCTAGACCTAAGTTTGGTCCTAGTCTCTCCTTGAGAGCCAAACAAAAAGTAGAACTTGGCCTTTGCCGTCTTGTCGTTTGTGAACCCAAACAAACAAAATGTCACACATTTATCACTCTGAAGATGCAAGCTGCAATGTCTTGCAAAACGTCAGTTTGTTTGGGTTCACGGACGACAATACGGCAAAGGCTAAGTTCTATTTCTTGTTTTGGCTCTTAAGTAGAGACTAAGACCAAGCCTAAGTCTGGGTGTTTGTTTTTATTACATACGTATTTTCAATTACACTAATTATACTTTGCTATCACTTTTAATTGTGAATGCAAAACTGCGTTCATTTTCGATTTAAAGAGATAGGTAGTCCAACACGCGAGGTAGTGTAAAATTATTTAGACTCATTAATTTTTCAAACATATTAAAAAAATCATCCTGATTAACCTTTCTAGCAACCTTATGTTTGAAACAAACAAATAAAATAGTTTTTATGCTTTTTTTTATTAGTACACCTATGTATATTCTCTTAAATTATCTAATAACAATCATAAACTCGCAACTACTAATTATTAAAATAAAAAAAAATAATTAATTGTGAAAAAATATGTTTACTATCTAACAATATGAAACGTTTAGCTTTATAATTTATATGTGCACATTTAAAACTCCCGCTTATTTTTTTTGTATTATCTCGAAATAGAGCCAATACCAATAAAGTATTTTTATTCTTCACTTTGCTTTTGTTTGTAAGCAATATATTTCATTAGCGTATGAATCATTTAAAGCTTAGATTACTAATAATTGCACACTATTAATTAGCTCTGTCACTCTCTTACTGATGTTAATTTTGATTTTTAATTTATGAATGAAACACATACATATCACAATGCAGTTTAATTTGGTAATATTTTATATATAGGATTTATAAGTTTTTTTAGTAGTAGCCTCGTTTATATACGTTTTAGTTAGACAATGACTGCGCTAAAATTGAAAACATTAATTTTTATGCAAAACGCTAGTAGTTTTGGACGAAAACGCAAAATTGATATATCTGGGGCTGCTTTTATAAATATTACAGATTTTTAAGTTACAGATCCGCGTAGACTAATTTATAAATATACAGTTTTAGACATTTAGAAAAACATAGGGTTTTTTATTACATGTAAAATAATTTTGAAAGAATATTGTATCTATGCACGATAACATTTATGTTATAAAATTTGGTCTACGTAAACAACTAGTATTCTGAGAAACATATGCATTCCCCTAATAGAAGACAATTTTATAAGTGAACGTACAGTTTCTAATTTATATATATTTTGTAAGGCATTCGAGCAATCAAAACAGTAAAATAAACTACCAAAGTTACAATTTTTTTATTCAAATTTGATATAAAATAGATTAAAGTTAACTAGTCAATGAATACACATGTTGGTAAAAAGTTATAAAAGAGATATTCATAACAAAATGACTAAAAAGGTTTATGAATTTGGGTGGGTAGGTAACTACTCAATTCTTATCAGATATTTGCTGACACCACCAATAATTACAAATAACGTTATTACATAAGACGATAAGACGTAGTTAATTTAATTCTCTATTATAAGAAGGCACATGCTTTCCAAGTTAATTCTAAAAAATAACGTATTTACAGATGTTAAAGAATGTAGTGTTTCGTAAATCAGTTAAAATATTTGAATAAATAAATAACACTGCAAAATAAGATAAATATGCAAAACATCTATTTTTAGATAAAATTAAAATTTTTCACTCTAAACAAGCGTATTGTGAAAATTCAGCTAAAAAATACATACAAAATAAGTTATTAATCATGTATAGAAGCAAACTTGCTAATAAATTGATAACGTAAATGTTACGTGGCAACGTTCACATTTTTCAATTTTGATAATTCTTGCCTTGCGCCTTTGTAAGTTAGATTATGTTCCAGTTTTGAACAAATTCATTTTCACTTTTGCACGTTTGATTGGTGCACTAAAGAAAATCCTAATTCTAATTTATGTTCTTGATTTAGTGAATGGCAATTAGATGCAAATGAGCTAAGATAATTTCAAAGATCGGGTGTACCACATCGTCATTGATATAAGGGCACCTACCATCCTAGTCTATAAAAAGGGTAAATCAGCGAGAAGGAAAATAATCATCGAACCGCCGGCGCAAGACATCCGGCACGTCGCGTAAGATAAGCTCACATTCCTGTATGTATGGAAAAATTGTAGATAAGTTACTATTATTTACTAACACATTTCATTTAATCTACGTAGATTTTAAGCTATTTAATAAACTAATTTTAGTTGTTCGAATTATTATTGATTATTATTGTTTGAAGCCATTTACTAATCATAGATACAAATGATGACTTAATAGGATTTTCTTTCTTTGTTTAGTCTATTTTAGTCGATCCACTTAATATTTTATTTTAAATATCCTGGAAGATAGGCTAACAAATGGTAGCAGAGCGTGGTTGAATTTTTTCACCTAGGTGATTTACATAATACATTTATAGTAACTACAATTTTTTTTTTCTATTTATCGTTGCGCGTCATTTTCTTTATCTGCGATCATTTTGCAATTTAAATGCCTCCCGTAACCCGAAAAGCTAATAAAGGCGACGTTATTCGTACGGCAGAGTTTAACACTGAAGTAATGAATGTTCAAGGTACCGATAATATTTCATCCGAAATGAATCAAGCGGGTCCTTCCGAATTTAAAATTTCACATTTATCCGTTCCCAAAACTTCAGTAAAAACTAAAGTTAAAAAGACACCTGCTTCTCGATCTCGAAGATCTAATTTAGAATCATCGTTGCTTTCTGTTGCAACTGAACTGAAATTAGCTAATCAAAATCACGATTCTTTAATTACCCTAACTAAATCTGTGAATGAAGTAACCGAAAAATTTTCCGCTTGTAATCTGATTAAATTTTCCGTTGATTCAAATAAATTAATTTCAGAAGTTGCAATGTGTAATCATAATGATCCGGAAACAATTATACTTTTTATCGAAGCCGTAGAAAAGATTCTACAGCTTCCTCATATCGATAAAGTAAGGTTTGTCTCAGCCGTAGCCGTTAAAATCGACGAGCAAATTTCTCAATGGTGGGCTTCAGTAGTAAATCTTGATTGGAATCAGATTAAAGCTATGCTTTATAGTAAATATGTATGTAGTTCAGATCTTGTTTTCCTGCGAGATAAATTTATAAATCGCAAACAGGGCGTCCATGAATCGTTCGAAACATTTATTTCGGATATCAAATCTAAAGCAGCGGCCTTAAATTTGGAGTATTCTGAATCTCAACTAATTTCCATAATGTGGGCTCATTGCAATAAAGCAACCTTTGACATTATTAAGTATTTAAGTGAACCTTCTACGTTTAGGGAATTAGATGATACAATCCGAAAAATCGAATCTATAATTAGACGGGATAAGTCATTTTCTCAACTTGAAGTCTCAACTATCGAATCTCAAGTTAGTGTTTCTTCGGAATTACAGCCAGTTTTGACTAATAACAAAACAGAACACTCAAATCATTTAACGCCATTCTGTAGATACTGTCGATCGTATGGTCATCTTATAGTTAATTGTCGAAAACGAATGAATAGGCAGAATAGTTATCCAAAAAACTAATTTGCAGTTTTAACCCTAGTTTTAAAGAATTTAGTTCTAGTTGTATGCCAGTTATTTTTGTTGAAATTGCACATTTTAAAATACTAGCTTTACTTGATTCCGGAGCAAACCATAATTTTATATCTTCGAAAGTAACTGCTAAGTTGCTTAGGATGAAAATCGTTAATTCTGTATCAGTTTCTAAGGTAGCAATATTACCTGATTCATCTATAGTAAAGATAGATAAAAAGGTTAATTCTTTTATTAAAATTTCTAATTTTTCATGGCCTTTAGAATTTCTTGTTGTAAATAATTTAAATTTTGATGTTATAATTGGGGTATCTTCGCTTCAAAGGATGAATGTTATGCTAAATTTTTCGGAGAACCATGTTGCGTTTAAATTTAATAAAGACATTATAATTCCATTTTATGAACACAATCCAAGAAAAAATACTTCTTCCGTACTTAATTTGATTTGTGAAATTAAGTATAATCTTAGTAGCAGTCAACGTTCGGAAGTTGATAAAATTATTTCTTCATATTCAGATGTTTTGACTAAAGAAATGGGTATGGCTACTGGTTTTGAATACGAAATCAAGGTGAATTCGGATAAACCAATCTACAGAAATCCCTTCTACTTAAATCCTATTAAACAAAAGGAACTCGATGATCACCTACAAGGTCTTTTACATAACGGAATCGTGCGTCCTAGCAATTCTCCATATGCAAGTCCAGTTTTTTTAATTCCAAAAAAGGATTCAGGCAAACGTCTTGTCGTTGACTATCGTGCTGTAAATAAAATTATTCAATATGACCCCTTTCCTCCTTCTAATCAACAAGCAATTTTTACTTATCTTCAAGGAGCCAAAATATTTACCATCTTTGATATGAACGCTGCTTTCCATCAAATACCGTTAACAGAAGAGTCAAAAAAATACACAGCTTTTGTTACGATGACCCAACACTTAGAATATAATTTTTTGCCATTTGGGTTAAAAATAAGTTCCACAGGATTAAATAGACTCATTGCGCATGAGTTTTCAGACTTTCGCTACAAATTCTTCATAAACTATTTCGACGATTTTATTATTTTTTCCAAAAATCCTTCCGAGCATATTGAGCATCTTAAAATCGTGTTAGAACGCTTTCGTCTATGCGGAATAACATTAAATCCAGAGAAAGCAAAAATTGCCATGTCAAAACTTCGTATTTTAGGACACATTGTTTCATCTGGTAGAATTCAAATCGATCCTCTACGGATTGAGGCTATTTCTCAGCTACCAGTTCCAAAGAACGTCAAACAAGTTCAACAGTTTATTGGAGTTGTATCCTTTTGTTCCAAATTTATTGAGAATTTTTCTGAAATCGTTGCTCCTCTAAATGAGTTAAAAAAGAAAAATACTAAATTTCAAATAACTAATGTTCACATTTCAGCAATTGATAGACTTAAAAAAGCTATTTCTGAGGCACCTGTTCTTCGACTACCTGATTTCTCACAACAATTTATAGTACGTACCGACGCTAGCAATATCGGAATTTCCGGAGTATTACTTCAAAAATTTGAGGATGGTATTCATCCTATTTATTTTGTTTCTCGAAAACTTTCTATTGCCGAAAGAAAATATTCTGTTTTTGAAAAAGAATCCTTAGCTGTTATGTTCAGTCTAGATAAATTCAAGGATTATATTACTGACTCACATTTTATTCTTGAAGTAGATTGTGACGCTATTCGTTGGCTTTCTAATCATCCTTCACAATTATCTAAGTTTGGCCGATGGCTTCTTAAACTTTCAAAATTTAATTTTACAATACAGCACATTCCCGGTTCTTTAAATAATACCGCCGATGGTTTATCTCGGTTATTTGACAATGATGATCATGTACATCTCAATGATTGTCCCAATAACTCACGGATTATGTTGAACTCAGTGGTTGAAATTCCTGAGTCTTTTATTTCTATTGAAAAGCATCAGCAATCTGATGAATATTGCAAACTCATTTGTAACCGCATAAAGAGTGGTGAAAATGTAAATAACTTTGCAATAGAAGGCAGTTTGTTGATTCGTTTTGTTGGTAGGAAGAAACTCAAAAGAGTAGTTCTTCCAGAAAAGCTTAGGGATGTCATTATCTTTTATTACCATGATACTAAGATAGGTAATCACAACTCTATTTTGAAAACTTACCGATCAGTTGCAAGAAGATTTTGGTGGGATGGAATCTATAAATATATCAGAAACTACGTTTCCGTGTGTCATTTATGCCAAATATGTAAACCTTTGAATGTTAAAGTTAATGCTCATCTAGCCAGCATTCCTCCTAAAAGTACTTGGGAAAAGATTTACATCGATTATGTTGGTCCAATCATAACTTCAGAAAACGGTTACAAATATATGCTAGTTTGCGTAGATTCATTTTCGAAATGGTTGAAAGTCTATCCAACTCGCAGGTCGACTGCCGCTGTTACTGTAAAATGTTTAACCGATTTATTCTCTACATATGGCCCTGCTAAAATTATAGTCTCTGATAACGCCAAATGTTTTTCAAGTAACGTTATGTTCCAGTTTTGTATGTATTGGGGCATACGACAAGCGTTTGTATCGCCTTACTATCCAAGTGCGAATCTTAGCGAGAGATGTAATAGAAATCTTAAGTACAATTTAACCTTGATGATTAAGCAATACTCCTTACAACACAAGCGTTGGGACCAAGTTCTTCCATTTTTTGTCTTAAATTACAACAGTACATTTCATGAGTCTATTGGTACATCTCCAGCATCAATTTTCTTAAACAAAGAAATATCTACCTCTTTAGATAACTTATGGAACCTTCAGTCATTTTTATCGCATTCTAAACCTCCTCCTATAGAGGTAATTCAGGAACATTTAGTTCAAGCTCATGAGAAAGCTAAGAGATTCTTTAACCGCGGAAAACATCAAGTAGCGCCTTTTTCTGTTAATCAAAAGGTTTTAGTACGGCAATTTCCAGTTTCTGCTCCATTTTCTAAAGATAGAAAATTCATGCCAAAGTGGTCTCCACCAAAGGTTATTCAAGAGTTTACTACTCCCGTGTCTGTTGTATTAAAGGATCTCGTCACTAACGAAATTACAAAATCTCACATTCAGTTTCTCAAACCTTATAAGGATTCTAATGCTTAGAACACCTTCCCTTTTCTTTTATTCTTGTTGTATGTTATACGCTTCACTTTTTTTCGGAAGGGTGAGTGTTACGTGGCAACGTTCACATTTTTCAATTTTGATAATTCTTGCCTTGCGCCTTTGTAAGTTAGATTATGTTCCAGTTTTGAACAAATTCATTTTCACTTTTGCACGTTTGATTGGTGCACTAAAGAAAATCCTAATTCTAATTTATGTTCTTGATTTAGTGAATGGCAATTAGATGCAAATGAGCTAAGATAATTTCAAAGATCGGGTGTACCACATCGTCATTGATATAAGGGCACCTACCATCCTAGTCTATAAAAAGGGTAAATCAGCGAGAAGGAAAATAATCATCGAACCGCCGGCGCAAGACATCCGGCACGTCGCGTAAGATAAGCTCACATTCCTGTATGTATGGAAAAATTGTAGATAAGTTACTATTATTTACTAACACATTTCATTTAATCTACGTAGATTTTAAGCTATTTAATAAACTAATTTTAGTTGTTCGAATTATTATTGATTATTATTGTTTGAAGCCATTTACTAATCATAGATACAAATGATGACTTAATTGGATTTTCTTTCTTTGTTTAGTCTATTTTAGTCGATCCACTTAATATTTTATTTTAAATATCCTGGAAGATAGGCTAACAAATGGTGGTAGCAGAGCGTGGTAAAAAAAAAAAACCCATTTGTTAGCCTATCTTCCAGGATATTTAAAATAAAATATTAAGTGGATCGACTAAAATAGACTAAACAAAGAAAGAAAATCCTATTAAGTCATCATTTGTATCTATGATTAGTAAATGGCTTCAAACAATAATAATCAATAATAATTCGAACAACTAAAATTAGTTTATTAAATAGCTTAAAATCTACGTAGATTAAATGAAATGTGTTAGTAAATAATAGTAACTTATCTACAATTTTTCCATACATACAGGAATGTGAGCTTATCTTACGCGACGTGCCGGATGTCTTGCGCCGGCGGTTCGATGATTATTTTCCTTCTCGCTGATTTACCCTTTTTATAGACTAGGATGGTAGGTGCCCTTATATCAATGACGATGTGGTACACCCGATCTTTGAAATTATCTTAGCTCATTTGCATCTAATTGCCATTCACTAAATCAAGAACATAAATTAGAATTAGGATTTTCTTTAGTGCACCAATCAAACGTGCAAAAGTGAAAATGAATTTGTTCAAAACTGGAACATAATCTAACTTACAAAGGCGCAAGGCAAGAATTATCAAAATTGAAAAATGTGAACGTTGCCACGTAACATAAACCCAAATTATGATTACTATAAGCGGCGTTTTTTCTATGTAGTCGCATACGTTTGGCTTGCTACTTCAATAAAGTGATAAAATTACTCGATTGAAAACATTATTCGTGATTTCAATAAGCGGCGAGCGCTGTAATAGTAATTCATACCAAAATTTAAATCATTAATTTGGTTCTAATATCCGAATATTTGAAGCATCGCCCTGTGTTTATTGCTAACAATACATCTAAAATGCTTGTATATTTATATTTTATGTGCTTTTTGAGTACTATAAAAATAAAAAAAAAAATGAATTAGCACATCTTTGTTGGGGTCCGGCTTAAAAAGAAAATCAAACAAAGTAAATGAAACAAACCACTCAACTGATTATAATTTCATAGAAACGTTTGCAGGATTTTATTCATTTTATACATTTTGTTTATAAACAGAAATTAAAGTGCTTTAAGCATCAAAGAGTTTTGCACGTATGTCAGAAGTAATAGCGTGTGTAAGTAGCGTACTGGTGCCCCCATCGTTTGCAATCTTTTAATAATCAAAAACGGTTTGAGGCTTTGTATTTAATTATTACCTTGTTTTGACTATCGCCATTTAACATCAATAAAAAATCTGTTTCCATATAAAGCTATATCATTATTTAACTAATATGTATATACGCAAGGGTCTACTGTTTTTGCAATTTAATCTTGTATAAAAATTTTGAACTTTGTACCATAGGGTAAAATCCAAAAAAATTGCTAGAACAAAAACTCGAGATGCAATATCCGCAAAGTGTTTACGTGCACAGCTTTATATTATTTTTGATATCTAAAAGAGCCTTAACCAAAGTTTATCAACAATTTGAACTAAAATGTTTTTAACTATAATGCAGACTGATAAAGCTAACGGACATTGTAGATTGCAATTTCTAGTAAGTTTCGTTTATTATTATTTTAAAGACAAGCTATTTCAACTAGAATCTTTTTATTATAATTTATTGTTAGTGGATCTTAAACTTAATGTGACATTTAATTAACTCTACAATATTCTTATCAATTTGAAGTTTACTTTAATATAAATTTTTTGTAATTTTTTTTAATGGAATACAATTTTTTGAATCAATTTAGAATGCAGTAAGCGATTTTAAGTAGAAATTGTGATTTGATAGTTTTTTAGCAATTTTACAGAATGCCAAATTTAACGCGATAGAAGTTGTATATTTCAATGTTGCATTTTCATTTAATTAAAAATTTAAAATATCGTTATTTAAGTTTTTAAGTTAATAAAACAAGTCAATTTTAATTATTTAATTAATGTGCTTAAATCTATAAGATTAATGAATCCTAAATGTATTTTAAAATGTCAGAATACTTTAATCAATCAAAATGTAAACATTTTGATACATTGGCAATTTATAAAGTAATATTATAAAGCATATAATACGGTAAACATTTATTAAATTATTTAAATATTACAAATAATTTGAAGAACTGTAAAAATATGTTATTGTAGCTGTTGTACGTTTTTAGAAATTAGGCACGTACGCCTGTATCTAACATCTGATGTTTTTTAGATTGTGTAATTCTTAGCGGAATACACAACAGCGCAAGGAAATAATTTGTTTGCAATTTGTCGTGTTTTAGATGTCATCGGCACAGCAACTCGGTTTTCTTTTATCAATTTATAATAAAAATTGATTTAATTTACTTATATTTTAATGTTTTTGAATTTTAATTAAAATTTTGATGCAAAAAACGTTTTTACAATTTTAAATTAATTATTTATTTTATTTAATTATTTAACAATTATAATTAATTTTATAAATACAAAATAAGACCAAATTTAATTAAATTCCTTCAAAAGACAAAATCAAATAAATAAATAAGCTATTTAACAACACAATTTTTATTTATTTATATATATTTTGTTCTAAATATTTCACATTCTGAAGTTATAAAATGTAATTAATTTATACTGAATACATTCTTATAAACAATTTAATAAAATTCGTTACAGCAAATGCTTTTGAAAACTATTTTTTAAAAAGTAAATATTGTTGTATTTTATATTATTTTCTTAATACTTTTACTATTAGTTTAAAGAGAAAAGTTTTAATTAAATAAACCAAACAAACAAATCCTTTACTTTTTGTATATTGTACTCTTTCATATTGTTGCAAAATTTTTATTTTAATAATTTACTTAAAATCGAAATATTATAATAAGACAAATGAATAACAATTTTTTAAAGCCTAATTTAAAACAATGTTTTAAAGAAAATGTTCAACACAAAGCTTTCTTGAATTATTTTGTAATATTTATATGATTTGTTTCAAAATGTTTAATTAGTTTATATAAAAAAATACTGTTATTTGTGAGTCTAATATTGTTAATAAATTTTTTTTTAAATTATTTACTTTTTATTACTATTTAAACGTCGTCTAGTCTAAAAAGTAAGGCAATACATGATTGACTTTGTTGATGACTAAAATTTAATTAAAATAAATTTAAAATTAACATTTTAAACATTTTATTGATTTTGTAATTTATTTGTAACAATTAAGGAAAATTACTTGTTTACTTAATTTCCTGTAGTATGTTTAGCGACTACGTATGTTTTTATTGTTATTAAATTTTGTTATGGAAATTCTTAACTCTTTGAGATTACAATTTTACTACTTAATAGCGTTTAATCACGCATTGGTTTTGCATTTTTAACCTTGAATTTTGCAGTTTTTGTGTCAACAATACTAAAATACAGGCTATTTCTAGTACACATTCAATGAGTACAAAACACGCAGTAAAAAATAATGTAAATATATTAACGTCTACTATTTAAATTTTAAACTACATTTTGAAATTTTTGATAAAATAAAAAGATTGAGTAATAAAATTCATTTAAATCAATTGTAAGTTTAATTTAATGCAAATTTTGTTTTTTATTAATTATATTAAAATACGTATAATATAGTGTAACAAGTCTAAGATCTAATTTATTTATAAACAAAAGATTTACAGAATTAATACTAAATTTTATAAACGTAACTAATCAAATCTAACGATTTTTTAGAAAAAAACTTACATTAATTTATATATCACTAGAAAATAATGCCCGCGGATAACTTTTGGTTATCTAAACCGGTATTTATTTATAACAACACGTACACTTACACGTCGTATTTATTTTTTAATATTACGTGCGCTTTAGTTTTTTGAACTAATGCCAATTTTTCTTCTCACTAAACTCGATTCAAAAAGTTTTTTTGAATATTTTTTATATTCTTTAGTTATATACATCCAGAATATAGCAGGTTTTTTGATTATTGTTTTGAAGTTTTCAATTACTTCGAGAACGCTTTAATATATTTATATTAAATTGGTATTATTTTTAACATTAAAAAAATGTATTGTTTTTTGTGATATGTAAACAAAATGCAGTTGTTACAAAAAAAAATTTGTGATCATTGCGTTAAAGGTTTTTTTTTTAAGTTGGTGCATCTCTTAAATTTTTTTATTGTTAATAGATATTAAACTTTTTCTTTCGATGTTGTAAAATATTCTTTGTTAAAAATTATTTTGATACGTTATCTAACTTCCTTAGTGGCAGAAACTCAAATTCCTCTATTATTCTGATATCTTTTTACGAATCGTGAGTACGGTTAGTTTGCATGTAATTAAAATATAATTAAATTACTTTAGTTGATGATTCCTACCAGTAGTAATTACTTGTTGTATAGAATTCCAAAACAAACCATGCATTTTTATTCTAATTGGAATTGTCATTAGTAGTTTTATTGTAATTTTATGTAACTATTGGTAATTTGTCAGTTCATTAAAAGTTTAATGTGCACACTTTTTTTTTAAATTAGATAACTACTTGGTAGTTATTTATGTTAAATATAAATTTGATAACGTTAATTGAATCAAGTAAATGTACATTAAATTAAAAATATTTAAAAATAAAATTGACTGTAATATTAGTCCGTTGCAAACAAAAACCTTTCAAGCACAATTCTCAGAATTAATTATATTGTTTTGTTCGCTGAAATACATTTCTTTGTTATTATTTTTTGTATAGTTTTATTTTTAATTTTGTCTTTATACTAGAAACAAATTAAATTTAAAATAAGAAAATTAATGTAGTTTAAATTTCGATGTTATTGCAAATTAGGTAAAGTCTGAACTTGATGCACCTATCAAATATTCAAATGCATGTATTTGATTTGTAGTGTGTTCTGTACTTGATGTGTTATTAATATATAAATAAATTTTAAATATATACTACGCTGCTAACATGCATACATGCGTTACGAATTTGAGTTTATTAAAGTTTGATTATTCAAAGTTTTATAAAATTACCATATTACAACAAAACAATAAATTACTTCATATTTAAAAATTGATTTTAAGTAAATATTATTAAATAGTTTATTTAAATAAATTACACACATTTTTGCAAATTTTATAAATGTAACTGAATCTAAAAGAACTTGAAAAACTAAAACAAATGTTCTTATTGTTTTAGTATTTAGTAAATTCTTTCAAAATCTTTAATTTAAATTGTTTCAAAGTTCCCTTATCAAAAACTTCTAATTGTTTAGAAGGGTCTTTACTACAATGCCTAATAGTTATAACGCCTAGCCGAGTTTTTTCAATTTAGTTGTTTATGTATCGGCGACTTTGGCTACAACGCTCACTAATACGTTTCGTCACAAGAACCACATTTGCCTAAAGGCTTACTCCAGCTTGTAGCCAAAACGCCGACTCTGGTCACAACGTCTACCCTTACTTCTGGTTACAACGGTGATTTTGGCGACTTTTGATTACAATGCATTTTTCTACTTCTAGTCATAGATGTAAAAAAATTAGTATATTGTTACTTATTTTGTTTGTTGTTAATTTAATAAAATATATTTACATTACCCTTAAATACTTTTCTTTTATTATACAATTTTTTTTTAAAATCCACGCTAAATGTAAAAAGATATAACAGGTTTTAAACCTAATAGTCTCATTTAGCGGTTTTTTTACATTTTTCTTAAAGTCTTGTTACATGCACAAAAGGTGGATAAAAATTATAGTTGGATAAAAGTAACATAAAAGAGGTAATTGCTAGTGCTTAGTGAAAACGGTCGTGAGTTAAAATCAGAAATTCGTGAATAATTTGAAAACCATAAAAATAAGAAAGTAATAGTCAAAATCAAAAGGGCGCCAGATAGTATTATAGCTCATAAAAGACTTTTGGACCTTGGGAATCAAAAAGTCCGTTAATCTGTTCAATACACTCCAAATAAAATTTACCTTACCAGAGTGCATTACAATAAATTAATAATTATTAAATTTACACAAACGCAAAGACCGACGTAATAAAAATGTTGTTACAGTTCAACTGTTTAACATTTATTAAAAAATAAATTATCAAACAAAAAACAAAAAAAAACTAAAATACTTTAAATTAAATTTAAATAAATAAGAATTGCAAAATAAAATATTACAGTTATTACATGATTCAAATGAAATTAAAATAGAAAAATAAAAATTAAAACAAAAGCAATATACATATGAAAATTCCAAATGAATTGAAAATGCAACGAATCGGGCTAGGTACATTAAATTAAAATTTGCAAAGCCTTGTTTGCAAAAATAAAATAAAATACAATACAAAATAGAAATTCTGTAAACTATCATAACAAAACCAAAAATTGTAATACTAAAGTTTGGTAATAATTAGTCGGCTTTAACGTTGATATAACAAACAAAATTATAAATTTGTTACATATTGTCTTTAAAATAATACAAACAACAAAAACAAAGTAGTTGTCTTAATATCGAGAGTTCATTTATTGGCGAAATAAATTTTATTTTGGGCTAAACTCAACATTTGTAAGTACGACTGCACTGTGTTTGTCGGAAAATGTTTTAAACCGCCACAAATAAGCAATTGAATTGTGTTGGACAAACCACAAACGAACACAAAATTCTTTGATACGATACTAAACTTGCGAAAATTTTTTTTAATTTCAAAAACGACAGTTGGAAGTAATAAATCATGAAATTTACTTAAAGCTTATGACAATTAATTTGACCTAAATGACACAAGTGCAAATATACTAAAAATGAAAATGAAAATTAAGAATAATTTGAAAACGTTATTATTGTGCTATTACATATATAAATTACGCGGTTAGAAAATTACCTAGTCAACGTTTCTACTTCTATAACAACGTACTAATTACTATTTTCACATAGTAAATTTACACTATAAGATGGCCTTGCCATAATATTTTGTTTATGTTATTTACATCATTTATTAATATAAACTATAGATCTGTCAATGCGTTTGTGAAAGAAATTTTCCCATGGCTAAGGAGTCCCAGAATACTTTAAAATTATTTAAAAAAACTATACTGTACTGATAAGCATCTTTATTATTTATTAAGGCAATATAATAAGCAACATTAATCTACGACTATTAAGTAAAGTCTTTATAATTTATTAAATTGTGACTGCTTAAATAAGCTTAAAAATGTTTTCATAAGTTAACGCAAATTTAATTATATATTTAGAAAAAAACTAAACAATGCAAATACTTGTGAAAGTTGTAAATGTTTACTGAAAATAAAAACTAGAAACGTTAGAATCCATTGTGATTAAAAGTAGCTATGAAATTTTTTGTCAATTGTATTAAATAAAATATTGTTTTTGATTTTTTATTAGAAGCTATTTTTTACAGTTTAATAATTATAATACTCGTGTAATAATACTTACTACAATTAGATTGTTAAATAATATATTTGTAACCATTAGTACGTTTGATGGCAAAGCCATTACATAGTAATATTACTATGTATAAAAGGTAACAGTATTTTACGCCTACTGCTGATGAGCCCCGAAAAAGGCAAAACGGTCGTCTAGTAGTTCACTTGGTAGCATTTTTACAATTGCATTGACATTGCTTTACCTCAAAGGTTCTTTACGTTGTGGTTTTATCCCGCAGTTTTATTCAAAACTATTCTGAAGTACGCGGGTGTAATACTTACAACGTTTACCGCTGTTATTGCTTATTTACTGTTATATTTCTAACATGACTACAATAAAACTGAACAAAAGAAAGAAAATGCTACGGCTGCTTTATAGTATTTGGAGCGGAGCCAGGTTAGTATTTAAAAACTGTCAACTGGTCTAACTGTGCGGATTATAAAAATAAAGGTACTTGTTTACACCTAGACATCACAGTAGAAACACAAGGAGAAATCAAATAAAGCTAGAAAAATTAAATTTATTTCAAATCCAAGCATTCAAAATAACAATAAGTGTATGTGCAGTATTTTATAGTAGTTAAATGCAAAGACCATGGTGCAAATGACGTAAACTACAAAAAAATGAACTTAAATTTAAAATTAAATAACTACAACTAACATAAAGCCGAACAAAAGCATACTTAAAGTAAATACATTGTAACATAATTGAGTTGAGTCAGAATTATACTTGTGACAAATTTTATTGCTGTTCAAACTACAAGAATATTGTTCTTAGGCAGCGTAAAGAAGACACAAAAAAGTTTATTAAACAATAGTGTTTTTACTGCAGATTCTTCTCAACTATATTTAGGCTAAAATTTCAACCATATAATTTGGTAGACAAATAAAAGTGATCTAAAACATAAAACGAATACTTAAATAAAACGCATCCTATTGCTTTGCACAACGAATCATTTGTCATTGCTTATTTCCAGTAAGTGAGAAGAATTTATTTAGTATAACACTTCTGTAGTTAGTTATTTACAGATAACAAAAAAAGGTTTAGGGTTTAATTTATGTAACCCAATTTTTCGTTACAGTTACACTCACCTCTTGCTTCTATGTTTTCTATAATTTACGGAACTTTAAATCAAAGGTTAGATAACTATTTCTCAAATTAGTAAAGATAGTTGAACGTGACTGAAAAAATAATATTTTATAAATACGGTTAAACGACCGCGTGGTCTCTTGGAATGTACCCAACAATTATTCAAAACTATAAATCCATATAAAAATAATAATTTTAAGTAAAATAACGGCTTGATCTCTCTGGATAACCTGGATACTATCAGTCACTATCAATAATGTTAGTATTTGCGTGACGCAATCAGAAAAAATAGTTGAATGTGTTTAGTTTTTTCACGGCGCGGCGTTGTGTTTTTTTTAGAAAAATTGATAACTTATAACGTGACTATAACATTGCGCTTTCTTGTATGAGGGACTTTACAAATGACTATAATTGTACATGACCTTGTCAAAAGTATAGGTATCAGTAAAAAAAATACATAAAAAATTTCTAACAAGCACAATTGACGAACGGTTTAAACCATTCCTACCATCACCAAAAGCGCAGTCGGCTGCTCAAATATATAATTGTTTTGTTATTAATAAATTTTGTTTACATCGTTAATTTTTAGATATTATTTTATAGAATAAATACTTTTAATTTAATTTTAAAATTGATAAAATAATTGTATAATTTTGAAGTATTAATATAATTTTATTTGAACTTCAAAAAGTACAATTTTTTTACAAAATAGCCAATTAGTGAAATTTTTTTGGGCGTCTGTGGTTGCGAGGTCCAAAAATGCTGTGTTTTTTTAGGTTTATAATGATTTTAATAAATGATGCTGGAGATATCTGATATAATGACAGATAACCATCTGGCCACATTCAACAACAACGCACTAGTTGCACATGCTGCCAACTTAAATAACTTTTCCTATTTAGATACTAAATCTAACATGCCTCTTTGTTTTCTTTTATTTCCTTTTCTTTTTATATAATAACAATAGTAATACTAATATTAACAAAAAATAGTAAATATATTAGTTTTTTAAATTTACATAAAAAACCTGCAGAACTAAAATTAAACTAAAAACTACTCATAATAAGAAGAGTAAAAACAATAAATGATTTACCGTAAACTGATGCTACTTTAACCGCTGGGGTGAATTTGACCAAAAACAAATAAAAATATTTAGTGTGGTGTACTTCAGTCACCCTGTATACTTTTTTCTGCAACGATTCCAATTTATGGATATCTGAAAATCAATCTTCAAGTTGAAAAAATTGTTAACATTATTTAATGGAGGTGAAATTTGCAACATGGTCAATTAAAGAGAAATGGTTAAAAAAATATAGTTGAACTTTAATATCTACAACATCAAAAAAAAGTCATTTTTTGTCGTTGTATTATTATTTCAATAACATATCACATAACAATACCATATTAGTCACCTTTTTTCACAAAATGCTGTTAACGTTGGCAAACATTTATTTTTAGATATGACGTGCAAGATTTCTACTATGTTGGGGAGAATTTGACCGCCAGGTTGAAGTTGACCGACTTTTCTTGTTTGTTCTCAGTAGGTACAGGTCGTCCATCGTAACCTTAAAAATCTCGCGCAGGTGAAACGTAGCAGCTCATAGAATTTTATTGCGTGTATGACAAACATAAAATGATGTTTAGCCGCGTCTACACTCTTTAAATTACAATCGCTCAAATCATGGTGGGTTTGATGCAATATGTTTTACCGACTGGTTTAAGACGTCCTTTTTACCCCATGCTAAACTTATAGAAGGAAAAAAAGTTTTACTAGAAGATAACCTCTCTTCTAATTTTACTAAAGATGTCCTTGAATTGTGCAAACAACAAAATATTGCTTTCGTATGTCTTCCACCAAATGCCACGCACTTGTGCCAGCCACTCGACGTGAGTTTCTTTGGTTCTATGAAAAATTACTGGAAGCAACGTTTGCACGAATAGAAAAAATCTAACCCAACAACTTCTTCGGTTGAAAAAAAGCGTGTTTCCCAGTTTATTAAAAAGACTTTTTGATGAATTAGGTCCTGTGTCATCCAGTGAGTTTTCTGCATTTTTCTTTTGTGTAAAGCGAATTTTATGAATAAAGTCCCTAAGAAAACAGATGCTTCTGATGCGCAGAAGAGAATCGTTGGAGAAATAATAGTCGATTATTTAAAAGATCAACGAAACCCAAACAAGCGCGATTCTGGGCGCTCAGTTTGTGTTTGAGGACTCGTCGGAAAAAATAGATGATGAAGGCGAGCATACTTTACCTAGCAGCAGTAAAGTCTTGAGTGTTAAAAGAAAAGTGTGCGAGGAAAGTTCAGACTAAAAAAACACTTAAAAATTTTGTTGGGAAAATTATAGCAATCGATCATGATGAAGCGTCAATTAAATTTGTAAAAAGGTCGGAAAACGAAAGATTTGTTTGACCAAATGTGCAAGACACAGATACTATTTTAGTTTCTAATATAAAAAAAAATAGCTACCCCCATAGTTTGTCGTAGGGGGCAATTATTATTTCACATTGACATGGCTTGTTTTAATATTTAATAAAATAAAACTATATAACCATAATAACTTTTAAGTTTCTTTGAGGTAAAATCCTATTTTATGTTTTATTTTGTTTGTTTGTAGCGTTTATATGTATATTTCAAAGTTTTTTAATGATTTTTTTTTCGAATATATTTTTAATGTAAACTGAACTATGTTTTATTTGGTCAAATTCACCCATGTGACACAGAAAATACGTTTAACAGACAAATAACTTTAAAGTTCCAATCGTCAGCGAATTCCTTGAAAAGATAGCTACTAAACGGCATATTGTCAGCTATAACAATTTCCGGAATGCCAAATCTGGAAAATATTTCCTTCAATATGATTTTTTTTACTTTGTGCACTTCGAGCCATCTAGAATAATAATCCACTGTTACTAAATAATTTTCACCCCTAAATTCGGCAAAATCGGTTCCTAACTTTAAAAATGGTAATTCAGGTATTTCGTGATTTATTAATGACCCCTTTATTTTAAATTTTTGAAATTTCTGACACACATTACAACTTTGCACAAAATTTGAAAGAAGTGACTTTATTCCCGGCCAATAAAATAAATTACAGGTTTTTTGTTTAATTTTATTCATTCCTAAACGAGTTTCATGTGCTTTATCCAAAATAGAAATCTTAATGTTTTTGGAATAACTAATCGCCCATTAAAAAATATTAAGTCATTTTCAACGGTTATTTCATTTCTAATGTTGTAAAAATGAACCAACTCATCATAAGTATCTATCTTTTTTGGGGATCCTTCTTGATAAAATTTTAAAATCATACTTAAAGTTTAATCTGTTTTCGTTTTATTTTTAAATTTCTCTAATTTATCTTTTGAAAAACTAATTTCATACTCTGTTATTAAATGAATTACTTCAACCATCATCTTCTGTTTTACGTTTCACAAAGTTTTGCGACAAATAATCAACTATGTACATGTATCTACCAGGTTCAATTGTAAATGATACGGTAGCAGTTTTAATCTCTTTAACCGATTATTTTTTATGCAATTTATTTAAAGCCCATACAACTGCAGGCATTTCTTTTTGTATTTGTGCATACTGCGTTTCCGTATGCGTTAAACATTTAAATATAAAAGCTACAGGACGTTTTTCTTGTAGGAGACCAGCTCCTAATGCTTCTTTCGAAGAATCACATTGAACTTTTATAGATTTTCTAAAATCAAACGGTACCAACGTAGTGCAGCTTTTAATTATTTCTTTAATTTTAACAAACAATTCATCGTGCCTATTGGTCCATAACCAATCAACATTACTTTTAAGTAAGTATCTAAAACGAAAAATAACAGAATTCAACCCAGGTAAATAATTCCTAATAAAATTTGCATTCCGAAAGAACTTTGTAAATTCCGTTTATTTTTTGGTATTTCTAGTTCATTAATACATAGAGTCCTTTCAGGATCTGGCACCCTCCCTTCAGGCCCATATATTGCACCTAAATATTTTACTTCACTTTTACAGTACTGCAACTTTGACGGATTGAATTTAATATTATCTTTTCTAGCAACGAGGACTATAGTTTGAATGATTATATGCAATTCCTCAAGAGAATCAGCAACACACAGTTCATCATCAAAATTGGGAATTACACTTTCAATGTTATTAAAATATTTATTTACTAGTTTATTAAAAATCTGGCATTACCGACAATCCAAATGGTGCTCTTAAATATGCGTAACATCCGAATGGAGTATCAAATGTACACAGTTTACTAGACTTTTCATCTAGAACTATCTAATGAAAACCGTCTTTCAAATCAAATACGCATAAAAATTTCTTATTTGCTAACTTTGCAGTGATTTCTTCTAACGTAGGAATTTCATAAGAATGTCGAATTAGGTATTTGTTAAGTTGAGAGGGATTAATACACAAACGCAATGTTCCATCAGTTTTTTCTACGCAAACTAAATTGCTAAGCCATTCACTAGGTTCATTTGTTGCAATGATCACACCTTTTCTCTCATATTCGTCCAAAGTTAATTTTAATTTATCTTTAATCTTAAAAGGCACTCGTCTACTAGGACTGGCTTTTGCAATTGCGTTGCTTGACATTTTTAAACTAATGACGTAAGGAAATGATCCCAACCCGCTAAAAATTTCTCGATTTTCATTTATAAATTTATCTCTCAAGTCCTCATTTTCTGTTAAATTATTTACTCTTTTTATCAGACCTAGTTTTAAACAAGTACTTAAACTTAAAAGAGGTACACAATTGTTATTTTCAACAACAATAAATTGAACTTTAACATTCTTACTTTTATACCTAATCAAACCTTTAAATTCCGTAATTGGAGTAATTTTAAATCCTCCAAAAATTCTAATTTTATCTTTGTATTTTCTAATTTAGCATTATCAATTTTATTAAAGATCTACCTCAACATTATTCAATATTAATTTCAGATACAATTCCTTGTCATTACCATCCACAGGTTTAATAACATTGATTTGAAACACTTTCTCAGTTTCACTTAATTCCAAAGCTCTATTACAATAGTTCCTAGAATTATTTATTCGTGTGCCACAACAATATTTAAAATGATTATATTTTAAGCATTTACTACATTACTTGCCGTAAGTTGGACATTCTCCCTTATCGTGACTACGATTACATCTTTTACAAATGAATTTAAAATTGAATTATTTGTGGAAAAGACGTTGAGTCAAATAATTCAATTTTATATCTATACTTCACTTTAAGAATGGATTACTTTAACGTTATTACAAATGAATTTATTTACCTTATTTATATATTTCCCACGCTGCTTGTTACCTATATCTTCTTTTTTCTCTGGGTGTTTTATACTTAATATTTTCACTTTTTGATCTTCCAACGTCCTCTTGTTGGCTTTTGCACATTTAGCAGCTTGGCAGTAACTGACTACTTTTTTCAAGTCGCTATCTTCTCTGAGAAGACGTGTTTGCACATTCATGTTTCTGATACCTAAAACGGTTTGAGTTCTTAAGACCTTATCTTCCGCTTCCCCAAATCCACAAGATTTAACCAAACTTTTTATATGTGTGAGTAATACATCGAATGGTTCACCATCTTTCTGTTTTCTTGAAACAAATCTAAAATGCTCCATCACTTCGTTTTTTTTGGCGTGCAATACTTTCTAAACTCTTCTAATATTAATTTAACTGTACTTAGTTTCGACACATCAAATGTATTATATACTTTAAGTGCATTTCTTTACATTAAGTTCAGCAACCTAGCAATTTAAATTAGGCTTTCAATTTGTTTCCGTTACCAAAAAATATATTTCCACTTGCTGCTTAAACGTTTTAAAATTTTCAATCAGATTACCCTTCAGTACTAGCTCGCTTGGTTTATTATATTCAGCCATGGTTTTACTTTATCACCACCTGTTTAACCGTACTTTTACAAAGTATCAAGTTGTACTTTTTCTTCTGATCAATAACCCCTAAATTTTCATTAATTTAACGACTGCGCTATGTTTCTTTTGGTTTATCGTGATTTTAATAAATGATGCTGGAAATATCTGATATAACTTTTGATTTTTTACTTTTTTATACATTCACCATTACAATGACAGATAACCATCTGGCCACATTCAACAACAACTCACTAGTTGCACATGCTGCAAACTTAACTAACGTTTCCTATTTAGATACTAAATCTTATTACTCTTTTTCTATTCTGTAAAAAACTATTTATTATTTCTGACATATGCACGCGAAGGATAAACCTATAAAATGATAAAAAAATATAAAATCAAAAATTAATAATAATAAAATATTTTAAAAAAACATGCTTTTATTTAATTGCTCTAAAAAATAATTTTTAAATTAAATCAAACGCCTAGAATTAATACATTATACAATTTATATAATATAAAAGTTTGTCGCAAGATTTTTTTGTGTAAATAAACACAAAAAAGAAGCTTTTATATCATATAAATTTTCTTATGTAATAAATTTATGTGTTTGATTTAATTTAAAAATTATTTTCTTCTTTCATATTTCTAATAATGATATAGAGAAAAAGCTCATAACATTTTACCCAAATCGATTAATAACTTGTTGAGTTACAGTACGAGCAGTTTTTGAAAATACAGTTTTGAGATTATCGCTTTTAAAGTATCAGTACAATAAAATGATTAATTTTAGTAACTTATCGATCAATCAGCAATCCTAGGTGCATATAATAATCTTGTAGTTTTTCCAAAAAGCTAATTTTCTTTAAGCTGCAGCTCTTCTTAAGTTATACGAGCTGCTTTTGTCTCAAAAAGATTTGTCCGGTTTTGTTTCGTTAGTCGTGTCTCATCGGTGTTTTTAGCAAAAACTTTGATATAGGTGCCAACAATTATGTCTAGCTTATCTATAATTTTAAAAATAAAAGTAAAGCCTTTGTTAAATATTCCAGCATGAATGTATGCAGAGACTTTAACAATTTTAGTCTAGAATGCAGTTGGTTCTGTAATAACCGCCAAACCGCTAAAACTTTCATTACTGTTCTTGGTATAGTCATTTAAGTATCTTTGGAGTAAATTAGCTCTAGATGAATCTTGATAAATTGATAAGATATGTTTTTTTTATCTCTTTATCATTAAAGTAGTAAGATCTTAACTTTCCAGATCTTCGTTCATAGCGCTAGCCTTCTGGTGCAGCTTTCAGACAATATTCGTGCTGGGGGTTTTCTTTAGTTGAAAAAAATATATTAATGAATAACCATAACCGCATTTTTTAATATATTCTACGTTATTTACGTTTTTCTGAATACTGTATCAGTTAACTTCTCTTTTGTCAATAGTTTTTGTCTTTATTATCTTTTGGAATCTCGAACGCATTTTTTTGTACATGGCTAATACACTTACTTTTTACAACAGTCATAAGGATCTAAATCCAAAATTGCGTTGAAACTTTTTACATCCTCATTACCTACAGAATTACGGTACTGTACGCTTTTCCTTCGATGTCAAAAACTCTTGCATTTGCTTTTGTGATAATCAAATTATTTAGAATATTCTTCGTTATGAGTTTTAATTTTTCCTTTTTACAATTAAGGCAATTATTTTGCTTTAACATAGATTTAAATGTACTGTTACTAGAAATTTTTCCTTTTCTTGAACAACCTTTTGCGATAAAAATTTAAATCATGACTTTGCAGCTGCATACACATGCTCAACAGTTTTCAGAGTAATTGCTTTGACTCACTGTAGTGCACATGTTCATGAGATTACAAAAAAATTATCTTTTCTCTTAAAATTTATTTTGTAATGAGTGTTAACCTTAGTCGGCGGGACAGTGGTTTATGTCTTAACACTTAAAAATTTCAAAAACTAAGAAATCTTGAGACTAGCTCTCGAGGTTTCTTAATTTTTCTTGAGAGCTCTATGCACATATTTGTAACTTATTGCAAGATCTTAATTCTTTATTATTATGTTTGAATTCGGACGTAAAGTAAAGTAAGGATTCTACCTAGTTGTAGTCTCTACAATTTATTTTAATTCAGTTTTTTTAATTATTAATGCAGTTTTTAATTACTTCTATTAGCTTTTTATCAGTACAAAACTATAAAAAGTATTATCTACATAATAGTAAAAAATAAGATAAATTATAAGTAGTACAAATAATAAAATTTAATAAAGAAAAATGTAGGTAGATTATGACTGTCTACAATAGATATGTTTGAGTAGAATGGACCGTTACAACAAACACAAACGTTTCTTCTCTTCCTCTTTTCCTTTTCAGCTTGGTAGTATTTGTAACAAATGCTTTTTACCTTCCTCATGTATATCTTCTTCTTCTGACCAAACAGCACCAGTTCTAGCTGGAATCGTAGACACAATTTTTTCCCCAAACAATTTGTATAAAGTTTTGGATTAAAAAATTGGCTGTAATAAAAAAATTTCACTTGTTCCATACACAATTCATGTGCCATACAAATCAAGAAGCGTCTACGAAAATCTTTGGCACTTTCCTCTGAGTGTAACGCTCAATAAATATTGCATGCCACAAGACCAATTGTATCAAGCATTTTTGAAAAGACTACTAATGGCTACTTGCTGATTTTTTTTTGTTATTTAGTTCCCAACTATTCTGTCATACCGCATCCTTGGTTTGTTTGTAAAAGTGGTTGATATATTCCTTGTCTTAAGCACGTAATTTATTATCGTACTTAATAGTAGGACACCTGGCCAGGTAATCAATATCTAAACGATACCAGATTCTAGGACAGGTGTTAGTGACCAAACAACTTAACGTTGAATGATGATTTTATTAATAACTGTCTACTATTTATATACAATTTTTACAAACGTGAAATACAAAGTTAGCATATTTATGATTACTATTACAAATGTAGGTTACTATAATGTAACACATTCTTCGCAAAGTGTTGATATAGCGGAAGTCTAAATATTTTTATGTTTAAATTGTAATTTAAACACCTTGTTTTTTTGTTTACTGACTGCCGTGCATGCTGCTCAATAAATAAACGACCTTATTTATTTTCACAGTAATGGAAACTAATGTCTTTTTGGAAAGTATAACGTGTTGTACTAATATCATCATTTTGATCCGACTTTAATTCATTTGGAATATACCATTTATTTTGCAAAGTTCCAACCAAAAACATATTATTTAAAGCCAGTGTTTTTAAAACTTGCAATAATGTATAACAATTAACACACGTTTCTACCAAAATTGTAATATTTACATATTATAAACATGATTCTATATTATTTTATATTAATTTATTATTTTCCTCTTTGTGAAAAAAATATTTGCTTTAGATACTATTTCTAATGACGTTTCGCTAACTAAAACATGCCTGTTTCTTGTTTCTCTTTTTTTATGCCAGATTTGTTCAGTTTTTTTATGCAAAAAGTAACGGTTTCAAAAATTTTTTTTCTAATGCATTATCTCTTCAGATTTTTTTTCTGTAAAAATCTCAACAATAATAATTTAACCCATTCATTGCCAACGGTTAAAAAATGATAATTTGTGCTTTGTTCGTATAGATAGAACCATTTTAGATATTAAAAAATAATAATAATTGAAACATGTTCCTGTTTTACTATAAGATTTTTATTCCAGCAAGCCGCACCTCTAAAAGTAAACCTGTTTTGATTGGCCGAACCTTTGAGGTTGAAGGTGTTGGATCATCTTCCTTGCCTAGAGCTGCAAGTAGGTCTGCCATTCCTGCTTCTACCCTCAGCATTACTAGCATTATATATATAATCTAAAATTGATATATACAAATCATTAACAGTATATACAGTTTCTAAGCGTACAGTTTTACAAGTTGCTTTTACTTTTTATAGAGCAATTTAGAATTCTATTTTCAAATCGCAACAAGGAACCGCCTTTCTTTTCATAAACATTTTTGCAGAATGCCGACTAAAATATGGTACCATTTGTTCGTCAATCGACAAATTATGGGACAAAATAGCAAACTGTAAAAGCTTTTAGTTTATAATGTCAAACAAATGTACAATGAAAATTCATCAGTTTTATCTAAATTATTATTATCCGTTAAATCAATGTTTCTCTTTAGAGACCTAAAAATATTTCTACTCATGCACTCTTTTGTCGTAGTTTTTCGACCAATATATGTCACATGCAGGAAGTGTATGATATTCTGTTAGAATCATTATACCAATAAATTTTAACATTAGTGCAGAAAATTTTAAATCATGTTTGTTGTTATTGCGAACACATTTTAGACCGAAATTTACAATTGATTCTTACACAGCGTTATCCATTAATAGAGAAAATATATCTATTAAAGTTTTGTCTCCTAATCTTTATATGAGTTCTTCTTTTCGTCGAAATTAAATTAACTTAGGTTCTCGTTTTTTTAATTGTCAGTAAAAGGTTCAAAATTTGAAGATGACGAACTTTGATCCGGTTAATGAATTTGAAAGGTGGCTGCTATGTCATTTAGTTGCCCATTGTCGACAAGTAGGTTGTCATTCAAATCTTTTTTATCTGTGACATCAACTAGAGAAGGTATATAGACTGAATCTATATCATCAACTAGAATTGTTTTTAGCTCAGCTTCAAGTTATTTTGCACAAATGTTGCTTCATTTCTTAATCTAGAGCAGACAAGTGTAATATTTTCTATATAATGATTATAGGTAACCACTGAAAGATAAAAAAACCTACTAACCTTACAAAAATATTTCTTCTATTTGTTCAACTCTCAACTAAGTAATAACTAAAGATATATTTAACTTTTTCACGCACAAAGTTGGGTTTAGATATAAATTGTACACTATCCGTACTTACGGTATATGCATTTACACAATTCCAAACTAAGCAAAAATAGTACATTTACTGGATACTTATCGCTTTCTCTAAACTTCTAGTGAGTTATTGCTATCTATTATAACTAGCGGTAAGCGTGTAAAAAAGTAAAAAAATGCAAAAACACAATTATTGTTGATAATTTGATATATTTGGCCAAAGATTCGTACACGAATTATTTATTTCACACCATTGCTTCCAGTTATTACAAATTTGTTTATTTCTTCATACTTAGAAACTATTTGGTGATGAGCAATTAATAATAAAAATATAGAACAAGATTTATAAAATTTGATACTTGACTGAAAGTAAATCGGTGCCTGTACAGTAAATCAGAAAGCTGTTTAAAAATTTACAATATTTAGGTTTTACTCAATGTATTAATAACAACCATTTCTATTTAGTAATTTAGTTTAAAAAAAAATAAAGTTTGAAATGTTTCGTTAACGAATCGTTGCTATTAATGGGTTAAATAAAAGTGGAGTTTATAAATGAATTTGATTTTGTAACAAATTTTATATTAGTATGATACAAAGATCTTTTCAATTTAAACTTAATGAACATATTAATTATTTAAAAAATAAAAATGCAGTTAATCATTCAAATTTTATTTTTGCAAATGTTTTAGATAATTCTCATACTCTTATTTCTTTCAAATTATTTTATTCTTTTAATAAAATTAACAACAAACAAATTATAGAATTGTTAGAATTTATTTATATTAAAGTATCAAATAAAAATTTACAATGAAATAATCAAATTAATTTAAACTCAAATTTTCTTAGAATTGTTTCTAAATTGCATCATCTTTCTTTTAAAAATTTAACATTTTGTAAAACTTACATTTCTTAATCTAGTTACATAATTTGACTTTTTGATATTTGACATTTAAAAAAAAATGTAAGTTACATTTTTTTTTAAATTTATATTTTTAATAACTTGTATATATTTTTGTAGACTATTTTAAAGATGAGCTTAATTTTATAAGTTTGAAACATATTAATACATTTAAAGAATTAATACAGTTATGTGATTATATTAGTAGTTGACATTAATAATTTTAATAATTTATTATTGTATTGTATTGTTTATATTTTGTAATAACAATAATAATTTTAAGTAATAGTTATTTTTAGATATATACTACATTTGGATTTATGATATTTTCATGTACAACAATGGGATAATATCATGCTATAAAGTAGTTTCCTACGGAAATTAAAAACAAAAACTTAGATTTACGTCAATATCAGATTTGTGCTGCTGGGTGTAAATACCATAAACATTTTAAATAGTTTATTTGTTATTTAAAAAAACAACGAATAATATTCTTTAGTTAACTAAAAAATACACACAAAAATTTCTCACACTTATTTTTTATTTCAACTTGTTTTTCTGGAACACAAAGTCATCAAAATAAAATATGTTTCTACTATCATTTGTATACTTCTTATTAGTTTGTAAGTAATGTCATTTTCTACAATAAAATTTCTTTTTTTAGATGTTTTAAGTATCAATAAACATAAATTAATTACTGAATTATTTAATATTAAATTTTTTTCTTTTTGAAATTCATTTGTTTTTAAAGTTTATATATTAGACAATTTAAATTTTCCTTCACTTTATTACATAGTTTTTAATGTATGTCTTTCGTTATTATAATAAAAAATATGCACTTTGTTTCTAACAAAATAAATTACGTAGTTTATTAACAATAATAAAAATTTTAATTTAACATTGTACAGTAAACATGATTTTTCTGGTATTTTTTAAAATCATATATTGCAATATACTGATTTCAGTAAGATGCAATTTTTTATAAATGTATTAGTATAAATGAATTTTTTTTCAAACGTAAAATGTATATATAATAAATAGTTGCTTTAAACATTGTAACATTAAACATTCTACAAATTGTTAAAGTAAGTGATGAGTAGTGATTCGTGTGCAATTTAGATCATTGCTCTTTGTACGTATGCTTTCAAGTGATAATTACAGTTTAATGCATTCATAGTTATACTTAACTGTAATTGTCTCTCTAGTTCATGTACATGTACAAGTTTGTGAAGTGTATATAATTTAAGTTAAATTTTGCATTAGAAATATTTAATTCTGGCAACAATAAAAATTATTAAATTTGTATTGTTATTACATCATTAAAGTTTGAGATTTAAAACAAAACTTCTTATAGTTAATACGTATGTGATATTTCAAGTTCTACATAAAAACATAATATAATAAAAACTTATACATAGGTTTTATGTACAAGAAATATATTCGGTAATAGGTATTTTTTTTTAAAATGATAGTTATTGATGTTTTGTACTATTATTAGTCACTTGTCTCTTTAATATTCTTAATTTTTTTTTATTTCTTTATAGTAATTTCAGAAGTAAACCATTCTCAAATTTTTCAATAAATTTATCATTACTTTAAAAAATCATAACCAACAAATTTTATTATTATATTCGCTACCAAAACACACAAAACAGGCATCCCAATAAGACTTTTTTTCATTAGTTCACCCACGTTCTATTTCTAAATTTTCCTCAAATATTTTATACAGCTAACAAAAAAAACTGTAAACAGGTAATTTAAGACCTGTAGAAACCAACCTACGCTATAAATTTTTTTTCATTAGTTCCACCTACTGAAACCATAAATTAATAACAAATTTACTTAAGACTTTACATTTTTCTAATAGTGTTACAAAAGACCTAATCTATTTACTAAACTTCAGCATCAATAACAATTTTTAAAATTAAACAATCAAATTTACTTACAAAAAGAAGGATTAGTCATGAGGTTTCAAAGTTTTCATGAACCATATTATTTTCTGGAGACGTTATGTCAATGATATTTTTGTGTTTTTAATGAGTCTAATGTGTTATTGAATAGTTTACTTTTTTTTCTTAACAACATTTACAAAAAAATTCGTTTACTGTTGAAAAGTCAATCAACAACTCAATTCCTTTCTTCGATTTGAAAAGCAGTTTGGTTAACAACAATTTAACTTTTCATAATTTATTGCAAACCAACTACCAATGTTAACACTATTAATTTTCATTTTTTCTGGTCTCTTTCACGCAAATTAATTTTTTTCAGTTCCTTTTTCAACAGACTTTAACACTCCTTTGGATACCATAGATTTCAATAACGAGTTAAAAAACATTTTCTATATTTCTTTTAAAAATGACTTGTCAATTTATTATTTACTATTACAATAAATTAAAGTTCAAACATAATATCACCACTCAGACAAGCTTAATCATTTCAGAAAATAACAAACTAAAGTTTTACATTCTGCCTTACTTACATATCAAAAACATTACGAATGTTAATGAACATCCTTTTTTCTTAAAAAACTGTAATCGATCAAATTTGCATAATATTAAATCCACTTTTGCAGAAAATGTAAAAAAATACAACCATCAAATTATATCACTCAGTTTCATTCATTCTTTACAATTTTTAGAATTTCTTAAAATGTGTTATATTAGTCAGTTTCATGAGAATGTTTTGATCAATGACAAAATTAATTTTAAATTTAATTTAAATTTAATTTAACATAATTAAAACATGAGCCGTTGCTGCATTCTAACAATTATTCTTGTCTCTGCTAGTTCTCTAAGTTACTGACAGTCATTTTGTGCTTTGTTCTACTGTCATGTTAGTTCATTACTAGTTTGCAGTTCGACCTTTTTGTGTCGTTAAATTTAAACTTAAATCAATTTTTTTTTCAAATTTAACCTATTAGTCAAAATATCACTTGCAATTAATTATTAAGTTTATTTACCATCAATTTTTAATTTATATGTTTGTCAATTAGTTGTGTAATTAGTTTTTTGTCTGAGGATTATCTATAAACATTAAAATATCGAAACAATTGTAAATAGTCACGTTTTACAACTTTTTATTTAAAAATTTCATGTAATAATGAATTAGGGTATTGACTACAATTACGAAGATTTTAATTAACCGGACCCCAATGTGGTGTAACATCCCTTTAGAGTTCATTACATTAAAATTTAATTTTACATTCGTTTATTTTCTGCAACTAATATTGCACGTAAATTTATTCAGTTTGGCAACGTCGCGTTGTTTCAAATCTACCTGGGATATAGCTTAAGCTTGCACTTCCGTTTGAACAATCTTGCGTAGTTCACGTAAGTGATGCAAGGAAGACAAATGTTCTTGATTATGGCGTAAAAACCCATGCAATTTAATTTTTCTAGATTCCATCTAATTGTTGGTGAGTTTACCTTTATTTTGATATAATTTTTCTATCGAATTCAACATTTTTAGCGATTTCGCAATGTTACGCAATATAATTAGACAAAGGAAGTTGTTTCAAGGCCGTTGCTAAGTGTAACGTGAGTACATCATGTCATTTAAAAAACCATTCATATTATTTATATTTAGGTTTTTTTTTCTGAATCTTTTCTTTTATTCCGGTTTTTTGATTTACTGGATCGTTTATTTTGGTTTTATTAATGGATTTTGCGTTATTGGAGTTTATTATACATTATAATAATAATAATCTTTATTAGATAAGATTAAGATACAATCTTACTTATCTAAAACGCGAAGTATCGGTGAAAAACCGTTTTTCAACTTTGCCTTAATTTTAATCAAATTTAAACTAAAAAAATAAAAACTAAACAAAACCAAAATACTAAAATATTATGGAAACATAACGATTAATTTAAAACATAAAATCAATGTTCCAAAGTAACACTATTCTGCTTATTTAACAAACTTATCTTTAAATTCTGTTTAAACATTTTCACTGTTGTACATTTATTGTATATTGACCTGTAGTTATTTAAAACTTTGCATGATTGATAATAAAATCCGCACTGATATTTACAAGTTTTGCGTAAAGGTATGCAGTAATCCGCGTTAAACCTAAGATTTCTGTTATAAACTGTATGTCTTTCGTTAAGTAATACATACAAATATGTAGGGCATTTACTATTTATTACATTATACAGCATGCAACCAAACAATAAAAGAAATCTATTTTCTGTTTTTAGTATATGATAAAAATTATAGAATGGTGTAATATGTTCCCTTCGCTGTATATTAAACGCAAATCTAAGACAATTATTTTGTAGAACCTGAATTTTGTTTTTATATTCTTTAGTTAAAGTATACGTTAGAACAATAATCTATATGACTTAAAACTAAACTATTTACAATATTCCATTTAAACTTACATGGTAAAATATATTTGTACTGATATAGAATGACAGCTTTTGCATAACATGTTGACATGACTTTTTGTGCATGTACTTGAAATGACATATTTTGGTCTAACACAATACCCAAACATTGGTTTTATTCCTGCTGTTGTTGAATAATTTTATCACTTCAACCAAGAACGTGCTAAAAATAGAAGATATACGATAACGTCATATCATGTGGTGAGTCAACTGGAATTAATACTAATAGTGACATTTTGAATTCAAGCAATTAAATTCAGTTATTAAAACTTTTCGGGAATCATATTCGATAACAAATTAACCGTTTACTATTTTTTGCATGTAATATCAATTACTTATAAGGTATAAGAATTTATGTTCTTTATTCATCACCAATTTAAGGTGACTGGCGCCCTAATATTTTATTTTAAATATGTTTAACTCTAATAAGTTTAATTCAAATATTGTTCATTTTCTCTAATGTAAATAGTGTATTATGTTATAGTTAATAAATTAAAGGAGTTCCCGTCTGTGTATTTACTTGTATTTAGCTCACACCCAGAGGTCTGTGCTTTTGATTGCTGCCGTGGTTAAATTATTATTTTTACTTTTATTAAATGTATTTTCAATTTTTTATTATACGTTCTTTATACGGAGTGATTTTTTATTACTATGGGTAAATATGAATCAATTCGATGATTTAACTTAAAGATAGTTTTAAAATATTAAATTTATAAACCAGAAACCAAAAGTAAATACATGTAAGTATTATGATGATTGAATTACAACAAAATGATCTTATTGTTATCCTTGGAAACATTCTTCCTGTCAAGCAAAAATGCTTCAAAATTAATTATTACAGTCATTGTATCAAACACAATAGTTAGCATAAGTATATAAATCATTACAGACTACCCCAAGAGAAAGTTGAAATAAAATCTCTCGGAGGACCTACTCATAATTTGATCATGAAGATAAAACTGCGAAACGTAATTTTACACGTCGTTTTTATAGCGCAATTTATAATAAAAATAAGTGATGTGATACAATAAATGTTTTGTTTTTGTTAACTCTAAAAAATTTTGGTAGACACTTTATATAATGCTTTAATGATATCTCCAACCGTTTACATTACTTCTAAGCGTTTTAAAAAATGTAGTTCATTGTAAGCTCGTTTCTATAAGCTGCCACTGTTGACTGAAAAGTCTAAAGCAAATCACAAAAAAGCTTACAAACAGTAATGTGGTTGGACAAATGAAAAAAAAAGTGTTTTTTTTAACGGCAGAGTTGTATCAAAAAGTATGTTGTCGCTGTTGGCGATAGGTGTATTCGTAACAGTACTTTTTGTTATAGTTAAAAAAATTGAATTGCAATTTTAACGCGTTGAACTAGGTCAATAAACAGTTGGGTAAGAATGAAAAAAAACGTGCGAAAAAAAAAAATTAGCAGGTTGGTATCGGTACATGATATTGTGTTGTTTCTAATTTTAATATATGTTTCGCTGCGCTAACGTTGATTAGCTCTCGAAGCAAAAATTATGTAATTACACAATTACCATTAATCATAGATCAATCAAATAAAAGTAAATAAAAACATAGTTAAGATAATTTACGACTTAATGAATCAAAATTTTTATTACCACATTATGATAGCGTTCTGTGCATAATTTTACAGAAGTGATTTTAGATGTATCTATAAATAGAATTTTATGTTTTAATATATTTTAGGCAGTAAATAAATCTATGTGCTATATTTTGTGTGAATCAAGAATATTCTGTATTCTATTGGACATTTACTTATGTTATTGTGCATAGCTATTTTGTTTATCTTTTATCTCAGTTTGTAAGCAAAGATAGCTCTTACTTGAGAAACGTGTGCAGTCAAATTGGAGAATTGGAGTAATTGGAAAACGCTATCAAACGCTGTGAAATGCATTTTATTTCATATTAACAAATGCTTTAAAAAGTAACCACAAGTAACCTTGTTGACAAAGAGTCATAATCATAGCAAAATAAATAACAAATTGCCAATAGCCAGTGGCGCAACATTGTACCTTTTGTACAGTTTATTTTATTTATACAATTAGAGATGTGTTTTGAACGGATTGTTTATTTTAAAACAGATCCCCATTTGTTAAAATTTGACTCATATAAATCCTAACTTAATGAATCTTACTCGTACAATTGACGTCCAGCAGCCCGGGGGAGATTTTTGAGCTATAACCATACTGTAACGCGAACGCGTTTAGCATTTTGCTAATACTTTTTTGTATTAATTTGTTAGAACAACTATTATTTAGTAGCAGTGGCGCAGATACAACCTATATCTGTTATATGTGATAATCAGTTTGGGAGTGTGCCGACGACTTAATTATTAGTCGAAACTTTGCAGTTGATACTTGTTTCTTTCTTTCTTTCTCTTTTTTGTTATTAATTGTTTAGTATACTTGTTAAAATTTTTGATAGTATCATTTAGTTTATACATTAATAACGTCAGCTGGTAATCAAATTATCTTTCTCATTTTTCAAACACAGAGAATCGATCTGCAAGAGTGATATTATTTTGTTACTAATTATTATCAAACTTATAATTTTATAATTACAATAACAATGGCTACAATGGCTTACGTCATTGTTAATGTATTGAACGTGTAAAAACATAAGATATTTGTTTGGTTTTTTCATGTTGTAATCTTAAAAACAAACTAACTAATAATTATTAATAATGAAACTTGTCATGAGTTATCTTCTGCATAAATCCTTTTGTGTCCGTATAAAAATTTGTTAATTAGTTCTGTTTATAATTGAACATACATACATGGTACATGACTAATTTTTTGTTATTTTTGAGTTGGATTATTTTCTGATTGTTTTTATGTTAATTCGCCAAATGTGAGTTTCGTCAATGTGTTAGTTTAGATACTTGACCTTTTTTTTAACAAAATTTTCATGAATTTATCTTAACGTTTACACTATTTTGTGTAGGATTTTTTGAGAAAAATGCGTTATGTATAATAAAAGATTATCTACTTCTATACACTCGTAATAATGTTAATATCTTTTATTTTATAATGCAAAGAAGTAATTAATTTTTTTAAGTTTGTTTTGTATTTTATAAATAATAAAAATATTGTATATACAAAAATATATTAAAATAGTTACAATGTAATAGTATGTATTGAGCAAATAGTAGAAAAAAGGTCTGAAATAAAATTTTCATAAGCACAAAATAATAAAGAATGAAAAAAAATCAAAATACTAAATATTTTTAGATTATATTCAACATTCAGTTTTATACGCAAATTAATATTTTACAATTTATACCTAAAAACCTTTTTTTTATTATAATGACTGCTATAATAACGAGGTCTTTGTGAATCAACGCTTTAATTAATCAAAGGTTTGCGTAACGTATATTAACCAAATTTTAAAGTATTATCAGCATTACTTTTATTATTTTAACACGTACGCCTTAATGCTTTTACAGATGTTATCTTTTTATTATTTCAGTTTTCTATTTAACTCTAAATTATTTTCGAAATACATTAATTTTGTTAGTTGTATTTTAAAATGTGATTTCATAAAATTTATAGAAATCAAAAATTTGTTATCAAACATTTTTTTTAATTTTATGTGACTTGTAATAAACAGTCTGTCTGCGGTATTCCAAGTTTGATGACGTTAAGAATAAAAATAAATCCTTGATAAACTTATCGCATATCGAGTAAACGTGTTGTTGAATTAGGTCAGTTATCTAACAGCTGTCAATAAACAAACAAATACAAAAAGCAATTAATTTTTTATTTATTAAAAGAATTATTTGCTATTAGCTTATAATATTACACCGTTTCTTTAATCAGCTTGATGACGCACAAAGTATAAAAGTATTAACACAACAACGTATTTACAGACACGTATCAAATTTCTTTAATATTGTTACCTTGGTCAGTTCTGTTTATTAATAAATGAATATAATAATAATGTTTTACCTCTAAATTTGTATTTCATAACTTCTGCTTTAACAAATATTTACAGTGGTTTTGCATTATTAAACTTACAATAACTGTAGGAAATGTAGAAATCAAATAATATGTGTATTAAAATAATATTATGTTAATAAAGCTAGAATACACCGCATTTTTTAAGTTGTGTTTAATACTATGTTACAGAAATAATTTATAGTTTATGCATATTTAATTTTTAATACAGAATTGGTAAAGTTCATTAAAGATATTTGTAGTCAAAGCAGTTATAGTTAAAATTGATTTTATTCTACTAAATATTGAAATAAATGGGTTATGATCAGTGATTATTTAAAATTTATTACCGATTAAATAATGCAAAATTTTAAAATATTACCTTGTTTTATCTACAAAAGCGTACAATTACATTTTTGTATTACAAATGCTCAAACGACTATAATGATAGTGATGTTGAATTAAAAATTTATGTTGTTTTATATAATATTTAATTGTTACAATTTTAATACAATATAAATTTATTTTGAACGATTTTGTTTATTAAAATTGTTTAATTCCAATCACTTATTGATTAGTAAATTATAACAGTAAAACAATATGTATTTAAAGTGCCTATACAAGTGTTTTATAAAAAGTAATACATTAAAAAAAACCTTACGTTAATATCAGTTTGTAATATTTTACGGTATTCTAAATTCTTACAAAATAAATCGTTGCGTCAAAAATGTAATTTTATCTATTGTGTGCTACATAACAGTTTCTAAGGAATACATTTTGTATTCAAATATGTTTCTGAAGTGAATGCAATATATTGCATATATCAATTGCATTTCTGCACACGTCTAAGTTAAAAAAAACGCAAATATGTACAATGATTTAAAAAAATGTTTTTAATAACTGCATGTTATTACATCAAATTTAAAAAAAAAACGCTAACAAATGTATTAATTTTGTTTTAAATTTATGTTTAATAAGTATTAAATTTGATAAAATCGGCGTCAAAAATTTGAAAACTGGTTATTTTTTAATAGGAGAACTTTTCTAAATATTTGTGTATATGTAATTTATTTTTTTTACTAAAATTATCTATAAGTAATTTTTTCCACTACTAGTTGTATACGCTTGCATTGTTACGTATAATAGAAGGCCGTGAAGTTGTACTTTTTTAAGCGCAGGTAAATAATATTTCATTATTAACTAGTAGTTAATAATGAACATATTTACATTTTCTGATAATACTACAACAGTTTCAAAGAAAAAAAGTTTACAAAACTGCGTACCAAGAGCAAGAGATTTTATTTAATGCTAATTTAAGTTTTCAAATCGCTCAATTAATAAATTAATTTGATTTGAAAAAGTAAGTTATTTGAAGTTCGCGCTTAAGTAAATGTGAATATTATTGAGTTAAATATGTTTTAGATATAATCAATGCTTAAAATAATAATGTTTTTAAACAATTTAAACAACTTTAGATATAAAAACTTACGTTATCTGTTTATTTTTGTGTTTTAAATCACAATTAAGAATTACGTCAAAATTAATTCTATTAAACTAATGAAAACTGTCAGAATTACTGACTTGATTTTTAATTTAAAATTAATATCTTAAATTTTAAATTTGATTTAGTAACAGGTAGAAAGGTTTTAATAATTCTAGTAGTGGAAAAAATTGTATATATAACACGGTTGAGAAGTTCATTATAACCTGCGCGATTTATATCCCTCGACGCTTCGCGTCTCGCAATATAATCTATCGCTTAGGTTATAATGATGCACTTCTCAACCTTGATATATAATATACTGTTAATAGTAATTTTATAGTGTTGAACATTATTGTACTTATTACACAAATTGTCTAATATACTTCAAAACTTTCGTTAACCAAAAATAGTTTAGTTTTTTATTTAACAATTAGGTAGTAAAAGTAAAAATTTATTTTGTTATTTTTGAGTGATAAATTAAAAGTCTAGTCTTCTAGTAAATGTATTTAGTAAAAGAACATATGAGAATTGTGCGCACCTCTAAAAAGTTCAAATTACGCGGTATTTTAAGACAAATCAAAACAACTAGGTGGAGCTAAGTTTCTAACGGTTGGCTACGGGTTTTAGTGGTAACTCAGACATTTCAGCAGAGTAATTCAGTATTTCAGTTTTTCTTGATATTAGTTAGGCCCAGACAAATTAACCTTCGGATTACCAAGCAATTTTTAAGGCGCCGATTACCAAGTGGGATCAGATTTGACCCCAAGTTTTTTTTCTTATTTTGTAAAGAAAAACCGATTAATTTGTAATGGTAACCTTAATTAATATTTTAAATTAACGTTAGATTTCATATAAACTAATAAAAATATAAAAATAAAATGTAAACATAAATTAGTGAGGGCAACAACTATTACATATTATTGTAGTTTTTTTCTGGCAATGTTGTTTACATACAAAGAGTTTGCACTTTTCACATGTTTTCGAACATTTTTTGTCATTTGCTCTTGGACATATCTTACAACGACCTCAAATATGACCCCAACGACAATATTTTTTTTACGTTGCAAAACAAATAACAATTGCAAAATTTGTTATATATTATTAAACATTGTTGAAAGAAACTCAGCTATAAAAATATTGGGACAGTTGTAAAAAAAACTTAAGAAAAGACAACAAAAACAACACGTCTGGGGTCAAAAAAGACCCAAATGGTAATCAGAAGGTTAAGACTATAAGTTTTTAATTATCATATAATTATTTTAAAATTAATACTTTCTTAAAGAACACATTTTGATTATATTTAAGAAAGAAGTTTTGTTTTTACGAAGTGATTTGTTTTTATTGTCGTTGCAAAGTAATCATGCACAAACCCTTTAAATAGTTATAGTTAAAATAAATACTTTTTTTGCATATGCTACGTAAATAAACGCAAAAGGTAAAATGAATTCCTACAGTAAAGAAACGCTACAAATAAAGTTAAGTGCTATACGTAACGATGGCAGAAAATTTAGAGAAAAAAGTATAGCTTCCAACGTTGAGGTATTAACATTTAAGAAAAAAATGTTACAAGAATTTTCTTGTAACTCAATAGCTAGCGACTAACTCAGTTTGATTCGGTGATTGGATCGTAGGTTTTGATGTTCTAATTATCAAGCAATTTAAAAAAGCACCAAAACGGTAGAAAATTAGAATTAGATACCCCTTACATCGATCCAAAGCAGAATGAGAACAAACAACAAAACACAGTACAAGTATATTTATGTTATCACAAAAAAATAAATTAGAAAAAAAGAAAAATCAATAACACAGACAATAGTTGTTGAAGTAAGCTCATTTTAATTGAGCAACACGTCGTACAAAAAATTAAACTTGTCGACCCAACTTTTACATTCCAAAATAACAAATTTACAATTGTAAATTATAACACAAAAATGCATATCTCAATAATACAAAAATCAGAGCGCACCGAATATGTTACACACAAGAAAAAAGTTTTATAGTTAATTGTAACAACAACCTGATATGCGCGTACAATCGTCTGTACAACCGACTGACAACGTAAATTGAAAGAATTAAAGTAGCGTGACGTCGCTAATGACAATACAAAAAAATTAAACTAAATAACAAAAATATAAAGTAAAAGTTTTTACAAAACAGCAACAATACTACACCCATTTATACCATGGATAAGTGTGAATAATTAGAAGTAAAAACTTTACTGGGCATTTACATTAGAACATGTACAAAACGTAGAAGACCGGAAAAGTAAGTTTTTCTATGACTAACAGATAATACTTTGCATTGTATGTTTAATTGCAATTAGGCAACGTTGTGCATTGTGATTGTATAATTTCATTTCCGTACAGGTCAAAGCTATTTCCGTACAGGTCAAAGCTATTTCCGTACAGGTCAAACCTATTAACGTACAGGATAATGAATTATGAAAACATAATTTAGAAGACTATTTCAAATATTTTCTGCATCACAAATTATGAAATTTAAAACGAAATCATTGAGTGTCATGTAAAAGGTATTGCATTAGTTTTTCATCTTACAGTTAATTGTCGGAAACGAATTAATAGGCAAAAATTTGCTATTTTAACTTTAGCTTTAAAGATTTTAGTTCTAATTGTGTGCCAGTTATTTTTGTTGAAGTTGCACATTTTAAAATATTAGCCTTACTTGATTCCGGAGAAATAAATGGATATCTACGAAAGTAACTGCTAAGTTGCTGAGGATAAAAATCGTTAATTGTGTATCAGTTTCTAAGGTAGCATTTTTACCCGATTCGTCTATAGTAAAGATCGATTTTTAATTTATCATGGCCTTTAGAATTTCTTGTTGTAAATAATTTAAATTTTGAGGTTATAATTGGAGTGCCTTAGTTTCGAAGAATAAATTTTATATTCAATTTTTGCAAATTCATGTTGCATTTAAATTTAATAAAGACATTATAATTCTATTTTTTGAATACAACCAACCAAGGGAAAAATACTTCTGCTTTACTTAATTTGATGTGTGAAATTAAATATAACCTTGGTAACAATCATCGTTCCAAAGTTGACTATTTTATTTCTTCGTATTCAGATGTTTTGACTATAGAAATGGGTATGGCTACTAGTTTTGAAAACGAAATCAAGATGAATTCGGATAAACCAATTTACAGAAATCTTTTTTACTTAATAAAAAAATTATTTAAATTATCAGTCTATCAATAATAAAATCGCTGATTTTCAAAATGTATTTTACATATGTTTCGAAATTAAAATTATGAAGCTCATCTTCAGAAAACTAAAAAAAATATTAACAATTCATGAAAATTTTAAGATCACAAAAAATTTATAACTTACATTTTTTTAAAAATGTCAAAATTGAGAACTTGTAACTAGATATTTAAAAAATAAAAAAAGTTTTACAGAATGTTAAATAAAAATTAAAGGAAGAAGAAAGGAAGGAAGGCAACTTATTATTTTTCGAAAATTCAATGGTAAATTTAATTCTATTATGAGTTTTTTGAAATTTGATAATCTATTTTAAACAAAATCTAGCTCTTCCAATGGGTACTTCTTCATCAACTAATTTTTCTAAAATTTTTTTAAACAATTTAGAAAGTAAATATATTTCTAAACACCAAATTTTCTTACAAAAAATAATATTTTGGAAGAGATATGTTGATGACATTTTTTGTAGTTTTAATAGTTCTAATGATAATATTAATAACTTTTTTAGATTTTTTAAATAATATTCATAATAGAATTAAAATTACCGTTAAATTTTTAAATAATAATAAGTTGCCTTTTCTTGATTTGTTAATTTCTTTAAATAATAATAATACTTTCGAATTTGAAATTTATATAAAACCTACAACTACTAACCATTTAATACCGTTTGACTCAAATTGCTATATTTCTCATAAACTAGCTTCATTTCATTATTTTTTCAATAGACTTCTTACTATAAAATCTTAAGCTTTCGCGGTTGTTATGTGCCGTATTGTCGTTTGTGAACCCAAACAAATTAGTTTGTTCACGAACGGCAAAGACCAAGTTCTACTTCTTGTTTTGCCTCTCCAGAAAAGACTATGACCAAGCCTAAGTCTGGGTGTTTTACTACGACGCGGTCTAAGCCGAAAGTCGCTTATAATCACAGACTTCTTACTAATCCTTTATCAATTAAAAATTATAAAATTGAATTAGATATTATTTTTAATTTAGCTTATACTAATAATTTTTTTTTAGATATTTATAATGTTTATCACAAACACTTATATAAACATTGTATTAAATTTTACACTAAATAAATACCACTTTTAACAAATTCTACTAACAAATTTTTTCATGTTCATTTTATACCAGATTTTCTTAATTTTTTTAAGAAATTAAGTAAAAGTAACTATTTCAAGATTTTTTTTTCTAATAAAATATCTCTTCGGAAGAACATCTTAGATATAAAAAAAAAAAACTTTAAAATATATTAATAATTTAGTGAATTCTACATTTGCGCAACATGTTTTAGATAATCGCCATTCTCTTTTTTCTTACAAATTATTTCATCCTTCTAATAACATAAATAACAAACAAATTCTTGAATTGCTCGAGTTGATTTATATTAAAATATTAAATAAAAAATTTTTGTTGAACGATCAAACCAATTTCAATTATGATTTTAAACTTAAATTTTCTAAGATTTCTTTCTAAATTGCACCATCTTCCTTTAATTTACATTTAATATTTTGTAAAATTTACATTTTTTAATTTTTTAAATATCTAGTTACAAATTCTCAATTTTGACATTTTTCAAAAAATGTAAATTTTAAATTTATTGTAATCTTAAAATTTTTATGAGTTGTTAATATTTTTTGTAGTTTTCTGAAGATGAGCTTCATAATTTTAAATTCAAAACATATGTAAAATACATTTTGAGAATCAGCGAATTATTATTGGTAGACTGATAATTTAAATAATTTTAATAAATAACCAATAACAATGGATCCGTTTAACAATTTTTGATCTAAATTCTATTAAACAAAAAGAACTCGATGATCACCTACAAGATCTTTCACATAAAGGAATTGTGCGTCATAGCAATTCCCCATATGCCAGTCCAGTTTTTTTTTACTCCAAGAAAGGATTTAGGCAAACGTCTTGTCGATGACTATAGCGCTGTAAATAAAATTATTTAATATGGCTCTTCTTTTTATCAACAAGCAGTTTTTACTTAACTTCAAGGAGCCAAAATATTTACGATATTTGATATGAACGCTGCTTTCTATCAAATACCGTTAACAGAAGAGTTAAAAAACAACACCGCTTTTGTTATGATGATCCAACATTTAGAATATAATTTTTTTGCTATTTGGGTTGAACACAAGTCCCACAGGATTAAATAGACTCAATGCGCATGAGTTTTTAGATTTTCGCTATAAATTTTTTATAAATTACTTTGACGATTGTATTATTTTTTCCAAAAATCTTAGCAAACATATTGCGCATCTCAAATTGTGTTAGAACGCTTTCGTTTATGCGGTTAACATTAAATTCAGAAAAAGCCAAAATTGCTATGTCAAAGCTTCATATACTAGGGTACATTGGTTTATCTGATAGAATTTACATCGATCCATTACGGATTGAAGCTGTTTCTTAACTACCAGCTCCAACAAACGTTAAACAAGTTCAAGAGTTTATTAGAAATGTATCATTTTGTTCGAAATGTATTAAACATTTTTCTGAAATCGTCGCTCCTCTAAATGAATTAAAAAGAAAAACACTAAATTTTAAATAACAATTGTTCACATTTCTGCAAATGACAAACTTGAAAAGCTATTTTTGAGATAACTGTTCTTCGACTACCTAATTTCTCACAACAATTTGTAGTATAAACCGACGCTAGCAACATCGGAAATTCCGTATTATTACTTCAAAAATTTGAAGATGGTATTAATCCCATTTATTTTCTATCCCGAAAACTCTCTATTACCAAAATAAAATATTCTGTTTTTGAAAAGGAATCTCTAGCTGTTATGTTTAGTTTAAATAACTTTAAACTTTCGAAATTTAATTTACCATACAGCACATTCCAAGTTCCTTAAATAATACCGCCGATGGGTTATCTCGGTTATTTAAAAATAATGATTTTATACACCTCAATGATGATTACAATAACTCACGGGTTATGTTGAACTCAATAATTGAAATTTCAGAGGCTTTTATTTCTATATAAAAACATCAACAATATGATGAATATTGCGCATTTGTAACTGCATAAAGAGTGGTATAAATGTAAATAATTTTGCGGTAGAAAGCAGTTTGTTGATTCGTTTTATTGGTAGGAAAAAACTCAAGAAGGTCGTTCTTCCAGAAAAACTTAGAAATTTTATCATCTTTTATTACCATGATACTAAGATAGGTAATCACAATTCTATTCTGAAAAAGTACCGTTCAGTTGCGAGAACATTTTGGTGAGATGGAATCTGTAAGCATGTTAGAAACTATGTTTCTGTGTCACTTATGCCAAATATGTAAATCTTTGAATGTTAAAGTTAATACTCATCTAGCCAGTATTTCTCCTAAAACTACTTGGGAAAAGATTTACATTGATTATGTTGGTCTAATAATAACCTCAAGAAACGGTTACAAATAGATGTCAGTTTGCGTTGATTCATTTTCGAAATGGTTAAGTCTATCCCACTCGGAGTTCGACTGCCGCTGTTACTGTTAAATGTTTAACCGACTTATTTTTTACATATGGTCCTTGTTAAATTATAGTTTTTGATAATGCTAAATCTTTTATGTTCCAGTTTTGTATGTATTGAGGCATACGACACGCGTTTGTATCGCCTTATTAACCCAGTGCAAATTTTAGTTAAAGAAGTAATAGCAACCTTAAATACAATTTAACCTTGATGATTAAACAATACTCCTTAGAACACAAGCGCTGGGATGAAGTTCTTCCATTTTTTGTCTTAACAACAGTACTTTTCATGAGTCTATTGGTACATCTCCAGCATCAATTTTCTTATACAAAGCAATATCAACATATCTAGATAACTAATGGAACCTTCAGTTCTTCTTATCGCACTCAAAACCTCCTTCGGTAGAGGTAATATAAGAACATTTTATTTAGTTAAAGCTCATGAGAAAGCAAAACGACACTATAACCAATGAAAACGTCCAGTACCGCTTTTTTTACTACTCCCGTTTCTGTTATATTAAAGAATCCTGTCACAAACAAAATCTCTAAATCTCACATTCAGTTTTTTAAACCTTATAAAAATTTTAGTATTTTGACTATCTTCTCCTTTACCTTCTTTTATAATTACTTTGTTTTTGTTGTAGTTATACGCTTCGCTTTTTTTTAAGGGAGTGTTACGTGTAACGTAAATATAAATAAGTATTTTAGAATTTATAGATTTTCTACTCGCTAAGTTAGGCAACCCAACTTACGCAGGTTATTTTGCAAAATTCCGCTCTGATAAAGAAGTTGAACTTTGAATTTTTCGGGGCACTTCCGATTCGTTTTTGGTACAGAAAACTCGTGGGGTTACTAATTTGCCCGTGAATGCTGTTGTTAGAGCAAAAGAAAGGAATTACGAGGGTAGCTTTTATTCTAGAAGACGTTTCCCTTTCAAAAAAAAAATTTTTTTTTGATTCTACGTAGATTTTAAGACTTTAAGGTGATTAGATTTTAGGTTTCCAAATAAATAATTAATTTTGTTTGGCATATTATTGTATTATACGATTATGCCATTTACTACATTTCTAATGACTAGATACAAATGATCTGATTGCTGAAGTCGATTTTGTTTATTTTGTTTAGTCTATTCATTCGTTCCACTGCTTTAATTTGTTTATTCTGTACGATACTGGCCAAGAGTAACTGTATGGTTTTCTAAATAGAAATCCTGAAATTTGAGGGAACTAACCTAAATAGAATTGCGACGTTTAATTTTGATAAAAGTAAACTGTTGTACTTCAAGTTAGAAACAGTTAAAAAAACGTTTTAAATTAATCGAATTTTTAATATCGACGGGCCAAGCCTAACCACAGTCCAGAAAAAATGCCCAGTAGCTTACAGTCAAAAAGGAATAAAAGAGATAAGTATAAGTACTGGTAAAAACTACACTTCGTCCGTGTTAATTTATCCCAAAAAAAAAGATAGCTGTTACATTATAAAAGAATCATCCAGTTGGTGCCATCTACATACGGTGAATAAACGGAGAAGTGTATCTAGATTAGTTACAACACTACATAACATGTTAAGCTCGCCGCAGATGATTCAGTATTACTTATATTGGATAACCACTCTAACCACATATTAATACAACAAAACAAAATTACTGAGTACAAAGTTGCAAAGCTTGTGAATAAAGTTTTTATAAAAGTGACTACTATGGAAAAAACATTCGGTTTTTGTTCTTCAGGAATCATTTTGTTTAATTCTGACAAATTTAGCAAAAAAGATTTTGTTTCTGTTCAAGAATTATGATGATTTGTTGTAGAAGCGTGTAAAAAATTAAAGAATTATTTTGTAATATCTGAACTAACCCAAAAAATGAATCCTGTCTCGGGCCCTACAATTTCTGACAGCTAAATTGACCCACAATCTATAATTTCAAAAACGCAACAAGCAAAAGAAAATTTACAGTCTACATATAATTTTGTAAACGATTCATTGTCCAAATTAAACAACTCGTTTTCTAAGTTTCCACTAATTTCTTTAAAAAATTCTCACAAATCTGAAAAAATTTTTTCGTTCTAAGCAAAAACAAATTTTTACCATTACTCTTATAAAATATGTATTAAGTAAGTAGAGAAAAAGAAATAAAGAAAAAAGTACTAAAACAAGTGGAAAAAAAGGAAAGGCCAAGAATAGTAACTCAAAACCAGAATCTAAATATAAAGTTCCAAATTATAAAATACCGGAACTAGTAAAACAAACTGATGACAATAATGATGAACCGCAAAAAGCTTATTCCGCCATTCCAACTACCAATTTCTACAAAAAAGATGAATTCTAGTAACTAGAAAAAAAAATGCTTTTAAAAAAATTACAAAAAAAAATAAACCAATCACCAGAAATTATGAAAAACAAGCAGAAAAGACTAAAATTTTTGTGATAGTGACATCTGCGACGGTGATTGTAACCGACGTTTAAATATGTATATTTGCTTTATGACATACCCTCGTATCTACGTTCGTTTTAATTTAACGTTTTTTTGTTTTGATTAACTCCTGAGGTAATCACTGATTGAAGTATATCAAATCAGCTTTACATTATTTTGTAAATAATTTTTGTTTTAATAAATATATGGTTTTACGTTGTTAAAACTTCCGTTTGTTGTGTCTACGGCGATTTAGCATTTTCTTTGGGGTTTATGTAAGAATTTAAGGATATTTTAACAATTCATCTGTGAGCTTTTGTCAAGGTTTTGTTCCACGAAAATTATTACGCTTTAACTTTTGATTTTTTTGCATCTCTGTTGGATTTAAGAACTTTTAACTTTAAGCTGAATCGGGAGTGTGCTATCGCTTTAGTATAAAATGATTTGATAAATAATTTAAGTCAAAAAGATCTGCTTTAATCTTTGCTGATGTAGCGGTTAACAAAGTTCAAAGGAAATTAATTTACGTTTACGAAGAATTGTGTTTAGTTTCATTCTTGGAATCCGCAATTCCACACGCCTTTTAGCGGATTTTTCGACAACGTACCGAGCAGTATCGTATATTTGGGCCACATTCCTAAATCAAAGCATGTTATCTCTTCAGTGATTAATTAAAATTTAAGGTATTTAAAAGTAACAAGAATACCGTTTGTTTTGCTATTAATTGCACAAAAGTTTTTGATTAAATTCATAACTGTGCGAATTAACGCCTGCTACAATTTAGTTTGGTGCTTTGTGTGAATACAGATTGTGTGATTTCCAATCAAAGTTAAATTTAAAACAATTATTTAAGTAACGATAAAATGCAGACTCAACTAAACAAAAAGCGTTAGTTAGATGAAATAAAATAAATATAAATTTGTGGCCGTTTGCGATGCTATTCAAAATACTCAAACTAGGCAAATAATAATTATTGACAATACCAGAAAGTCAAATCGTTTATTCACAATAACTAAAAAATCAATATCTTTTTATTTCTAAATAATTTGGAACAGTAAACTGCATTTTCTATTTAGACAAAATATTTTCGTAACTAAATGAAAATTATTATTGAAACAGTGCATTATAAACTTTATTAATGCTATTCTTGAATACATTTTATATTACACCCAAGTAACATCCTATTAAATACACACCTATAAAGACTTATTAACAGTGGAATGATTTTGAGTCAAAAAATATATTTGCCGCATTTAATTTTTATTCAAAACTTTTTTGTGTATAAATAAACAAGTATAATCTTCGTAAAAATAAATATATCAAACTTAATGTGTCATTGAATTTTCACACGTTACATTTCTATCAGTAGTAAGATAAACAAAATTTCGTATTTCTTCTGTCACCCATATCTTGCTTTACTATATGATAAATAAATAATCGTGCTTATTGTATTTTTCGGATATGTCAAATAAGAACTATGAAGTATTTTACTTTTATATTTATTTACTATTTTTATTTTTCAAGTTGCTGTTATAGTCTAAAAAAACTGACTACAGACAGTCGCCGTAGAAGAAGTAAGGCAATTTTAGTTTTTATCTTATCTGTATATGTTTATACATTTTTGTAAAATTTAATCTTTATTTATATTAGTATTTATCTTTTAAGAATCTCAAAAAAGAAGGAATTTTTGTATGAGAAATAATTCGTGAATTCATTATTTTAATAAAAACAAGCAACCTCAATTTTAGAAAGAAGAAATTATAGTACTGGCATTACGTTTGTACCAGAATTTAAACAAACCAATTTGGATTACAAAATCTAAAAGCTTTTGTGTTTACGTTTTTAATTATATTGTTAACCAAAAACTGCACTTTGCAATTTTTGTATCAATTCCATTTTCATATATTTTTTTATTTTTGGTCAGTTTTATATTTTTTAGTTAAAACTACGTTTACTTAACAATCAACGCATAAAACCAAAATAATTTTTAGCCTACTGAACAACGTAGTTTTAATTTCAAAACACAAAAAATATTGTGGAAACGTTAATCTAAATTGTAAATTAACATTTATAAAATAAGCAGTAAAAAGTAACAAAATTTTTTACTTTATAGCAAAATTGTTCCGAATTTAAACTTCATTTTCGTAACATCTGTAGTAGTTGGAGAAGTGAAGTGTATTTTTGTGTGTAGTTATTTTAACAGCTATAAAAAACTAATTTCAACATTCAACGTCATCGAATCAAAAAATTAAATTTTATTTGTTATTTTGAATTAGTAAAATAATGATTCAAATTTTATTATTTAATCAGAAACGGCGTTTTAACAAATTTTTATTTGTATTTTATAATCAGTTAAAAAACACATTTTTATCTATTATATGAAATAAGTTAAATGAGAATTGCATTTTTATTTAACGTTCAAAATAATTTAAGAAACAATTAGATTTGTATTTGTGTTTTTAAATTTTTTTTTGCTTTTCATAATATTTCTTTTATGATAGTTTAGATTGATTGATATTCAGAATAGTGTTTCGTAAAATTATGGTTACTTTATCAATAAGATTATATTTTGTAAGATTTATGAGTTAAAACAATTTCATAAAAATAATTAATCATTTTTATATTTCTAATTTTTTTTGTTTGCAAATATATAATTTTCATCGCGTACACAAAATTTAAAGTTAGATAAATAGAAAAGATATAATTTATAAGATGCTCTTAGTTTTTGACAGATTAAGTTATTGAAGATTCTACAATAATTGATCTTTTATTATCAGATTTTTTATTTATTGTTTTGTATTTATATTTTATTTATACAAAAACGTAAAATATAATTTTGAAACGCACAATATTAAAGTAACTTGTAAGCAAATTAAAAGTTTTAACGCAATTACCTATTTAATGAAAGCAAATAATATTGTTTAACTTAACTTAAAAAATGTTTAAAACACATTAAATGTGTTTACAATTTTTTTACAACTAGGTAAGATTCTATAGCTATTTTTTTAATTATAAAAATGTTCGTAAAAACTAAAATAGATTTATTATTCTATGTATTAATAATTTATTTACATTTTTACTGCATGCTGCTCTTGATAAGTACTGTAGTATTCTTTGTAAATATTATGCAAATTTGTAGAAAACAAAAAATTTATGTATGTTTATATTAATACAATATAAAATTTAATTAGTAAAATGGCATATAGATGCTGGTTTTACTTTGTCTTTACTTATCAAATTATAATTTATCCTTTCTGTCATGACATATATGAAACAAGCGGTAAAATTAAATTTTATCTAAAATGCAGGTACTTCAAAATTTAATATAAAATCTATCATGTGAACGTAATTAGATTTAGCGTAAGTGTAGGTTTAAGGCGTATTTTACCTACATTGATGTTTTTAGTATACAATAGTTTTAATCTTTGAATTTTAATACGTCCATTGCTTTAACGTTATTAACTTGCTGTTAAAATTAATACAATGTAATTAACAACCAACTAAAAAAAAAAAGATTTTAAAAGTAAATAAACACGTTTTTTAACACAAATATTTTTTTCTATTACTAGATAATACTACTTAATAATGAACACATATACATTTTCTAATAATTTTATAACAATTTTAAAGAAAAAAGTTTATAACAGTAACTACCAGAGTTTTTCTTTAATGCTATTTTAAAAATTTAATCCTTACACATATGTAACGCAAATTGCAAACTTATAGATGGCAGACATTATACTACCTGTATAGTTCATTGTAACATAAATTTTGCGTGTTTTACCAGTTTGGTTTGTGTGTTTAGCAGGTTGATTTGTTAAGTGTTGTTTTACATTATTGTAAAAAATGGAACCTAGATTCGAGTAAGTACTGTTTTTGTATGTTGCTTTACAAATAATATTTAAAGAATAGAAAGGTTTACAAAAATATAAATACTAAGTAGGCAATATTATTAAAATAAATTTTTAATTTTTTTTTGTTATTTGTTCTAAAAGTTTGGTTACCTATAAGTAACGTTAAGATGAAATGTTAGCAGAATTCCTTAAATTCATTTTGTTGTTTATTTTGTTTGGAGTTTTGGGTTTTTTTGCTTATCTGATAAAAATATAATTACACTGAAGATTATGACTGTAGATGAAAATGTGATGTGGGTTTTTTTTTAGACGGGGGTTAACAATTCAAGAGGTGTTAGACCAAAACTCCTAAAGTTAGTTCACTAATAGACAAAGATTCTGGCGATTAACAAGACGAAAACTTCGTGCTCAAGTAGAAATTTGACAGAAAAATAAAGACCGGATGAATAACGAAGCAGTAATTCATGGCAAAAATTCTGATGCAGGTAGAAACGTGGTTTGTTCCAAAAAAAAACAATTAAAATTTTTATGGACATCAAGCAATCTTCAGAGCAGGAATGCAAATTATCCGGATTTTTCAGAAATTTGTAATTGTACACCTGTTGAAATTTTGGAATGACAAAGTTATTCCAAGTCTGCGTGGAGCGCGCACAGAGTGCGGACGTTTTTGAGTGTGCTCTAAAAGTAGTGATTAAATTAAGTTGAAGAATTAATTACAACTAGTAAAGCTCTAGAGAGCATTACTAGAGTTAACAATAAAAATGTCTACAGCAGCAAGTTGTGCAAAATATAATGTTGATCTAGTTAAAAGTGATAAAATTGTATGTTGTGCAGGGGTTTGTGATAGGATGTATCACTACAAATGTGGTAACATTACTACCGACGAATACGGTTTATTGATGGCTAAACGTAATTTTGGTTGGTTTTGTAAACACTGTGTAGATAGAAAAAGTTACATGGCAATTATTTTGGATGGTATGAAAGCATTAAAATAACTGAAGGATGGTGTTCATAAGAAGAATGAAAAGATTGATAATGTTAACCAACAAATCATAGTGAATCAAAATAAATTAAAAAGTTATATAACTGAAATAATTGAAGAACGATCACAACCAACATATTTGGATAAATTAAAATTAAATAAACATGAACCAGCTTTAACAATAAAACTTAAAAACGTAAAACAGAAAAGTGTGGATACTAAGAATGACATTAAAAAATGTTTTGACCCTGCGGATATGAAAATAACTGGAATACGACCGGTAAGTAATGGTAGTATACTTATACCAAAGAAAAGGTTGCCAAGAATAAAAAAATTCATGGATTGTCTAAAAATTTGTAGCCGGAAATAATCGAGGAAAAAATCAAAATGCAGAACAAACATCTAAATTTAGAAAAATCCTCTTTAAAGGTTGTACACACAAAAGAAAGTAAAAATTGGAAAAGTTATATAGCTTATGCAGAAGTAAATGCGTACACGTATTGGGTTATAATAAAATAACAAAAGATAAGCGTAGGTTGGGATAGATGCATAGTATATAATGCTATTGAGATCAGAAGATGCTATTGATGTAATGGATTTAACTATAAAGCACAAAATGCATGTCCAAAATGTGCTAGCTCACATGGGTTACAAGAATGTAAAACAGTCGATGCAAAAGAAGGTTTGGACAAATAAGGCAATGTTTACATTTGGCAGATAATAATTTCCCTGGCAAAAACGATAAAGCATGGAAAATTCGTCTTTTGATAGATAAGTTAAAGCACAAATTTTTGAAAAATATTGTACTCGAGAAAAACGTAAATCAGGATGCTATGGTTAAGTATTTCGGACGGCATAGCTGTAAACAGTTCATTAGGGACAAACCTATTTGGTTTACTTATAAATGTGGTCACTAAATACCAAAGGAAAATACTTAATCAACTTCAACGTATATGAGAGCAAAAACCCTAGAAGCCAAAACAGTGCCAAATTACTCTACGGAAAAGCAACTACTCTACTACTAACCATGTGGTCCGGAAACAAAAAAGACTTACCATACAAATTGTATACAGATAATTTGTTTACAAGCGCTACCTTAATTCGTGATTTGCGAGAAACTGGCATTTGGGTTACTGAAACAATGCAAGAGGAATTCCGTTACCTGACAAAAAAAATTAGTATAAAAAACCTAAAAGCAAACACCATTTCATCTTAGATGGTAAAAATGAAAGTCTTTTTGTACGAGCATTGACAATAATATGGTAACTGTAGCCTCAATTTGCTTAGAAACCAAACCAATCTCTTTTGTGAAACAATTTTCCTAAAGAGAAAAAAAATTATACAAGTTCCTAAGCCTAGTTTTATTGAAAAGTACATCAATTCAATGGAAAACACTGATTTGATGAACCAAAATGTCGTTAGGCACCGAATTTCGATAAGATCCAAAAAATGATGGTGGTGATTTTTTTTGGATATTAGATGTCACCATCCACAATGCATGGCATCTTTACAATAAAGCAAGCGGTTTTGTGCAACAGCTAGATTTTTGCAGAAATTGTAACTACGTACTTGTCAAAATATGGTACAGCAGCCAAAGGTCAAGGTAGATCTTTTTTAGTTGTATCTAGCAGTTCGGGAAGTAGAGTAAGCAATGATATCAGATATAATATACTTGTTCACTTTTTGACACATATTCGAAATAAAAATAGAAAACGTTGTGTATATGAAAAATGTAACCCAAGTGTATAAAACATGTGCATAAAATGTAATCTCGGTTTTTGCATCGATTGTAACGTTGCTTTTTATCGAAACTCATAAACACAATTTTATTCTAAAGTATATAAACATATTTTTCTGCTCATATATTTTTCTAGGGTTACATATACATATGTAACACCTGTATATTTAAAAATAAAATTTAAAAAAAAAACAAGTTGTTTTAGTTTCAGGTATCATTATAGATGCCCCATTTTCCGTGGAAAATGATTTTTTGCAAAAATTTAAAAATTTAGTTTATTCAGGGTTAAATCGTTCATTTAACAAATGAAATTAATTTAAGTTATTTAGAATTCGCGCTTAACAAAATGTGAATATTACTAAATTAAATTTATTTTAAATGTAATCGATGCTTAAAGTAATAAAATTATACAGAATTTTAGTAACTTTAGCAAAAAAATCATGTTATCTATTTATTTTTCTCTTATAAATCACAATTACGTCAACATTAATTGTATTAAGCTAGTGACAGCCACTATTCACAATCACAAAAAAAACACTTAAGTTTTAATTAGTTTTGATTAAAAAAAGAATTCTAGTAGTGGAAAAAATTGTATATACAACACGGTTGCGAAAATTATTGTAACGAATTGACAGATTAGGTTATTTTTTATTATTTTCTCACCGAAATTCTAAGCTGCCGCTACTTGCATTGAGGTGATTTAATTACTAGTAAGAGATTGCAGATTTAAGCTTTTGCTGTAACAAAATATTTAAATAGTTTAAAAATTTTTTTAAGTGCATTTGCACGAAAAAACAACTAGCAATCACAATATAGATAATTAAAATAATTGAATGAATTTCCAAATTATATCCTAAATCATGTTATACTTAAGTACTACAGAAGCATAAGACGATATTGTAACAAATTTTAAAACTAATGTATTAATACTGAAAATATTTACACGAACCGAACTAATTAAATCTAAGGATATTTAATAAAAACACACCAATTTATATAGTACTATCACTCTAAAAATAATGTCCGCGGATAACTTATATCTATCTTAACACTGGCACTTGTTTACATTAAAGTCACGTACGTTTTTAATCTGTTGTATTTATCTCGACACGCGTTAATCACTTATTTATTTAAACTTGACTAATCTTCTTAACAATGTTGACTTCAAATTACGGAAATAACTGACTTAATTTGATGAGATTAGCTTGTATCGTTTTTATATATATTGGCCACCCTTCGAGAATTTTCCACATCTTTTCTAAACGTACTAGTTGTTAATAGTAGCTTTGTGAATGCTCTCGAAGTTAAACGTTTCAATATTATCATGAAGGTGATATCTTTTGTAACATTTTTGTTGTTTTTGTGCATAAAAATATCGTACATAAACGTTGCAGTTACGGAATCTTTCGTACTTTTTCTATTAATATAATTTTTTATGCTGTTGTAAATGTACCATCACAGCATCTATAGTACATTCAACATTGATTTATGATCTGTTCATAATTTAATTTTTTTTTATCTATCTATTATATCTGTTTTCTTGTAAAATGTTTTAAATTAAATTTAACAAAAAAAATGTGACATTAACAATTATGTATATCTAATGAATACATATATTCTAAAACAGCTTATTGTCATAAATTTGTTTAAAAACGCATATTTTATTCAATTTGTCAAACAATTTTTGATTGTTTTGACTGTAAATTAGATCAAAATTATTTCAGTTTTAAATATTGCGTGCAGAAGATTGTTTTCGGTCAAATCTAAAGTCTAGTACCATCAAGTTTACAAAAAATAGTGTGCAAGAAATAATGTTTCTATTATAAATTAAGATGTGTTTTTCCCCAAAAAATCAAACACATTGTCTCTTAGTTTGTTATACTACAAATACAACATTTGACTATTTTTGTAGAAATTTTACCCCTTAAAGACATTTAGAAATATTAAAAAATGACGGATGTCATTTTCATGTATTTACAAATACAATTTTAAATCTTTTAATTAAACTTTTGACAAATTATAGTTGCTAAAAATAAGTCGTAGTGGTTTTCAACATAGAGAATGATAAACTGACAAATTGTATAATTTAAAAGTAAAAGTGGTACATACTACTGGTGTCATATTAGCAAAAGTTCTCAAAAAAAAAACCTATTGCAAATAAAATTTGTAACATTGGATAAGATTTGTTTATTGTTATACAAAACTGCTACAACTACAGCAATAAAAAGCCGAAACGTATACCAATGTGTGCCTAAATAGGGACAATAGGATAAAGTGTTAAAAAAATGATAGTTAAGTATACTTGAGTCACTAATCATGATTCCAGAAAAATAAAACAAACTGTTAAAATAAAAAAATTAAGACTAAAAACAAGTAATAATAAAAACTACACTGAGCCAATTGTAACATCCTAACTTAAGGGTGACAGTCTCTAAAGCAATCTTGTTCTATGCAGAGTATTACTCTACATTTTGAGCAACTCCATCTAGATTTTTTGTGACATTGTGTACACTTCAGTTTCTATCTTTGTTACTTCTTAAACTAGGTAGTAAATGAGCTGCAGGTCGCTTTTTTGGCTTTGCCAACTTGTCATTACAAGCAAAGTAATAACAAAGTATCAATTTTTCAAACTAAAGCAATGACATTGAATTATCAGATACTAACTGATAAAGTTTCCAACCATTGACCATCGCTATGTTTAACTGAATGGTAAAATTTACCCACCACCATTTTTTATCTCTAATAGAAATCCTGGTCGTGCAAATTAACCCCGGGCATTTGATATTTTTTCTTTGACTATCGATGACCAGCGTTTGACTTTATCACAAGAGTCCAATGTGTCAAAGTTTTTAGCAATTGAAACAGCATTCTTGTTTGCCATCTGATGAAAAGATAGATAGAGTTACTAACATAAAAATGTTCTCTTGTTTTTTCAATAATTTAACATTTGTCATTAGACATTTTTTAGTCCGATTTGTCTTTATTGTTCCGGTGGCACAAAATCATACATCTTTTAGCGTTTTTAGCAAACCATGACTATTGAAATAATTGTGAAAAAAATTATGTGGTCAGTGGGTACTGCAATAACTCTCAGTAAGTCAAAAACTACTTGAGATCCCAGCGTTAGTTTGCTATTTTCAGGTGCTTGAAGATTATTTTTGGCATCGCAGTATGTGTTAAAACGATAATAGCATTCCGCGGAGCTGCATATCATCTAGTTTTTGTGGCCATAACGCACTGGTTTGTTTTTTACGTAGTGTTTACTAGAATGTCGGTCATAAAACTTCACCATTGCTTTGCTGTTAGGCAGGTTTTGATGATGTATGCCCCACCAATAAAATTTTTGATTGAGTTTTGTCATTATCGGTTGTTACTTAACTATTTTATCTGTGCAGTTCAAACTTTCATTGTCAGCCAAATGAATGTATTTTTTGATCTCTCAGAATCTATTTCGAGCCATGGTTCTTGAGACAACAGACACTCCCAGGTTTTCATCAAGACTCTTATAGTAAAACGTTTGGTTAGTAGTTTCATAACTCGTTAATTAAATGTAAAATTTCGAAAAAAAAAATTTAGCTTTTGAAACAAACAAAACATCAAGTATATTTTTTGTAACAAATTTGTTTAGTGCACCAAGTAATCAAATATCTTTGTTGCGTACTGCAACTTGTTAAATAAAAGAATGTATTGAAATTAAAGTGAGTATATTAAATTCGTTATTTTGTAATTTACAAGTTTACTTTACGAGTTCCGAATTCATACTGACTAAAAGGTACAAACCAAAAGGTTTTATACACATCAAAGTATTACTAAACGTTTACAAGAATTATGTATAATAGATGGTTTAACATGGAAAAGGTTTCCAAAATGAATTCACAGTAAAACGAGTTATACAGAACAAACTATTACTAATATAAGTTTACAAGAATTAAGGTTAATAGATGGTTTAACATGAAAAAGGTTTCCAAAAGAATTCACAGTAAAACGAGTTATACAGAACAAACTATTACTAATATAAGTTTACAAGAATTATGTACAGTAGATGGTTTAATATGAATCATCCGCCAGTTCACAAAATTGTAAATACAGATAACATAATCTGTCCTAACGGCCGTCTTACAATCGCTTCAACATGCCGCCACCTTTGAAACAATCCACTGAAAGTTTCAACAATCGTACAAGTAAATGATTGAACAACTACATTTAGCTCATGCAGTGCGATTATCACTATGGTTATTGTAGTTATCACTAATCGGTAAGACACAAATTTTTGTTACCGGTCGTTTATACACTCCGTTATTTGTTTTCACACTCACAACACGAACAACACTGTCACTACCTGGGTGCACTTGAACAATCCTTTCAAGACACCATTTTAGAGGAGGTAAATTTTCTTCTTTGATGACCACCATTTGCCCTTGTTTGATCACGTTAGCATTTTTTATATGCCACTTTTTTCTAACTTGTAATTCCGATATATACTCTTTAGACCAACGTTTCCAAAAATGTTGTTTCATCTTTTCTAAGCGCTGGAATCTACTGAGCCTATTGTCGTTGACATTGTACACCATTGGCTCTGGTAGTGCCATCAAACTTTGGCCAATAAGAAAATGACCGGGAGTGAGAGGGAGATCATTAGGGTCATTGGATAAAGGCGATAACGGTCTGGAGTTTAAGCATGCTTCGATTTGAGTAACTATTGTATTGAACTCCTCAAACGTAAGGATTGATTCACCCACAACTCTTTTAAAATGAGATTTAAAACTTTTAACCCCCGCCTCCCAAAGGCCTCCCATGTGAGGAAACCGACTAGGAATAAATTTCCAACAAATACCTTCTTGATGCAGTTCAGTTAAAATAGTATTGTTTATTAAATTAAGAAAAGTATATAATTCCGACTGTGCTCCTTTAAAAATGCTAGCATTACCTGAAAATACATTTTTGACTTTGCCTCTGCGTGCTATAAATCTTTTTAATGCAGCTAAAAATTTTTCTGACGTCAAATCGCTAACGAGTTTTATATGTATTGCTTTAGTAACCATGCAAACAAAAATACAAACGTATGCTTTGGTAATTTTGTAATTTCTGGTTGCGCGGTCACGTAACTTAAAAGGTCCGCAGTAATCTATTCCGCAATTGATAAATGGTCTTTCAGGCATTATACGATAACTTGGCAGATCTGCCATGATATAATTTGTATCTGTGGGTTTTGTACGAAAACATTTTATACATTCATGTATTACCTTTCTAGTTAAATTTCTACCTGAAAGTATCCAAAATTTTTCACGTAATGACGCTAGTAACAATTGAGAACCTGCATGTATTAATTTGTTCAACCTACCACCTACTCTTAGAACACCTTCAGAATCTATAAAAGGATTCAGTTGTAGCAACTTACTACCCTGTTGAACACAATTATTTTTCTTTATATTGTCGATTTCAAGCCCGAACATTTGTGATTGTGCAATCTTCACTAGTGTATTTGTTGCATCGTTTAATTCAGTCACGGTGAGATGACCGTATTGTTTTGTTTTTGTAAGAGAATTTTGTTTGAATCGATTAACGTATGCGACAACGCGTTGGAGCTTTATGTATGACGAATATTTGTCAAACAAATTAAAATCTACGTTTGTTACTAATACAGTCAGTTTTGACTTACGAATTTCTTTATTGCACTCGGAAGACGAGTTAATTTCATTTATGTATTTGACTGCCCATTCTTTGTAAGACAATTTTAACCAGGGAGGACCATGCCACCAAGTTTTTAAATTAATTAATATAGTAGGACATACTCCCCGTGATATAAAATCGGCAGGATTTTGATCAGATTTGACATAATACCACTCTGCATCTGAAGTTAAGCTCTGAATTTGTGAAACCCTATTCGCTAAAAAAACCTTCCATGTACTTGCTTCGGCATTTAACCATGATAATGTTACAGTAGAGTCACTGCACAAGTACGTTCGATTTACAATAATATTAAGCGCGGTTTTAACCCTTTTCATAAGTTTTGATAATAGCAGAGAATCTGGGAATAGAAATAGACTTTATTGGTGCAACTTTTGATTTCGCGCATAAGAGGTTTATGTTTACTTCCTTGCGGTTATTTACGCTTCGAACGTACACACATGCCCCATATGCTATTTGGGATGCATCTGCAAATCCAATAAGGTCGATAATAATTGAGTTGTCACTTTTAATATATCTTGGTATTTTTAAATTGTTTAATTTTGATAAATTATTATAAAATTTCTTCCAGTCTGTAGAGAGATTTTGTGGAATGTTATCATCCCAGGATATTTGTAGTTGCTACAGTTTTTGCAGCAATATTTTTGTAACAATTATGATTGGTCCTAAAAGCCCTAATGGATCATAAATTTGAGATATTACAGACAATATTGTACGTTTGGTTACGGGACGATTATCTAGTACATCTCGAATTTGGTAACTTAATTGATCACAATTAGAGTGCCACAGAAGACCTAATGCATGTGTTTCATTATTGTCCCCTATATTTAAAATTACGTTTGAATTAGAACCCGAAATTTTTGATAACAAATAAGGATTATTTGATGCCCATTTATTTAGTGAGAAGCCCCCGGATTTAAGTATAGTTGATATCTCATTATACAAAGATTCTAATTGTTGAACATCATCTGATCCGGTTAATAGGTCATGGACATAAAAGTCATCTTGAATGATTTTACTAGATATGGGAAATTTTGATTGATGTTCATATGCAAGTTGCTGTAAACATTGTATCGCTAAAAACGGGGCACTAGCAGTACCATAAGTGAAAGTATTTAATGTATAAGTATCGACTGGTTTGTTCGAATTTGACCTCCACAATACTTTTTGTAATTTCCTATCGTCTAGGTTGATTAAAATTTGTCGATACATTTTAGTAATATCTCCCGTCAAAACATACTTGTGCATTCGAAAGCGTAAAATAACTGATATTAGATCAGTTTGTAATTTGGGACCTATGTATTGTAAATCATTTAATGAAATACCATTATCAGATTTGCACGATGCATCAAACACTACGCGCAGTTTTGTGGTGAGACTGTTGTCCTTTTTTACGAAATGATGCGGAATATAATATGAATTTTTATCATTATCATGAGTTATCTTTGACAGATGATTTAGAATTACATATTCCTCCATAAATTGAGTGTATTCTTCCTTAAGTTTAGGATCTTTATTAAGTTTCTTTTCAATTGAATAAAATCGTTTTAATGCAATGTGTTTTGTTTCTCCTAAACTACTAGCTGATTTTTTAAGGGTAATTTTACAATAAATCTGCCTGTGGGATCCCGTTGAGTAGTAGCTTGATAAAATAATTCTACTTGTTTATTATCCTCTGATTGAGGTAAATCATTATCAATATTCTCTAACTCCCAAAACTTTTGCAAGGCCTTATCAATCTCGTTTGAGCATACAAGATTACACTGGATTGTTGAATTATACAATTTTTGAGAGATTTGACCCGATACGACCCAGCCTAATAAAGTTTCCTGTAGTATAGGTTTATGTTTTCCTAAACTTAACTGTCTCGATTTTAATAACTGCCAAAATGTTTCTGTCCCAATTAACATATCCAAATTGCTGGATATGTTGAATTCAGGGTCTGCTAGATTGATATTCTGAGGTATATTTAAAACCGATTTATCAAAGTTATTCGATGGCAAATTATCAGTTATTTTTGGAATAATTAAGCAATTTATATTTGAATTAAAACGATTGTAAGTAGACCTTATGTTTACTTGCATACAAAACCTAATTTTACTTAATTTACTGTTTAATCCAGAAACTGCAATTTCTATTTCCTTTTGAGGTAAGTTTAGTTTTTCAGAAAATTTCGTTGTAATGAAGTTACTCTGGGACCCACTGTCTAACAAAACTCGACATGAATGAAAATTTCCGGTTTTATCCGGAGTCTTTACAACTGCGGTTGATAGTAATACTTGATTTGATAAGTTATTAATATGAGCATTAACTATTGGAATTACAGCTGTTTCATATTTTGTTGATTTTGTATCGACACAGTTTGTGTATCTTGAGGTTCTGTTAAATGTAGCAACGAATGATGTCGTTTTTGACAAGTTTTGCATTTTGCTAATATTTTACAACGTTTTGTTGTGTGATTTTCTCGTAAACAATTTACGCATAATTTTTTTTGTTTCACTTCTTTAAATCTACTGTCTGGTGAAAGCTTTAAGAATTCTACACAATCGTTAATAGTGTGATGTTTTGTACAAAATGAACATTTTAATTGATCAGTTGATACGTACGCGTTTATTTTTGATTTAATCGTAGTTTTACAGTTTTTATTATCTGAGCTTAATGTTTCTAGTAATCTACATTTATCCTCAAGAAAATTTAAAAGTTCATTTATTGTCGGAAATGACTTTTGTTTAATTCTAATAGCGGGTGCTTCCCATTCTCTACGAGTGATAGAATCTAGCTTATTTACTATCAAATAAATAATGATGGTATCCCAATGCCTAACAGGTTGTTCTAGTGCTTCTAGTGCACGTAAATGCTTATTTAGACCATCATGTAATTGCTGTAGTAATTTTTGCGATTCTTTTGTCAACTCTGGTAATTGAAAAAGCGCTTTAATTATTTACTAGAAGTTGTTTGTTTTCGAATCGATTAATTAACATTTTCCATGCAATTTTGTAGTTTTCAGTAGAAATTTCTAACGATTTTAATAATTCTGAGGCTTTGCCTTTAAGAGATAACCGCAAATAATGAAATTTTTGTATATCTGATAGGTTACTATCATTATGAATGATTGACTCAAATGTATCTTTAAAATACATCCATTGGTCAAAAGAACCGTCAAAGGTAGGTAACGGAATAGGCGGTAATTTAACAAGTTTAGTATTATTGTTACACACTGAACTCGGTAGCGAATCTGACGTTAGTGCATGATTTATATTTAATTGCTTTGTTAAACCTTTTGCTTGGGCCAAATATTCAAAAAAATCATTTTCAAATAATTTGCGCTCAAGTATTTGATTTTCACACGAAGTATCTGTTTCTATTAATTCTATTTCTGTTTGAATAATTTCGAATTTATTTTTAAGAGTTTCAAATTCTTGCACACGAATTTCTAACTGAATTACATCAATTTGATTGCTGTCCAATTTATCATAGTATGATTTAAAACGAGTTAAACTACCTTTAATAATACCCCGTTTTGTACGTAAATCTTTAAGCGAAGTCATGATTTTGATTTGATTTTTTACGATAATATATAAAGAAAACAAATAGATTTATTAATACGTAACTATAAACATATCTAGTCTGCAGTAGCCTAGTTATTGTTACCAAATGTATACAATTTTATTTAATTTAGAAATTAATAGTAACACAATTAACGAAGCATGCCACAAGGAAAGTGCGATTTATGGATAAATGTAAAGGATTACTGACCTTGTTGATGGCTTGAAGTGTGTTTCTGCGTAGTCTTCTAATTTCTTACGATTTTTTGCGTCACGATATTTAATCACTAAGTGATGCAATTTTAATTGTTTATTTATGAGCAACACTGATTCAATTTGTTTCGAAGGACCAAAATGTTGCGTACTGCAACTTGTTAAATAAAAGAATGTATTGAAATTAAAGTGAGTATATTAAATTCGTTATTTTGTAATTTACAAGTTTACTTTACGAGTTCCGAATTCATACTGACTAAAAGGTACAAACCAAAAGGTTTTATACACATCAAAGTATTACTAAACGTTTACAAGAATTATGTATAATAGATGGTTTAACATGAAAAAGGTTTCCAAAATGAATTCACAGTAAAACGAGTTATACAGAACAAACTATTACTAATATAAGTTTACAAGAATTAAGGTTAATAGATGGTTTAACATGAAAAAGGTTTCCAAAAGAATTCACAGTAAAACAAGAATTATGTACAGTAGATGGTTTAATATGAATCATCCGCCAGTTCACAAAATTGTAAATACAGATAACATAATCTGTCCTAACGGCCGTCTTACAATCGCTTCAACAATCTTGTCATCGAACAATTTTGCAAACACTTCAATTAGTGATACATTTTTTATGTTTATTTTTCAGTACATTTAAACGATCACCACAAAACGTGGTTGCTGGCATACTGGTTTCAATAAACTTTTTTGTCCAGTTTGGATGTACTATTCTTATTTTGGCATGTTGAGATTTCACTTGTTCTTTCATCGCTGCTGTTTTGGCGAGGAAGCTCAATTTTACCGGCTGCAACAATATAGAAAAAAAATTTCTCTGTTCTTATATGTTTGTGTTCGTCCAAATGTTTTTTTATCTGTCTGTTGATCAGCATGAGGTAGTATAAAAACCATATCAATTTCATGTTGAGTCTTTGTAGTGGCGATGCCTTTCATAAAATTTTTGTGGAGTTATTTCTAAAATAACTTCTGGCGTCAAAAAAAACGAAAACAAAACAAACATTTTGTAATAAAAATATCTTTTAAAAAAATATTTCTGCCCAGTGTCCTCAAATGAGAACAATTAGTTTGCGTTACTTAATTGACCGTTAATTTTCCAAAACTGTTCAAAATGTACATGCGATAAGCAACATCACAATGAGAACAAGTTTTAGTATAACAAGCACAGGCAAAAATTGAATTATAATATTGTAAGATGTTTATATCACTATTCGCATCGCTGCACTGTAATAACTGCATATAGTATGGTTTTTTTTACGTTTTACAACCTTTTGTTAATATGCGAAACTGTATAGACTATTTTGTCACAAATGCAAAAAATGCAATGGGAGATAATGGATTAATTAAATAGTTAGAAAACAAACAATATAAATCTTTTTTTATAAAATAGCCAATTTCTTGAAAATTTTAAACCCAAATTAGTTCACCGGCTGTTCTTCTTAAAGAACGTCTCCTAAATTATTAGCAAATGGCTCATGCGTTGACATATTAGATTTGAAAAAACATTGTAAAGAGAAAGTCGTCAACAATAACAGAAAGATACATAGCAAATTTAATGAGCGACAAGATTGCTAATAAAATCTTTCACCAAAAATCAATACAGAATCCTAAAAAAATTTAAGAAACAGTTAGGAAACAATCTTTAATTAGTATATTATGCAAATTAACAAATACGTAAACGAAAGTTTTTCATAGCTAGCAGCTGATCGCGTAGCATGTTTACGTTTTGCTTTAAATTATTTGATCAAGCTAATAATTTGTAAAAGAAAAAACCTTATCTCTTCTAATTTTTCTTCTGGTTACATGTATTTGCACTGTAGTAAATTTTTGGTTAGTATTGTGAGTCGCCTCGTCGCTGTGCATTTTGTATAACATCTGTGCTGGGTTTTTCAATGCAGATGTGAACTAAATGGCTAACATGGGCCTACATTTTATCATGTGATATTGTTGCCCTTAAAACAAATACGTTTCCACCCAATTCTAAGGCCCAAACGTAAGTTTAGGGCTTGATCAACGACCGAGGTGTACCGTATCCTAACGTGATAGTACTCGTGTTGACAATTTTTTGATAAGCTTTTTTTTTACGGCGGTCTAACGTCCGCGGATTGTAAACTTAATTGTGAACAATGTATACGGGAGGGAGCGGTTTGCCGTATGACTGCTGTCCTTAGAATAGTAGTCACTGTACCCATTCTTGAGGAACTGTCCTAGACAGGAACTGGAGGCACGGTTTGCAAACGTCGCCCGTTTGATACACGCTGGTAAATCTCGAAGCAGCTCGTTTCGACGCGACCACGTCGACGCGTCATTTTGACACCGTCGTTTCGACGCAAGATCATTTTGACGCCAGCTCATCTTGACGCAAGATCATCTCTACGCAAGTTCATCTTGACGCGAGTTCATCTATACCGCCTTTACTTCAAACTAAAAGTAAGGTATTTTGATTCGATTTTTACAATTACACTAGTACACGTATCATCAATATATGAATAAAACCAGATTCAAATATATATTAAGTAATAATTATAGAAGTAATAAAAAATAAGAAACAATATGCATCTTAATCCATGAGAAAATTGTGTACGATGCCTCTAAGGTATTCTAACATCATCATTTTATTGCCATAGTATCAAATCAGGTCTTTATATTATGTACCTATATTTTCCTAATTGTCTTTGACCTATTTAACAACCTATATTGCATTTTTTTATAACTAAACAAAATAAGTACTTCTAGATACAAGCCGATACTTACATTACATTAAAGAAATTACCATAACGTTGAATGAATCAAAAATACAAAATTCATGATTTAAAGGATGAGTTCTCGTCGAGATGAGGTCGCGTCGAAATGAGGTCGCGTCGAAATAATCTTGCGTCGAGATAATCTTGCGTCGAGATAATGTAGCGTCGAAACGATCTCGCGTCGAAGCGGCGGTGTCGAAGTGGGAGCGTCAAAGTGGCCTCGTCGAAATAAGATGTACCGGGTAAATCTAGATCTAGTTCTAATTCCGAAGCTCGGTTCAATTTTCAAACATAGACTCGGGGCACAACCTGGGCCCGAGAATTTCATCAATGCCGGTTTTTTTATACCAATTTCTATGTATTTAAGTTATGTCAATAAAGACCAAATAATAATAAAAAATAAAGCGAGACCTAGCTTTAGAGAAAGAGAAAAGAGTTTTATCACACAAAAGCATGGGAAGGGGGGACTGATTTCTCCGGCAGTGGAAGCGTGTTGTAGTTGCCGTACGTGGTCCAATACACCCAGGGTCTATGTAAGTAGCTTTGCGCTTTAGACCCATAGAACGGACCGCAATCTACCTAATTCTAGCATACTGGTGCATCTATGTGAAAAGGTCAAGACTGTTCGACCATTGCAAGGTAGCAGGAGAATCTATTTTGTAAGATCAAGGAGAATCTGTCGATGACTCGTCAAACGTGGGGTGTTTAGGCACTCTATCTCTATACTCACTGCCACTCCCCATAACCGGGCAAACAAGAACTGAACTGTAAATATCGTCCAAAAATAAAGATTCAGAAATTAGGAGCCACTCCGTGTTAAACGCTGAACTGCCAATTTTCTATTAAGAGACTGGGCCATAAAAACCGCGGAAGAGTACAAGATACTGCGCATACCGTGTAACGGAAACCCAAAGTGCAAGTACCAGGAACTAAAATTTGTTTTAGTATTGCGTTAGATTGTACGTCATGGGCGTGTCTTCAGAGTCCCTTCAAATATACTTGGTTTATAAATAATATTTTTATTAGTTGTTTTTGGTCTAGCCCTCAGATATTTCATCTCAGCGGTTTGCATTGTTCTTGTTTTATTCTTTAGTTATAATAGATCTGACGCAAGATTTGTAAATAGCGGATTTTATAATATTCATAATTCAAACAATAATTATGAGTAAAAAATAAATTATTAACAATCTGGTTGGGTTCTATATTACAAAAAAAATTATGTGTTTTTTTGTTTACTTTTTCTTTGTTTATCTTATCGTAATATAATGTAATTTATTGCACATTATATAATTTTTTACAATAAATTATTAACTTATTTTTGGTAAAATCTTACAGTTCATAAATTTAACTGTGCTCTTTGTAGAAACTTAGTGATGTGATAATTATTCGTATTATAGATAAAGATTTATTATACTAATTTTTCAAAGCAGTCAAAATTTAAATTAAGTTTACGTTCAAATTTAATTTATGTTATTAAAACGTTTTAACATTTGCTTTAAGATATTTATCATCATTTTAATAACTACTTTGTTTTTTGTAAACATGTAATGCTTTTGAATTTATAGATTTTATCTATTAACCAGGTTCAACCAAGTATTTTAAAATAAAAAGTTAGAATATGATGATATTAAAGTTATTATTTGAGTTATTTGAATACACATGGCTTAACTTTCTTTAGAATCGTTAGATATTTATACCATCAAATAATTTTAAATAAATAAACGTAATGGCTTTTAAACTAAATTATAACAATTAAAACAAAATGTTTATAAATAATAAATTGGGGGGTGTTCCAAAAACATTTCAAAAAATTTTTTTAAATTAAATAAAATCTTTGTGTTTTCTTAGCTAAATTGTTTTATTTTTATAATAATTAACTAAAAATAATATTGTTAGTTTTCATTTCTTAACCTTCACTATCAGTATCAGACTCAAGACAACTTAGAAAGTGTTCTTTTAATGAATTTGAAAGCTTTTAGCAAAGTAAAGACTTTTGTTAACATTTTAATAATAAATATATGGTAATAAACCGAAGTACGCATCTGACACATTAGTGGTTTTTGATGTTTACTTCGTTACTTATTTGTTTTGTTAAAAACTTTTGCTTGGTTTATAAAGTTAGTATGAAGGAAATAACTGATATGAAAGTTTTAAGTGTGATAAAGTGTTATGTTCGTAGTCTAGTTAATATCAAAAGGCAAAAGTAAAATTAAACTTTGAGATTCTGTGTACTTTATCATTTTTGTATTTACATACGTCAAGCTAGTGATAACAAATTGTAAACGGGAGAGTTTTCCTACATGTATGCTATAATTTATGGAGTATCAAAAATTGTTTAATTTTAAAATAAATGGCTACAAAGCAAAATTTTAACATAAAATTGTCGATTTTAACTTAAAATTTAATAATAAAATATTAAGTATTTTACACACAATTTAATTGTAGTCAAATATTTGATTTGGTTATATATTTTTATTGACAAATACTATTCTTCAATTATTTTTATTTCTTGTTTATGCAATAATGTAAACTGCGGCTAGAATTGTAAAATATAAAAGGTTTTAATACTAATTTTCAACAATTTTGATTTTTAAATACAAAAAAAAATATTTAAAATTTAATTGTAATTCAACAAATACAAACAAAACAGCATTAGTCATATTGAATATCCAATCATACAACAATTCTAAGCTAACGAATGATGTATATACTTTTAAAATATTTTGGATGTGCAAGATAAATTTTAGTAGATTTAATTCCTAATTGTGATTCAAATTTTACAATCGGGTATGTTTTACCACTGTGTTTTCAAAAATTTTTCTGGTAAATAAATAGATTACTTTTCTAAACATACGTTAAAATAAGCGTGATTCAGTAATAGATAGACAATTATTAGTAAAATAAATGATGCACTTAAGAAGGATATTGTACAATGTGTCAGGATAGAGTAATAAGCAATAAAATTGAGAAAAAAATCTGAAATTATCTGTTATTGGAAAAATGGTTTCTAATTTTACAAATTGATAAGTTTTAACAAATGTATATATACAAATCTTAATCAAACTAACGGGTTATAACACTTTTTGTAATAACTTGATAAAGTTTAACACTAGAAATATGGCATAATTCATGTACCTATAAATACGATACCGGTCAAATTGACCGGAGTTTAGATTTGTGAGCGGAGCCTTTTTGTGCAATTTTCTAAAAACTTATCAAAACGCTACTTATGGTATTATACAGTGCACACCGCTTATTGGAATCACATATAACGTTATCAATCGTGTAATGTTATCAATTCATTAAAAAACGGGCCTGACGTATGCTACTATATAGAAAAAACACCGTTTATAGTAATCATAGTTTTGGTTTATGTTATCAAATTTTTTCTTGGGTTTGCTTTTATACATAAACAATAATCTATTTCGCATGAATTTTACAATACGCTTGTTTAGAGTAAAAAATTTTAATATTGTATTATAAAAATAGTTATTTTGTATATTACTTAGCTTTATTTTTGCAGTTATTTACTTATTTAAATATTTTGAAAACATGTAGATTTTTAGAATAACAACTTTACTTAACTGCGCCTTATGTAATGTTAATTTGAATTTATTTTTAGTGTTTACTGAGAAAAAATGTGTAGTTTTTAGAACAGTGGATTAAAACTTGTTTTTGATTTATTTTTATTAAAAATGTCAACAAACTATTTAATATACTATTGTTCTGTAATTTTTTATTTATTAGACACAACATTTTTTTAAACGTTTTATAATTTTTTTTTGCTTATATTGATAATATGTATTTACTGTTTCTTAAACAATAAACATTTGTTTGCGGTTTTCTGAATTTTGGATGTTATCAATAGGTTATTATTATCAAAAACTCCTTTCGCAACGTGATTCTATTAAGCGGCGTGCACTGTAATTGTAGGAATGGGTTCGTCGTGTCAATATCGTTTACTACACATATTAGTTAACAGGTCGTTAACAAATTACGTAAATTTTAGGTACGTATTTACTCCTAAGTTGATCGGCGATTATCTACACCATATTTAGTATTGTTGTAGAATTTTACGGCTTCTAGTAGTTTCTTGTGTCTCTCATCAATTGTTTGATATTTATGAATAATACTGAGAGTGCACGCATTTTTTGATCTTTTCGTTTGATATCTTGTAAAAGAAATATCGTCAGATACAGAAATTTTTGTAAAATACAAAACATTTTTCGTTTTTTTGATAGCAGCTGTTATAAATGTTCTATTCCAATTAACAGTTCCAAGTAGTGTCAACTCATTTTTCAAAGTTTAGGTTAAATTGAGACATATAAAAAAAGTATCCACAGTTACATTGTTTTCCATTGTTAGAAACGGTTCCATTCGTTTTATTACAATATGTTCAAATAATAAATAACATATCAGTTAGTCTTAAATCGTCTTTATAAGAAACTTTATTAAACATATATACACAGTGTGTATAAATTGACAAAATAGCTACACGCTGCGGCATTCTTTGCTTAATTCTAAATCGAAAATCTAATGGTAAAATATCATACGTCTTCATAAAGTTTTTGAAGTTCGCACTTTTGGTATATAAATAAGTGTTAGTTTTGATATCTGTTGGTAAAGATAGCTGCGACTAAGAATAAGAACAACATTTTGACACTTTTTTCACGTTAACGATTTCTTTTTTGGTTTCAAAGTTTGTTTTTAATATTTTTTTATTAACAAATTTTTATAAACAGATTTTAATCATAAGCATCATCTGTCAAACTTTGACATTTATGTACCCAATTTGACTTTGTTGTTTCATTTTTGAATAACCTTTGTTTTTTACGTAATTTTTTGTATACTTTTGATTAGTTTTTGTGGTTCTGTGTATTTAGTGTTTTTTATTATTATTTTATTCATTTATAATGGCTTTTAAATTCAGTGAATATTACGATATGTACCTAATGTACGGTTTCTGTAATTAAAATTCTAAACTAGTAGACCGCATCTTTCCAAACCAAAGACAACCTAAAGGAAATACATTTTGAAGAATAGATCAACGATTTTGAGAAACTAGTTCGTTTATAAAGAAAAACGCTAATGTTGGTCGACCAAAACAAAGGTGTGCAATACTACAACAAATTCTAGACGTTGCAGCTGTACGCAAAGATCTTTCGCTTAGTACTTAATAGTTAATTCCAACATTAAAAATGCCTGATAACAAGACCGTTCATTTGGTTCTACAAAAAACCTGCTTCATTCCTATCACGTTTCTAAATTTTAGCTGCTCAATGAACGACAAAACATTACGACTTCATTTTTGTAACACAATCTTAACCCTTTGTCAGTATACCGTAAAAAAATTACTTAGTAAGTGTTCTGGGCTATGTCATACCCCACAAACTAAATTCACTCCAAATTTAATTTTTTGACATTTTCTTAATTTAATTATTAAAAGTGATTTTTTACTTACTCTTGAGTCCAATAAAATAAAAAAATTTAGTAACAGCAGCTTTTTTTAAACCCACTGTTATGAAAATTATATTAGTAATTTACATATTACTACAATAAACTTAAACACATTTTGAAACAAATCTCTGAAAAATGAAACACAACTTAAATTAAAACAAAATCACTGAAAATAAAAAAGTTATGGCCCCTCAAAGGTGGCACAATTTTTGCAGCTTAATAAAGCGTGCTCTAAGCACAGTGGAGTGTCACACTCCTTACAAACATAATAAGTCTTTCGGTCCTTACTTCTCGGACAAACGGAACATGGCGGTGTGCCAACGTATACTTCCATGTTCAGGCACCAAAATGTATTTGCGTCAACGAGGGCGAATACTTTCAACCCGTATTTTGCGGGTTTATTGGGAATATATTGAAGGAATGACACTCGTACTCTGAATGGTTCCAACTTCTCATCAATTGTTAGGTTTTTGCTAGACGTATAATGCATTTTACAGTTATCAACAAAATGTTCGAATACTCCTCGAATTCCTGCCAAATTGTCAATCTCTTTACGTTGTGCTCTATTGGTAAAGTCAAACCGCTGTAGTACTGTAGTAAAATATAATATCTTTGTTGTGACATTGTTGTGCGGAACAAATCAATTCCACTATCATCAGTGTTCCAAAGATTCGCAGTATTTTGCCGATTTGCCTTATATAATCCAATCAAATAAACCACTGCTTTGATTTTAAGTTTGTCGGTAGATTTTACCAAGTACTGATGTTTTTTTATCATACTTAGGGGCTTTAGTTGCTAATTTGACATTTGTATAACAAACAATATCATCCAGCACTTCTTCTGTGAAAAAAAGTAGCCAACAATCAAGCGGGGTATTCTTTTCTCGCGCGACACCAACCACGTCGGGTAAATGAATTATTATATTCTTTGATCTGGTTCTTATGTTTCGGGTGTTTGGAAGTTTTAACCATTTTGATTTACATTTATCTAAGAAATACCTGTTACTATTGGCAGACGAAACATTTTCTGATTCTTCCGATTCTACAACATTTTCAGGCAATCCTTCCACTTCTTCTTTTGAGCTTTATTTTGCGTCTTTTATGTTTATTTCTGCCATAACTTCTTCTCCTTCGGACTCATTGCTTATAATAGGTTCATCATCCTCTGACAACCCACCAAACTCGCCCCTTAACCTCTGAAGCTTTCGATGGCCTTCTTCATGCGACATATTGCTAAAATATACCACATTGACAAATAACGTTGAAAAAGTAAACTAAAAACAGTTTTGTTTATTATTTAATGCGATGTACACGAAAAATTACGCAATTAGTGTTCCGGGGTATAGCATACCCCAACCGTCTTCGCCGAGATCTGATATTAAACTAAAAGACCATAGACAGGGTACCGCACGCGTGTTTTTAAAAAATATGTATGAACTAAAGTTGACAGCTAGAAGTCTCTAGCTTTTTTAACTTTAAGTTTATAGCTGTAAATAGAGACACTGGGGTATGATATACCCCGGAACACTAACAGAGTTAAATTTGATTCAAAACCCAATAAACACAAAATTGATAATGTTTAGTAACAGTTTCAAAACAAAAAAATTATGATTCACTCTTGCTTCAAACATAAAAGAAACCTAACTGCAATAAAATAGCTATAAGTCCATCGCTGTTTCACTTATTTGAATCAGTATGGTTTCGGTATTTTAAATTCAAATCTGTTGCAAACTAAATGTTGCATTCGGTTTACGTTTTAAAAGCTTCGTTCTTGAACTGATACTAAATGATCGATACATTTATGATTTTTTTGTTTCAATAATGAACTAAAACAATTCTTTCAATAATATAATAATACATTTTCGTATGCATGTTTCAAATTTTATTGCACAATAAATATTTTTAAATACAATATCACATTGAGTTTCTTACATATTGCAACTTTCCTGGATGTGGTCTTTTCACGGAAGCCTCAAAAACTGCATCAGTTACTGTTGGGTAGCATCAGTAACATAGAAATAAATATTTCATTTATATACATACATAATCATAGAGTTACACAAAATTAATTACATTTTTTTAATCAAAAACAACACAAACTTAATATAAATATCACTTTAGCAATCATTAGAAAGATATAAAAACACTGTGAATACCTTTAGCTGTACATAATCGTATAGAAAACTTGAAGAATTGAACTGTAATTATAAATCCTTAAGTATCATCAGATTTACGCAATAATCTACCTTAACGCAACCATGTGTGTTAATTTACATTTTTATTATACAAATTAAAACATGATACATAAAGAACAAAAATGATAATAATATCGATTACATTTATGGATTATAATAAAATGTTTTGACTTACCGTTTATTGTTCCATTTCGTAATTGTACACACAGCATCACTTATCAAACTGCAACCGAACAAGTGAAAAGATATCAATTTGCAGCGCAAGCGTTGACGACAGTAATCAAAAGTATAGCAACGACTAATGCTAACTAATCACAAAGTATTCGTTTTTCCTAGAACGATTCCACTGTTTTGAAAATAATTTAATCTTATTTAATCGATCTTTAAACAATTCTAGTTATTCAAAAAATATTCGGTCTTAATAAATCAGTTTTTAGACGGTTGCTGATTATGGGATAAAAATTGCAAGTACTGAAACGGTTTAAAACTGATTGTGAAAAATCGGAACTCTTTCAGTTTATTCACTGTCAGTTACATGTAAATGATATCAAAATGGAACTAACACGAAACAACGTATTGAAACAATTGTTTTAATTTTGTGACTGTAACAGTTTCAATCCGTGTTTACTTGGAAGGATTGCGACTTTCTCCAGCGTATTTTTTAGAGCAGTAAATTTATGTTTACCAGAAATGGTGTATTTAATCATGATCTTCACCGTGCAGCAAATAAAAATCCGCATGGATTTATACAATATGGTAAAGAAGGTTTTCCATTAATGTTTGACTGCGTATATTTATTGTAGTGTTGTTGGGCAATTCATCTAGCAAATCGTCTTAATGTCAATGAGTACTTTATTGTATTGGAGCAAATTATTGACTAAATCCCGGTAAACATACACCATAATATGATTTACATGCAGAATAGAGCTTCTGTTCACTTTGCTTGTAAAATAATGGTTTGATGAAAACTTTAATTCAAAAGATAGTATACGTAACGCTTCCTCAAGACGTTGACCAAGTTACAGAAATAGTTACCGCAGCGGTATACATATAATACATATACGTCCCGACCTCACGCAGTATGGTGTTGGCGCCAATACGTTTGTAAGCGTTTTTAATTTATTCATAACAACAATAATAAAAGACGTAATTTCTTATCACACCAATCAGGAAACGACTAAATACTTCCTCAATTGGAATAAGAAAAATGGTAGAAAGGAAAGAATTGGACTGGTTTTTTAGCGTTCTTATAAAAGCAGGCGCACTAAGATGCAAAAACAAATCTATAAAAAAGATGTAGACTTCATTCATACGCCAATCATTTTTTACTGCAGTTCTGTCCAGAAATAGATTTGAAGAAGTTTCAACATTCTTGAGGGTTGATGACAACTCTACTAGAGACCAAAGAAAAGAAGTTGATAAGTTAGCTTGTTTTAAAGAAATTCGGATGTAACTGCCAAAAACCTTTAAGCTATATAAACACATTAGAATTAACGTACAGCTAGTTACCTTTAGAGGAAAATGTTTCTTCAGGCAATACATTTAATCAAAGCCTGGGCGATATGACATACAAATTTGGGCAGCTGTTTATGCCAAAATTTTATATATGTCCAATCCTCAAGTTAACACTGGTAAAGCTCATAGAAATCAATTGGAAAAAACTAAGACTTTTGTGTAGTACGTAATTTATCAAAACCGTAATACGACGATGAATTACCACTGATAATTTTTTACTGTATCAATTAACCAATAGAAAAATTTTATTTTATTGCATTTTTTAAAATTCAACCAATCATCAACGAATTACACCGATAACACCACGGACGCGGTGTTATCAGGCAAAGCAGACATGATATATTGAAAAGTCAAATTAAATGTCAGATAGTAAATCAATTCATAATGATGATACACAGATTTAATGATATTTGTAAGTACAAAATTAACTAAATTCCTTTAGAAAATACACCATTAAACACAATTAATTGGTATTAATTGATTAAAAAACTTGTAAAGTAGTAAAAAATTATCTTACCGAATACCCCTCGAGCATTAATAAATACTTAAAATTTTGTCGTAGAGAATGTTTCAAGCGTGTTTCTTTGAGGTAATATCACTCGGCCTTTGGCCTCGTGATATTACCAAGAAACACGCTTTCAACAATCTCTATGCAAAATTATCTCGGTATTATCAATGCTCTAGGGGTATTATAGCTGATAATTTGTTCAACAGTGTTTTACCCGCTAGTTATCTTCTGACAAAAAACCTCACTGTACTTAGTACTGTTTGAAAGAATAAAGCTGTTGCGCCATCACTTCTGTGTATTACATCCCAGCTTCCAAAGTAATCAATCTTCGCATTAACAAAAAAATGCTCTATGGTATCCTATATTCTAAAAAAAGGTAAAGTGGTTCACGTTTTATCAAGTCAATATAATAAAAATAATGTAGAACAAGGTGGAAAAAACAGGCCACAGATGGTTTTAGATTATAATTACACCAAAAAGGGCGTTGACAACGCCGATAAACTTGTACGAGAATTTTCATGTAGTAGAAAAGGTGTCATACAAATAATCTGTTCTAAGTGATTGTGGAATACTCGTGATTGTACTTGAAGAACAAGCAAGCAAATCAGTCAACTCTACTAGAAAACGCGCAAAGTTTTAACAATTTTAATTTATATCCCGGAAAAATTTTGAAAATAGATTTTTAAGTTTCAGGAAATTTTCTAAATGAGATTTGTCGTCCCCACTTTTCCTGCCAAGTTTTTCAAAAAGAAGGTCATTTTTGGGTTTTTTAAAAGAAGGAGGGCACCTTCTGCGTGACCACTGAAAACAGAAGGTGCATAAATTACCTCCACGAGGTATTAATAATTACAAACCTGCGATTATATAGGTGAATTTATTAAGGAAGCACCAATGTATTAAATCTCCACGTATTAGTAGCTTTAAATAGTTTTCCTCATTGCATTTCGCATGGTGAATCTTTGGTCAATTTTATTCACCGTTACCTCTGAGCCAGCACACCATCTAAAGGTAATCGTCACCTGAATGTTTGTCCTGGATCTTGTGTCTATGGTTAATAAGTTATTGTAGTGTTTTCCATCTTTGTTTGTGGTTGTTACTTAGTCGTACCTCACCTGTGGCGTCTTAAGTGTTATCGTAACCACAGTTGGCACTTCGCAATTGTTTTTAGGCTCGTTTCTCTGACCACCATCGAAATTGCTTGACAGTTCACTAGGCTGAGACCCTAGATTGGAAACCCTGGTCCATTCACAAGGCAGTCCCTGCATCAGTAGCATCCTGTGTTTTGGGTGAGCCGAGACCACTATACTCAGGTACCATCTAAATTAGTTGTTAGGGTTCCTGAGTTGTCACCGTGCTTTAAGTATATATACATATTTTTTATAAATTTGATTAACTATAAAGGTTGAACTTACTGTTTTGGGACGCGGCTATCATGAAGCGTATTAATAGCTTACCTTAACGTGCATGACGGTAATTAGTGAAGATAGTAAGTATATTTTAATAAGAATTACGCACATTTTGGCCAAAATATACGTAAGTTTGTTGTTTGTCTTTTAGGTTAAGTCGCGAAGCCGGTGTTTACAACCGCGTGTGTGTTATGACGGGTTGGCTGTGGCTCCGCGCGCACATTCGGTTTGCTTTTTGGGTTCGTAAACATATACATTATACACAGTGGGTCGGCTTTTAATATTAGTATTCAATACACACAAAATTTGTTGAAAATTTGTGATTTTTTTACGACCTCGCCCCGAGAAATTCTTTTGTGTTGTCTTACACGGCCTGAAGAATCCCAATCCCTTCTTCAGGCTTAGTGTGGTCATAAAGTGAAAACAACTTGTAATTAATGTAAAAAGTTGTGTGTAATAAACACCGAAAGTAACAACAATCTTTTATATATACAAACTGTCTTACCACATACATACGAGTATGTGTTATGTGCATACTCGAAACTTTTCAAGGCTTAATTTATACAACGATAAACTATATAAGATTCTTTTAAGTATCAATCAATCAATTAATTTTGATTTTGATGTGTTACATGTGAAAGATTCGCTGCAGTAAAAATGCATTTTTATATTTTGGCGCGATTTAATTTATCTTATATTATCGCAGCGAATTGGGTTTCTTCGCCCCATTTGCCATCTTGGAAAGTGTTAAATATTTCTTTCTTTAGATTGATAATTTTAACGTGTACGGATACCAGAATTTAACACTTAAGTTATAATGGCTGATTTAAAATTTTTTTGAATAATTGTAAGACGGACAATTAATCCCGAGAACTTGGGGGCACACCTAAATTTTTATTAATATAAAAGTCATTTGAAAGCTTGGCGCATTATGTTTACAATAATCATTGAATAAACTATTCCCAAGATATAAATATATATCTATTTGTTACACTTTTAGCAATTTTAATGAGATGTTTTGGAGATGCCATTGGCTAATCGTATGTCAGAAAAATCAAAAGTAACCTCTTTCTATTATTTTTAATTTGTGTTAGTGTCAAACGTAGATACAAACAACCTTGATTAATATTAGAAAAAATCTGAGTAATCCGGTAAATTACAAGGCAACTAGATTCCTATTTGGTTGTGTTAACTTCTTTTTAATTTGTTTGTTAAAACTGGTTTGTTAAATTGCATACGCAGGGTATACGTATTAAAATTGTTTACCTTATCAATATTAATGTCAACTTTAAAAGCCATATCACAACACTCAGTGAGATACAATCTTTATGCGACCGGATATTATTGCCAACCTATCATTATTATTAAATCTTTTATTGTTAGCATATATATTCTAACTGACATAATAGAATATTTAAGTTTATTGTTTTTGTGGTTGATTTTCATATTTATTTATTTATTGAAAAAGTAAGTTTTATAGATGAATTATATGACTTCTGTTTACATTACATAAAATTAAAAAATTCTTAAGTTTTATAAATTCGTGTTAGATATTTCTACATATACAATTATAAAAAGCACAATAAAGTTAAAAAAAAAGTTAAACAATTAATAAAATACTACACGTTATAAATGTATTTAAAAAAATAGTATTGCAAAAAAATTAAACAAATATACACTAATGTTTTATATAATAAATTTTTATTTAAATTATTGTTAAATCAATAACAGTCAAATAGTAGTAAATTTGTATCTATATAATAATAATACATTTTTAATTAATAAATAAAAGAAAAAAAAAAACAAAAATTTAACACAATAAATTTATCTAATAATTAAAATAAAATTGCTTGTTTAAATACAAATAAAACAAACAACGTACATAAAATATTAAGGATTTAATATGTAAGAAGTTTTTAGTATTATTGTTCTAACATTTTTCGTTTAATTTTCAATGATTTGGATGAGCAAAAGCATTTTAGTTGTAAAATAACACCGAGAATTGTATTTTATACGTAGTTGAAAGCACGTAGTTTTATGGGTTGAATCAAATACAACTTTAAATGCAACTGTCAAGTTTAACAGAAATATATAGTTTTCCTTTATGTACGTGATAGTTTGTTTATTAAAATGTTATACCAAGTATTCACATTCATGTATTTACTTATTTAGGTTACCAAAACATAATATTACGTTTCTTAAAACATTGCAAGTTTATTTAATACTAATACTGAGCGTTAGTATTATATCTATTTATTGTATTAGAAATACATAAATGTTTTAATTGTTTCTACTGTTATTATTATAAAATATCATTATAATTATGATAGGACGTTGTAAAGCAAAATTTTTTAACCGCAAGCGTACAAACTGTAGCTCTAAATAAAAGTAAAATTTGATTATTTGTTTAAACGACAATTTAATTAAGTATTAAAAAACATTTTTTGTTACTTTAATACAGCTTTGTAGATATATATATGAAAGTAAATACAATTAAAAATTGTAATTGCGTTTTAATAACTTTTAAAAATTTTGCTTTAACAATTGCAACATAATTATTAAAGTATAATGTAAAATTAAGTAAAATATAATTACATTTTAGATTTACAATACAATTTCATAAAAATATTTATAAATTATATAGAAACGTAAAAAATGTATATAAAACCATATAACGCGTTGATTTCTTGTTATTCTTCAGTTATTTACACATATCTTATTATGTAAATTTATTCTATTAAAATACAATGTTGTCAATTTAAATTATAATTATTTTTCAAATTGCAATAAGAACTAACACAAAATTAAAAATTTTAATTTAAAAAATTGCAGCACGTAATGATATGGTGCAGAAAAAGTAAATATACTGTAGATAAATTATACACAATTAAAACTAATATTGAAATATAAACCTTTTTCCAAAAATAATTTTTTTAATGATCAGTTTGTCAGAATTACAAATAAAATTTTGTTTTGCTATACTTTAAACAGCCATCGTAAAGTGTGACTACTGTACGATCCACGCTCAGTACTTCTTGATTAATATTCACAACATTGGTTTAATCTAAAAATTATATACATTGATTAAAAATTTATTTAATAGAATTTACAAGTTCATAAATAAATATAATTACTTTAACGCTAATTTAAGTAAACACTTATTTTAATTGAGTAGTCTTTAAAACAAATTAAATCAAATCCAAAGGATTGCATGATATAAAACGTGCACTAATAATTAATGAACGTTTTACTGTCAGTTGAAAACTATTTAAATATTTTATATTATGTCACAGTCGGCAAAAGAGATTTATTGTATGATTTATTTACGTACCTATTTTAGAAATCCTTCCAAAGCCGATTATAACCGTTATCAAAGCGTATATCGATTTAGCTTTGACTTGACTGTTTACTTTTCTTTCAAGATGTAGAAATTTTCAATATTTTACTTTTAATTTTTTTGAGTTAACCTCAACGTGGAAATTTATTTAAAATCAAATCAAATTTTGCAAATTGTATTTATTCTACTTTATGTTAAAGATATTCATCGTTTACTAATTAAATACATTGATTTTTAGAAATATTTGTAAATTTGCTTTTAGTAATCCCAAGAAAATCTAACGCTGCCGCACAAAAATAAACTTTTTTAATTTAATTAAAAAAATAAGTGAATGTATTAAATAAGATTATAAAAGGTATACAAACAACAAACGTAATGAAGTTCTTTAGAAAAGTGGACAAAGCGTTTGATTTCAACTGGGAGTACGTTTTTACTATTGTAGTAACTTTAAGCGTAGAAACCTTTGATCTTGTTTTTAATCTTGTTTTAACAAAAACGTCTAAATTATGTTGTTTTGTAAATTATTTATTTATTTAAGCGTTTGTTTTAAAAACAAAATATTGTTAACTCTATAATATCCTAACACTATCCTCTTACAGGGTACAAATAAAAAAAAATGTATGCTACAGTGTATTCATTTAACGACTTTGTTGTGTTTGTTTATTAATTAAAACAAAATTTAAATTAACTATAAATTAATAATTTATATTTGACATCGGATAATTATAAAGTTATACATCAATTCTATGACGTGTCAATTAGAGTGCTCTACTTTCATTTCTATTTGTTATGCAAGTCTATTTTATATTACATTGTTTTACTGCAATTAGTCAGTCTCTTTTTCTTTTTGTAAAATTTCTTTTGTTGTTTTATTATCAGATATTTTCTGTTCAAGAAAACTGTCAAATATATTTTTCCAATAGTTTTCTTTAATAAAATACGTATACTCACTTTTCAGATAACACATACTCGGTTTATTATAAAAACATATTCTAAATTTTTGTTACCTTAGGTATATTTTAGGTATTCTATGAGCAAGTTGAGTATATGCCCGTTACAGCTTAAAACTGTATTAAAACTAATAGAGATTTTAACCTGTATAAATTTTGTTTGGAAACTATCCTTATTGATATCACTATAATTTCTAATAAAAGTTTTTTAATAAATAAATGGTTATTACCTATTATTATGGTTACGGTTGTCAAACAATGTCCTAAATTAATCAAAATAAGCAAATTATAAAGGTCTTTCAATTTTTGTTTGTTTAAAACCACAATTATTTGAATTTTTAACTAATAAACTATTTTGTTTTAAAGTAGCAAATTTTTTTAGAATGTTACATTGTGTGAATATCGTAACTATTCCCAGATAGCATGTAAACTTACAGCAAGTTTGCTTTCAGCTTGCTTTTTCCTTGCCAAGTTTACGAATCTTGCTGCACGTTTGCAGCAATATTGGTTATTGGCAACTTTGACGACACACGATTGAGAAATTTGAGTCGCTTGCTGCAAACTTGCTGCAAGCTTGCAGAAAACTTTCTTTTTCAAATTTACCGTACGCAGGCGTAAACGCATAAATACCGGCGCATGTTTCGCCATTTTTATGTTAATGAAAGTCATGTCTGTCATTTACATGGTGTTTGTATTCTAACACATTATTATTTAGTTCTGTGTTTACTCATCTTAGACTTTTTAGGTGAGTATTATTGCATTTTAGTGCACTTATTGGTTTGCATCTTAGGTTTGTATACTTATTCGATTAAAAATTTTAAACAATTTTGCAAACACTAGTAACCAAGTTTGAGACCATTAATGTATACTGTATATTGTGTAATAATATGATTTTAAATTATTAAAGTTTTGCGTGCTTTTAGCTTATTTAACATTACCATTAAATTAGCAATTAAGGTTATTCTTAATTTTATGTTCCAGGTCAACAAACCTAGCGATGAATAGAACAGGTGGAAATGGAACAGAATTAAAACAAATAGACAATACCTAATGAAGTTGTAACTAGTTTGTAGAAACAAGTCTTTATTTAATTACAATATCAGTAAGCAAAATAATTTTTTGTTTTTCTTTATACCTTGCTTCAAAGTACAGCAATATTGCTGAAAGTTTGACGAATTTCCATGACAAGTAACTTTAATATATCTGTAAGTAAGTAAGTCTTGCGATTACATGTTTTAATAGCATTTTTACAAATTTTAAACTTTGCGATGACAGGGGACTGTAACATTTCTGCAAATTCAAATCTTGCCATGGCAAGACTTAACAACACTTGTCATGACAATATAATATAATAATATAATAATATAACTTGCTGCAAGTCTCCAAACTTGTCATGACAATATTGCTGCAAGTTTGTCACGACAAGGTTGTCACAAGCTTGTTATTGATTCCTTAGTCAACTTGCAGCAAACTTGGCACTGTTCGAATCAAATTTGCCCGGTTTTGTAGTATACAACGTAATTTTTTGAAAACGATCTACCCTAAATGTCTAGAAAACAAAATGTTATGTGCAAAATGCCAAATCCAAATCAATTTTAGTTGTGAGGGCGGTACTTAGTTAGTATAGATTGAGACCTACACGTGCACCATCTTGGCTGAGGCAGCAGCCCCTTCAAAAATGTTAAATGGAACAAGGGATTAAGAAATTTTTGGCTATGTAGTAATTTTTTATTTCTATGGTTAGATTTTGAAAAAAACGATTGTTTTGCAATACAGCCTACTGTAATCATCTTTACCAAGCTCTTAAACAATGTTCATTTTATAAGGATAAAAAAAAAGTTTTGTCACTTTACGAATTCATGAATATAAAAACCTAATAGCTTTAGCAGTCTGGCGCAGAGATAGTGAGATTGACAGTAACATGGCTTATTACCTCAGTTTGAGTTATTTCATTTAGCACTCTGTTACCATGTCTTTTCTTATTTACTACCGAGCTCGTGTCTATGACTTTTTGTACAAACTCTGTAATGTATTTGTGACTGAAATGCTTAACTAAATGCTTATCATTACCCTTGTCCTGGGTATAGCACATTTGTTTTAAGAATTACAAATAAAAATCATTTCAATTCTTTCAGCAACTGTATACATCATTTTCAACCAAACGTGTGCCAATTCACTTTACATAAATGCAAATAATTGTCAATGCCAATGTATAAGAAACAATTTTTATTTAAGAAGATACTTGATAGCAACAGTAAAAGCGTCACCGTTTTACCTTGCAAATTGTATCGCAAAAGTCGCGTTTTCTTAGAGATTAATTGTAGAAATACAAAACAGTTACATAGTTTAACAGAAGATAAAGTAAGCTTTCAAAAATTTAATTTTATATCATTTCTATTTATTTCATATTTCTAAGGAGGCTGCAGCTTCGATGAAATGGATGCACCTGTCGGTCTAAAACTGCACTAATTAAGTATTCTTCTCACAACCAAAATTGATTCATTTCGGCATTTTGCACATAACGTTTATGTTTTTTAGACATTTACGGTGGATGGTTTTCAAAATATCACCCTGTGTTGTAACATTATTGCTATTACAACGTTCGTCGCCAGGACAAAATCGCTATACATAATCTAAGTTATCTATGCAAGAAGAGTTTTTACGTTCAAGTAAAGAAAAGAACTAAATTTTTATTCTCCATTTTTTACATTTGTTTCATCTCACAGATAGTAAGTCGATAAATTTTTCTCTTTCATGGTTTGAAATATAGTCAAATCAAAAACTTTCGCTTCTAAAAAGATATGCCAGTCTTCAATTATGAGGCTGGAAAACATTTTTGTAAATCAATCTTTTTTTTAATACTTTTTGTATTCTTTTAATTTTTTTTAAAAGATTCTTCAACACTTTGAATAACATATATTTCTTCAAATTACACAACATTCTTCATACTGGTTTTAAGAATGACTTCCCTTATTAACTTTTGAATCACTTATGCAACAACTTAAAGTTAAAACATAATATCACCTCCCACACAAGCTTAATTTTTATTTCACAAAATAACAAACCAAAGTTTTACACTCTGCTATAGTTACCGCAATTTCAAAACATTTTCAGTGTTATTAAAAATTTTTTTTTACTAACTTTCAACATCTTTTCACTCAAAATTGATCAACATAATAATCGTTTGACAAATAAGGTCTAGCAACTTGTTTTTTTTTCTAATAAGTCGGCAAAACAAAAACGTTCTTAAACACACAATTTAAATAATATATTTCTTTCTTAAAAAATCATAATCGATCGAATTTGCATAACATTAAATCTACTTTCGCAAAACATATAATCAACAACAACCACCCGTTTGATTAATTTATATTACTCAATTTAATTCAATCTTTACAATTTTTAAATATAAATTAGAAAAACAGCGATTTAAGTTAAACAACGAGCAGAAACGGACTTAAGAAAAGTTTAGTTAAATTTAAATAAACAAATAAAATAAATTGCATCTAAAGAATAGTAGATGAAACACCACTTGAAAAAATAACAGTAAATAAAAATTTAATAATATAACGACAACGCTAATAAGCGAGACCCATTTACAACGAGTCGACCGTAATAGACCTCTTTGCGCTGCAAAAAATGGTGGTTTAGAGATCATAAAAAAGATATAAAGAAAATGGAGAATCACAGATGAAAATTAGAAACTTAATATAATAATAACTGCACAAAACACGCAAATTGAATTACTGGAAAAGGAGATAAGAAAAAAGAAAATCATAATACAAGGACTAGAAGATAAAAACAACAAATCAAAATTAAAATTAAAAGAAGCAGTGACGGTAATCTTTAGAGACATAGAAGTTAAAATAAACATAGAAAAAGAAATACAAAAAAATATAAGATTAGAAAGAAAGGAAGAGAGAGAGAGATGAAGAACAGATTAATAATGATAAAACTATTAACATGGAACAAAAAGCAGGAAATAATGAAAGCCGACAAAATTATAACGAAAAAAAATTTAGATAAACGAAAACTACCCAAAACAAATACACAAAGAAAAAAAAATAATAAAACATATGAAAAAAGCTTGAGATACAATGCAAAAATAGGATATAACAAATTTTTAGAAAAAATCTACACACTGAAGCAATTACAGAGGATAGAATCAGTAGAAAAATAAATTGGAAAGGAACAAAGGGACTGACAAAAGATAAAAATAATAATACAAAATTAAATATGGGGATAAAATGCTGAAAACGATTAGTGAAAGAGCTCCCAAAGAAAATGAGAAAGACAAGAAAATAAGAAAACAGGCGAGAACAGTAACATACACTGGACCACGTTTAAAAAACGAACAAAAGAAATCAAAACATTAAAAAATAAACAACCGCTACAAAAAAACTAAAGAGGAAAAAACAAGATAATAAAAACAATAAAAAAGATAGAGAAAATACAAATGTGTAAATAGAAACATGGAATATAACATCACTAAGAAATAAAGAACCTGAATTTACACAGAAAATAGAAAAATTTAAAATGTAACTGATAGAAATAAATGAGACAAAGAAAAGAAAAAATAAAAAACTTGAAATACAAAAAAGATGATTTCTATATGGAGCTGCAAAGATAAAACTAAGAAAAGAAACGAGAAGGTCATACTGATAGAAGATTAGAGTGCGAGATTAGAAAATGAAGAAGACATAGGAAAGCAGTGCATGGGTATATTGGGAGAAAAAACAAAGGCCAGAAATGGAAAAAGGATGATCAGATTCTGCCAAGTAAACGATTTAATGATAAGAAATTTCTTCTCACAACAATCGTTAACAGAAAAATACATATTTTATTCGAAAGGAAGAAAAAGAAAAAGCATAATAGACTACATAGTATACACAAGAAAAATGGGACAAGAAAAAAAATTAAGCCGGAGAATAAAGCGAAAATAAGGATACATCATAAGCTGGTAACACTAAAACTGAAATGGAAGAAAAGAAACATAGTTATACTAGAAATGTAATAAAAACACTAAGATATGCAGATCTTAAGAAGAGGTACCAAGAAAAAACTGATAATTAATTTGAAAAAATAGAAAGAGAGAAATGTGAGATGGAATCTAGAAGACAGATAGAATAAATTTAAAGATATAATACTACTTTGATGGGGAAGATCAAAAGTCAATAAACATAGCAAGACAACAGATTGATGGAACGCAGAAATACAAAAAGACGTTCAAAGAAAGAAAAAAATATGAAAACAATATAACAGCACTTATTTGGAACGAGACAAAATAAAATACCATAGATATAGAAAGAAGTAAAATAAAAGAGTTAAGAAGCAAAAAAGAAATGTAGTAAAAGGTATAAAAAACAAGAATAACATTATAAGGACACGCTTAGAAAAAATAATAGAAACTTGAAGGGAACATTATCAAGATAAATACTACAAAGAGATATGGACAAGCAATATGAAAATGAGGACAATAATATCCAAACAGAAAAAATAAGTTTAGATAAAATAGAAGAAAAAAAGAAAAAAAGATGGTAAAATGGTTATGCAACGAAGAAAGAAAATGGTGGCTAGAAGTAATAAAGAAAGCATAGAAGACAAACGTAATACAGAAAGATAGTACCAATTTACAAAAAAAAGGAAAAACCTGAGTGCGATAAATATAGAGATAAATGCTTGTCGTCAGTGACATTTAAATTATACACACGAATGGTAAAAGGTAGATCAAGAAAAGAGACGAAATAAAATTGAAAGAAGAGCAATCGGCAATTAAAAGAGAGAACCAAACAACGGATAATATTTTTATACTAAGAAACCTTATAGAAACAATAACTTAAATAGAAAAAGAACTATACATTATGCTCATGGATTTTAAAGCGGTTTTTGACTTAATTCACCGAAATAACATATGGAAAGTCATGAAAGAACTCAAAATAAATCAGAAAGTTAGAAACTAACATTACATACAACAAAATAAAAAAAAAGTACAAATAAGTGTGAAAGGTCAAAAGATTTTGATAGAAATAAGAGAATTAAACAAGTATATAACCTTAGCTCGACGCTGTTCATATTATTAATGAGCAAAATAATTAAAAATACTAAGAGAAAGACAAAAACCTTTAGATGATCGGATACACAAATATGCTACCAGTAAAAATAAAAGGACTGTTATAATCCGATGACATAATATTAGTAGCTGATACACAGAATAAATTACAGTCCTTACTAAACATTTGGGTAAAAGAGATAGAAAATATGAATATCAACATTAATACCAACAAATGTAAATAAGTAAACAGGAGGAAAATATAAGAAATAGAGTCCCAATAAGATACAGAAGAGAATAGATAAGGATGGTATCAACATGCAAGTATCTAGAAGTGACGTTAACAAATGATGGATAAATAAACTTCAAAATAACAAATAAAGCAACACAATATTTGGCAAAAGAGAAGTAGAACAAAAAACAAAGCATCAAGTATACAACTGTATTAGCATACCAGCGTTACTGTACGGTAGTAAGACCTAGGTAACAAATAAAAAACATGAAATTACGATAAATGCAGCTCAAATAAAACAATTCAGAAAAATTTCGGAAAAGACAAAAATGGAGAGTATGAGAAGCGGTCGCATTAGAGATGCAGTAAAACATGAACCGATAGAAACAAAAATAAAGAAAATTAAATTGGTATGGACACATAATAAAACACACCAAGCTGGTAAAAAGAGTCATAGAGGCGAAAAGACATAGGAAAAGAAAAAAGGGAAAGCAGAGGAAACAATGAATGAAACAGATAGAAAAGATAAGGAAAGAGAAGTAAACACTACAGCAAATGAAGAAAATGTCCGCGGAGCTGAAGAAGTAGAAGAAATAGATAAATGAAGTTTTCCTATTAAAAATTTCATATAAAATTTACATTGAAGCCAATAAAAAACTTATATGCTTCTATTGGCTTTTATAAGAGATCATTTGAATGTATATGCAGTAAGATAAAAACATATAAATAGTCTATTGGTAATTTACATGTACTTATATAGGCAATTGAAGGAATGCTTTAGTTGTAAACAAAACCAATAGAAACCAATAGATAATATATCTGAAATTCCAAATAAAAACAAGAAAATGATTTTCTATATGCAAATGCCTCCATAGTTTCAAAGAAAGTTAAGTCTAAGCACGCATGCGTTTGCTTGTTCTTATTTTCAAGGGTTTGTATAATTGTTAATTATATATTTTTGTATTCTAAAATTTGATTATACTAATAATGATTAGCTACGTGTGTTTTCAAATCTGTTTAAAATGTTTTAGTCTCACATAACCTGCAAATGATTAGCTACATAAAAAAGTTCATGTGTTTTCAAATCTGTTTAAAATGTTTTAGTCTGACAAACCTGCAAAATGTATGCCTACGTTAAGTTTGTCGACGATAAAATAAAAAGCATTGTATCTATAAGCGACATTCAGCGTTTTCTTATAAATAATATTAATTATTCAAAAAAATAAATAGAAAAATACGGAGATAAACAATATTATAAAGCTTGTGTTTTATTAATTGGCAGTAAGTACCTAACTTGAAATTACTTAACTTTTTGACTAACAGTAACTGAACGATACTTTAGATACACCAGAAGAAATTGCAAAATTAGTTGAGGAGTCTCGCGTTCAATGTCCTCCAATATTTATGTTATTAAGTAGCTGTGAGGAGGAAGCTAAAATCTCAGTTAAACCTGATAAAACACAACCAAAAGGTATTAGTTTGATGGCACTGGTTTAATCTAATGTTTTTGGAGTTACAGTAAAGAAAATCAATAGGGCAGTGTGCAACCATAGTAAAAAAATTATGGGTCAGTTTTTAAATCTATCGAGTTAACATCTTCTACAAAAAAAGATATACTCGACCGTCTTGGCTATTATAAAATTAAAGTTATAGCTTTACAAACTGAAAATTTCCAACTTAAGAAGTTGATGTAAAGTTAACAGAAGAAATAACTAAAGTAAAAAATTTAATTTATGAATTGCAGAAAAGGATTTTAAATAACCGGAAAGGTAACTATTGCACAATTTCCTTATATTATGTGACAAAAACTTTAATAACTTCTTGATTACATAGAGTTTTCCAATGATCGATAAGTTTCCAAAACCGTATTGAAAATGAAAAACTTGGTTATTCATAATAAAAGCGTATTGGTCTCTATATGGTTTTATCAATCACATTTAGAATCCTATGTGTAAGTAAATGTGCAGTTCCAAATAGAAACATAATTTGTCCTATATGCTTTTCCAAATTGATTGTTATATGTTTCGTATATGTAATAGCCGTTTCAAATTCCAGATACGATACATTAAAAAGCAAATAGATTTTTTTTATTGGTTTCTATATGACATTTACACCAGACTTAAGAACTTAAGAAAGAAATATTACCTCCGACGCTCCGGCATAAGAAGATAACGAGAAGAAGAAAAACAAGAAGAAGAAAATGTTTAAAAATGTGTTATATTAGTCAGTTTGATGAAAGTTTTTTGATCAATAAAAAAATTAGATTTAACCCACAATTAAAATATGAACCGGTTCTGCGTTCTGACGACTAATCTTGTCTCTGTTGGATCTTTAGTTCTCTAAGTTACCGACAGTCGTTTTGTACTTTGTTCTACCGCCATGTGAGCTCATTATTAGTTCGTAATCTGACCATTTTGTGTCATTAATTTAAATGTAAATCAATTTTTGTAAATTTAACCTATCAGTCACTTGCAATTAGTTATTAAGTTTATATAACCATCAATTTTCAATTTATATGTTTGCCAATTTGTGGGACATGTGTTTTGGTAAGTCCTGGTTAATTAATTTCTTATCACTATTTAATCGGAGTAATTAGTTTTTAGTCTGAAGATGATTTTTAAACAAGAATGAAACAATTGTAATTGGTCACATCTTAAAACTTTTAATTTTTAAATTTCATATGTTAAATTGGAGTATTGACTACAATTTACGAGATTTTAATAACAAACAGTTTAAGGCTTTAATTATTGTAACGTAGATTGTAAATAATAGTAAATAAGTTAAATTAATTTAAAAAAAAACACCTGTTCGTTGCTGTTTGGGATGCAAGTCTAAAATATATAACTATTACATGAAATTTTTTTAAAATTAATGCTAGAATGAACTAAACATTAAAGTGTGTATGCATTTACAGCAGTTAACAAAATTATCTGAACTAATATTCCATAAAAATATTTTTTGTTTTAGAAAAAATATAAAAATTAAGTTATTAACATTATACAATATAAAACAAAAAAAAATAATAAAGTAAAATAAACTGAAGCATTTTGTCAAAGAATAAATAATACAACGTAATTAAATCTAACCGTTAATAAATGTACGTTATTATACATTATTATACTGACTTTGATATTAAAGAAAATAATGACAATTTGAATACCAATTTTGAAGGTATAAATTTATAAAAACACAAAATTAATTAAACGAACTAATTATATTTATCTTAAAAAGTATATAGACATTTTTTTAAATAAATTATTATACTATTTACATAATCAAATTAAGCTTAATCCAAAATTTTAACTTGTACGTTCTCATTATAAGGATAATTTAAAATATATTTTTTATGTCATAATACTACTTTATAATATAAAAGTGTATGAATTACTTATATAATTTTTACAATAACCATTGACAAAGAAAGTAATAAAGAAATTTAATAACTTTGCACATTTTGTTGTAGATTTATGAGTCAATTATTTTCATTCTTATGTGCTGATGCGTTTTCTTAATAATACAGTAAAGAACAAAGTGTTATAAAAAACAGTATTATATAAATTGATCCATAAAATACGGATTAAATAACACATTATCATACATTTGTAAACATATAAATAAAAAAATCGCAGTTAACACACTTTTATAAAAAGTTTTAAAACTAATATGTGTATTTTCCAATTATAGTACTATTTAATATTTATTCTTATTCATTTGTAGGTACATATAAAATACAGTTGTATAACATTAATGAAGATGTTTGTAATTTTATGTATAATTATAATTTTTTATGTCACTTGTCAACATAAATTTTAAGATTACATTTTAACAATCTTTACACGTCACATAGAACAACGAAAATATAAATTTTAATAAGTTTTTTATTATTTCGTTAAAACATTCAAAAAGGTGTTTTAGCAAATTAAAAAATTTATTTATATGGGAATCGTTAACCGTTCAGTGGCGGATAACGAGGTGCATTCAAGGATAAAGTTTGGCAATGCGAGTAACTTGATTACATCCACATGAGTTCAGTTTCCCGAAGTTCGTTGTGCAATTCCTAAAATTAACTTACGAACCGTAGCTTTGTCGTCAATATTTTTGTTTAAAAAAATGTGGTCTAATACGTTTCTTATCTTATTAATGTTTACCGATAACGTTAGAAAAATAAGTAATACGATACGGTAAAGTTATAAATGAGTTTGCAATTACTTGCAGAAACTTTGTTAATGAAATGCTATTATAAACATCGATCCATAAAATTATTAAGAATATTAAAACCTTACCAACTTAATTTAAACTTTGGTTAAAAGTAAATGTTTTTTTATAATGTGTTTGTTGTTGTTTATATACATGACTGTAATTTTAATTTGACAAATTTTTTGTTGCAGATTACGAATTAGCATGAAAAAATACGAAGCAATGTGTTAAGTAAGTACACACAAATTTATACAATTTGTAAATCTCCGTTATCATAAAACATCAATAATAAATGCGTTTTTAAGGAAAAGTCAACTATTACTTATTATAGCACTGTAACGTTATGGCGCTAGAAAAGCAATCAAATATTCAATTATAAGTTTGATTAGTTTAAAAGACGCATTCCATGCAGTATCCGTTTTAGTAAATTTTGTTCTAAAGTATTATGGAATAGAGTATGTTAAAAAGGTATGTGTAATTAAAAATTTGCGTGTTTAGACAGGTTTGGCTTATTAAAAACCAAAACACGTGTTAATGTATATTCTCTATTACGTGTTATACCTGTAGGAACAAAAAATGCTTGTATGTGCTAGTCAACTGTCAACGAAAACATAAGTATAAAATAAATATAAGAATTTAGTTTTCATAATTTTTTTTGAATTTTAAGTAATCATAAAGTTGCGTTACCTGGGTAGATCTTTTCTATTGGTGTGTGATCGTTTAGTTTAATTTATTATATTAAATCCAAGCTTTCGTTCAGGCAAAAAATAATAGGAAGTATTTGGCTTGTATTAGTAACACCAAAAAACGCCAAGCAAACAACATCGTTTTTAAAACATCTAACTTTATTAGATACCATAAAATATTTCCAACGCAGAATGTAACCTTCACAAAGCTTTAACTAATAAAATTGCGTTTACACGCATATTAGGTGAGAAAAAGTCAAAAAAATTAAAATTTACGTCCACTGACTGTGACTTTCTACTGGCTTTGTGGTGGTTAAAAATTTTCTAATTTTTTCTCCAGTCACAATTTTGTTTATAGCAAAAGTAGAGCTTCCAAAAATTTTGTCAGGCTTTGGTTAAATACAGGTGTGTTAAATAAAGAAATCAATAATTAGATACAGAATTTATATCGCGTGATTTGACAATTGTTTTTGATCTCCTCTTTTTACTCAATCTCTTGTGCCTTTTTTTGTTCTTAAAGTAATCTTCTTTTTTTTCTTTGTTCAAACGTTTAACCAATTCTGAATGTGGTTCTTTTCTATATTTTTCCACGTATCCCGGTCCATGGCTATTCTTTTCCAATACTTTCCTGCTGTATCTGCTATATCGTCCTTTCATTTTGCTGTTAGTCGACCCATGCTTTGTTCGCCTATTTTAAACTTTAAATTAGTATTATTGCAGACTATTTATTTCCTCCTGTTCTTATCACATTTTTTACCCAACTCTACTTTAACTTGGCCACTCTTTCCGCTACATCTGTTAAGCCTGTGATATCTGTAATCCGTGTATTTTTTATTTTATTTTTTAAGCTAATGGTCAACATTTTTTTCTCTATGTGTCATTACGTCACTTTTAATTTATGCAATATTTTTTTAGTGGCGACAATAATTTTAATTCCCTATATTAATACTGGAAACAGTCAAGTATTAAAACGTTTGGTTTTTGCTTGCGTGTTGTATTTATGGAATTTTAAAATATAAGTCAGTAATCCAAACGCTGACCAACCCATTTTTATCCTACTGCCAATTTTTGCTTGTTGATTTTCTTTTCCTACTTTTAGATTAATGCCCAGATAAACAAATGATGTTACGTTTTCAATTCTTTACCTTTAATTTCTATATTTTCTTTTATAGGTATCTTAGTCATTATCTTTGTTATGTTTAAATCACTCTTTTTTCATTGTTTATTTAATTTATGATCACAATTTTTAGCTCGGCTACATTTTTGCCAAATAACACTATATATCAGCGTATCTTAATTCTGTTATATAAATTCCGTTTTTTCTCCAGTCTACTTATTTAAAAACATTTTTTAAGATTAGGTTAAATTCTGGGGACAACGGATCCCCTTGTCGCGCACCTTTTCAAGTTTAATTTTGTTAGTCATTCTCTCTACTTTAACATGTAGTGTCACTTTTTGGTATATTTTTTTTAATAAGTAAGTATACCTGGAATCAGTTTTGAATTCCACATTGTTAAATGCCTTTTTGTAATCTATAAAGACGATTACTAGTAGTATATTATATTCTTAGCATCTTTCAATTATTAGTTTTATACTTTGTAGGTTCCATTGGTTCCATATTCTTTTCTGAAACCGGTTTGCTGTATTGGTTGGTAACGGTATAGTTTATATGCTAACCGGTTTGTAGTAATTCTGATCAATAAACACTTTTTTGTTTTTCATTTGATTCAGTGTTGTATTTAGTTCTTGCATAGTTATTTATAGTATCTCTTAGGAATTTGTTTTGCTTTTTTCTTTGTTTCCGAGTTTTCTGTTATGTGTGTATGTACTGTATATTCTATTTTTACTATGATTTCCTTATTTGTTGTTTTTGTTCTATCCGGTTTTGTCATTTTAAATACTTTTATTTTTATTGCTAGCTTCCTTTTCAACACTTTTACGTTTGCATTATCTTCTTTAACTTTTTCTATTTTTTGTTTCTGTATTTCTTTTTCGATTCCTTCTTAACTTTTTTGTTTAACTCTGCATATTTTTTCCCTCTTTCATTTATTAATTGTTTAGTATTTACACTTAATTTTGCTCTTATATTTGGATTTGTTGGAGTTAGGTATTGCGTTTACAATACTTTCATTTATTTCTTCTAACTTGTTGGTTTGTTTGTCTATCATAAACTTTAGTTCTTTTTGTAACAATACTTGATATTCTGCGGTTTTTGCTTTTAGAATATTTAAATCTAATAGTTTTTGTTTTCTACTGTTTATTAGTTTAAGTTTTTCTAGTTTAGCTTTTATAACCACCTTTGCTCTTGCAAGTCTGTAATCCCTCTTAGTTGAAATTGCATTGAGGGTTGTTACGTTTTTGATTTGCTATGATATAATCAATTATGTTCTTGTAATTACCATAGAGATGATTATAAGCGACTTTCGACTTGTACCGCGTCATAGTTAAACACCTAGACTTAGGCTTGGTCCTAGTCTCTCCCTGAGAGCCAAAACAAGAAGTAGAACTTGACTTTTGCCGTATTGTTGTTTGCAAACCTAAACAAACTGACGTTTTGCAAGACATTGCAACTTGCATCTTCAAAGTGGTAAATGTCACTGAAGGAAAAAGTGTAAGTGATGATATTTATACCACTGGCGATTAGCGTGATTAACGGACTTATCTTTCCGTTACTGCTTGACTGACTTCGTTAGTACTCGGAATAAGTCTTTGTGTCCTTTCCAAAAAGTTTAATCTTTGTCTTAAAGAATATAATACTGGTAGCCAAGATTTGCTGAGTCTTAAACCGATTTTTCGGTTCATATTACATGGATGTTCTTCTATTTCTACAGCTTCGTGGATTATTCTGGGAAAGTAGAAAGGAGTTCTAGCCAACACCTTAGTTTGGTCAAAGTTCAGCGTGTGTCCTTGGTTCCACATGTGTTCTGCCGCTGCTGATTTAGTAACTCTGCGGTGTTTGCAGTCAGTCATTGGTTTTTTTATTCTAACTTGATCCACAGGAATAAGAAATTTTATAAACTCCGGCATGTTTTATAGCCCTTGTTCGTCTTTAGCAAATGTATTCAAGGTATCCTTAGTAGTAAAGACAGTTTTAATATTATGTTTCCTTAGCACCCTGCTTATTTTGTTTGTAGAACTCATATAGTATGGCGGTGCTAGTAGGAGGTGATAAGTCCCCTTTGACTATTAAATTTATTGCTTTTTTCCATGCGTTTTAACTACGCAGTTACGCCTAAGACAACTCCGATAGAAGATATAGTATGTGGAGTAGAAGCTGTAGTACTCACTCTACCTAAGAAGATCTCTGAAACTATTCGACAATATGTTTGCAACATTGTACGAAAAGCACAACTGCCACGCTCTAATATTAACAAACATGAGAGAGAGAGAGCTAAGCGGTTACGTGGGAATAAGGACATTTTAGTATTGAGAGCACTCTCGCTCCACTGACAAAATTTTTTTTTTGATAAATGTAGTTGCTTTTGCTTCATTTTATCGTGCTTTCACAATGTCAATTGGTTTCAACATGTAATCGAAGACTTTGCACAGTCTCCAAAGTGTTATTTACCATTAAGATACTGATCAATCTGTTTGTGTATATCATTCTGCTATCAGGGTACAACCAATTATTTAACCAACTTAAAAGCAAACGATAACACAAAAATCATATTACAATAAAGCCGCACAATTGCATAACGTTACCTGTTTTAAAAAAGTATTTAGCAATTGCAATTTATTTTTTCAATACTTTCTTGAAATGTATTTACAGAAGTAAGTGAATGCCAAGCAAAAGCCAATTTAGATAAAATGGCGCCTACTTCTGATTTAAGTCCTGCGCTTGTATTAGCTGAAGACATACAAAATGTACTAGCAGACTACGTCACAGACGAACCTGTGATGAAATCTGTTAGCAATTTACACCAGTAATTGTCAACGAATGTTTGGTTGAAGATGCAAACAGTGTTGATGTTCATGTAGATGATATATCACGTTCACATTTAGTCCTTTCAAATTTTGCAAATAAAGAGTCATTCGTTTGAGTCAAATATTGTTGCACTTAGTTTCGATTTGCAAAAGTGTCTTCCGACTCCATATTTGAAGACTGGCATATTTTTTTAAAAGCGTAAGATGTGCCCTTTCAGCTTGACTATATTTCAAACCATGAAAAGCAAGAATTCATCAACTTGCTACCCATGGGATGAGACAATTGCAAAGCGCGGAAGACAAGAAATCAGTTCTTGTCTTTACTTGCACCTAAAAATTCTTCCAACAGAGATAACTGAAATTAATATGTATAGCGACTGTTTCCCTGGCCAAAACAAAAACGTTCTAATAGCAGTAATGTTACTAACTATTACACGTAAATTTAGCCTTGAAAAGAGAGAAGCAACCATAAATCACAAATTTTTAGTGCCTGGACATGTATATATGGAAACAGATACCATTCATGCTGCTATAGAAAAAACGAAAAAATACACAATTGCAAATGTCTATATATGAAAGGACTGGGCAAATTTAATTTAAATGGTGCCAAAAGATCCACCAATCAAAGTGGTAGAGCTTCAACTGAGTCAGTTTCTGCAGTTAAAAGAACATGGCAAAAATAATACTATGGCAATGGCAGTCGGTTGGTCACAAATTCGATGGATGCAATATCGCACTAATGATCTAAAAAAAGTGTTTTACAAAAAATCTGTTAACTCTAAAGAAGAATTTAAAATTCTTGACTTAACAAGGAAACTATTGAGAAACTCTTCGGTGCTAAAATTATTACCTATTTCAGAAACTTGTCTAAACGTACCTGTCTTAAAAATTCATAATTTAAACGAATTAATACTTTATATCGACGCCAACAACCGTTTACACTATCAAACTTTTTTGAATCCATTATCAGCATCAGAAAAAACGAATGAATATCACCCCAGGTGACGAACCCGACTACGATGAAGACGCAGCAGAAAATGTTTTGTAATCTTATTTTTTTTTTGTTTTTTTTAATAAACGTTATTTCTTAATAAACGGCATTAACTGTGCTATTTCAGTGCCTTGTCTAATAACCATTTTTAAATAAATAAAAGCCAAAGTCATATTAAAGTTAAATCTAATATTATTGGTTTTCGTAAAACGGCCAAAGTCATATCAAAGTTTTTATTTGCCAGAATAAAAATTTTAAAATATCTAAAAATAAGAGATATAATTATACATTAATAATAAAAATAATAAATTTCTGTGTAATTGTACAATTTAGAAAAAAAACATGATGTTGAAGGAAACACTAAAACATTAAACAAAATTTACTCAAAACAAGAATTTTTGACTTTGGTCTTTTTAGAACCAAGCCACAGAATTATAACTGAAGATTTCCTGTTATATTTTTGAACACTAAAAACGACGAAGTTATGCAATGCTAATTATGAGCAATTTTTAAAAAAAAATTTCAAATTTTGAAGTTAAGTACAAGGATTACTTGTACCCAGATGTTGAAAGGTGTCAGTATTACTAGATACTTTAAATTAAATTTGATTGTTGAAGAAAAACTAATGTTAAGCTTTTCAGCTTCAGCGGGAACAATTTTCAAGTATGTCATACCTCTAGGAATATCTTTATGTGATAAATTAGCCAAACGGCTTATGGTTCTACATAATTTTCTCAACATTTTTTTTTTCATATATTTGTTAAAGGCCCAAACTCTAAAGTCTTCTGTTAGTAACTTGGTACAACTGATAAAAACATCCACGTACGTTTAGTTGGTTACCAAAAACTGCTTTCACTCTAAATTACATTTTTTTAAAAATCGATTTGGTTTATATTACAAGCATTTCAAACAAAAGTTTTATTTTGAATTAGAAAATTTGATACATAATCATCGTTTTTTTAGTAACTTTATCAAGTAGTTTTTCTTTATAAAAATAATGGAATAATTTAATAGATAGCAATGAAAAGATTACTGGTTAGTGAAAAGTAAACAGATATCATTAGTAAAAAGAATTTTGGATCTCCATGTATGAATTTAATGGTGCGGAGTATTTTTTCCGAGGTATTTTTTAATAGAATTTTTTTTCATTGGGTATGTTTTCTGAGGAATTTTTTTATCAAACATTTTTTTGTTTTAAATAATTGTATATAATTAAAATTGCTCTGACAAAAAAAATATTTCAATTTCTAATCCTTACGGGTTGATACTATTAGGTGTGTATTGGACACATGCATTTACACAGTTAAATAAAATAAAAATTTAACATGAACGTATAAAAAATAAAAATGCGTAAATCAAACGTTAGAGATAACAAATATATAAACTTAAACAACGATTTTTCACTAAAAACACAAATTCTAAAATTAATTTAAATAGCAGTTACCATTGTAAAGTTTAGAAAATTTAGCGCTCTTTGTTTTATCTTGTCAGAAAATGTAAGCAAGAAGTGTAGCAATAAATTTTACAGATAAGAATCAAAACATAAAATATAATTGAAATATTCTGATTTAACTAAACGTAGATTTTACTTATTTAAAACTGCTTTTTGTTTGTTTTTAAATTTATTTTTGATTGATTGTTTCTAGTTTTAACTAAATGCAATTTTTGTTTTCTATTAGTCTCTAATCTGCGCAACAAATTAAGTTAAATCGTATATCAAATTCAATTTATTTTAAATTAGTATTGTATGTAATAGTTTAATTATGGTTTGGTTAAGTGCAGATGATGTAAATGATGAGGATACAAATTATATTCTCTTACAAGTTGAATTATAGTAGATATAAATGCATAGACCTTAGCTTAATCAAGCTGCTCTAGAGACAATTAGAAAGGCACAAAAGCTTATATCTTCATATCTTGTAACAATGGATTAAGTCAAGTTATCTTTGATACAAAATCCTACATTGCATAGAATGCGTTTTGAAAGGGCTTAGTTCATACTATCGTCAGCTTATATAAAAATGTATTTTGTTAAATTAACCATAAAGCGACGTAAGTGTCTTATCGTTAATATTACCACTTACCGGTTACAGCTGTCGTAAAAAACTAAATATGTACACAAACCGTTTACACTGTGTTTACACGTGTTATAGTAACGTAATGTAAAAATGTTAGTGCTTGTAATTTTATAATTAAAATAATGCTAGCCGCTTTAAATAAATTACAATCAAGTGTAACGTAAAAGCCGTTTGGTTAAATGTTTCGTTCAATTAAACGAATCGATTTAATTTAAATGTGACCGAAATGCGTTATTTATGTACGTTCAAAAGTTATATACGACACATCACTTTGTATGCAAATTGATGCAAATTTCGAAAATTTATAAATGAACTCATTTTGAAATTTAGTTATTTATTGCAATTATAAAATAAAGCTTAAATAGTTTTAATTTATAGTTGTGTTTCACAAATATTAAAAATTTTGATTTTTATAATAAGTATTTAATATATGCAACCTCCTTTGGATAAAACTAATTATACAAAATTAGCCAAAGATAGAAATATAAACAAAATAAAACATAATGTTAACAAAACAAATTAAAAAAAAATATGTATTGCTAAATAAAAATATTGCAATGATATGTAATTTAAAAAATAGATGAAACTGTGAAAGTTACATCAATAAACATTATTTTTATCTGTTTAGTAGATAAATAAACTAATTAACAATTTATATATACAAATTAATAATTTTTTTAGTATTTACTATTATTAATTAGAATTTTTTGCAATTAGTTGGTCTTAACTTTAATTAATTGTTTTACCAATTAATGGTATTGTAGTATAATTAAATAAATATATTAAATAATTAAATTTTTTATTTACAAACTAAACAATAATAACAAACAGTTATTTTTAGCTCAAACAGATAATTTTACATCTTTGCGTTTACTACTTTGAGTTTGAGTTATAAAATCTTATAGACAATACGAAAACGTACATAACTTTGTAGGTTAACGACAAAAACCATTAATAGGATTCATCAGACTATTAAATACGACAGTAAATTACGGAAACTAAGTCTATGACAAAGCACAACGATTATTTACGAGGATTAAAATGATATCGTTGTTTGTATGTTTAAACTAAACTATCAATTCGTACAATAAAAATATTATTTAAATTACTCTTTTATGTCGTTAACACGTTAATACGTCAAACAATTATTAATACACCCACTTTTAACACACTTTAAATTAAACTAATCGAAATTAATTAACATATATTATTTATACGTTCATAAAATTGTTACATTCGTTTAAATTCCACTATTCAAATTTAATTATCTTTAAAAACAATTTGGTACAAAACAATTTTCCCAGGTAATACTGAAACTACAAACTAAAATCGGATGTATAGACTACGCTTGAATTCTCAAATTTCCTATTTCCGATAATATAATCTAAAATTTCCTATATCTAATACAGTTGTTAGACTTTGTTATCGATTAGATTTATTGCTATTCATTCGACGTTCGTTTTCTTAAAAAAGAAATTTGATGAAACGAAATTACACCGTATTTTTAATTTAAACCAAATTAATTATACACGAGAAAAGACTTCTTTTAAATCAAAATCAATTTAATTTTGCTCTTTGATTAGACTTTTGCAGATAAAGTAATACAAAATTTGTTTTATAATAAAAGTATTTGTGGATAAAATAATTTTGATAAATTAAAAACAAGTTCACGTTTTATTAATTAAAAATATTATTGATTTACATATTTTATTTCGTACTGGTAAGGTTTCTATCCTCCTGTTTGATTTTTAACTGATAATTTTAGTTTTTCGTTAAACAGGGAAAATACTCAAGTTTTTTTTTGTATGCTCTGGTTTTTTTTAAATTTTAGAGCGACGTTCTGTCTGCTATGTGTACACTTCTTCAAGCCATTACAATTTATTAAACGTAAATATACCAAAACGATCAAAACACAATACAGAAGCTATAATAATTACAGATATAAAAGGACGTATGAACTTTCCAGAAAAATTTAGTAGCCGAATCCGGTGAACAACAAACATGAGCAAATCTACATAAAACTTAGATAAAATATTGCTAAAAATTAGTCAATAAATCAAAATTATAAATAAAATAACAAATGCAACTTACCACTATGACAAACAGAATGACACATATAATCAAAAATTTAAGGTAATAATGTTATCAATCTATATAATTTTAAAATGCAAAAATACTTGCTAACTACAAAACCTATAAAAAGCTACCTAGCAATTTTAGAAATTAAATTGTTATACATATTGCTTAAATTGTTGTTATTACTATTAAAATTAATATAATTTTTGTCAATACTGATAAATGTTATCTTATCTTCACATTCAAAATTTTGGGATTATAGAAATCAAAGTTGTGCTCCGTGTTAATATGATGTACGAATAAAGCTGTTTCCCATTTTTTGTTGATACAGTCATATTTATAGTTGTTTAACCAATATTTTACTTTTTGTTTTGTTTGTCCAATATAACACACTCGACAGTCCATACAATTCAGTTTATACACTGCATTGAGTTTACCTGTTATGATTATTTTATTTTTCGTTTTACTGTAAACCAAGTTGTAAAATAGTGTTAAAAGTTTACCTTGCAATTTTGATATCTGTTTTTAAAGACGGGTTGATTCTTTTAGTTAGGTTACACTTATAATTTAGTGTCAGGGTTAGTAGTAGTTGCGTTTATAGGTAAAGTCATATTAGTATTGGTGTTAGCATGTCTAAGTATTTTGTTTATTATGTTGTTAGGATAGTTGTTCTTCTTTAGTATGTTCTTCAAAATGCTCAAATTTTCATGAAGAAATTGTAAGCTACTTAAACCTACAATTTTATTTTTCATAGCCTTGATTATGTTAATTTTGTTATGGTTAGAGTGTTTAGATGAATAATTGATGGTTCATTTCGAGGCTATACGTTTTGTATAACATTCACTAACTATAATGTTAGTGGTAATATCTCTACTAACTCTAACATTTAAAAATGACAATGAACCATAAAAAGAAACCATCTGAGATGATATTGATCAATATTCACTAATTTTATTAGTGACACCAACAATTTAAGCAACATTTAAAACAATTTAATTTATAAAATTGCAAGGTAGGTTTTGATTGTTAGGAAGAATTCTTTTTTTTTTTTAATTCCTAAATTGATAACATTTTACCATGAATTTTTGATTAATAAAGAGCGGATAGTCTGGCAAAAAAAAACCAAAAAAAGTGGCATAAAAGACATATTAAACCTCCTAAAAAGGCAATAAAAAAAGCACAAATATCTATTAAAATTTACAGTTTATTATTTTGTTTTACAATGTTTATTAAGTGCTATTATTTTCCCAAGCACAAATCAAATATTTTTCAATATTTTGACAAAGAAGCTGTTGCCTTTTATCATTTAAAATATTTTTATAGAAGAAAAAAGTTCTTTCATCACAACATGTTAGTGGAGCAAATTTTAATGCCGATGTTTCTGTTATTGTTAAAGATATTTTCTATTGATGCTTCATGACCTCCCCTTTTTGAATTTCAGTCATTTGTTCAAAGAGGTCAAAGGAAAGGTTTTTTGATATGACGGAATCTAATTTTTGATTAATTTTTCTTCTTATAGTCCCTGGACATGCTCTTATAATTGTTCTTATTCTTTCGAATGTAGCGAAAGATTCGGTCATTGTGGTTTCGCTTTTTTCTAGCTTTTTTAATTCGCCAGGATTGCCTGAAAAATGTGTTTTTATTAAAACTAGTCCGCTCTTAACAGCTTCGTCATTAAAAACTTTTTGAGATTTAGCAATTGCTGCAAAGGCCGTCTCGTCAAATAATTCAACCACCTGAAGTAAGACAATTCAATTAATGTATAAGACAATGTCAGATTATGGTATGCACTGTACCTCTTTAATTTTTTCAAAATGTGTGGCATAAAAAATGCAAGCAGATAACCAAGTTTCCCATCTTGTTATCATAGGTTCCGGTAGAAGTTATTAATTAAAACAAAATTACATAAACAATCATCGAAAAAATTTGCAACTGTTTTGTGATTGGTGTGTGGAATTTCTTTGGATGCTAGCAAATGAGCTTTTCCTGCTTCTAGTTCAAACAACTACAAAATTTGCTATATATCGACCTCTGCAATCGGTTGTTTTATCAACCGAAGTCCAAATGTAACGGTTCCCAATGTCATTTCTTATTGTCTGTTTTTTCTATAAAAGGTAAACCAGCATTTTGAAAACTATTAATACTTTAACTAAACTGCTTACCGATTGGTAACATATGTTTAAATATTTTTTTCTCAAAGTTGATTCATCTGGAGCAACTTGTTCGTTGTATTTTTCGAGGAAATTGCGAAAATTGATATTATCAAGTTTTTTAAGAGGAATTTGAACCGACACCAATGGTTCGCACAAATCTAGAGCAAAACTTTGTTTTTGATAGGGGTTTTTTAACAGTGGTTGTTTCATAATTTTTAAAATATTTTTTAAATGTAAACCACTACCCAAGTGTTGTTTTACATGGTACATTTTAGTAACACCGATCTAAAATAATACATATACTAGTAATTAAAAGCATTTAAATTAAAATAATAGAAACTTACTGATTTTAAACAAACTTGACAAAAAAGGTTTTCCCCGTCGGTTGTTAAACTATTGTCTAATTTACTCCACTTGTAATAATTTTCAAATTTTGATAGTTTATTAGGTGGCATTTTTTAAAACTTACTCACAGCACAACAGCAATAGACTATCACAGTGTGACAATATCACAGGTATTTACAACAAACAAAGAATATTTTAGTCACGTGTTTCAGTTATTAAAGGAATCCCACCGAACAGTATTAAAATTATCTATGTTTGTTTGTTTTACTTAGGTACTGAATAGACCTATAAAATATGATTCATTCCAAAATCCTTCTGGTTTTGTAAATAGTGTTCTGTTAAGCCTGTCATTGTACATAATCTTAGTATAAATTCTCACAATAGTTCTTCTCTATAAGCGGGTTTTGTATTTAATGTTTTCTGGAAACCATTGTTTTACAAAACATGAAAATCTCTGTTGTTATATATAGGTTTATGGTAAGACCTTTTGAGCAAAAAATGTTAATCATATTTTTATACGTAATTTAAGTAAAATTCTGTAATACGTTATTGTCATCTGCGTATTAAAACACTGTGTACACAAACTTTTCAAAATTTATATGTGAAAAGGCTATATAAAATAATACTCTTTAAAAAGACAAAAAACACAAACAGTTACACAAAAAGGCAAAATAGGCAGGCTTCAGGTATTTGCTTGACTGTCCGCTCTTTATTGATTATATATGTCATTTCGTTTGTCATGGTGTTAATTAGTATTTGTTATTTACTTTGTAATTTTAAATCAATGACTTCTTTTCAACAATATTTTACATAAGTTTTACGTAAATTTGTTCATGTCTGTTGTTCGTCGGATTTAACTACTCAATTTTTTTTTGTAAGTTTATACGTCGTTTTGTATTTGTAATTATTATAACACTTGTATTATGTTTCGATCGTTTGTTGAATACTTACGTTTAATGAAAGAAGTGTATACATGGTACATAAAACGTTGCCCTAAAAAATTTTAGTAGCTTCTATTTTTCTTTTTAACAAAGAACTAAAATTATTGAATATTTTATTCTGTTACTATTTATCGCGTACAAAAATATAAATAAACGCAATTAATCGAAAGGTATATTTAGTAACGACTAAGAAAAAGTTGTCATTGCCAACAAGAATGAACATTTGTATCCAAGCCAAAGGCGAGTTGCAATTCACTCGAGTTGGAAATGCACATCCCTTACAAATTATTCACTATGCCTTTTCTATGACTACATATTTATGTATTTATTAAACCTTTCACAAATAAAGCAAAAAACAAATAATCTTAATTTAAAAATTTATGTTGGTAGTACCTAAAACACACTATTGAATCTTTTAATCACAATTAAGAAATTATATGTCAAAAACTTTTATTTAGTTTATTTTAATTTGTGTTCTGTTATGTTATAGTTATAAGTAGTATTATAGTTAATCGGTATTATTATTTAACTTTTGACTTTGTAACGTTCCGTAATCATAACCCGGCTAGGCTCAGATTAGTGTGAGACCTCTAAAGGGAAGTGAAAACTTTTCCGGGGGTTATTTATAATTTGTTGCTTATTTGCCAAAAAAAACTCAACAAAATCAAGCAAAACGTAGAAGAACTCCAGTGAGATTATTATTTGAAAAGGATTCACAAAAACTTTAAGGTAAAACGAAAAAATTAAAATAGTAAGAACAAAACAAAATTAACAAGCATAAACACAAACAAAATAAATAAATGTAAATATTAAACCTAAATACTTAAAACCAAATACAAATTTTAACAATAATAAAACACAATGCACAAAAGGTTGAAGACCATAAATTAAAAAAAAAATGATTTCTGACTACTTAGATTGGCTTCAGGATTTTTTACATTGCTACTAAAATAAAACTATAAACTATTATTGATGACTTTTAATGTAAATAACAATTCACTTTGGTTTTTAACTAATTAAAATTTATATTACCGGCTTCAATTATGTTTTAAAATCTCAACAAAACCAATTTACATACTGTGTAGTTCAGTTTCCATTTACGTAACACACAGTATAGACAAAATAACTTAATTGGAGAAAATTGTACGTACCGTAACAAAATTCCGTTGTTAAACACTTTTTTTTGCGGTATAATAGTAACTTCTATAGAAGATACTAAATACTTTTCGCTCATATCTTAATTAATAAGTTCTTATAAACAGTTTGCACAGCTATATTACCCACATTCATCAACTCATTTTCCAAAAAAAGATATTTTTTTGACAGATTTGTTTTTCACGAAATACAGAAACGTATAATAAACAAGCACGTTACACACGCCAACAATTTTAAAAAAAGAAACAAAAAAATTGCGAAGGTACATACGTAAAATAACGTAACGAAGCTAAATGAGACTTAAACATATAGGTAATTAACATACAACATGTCTGTATCAACCAAACTAGGTAAAATCGGCATCCGTCTTTAAAATTTTGAAAAATTAAAATGAGGTGTATACAACTAGTTATTATAAAGCAAAATATAGCAGCTAGCTCCAACTGATAGGATTAGTTTTTGCCAGAAGTCACAACAATTTTTTTAAGGTCTTTGACTTGAAAGCATCCAAAATCAGTATTATCAAAACCTTCTAATTGATAAACTAGAGGAGAAATAACTTTTGTAACTATGCACAAAACAGATTTTGTAGCGAGTTTTTTTGATTAGTTTTTAGAAGCATCATTAAGAAAACATGGCGTTTACATAGGTTATATTGTTTTAAGTTAGTTTCAGAAACTTTATAAAGTTGCTTCTTTACGTCTTTATATAGTTTAGAAAGATGAAATAAGTCTTTAGACCAAGATTTATTGGAAATTTTGGTTTTATCGGTAGACGGGGCAAGACCATAAAAATCACCAGAGACTAGCACGTGACTATCAAACATTAAAGCTGTACTTATAAACACGGTTAACTTTTTCGATGAGGTTTACTTGAGGGTGATATTTGGTGTTTAATCAAATTTGCTGAACTTTGGTTTTAATTAGAAAATTATTAATTTTTTTTAAAACAAATTGCGATGCATTATCAAACATATTTAATTAAGGAACGCCAAATATGTTCTTGTTCTCGCAGAAACTTAGTTTTGTGGTACCCATTTGAAAAGGCTGAACTATAAGAAATTTAGTAAACTAATCAGTCAATACAAATAATTTTTTTTTTACTTTTGGACAAGAGACCCATCAAATTCATACTAACTAACAGAAAAAAAAAATTAATATCATATAAAAGTGTTGTGAGTGTCGCCATCTTGTGGTTAACGAGCCCAAGTATAAAATATAAACAAATTGGTGCTATAGAGATCTTAGCATGTTGATAATTGGATTTGCTAACCGCGAAAATTCCGAAATCGTATCGAATATTATCACGATTGCGATCCACCAACGAATATAGTGAAGTGTACGGCCGTTTCACTCTTTTAAGGATCATCAGAACTGGAAAATACTCTCTGATGTATTTCCACAAATATACTGATATAATATATCATAATTGCGGAAATACATCAAAGAGTATTTCCCAGTGCTGATGATCCCAAAAGGGTAATATAATATATCAGTATAATTTTGGAAATACATCAGAGAGTATTTCCCATTGCTGATGATCCCCGAAAGGGTGATATAATATATCAGTATAATTGTGAAAATACATCAGAGAGTATTTCCCAATGCTGATGATCCCCAAAAGGGTGAAACGGCCGTACCTTGGTTCTCTCTGGTGGTAATTTTTACAATTGTACTGATATAGTTACTTTTCACTATATTCGTTGGCGGATCGCAATCGTGTTAATATTCGATACGATTTTCGAATTTTCGCGGTTAGCAAATCCAATTACCAACATGTTATGATCTGTAAAGCACCAATTTGAAAATTTATATCATTTTCTTTTCCCATGAAACCGGGGCGTTTTGCAACCTTTAATGTATTTACTGACGGAGACTTTTAACTTAAGACAATAATACAAATTGGTTATTGTAGCCATAGTTTCAGAATCGCCTAAATGAGTAGACGTGAGATCATCGTGACATTGTTGTAAAATTTTGGTACTGTTAGGAAAAGCAACAACTAATTCCAAAGTCAACGGAAAAGGAAGATACTCGTACAAGAATTTTCCATCAATCTTAAAGAACAGATATTGATCCGGGTTTGATGAAACCTTATTAATCATATACAGTAATATTAATCAAGAGAGAAAGTAGATAAATTTATAGAAAATACGGCACTAGATAACACATCAGGCACAAGGTTTTGTATTCTTGACCAATGTAAGACATTAAACGTAAACGGAGACCAACAATGGCTTAATCTCGATAGACGACCTGTTGGTTCTCGTAAATTATTCAACCATTTCAAAGCAGCACAATCCGTAATAGCGGTAAACTGAGTACCTTCAACGTACCCACAAAAATGTTCTATTCTAAAAATAACGCCAAGTATTTCTCGCTTTGTAGTAGAATATTTCCTTTCAGCAGACGTTATCGTACATCTTGACAAAAAACTAGGATGTTCCAAACCGTCATCCAAAGGTGGAAATAATACAGCACCTAACGCTACATCATAAGCGTCAGTTTGAATGAAAAACTCACGACTAAAATTTGGAGAGGCAAAAACGAGAGCTAACGTAATACGACGTTTAAATTCCTAAAAATAATTTTAGTTTCTTTAGATCACGCAATAATTTGACCCTTAATATTTTTTTAAAGAGAGAAGTAATTGGCGCAGACAAAGCAACATAATCTTTCGTAAGACGACGTTAGTAACCAATAAGTGCGCATATTCGTTATTCAGTTGTGTTTCTAGGCGTAGGAAAATTTAAAATGACAGAAATTTTACCAGGATTAGTACGTAAACCTATCAACGACAAAACCCAAAAATGAAAGAGACGGTCGAAAAAATTGACATTTTTTGAAATTTATTGTACAGCTAGCTTTCTTTAAACAGAAAGCAATTGAACGTAAGATACCGATATGTATAAGTAGCAGGCGCAATAATAATATTGTCAATGTAAACAAAAATTTTATCTAATAAAACGGCATCTATAACACTGTAGTGTTTGTGGACTTTTTGGCAAACCAAAAAAACAAAATTACGCATTTATGAAAAATGTTTTTGTTTGGAACGCAGAAAGCAGTTTTCGCACATAAAGATTTTTCCAACAAATGTTTCAAGAAAGCTTTCCAAAGATCTCTAGAACTTACGTCACGTAGACGATTTAAGATAGCATCAGTACGAGGTAATAGGTACGAATCATTTCTTGTAACTGCATTAAAACGACGTACATCATAGCAAACTTTAAGTTCGCCATTTTTTTTTATAACGTATAACACCTAGCTTTAACATTTTATGAATCTCTTTATGTAAATGTGACTGCATGGCAGGGAACAAAGGATATTGTTTTTGTTTAAAAGGTAACGCCTTACTGGTGTCAATCTAGTGTTCAGCTAAATTTAACTTACTAAACTGAGAAACGGTATTTTAAAGTAAAAGCTGTAGTTTACAAGAGAGAATTTTTTTTATTCTAAACGGTAACTATAAGAGAGAATCGTTTTGACTATACGATAAAGAACTAAAAATTTTGTTTTGTAAATCTAAACAAATATCAAAAAGAGCACCAAAGTCCATACCAAAAATGATTGACTGAGTGACAGACGGAACTACAAGAAACTCTAATACTTTATAGACTTTTTTCAACGTAATCGGTAACAGAATTCTTCCTTGATACATTTGAGACAAACCATCAGCCGTATAAACTTGTAAGTTCAAAGTTAAGATGTATGTAATATCATGTGAACGTAAAAACTTGAGTCCTGATTTACCAGTGACAGACACAGAGGCTTTACTGTATACTAAAAGAGTGAGTAGACAGAAAAAATTGTTTTCTTATTGCAACGTATTCTTGAGACGTAATTGCATTTATTGAGTGATTGTAGAAGAATTTACCGGCGGGTATTTTAGATTACTTTGGCACAGCATAACTTCATTAATGAAAAAAGATATATATGACTGACTGATATACAAGTTAATCAGACTCCAATAGACTAGAGTGACAAGAGGGAGGAAGTTTATATTTCTCTTGGCGAAATTTAAATTCTTGGACACGACGACAATAATCTTTTAATTTGTTTAAAGTCTGAATATTTTTTAAAACGACGTGATTCGCTAAGAAAGGATCTAAATTTCTGAAGATTTGTTGCATTATTTCATTATCGGACAGTTGTTGGCTTAATTGTTTGAAAAGTGCTTCGACAGCAATCATGTACAAAATAACATTTTCTTCAGAGCTTGCGTACGAATGTAAATTTTTGAACGCAAGCTGTAGTCATAGTCGAAAGGTAAAAAGTCACAGCTTCGTAGATTAGTCTGGGAAAGTAGAAAGGAGCTGCCACGATCTAAAAGTTGAAATCTCAGGCGTAGGATTTTCGAAAAAAAAAACGAGATTACTTGACATTAAATAATTTAAAAAAGAAAAAAAATAATTTGCCAGCTAGCCTTAAAAAAAGAACGGAAACAACAGTTACGGGATATAGGAGTCTCAAACTTTAAGTAACAAGAAAATTGTTAGAGATTTAGGCATATATTGAAAAATAAATAAATTCAATTTAAACCGGTATAAGACAGGCTTTTAAATTTACCCAATTATATGATCATATATGCTGGATTTACAAAGTTTATAAATTTTTATGTTATGAAATATTTAGCTTTATGATTCCTATAGGATAAATATCAAACAAAATAGTTTATTATGCCTAATTCTATGATATAAAGACGACACACACGCATATCTTATCTTATTTTTGACAAGGAAAACTATCCGTTTGAAACCCACTGATAAACTAAATAGGTGGCGGCCAGTGTCTTTTTCTGGAACGATATTTTATAACACTAAGGATAAGTAGTGTAACACTGGAACAATGCAATAACCAGAAAAAAAAAACCCTAAAACGTAATAACAGAAAATGAAATTAAATTGTTAATAATAATTAAAACAAATCTTACCTCACACTGAGGGTAAAAAGAATGTATCGATATGATTGTATGTTCGAATAAAAACGATTTTTATGATCCTCTACGACAAGGTACCCAGAAGCAGGCGATTTGAATACGGTACGAAAAACTGCTTCTGTATAATTCAGAATAGTTGCTGATTTATCCCCACAAAGGAAACGTACAACTAATTAAGTACTAATTGACCAACAACATTCACATTTTATTTTCGAAACTTAACGTTGTAAAATTCGAATTGCAAGTGACATTCAATGTGTTAATCTTTTTTGACCGATAAGATTATTGCAGGAATTTACTATTTTATAATATAAATACGCACATATACAGGGTTTAATAATAAACAAAGTGAACGTTACATTCTCCCCCAACTTTGAAAGAGGTAAATTAAGAAAAAAATTTACCGAAATTATTCTATATTACAACTTAACCGTAACAAGATATACAGAAAACAGATAAAATATACAGTAATAAAATAAAATGTAATTTATATATACGAAGAAAAAAAAACTAATCTAAGAAGTTTCCGAAATAAAAGGTTTAAGATCTTGAACATGCCAACGACCTTTGTTATTACCATGATCGTCAGAAAGCTGATAAGTACAATATCCATCCTTTTTGCTGACGATGAATGGTCCTATAAATTTTGGACACAGTTTGGCGTTAATATGATTTTTAGCATCTGAGAGGACTTTATTTTTCCTCCACACTTTATCTCCAACTGCATACTGTATTGGTCTACGACGCAAGTTGTAAGTTTTTCGATAACGTTCCTGGGAAGAAAGAATTTTATCCGATACATCTTTATATAACTTTTGAAATCCTAAGATTCTTTTATTTATTTGTACTTGATAAGATGTAGGTATAGCGTTACCAATATTGTGAAAATAATGGTTGCCTTCAAAGACATACTCTCTACCGAAATTAGTGAAAAACGGTGAATAACCAGTTGCTTCACTAGTAGACGTACGAATGGCACAACCTATCGCAGCTAAGTTTTCGTCCCATTTACGATGATCATTTTTAATATAACAAGAAATCATTGTTTTAACTACACGATTAACTCGTTCACAAGGATCTGCTCTGGGATAATAAAGGGGCGTATAAGAAATTTTTGTTTTATATTTTTCACATAATTTCTGAAATTCTTTGCTACGCATTTGGACACCATTATCACAAATAACAATCTGAGGAACACCAAACATTAAAAACACATTATCTTCCACAATGTGACAAAGAGATTTAGCAGTAGCAGATCGTAATGGAAACAATAAAACAAATTTGCTAAAATAATCACTAACAACAAGTACCTGAGTATTTCCACGAACTGAACGAGGTAAAGGGCCTATAAAATCTAAACTGATTAATTGCCATGGTTTAGTTACAGAAGGTCGTGATCCCATTAGACCAGCTGGTGACTTTTGTTCAGGTTTATGAGCAGCACAAACTTGACACTGACGTATGTACTTAGCCACGTCGGCTTTCATCTTTGGCCATGTATATCGTTGTTGTAATTTCTTACATACCTTATACACACCAATATGTCCAGATTTTACGTCGTCATGAAATTCGCGCAAAAGATTATTTCTTTTGTCTTTTGGTACCACGATTTTCCAGTAATCTGCGTCCGATGAAAGTTCAGGAATTTTACATCGAACGTATTTGTAAATAAAATTGTTGTCAAACCGCCACTGAGAAAATTTGTGAGGGTGTTTTATAATGTTCTCCTTTAGATTGAGATACCAAAGATCAGCGGTGTCTAAAAAGTCATTATTTGGAGTAGTTGTTTCAAGTGTGTCAACAGCAACGGGTACAGCTCTAGAAAGAAAATCAGGAACAACATTTTCTTTACCTTTGCGATGTATTATAGTAAAGTTATATGGTTGTAAACGAACTGCCCACCTGGCTAATCGCCCACACGGGTCTTTAAGATTATTCAACCAAATAAGAGACGCGTGATCAGTAATAACGGTAAACGTTGTTCCTTCTAGATAATGACGTAACTTTTCAATTGGCCATATAACGCTTAAACACTCTCTCTCCGTTGTTGAAAAATTTCTTTCCTGTTTTGTTAAGGAACGGGATAAAAAACAAATAACTTTCTCGTCATTTTCACAGTTTTGGCTAAGAACAGCACCTATTCCATAAGCTGATGCATCGGTCTGTAATATAAACGGTTTATTAAAATCTGGACAAGTAAGAATGGGTGCGGAAATTAGTAGTTGCTTTATTTGATGAAAAGCAGATTCACAATCAGAAGACCAACTAAAAGATACATTTTTCCTGACTAACTTTGAGATAGGAGCAATAAGACTAGAAAAATTTGCGATAAATCTTCTATACCAACTACACATCCCTAAAAATCGACGTACCTCAGTAATACTTTTTGGAGGTGGTACCTTTAGAATAGCTTCAACTTTATCAACGTCTACCCTAAGACCGTTAGAATCGACAACATACCCTAAATATTTCATAGAAGATCTGCAAAATTTACATTTACTTAAACTCACTGTTAGACCAGCATTAGTTAAACGATCAAAAACCTTGGCTAAGATATCTAAATGCGTATTAAAATCGGGTGAAATAATAATGATATCGTCTAAGTAAACATAAACGTATGGTTCCAAATCTACACCAATTACTTTATCGATTAGTCGTTGCCAACACGCAAGCGCGTTTGTTAATCCAAATGGCATTCGCTTAAATTGATACAACCCTCGCCCCGGAACAGTAAAAGCCGTATATTCTCTACTTGATGGTTTAACAGGAATTTGCCAGTAAGCGGATTTTATGTCTACTGAACTTAAATATTTAGCTCCTCGAAGTCTATCTAAAATAGAAGAAACATACGGTAAAGGGTATGCGTCCTTTTTAGTTACCTTATTTAATGCTCGATAGTCTACGCAAAATCGGTAGCCTTGATCTTGTGACTTAGGAACTAAAAGAACAGGAGAAGACCATGCACTTTTTGAAGGTTCAATAACATCCATATCTAACATATTCTTTAATTCCGTGTCTATAATTTTTTGTTTAAAAGGCGAAACTGGGTAATACCGCTGCTTTATTGGAGTCGTATTGGGTTCAACTAATATCTCATGTTCCACTTCGGTAGTGTATCCCAGTCCGTTTCCCATCAATTTAAACTTGTCTTTTATTAAATTTTCTAATTGCAATTTCTGTTCTTCGGTTAAAGATTCTTCTTCTTGAATACCCATTAAGTTAGTTTCAGATAATTCACCAAAATGCCAGACATTTCTTTTCAGATCCGGTACAACGTCCATTGCTAACCAAAAATCCATTCCCAAAATAAGCGTACTAGACAGCTCCGGAACAACTAAAACATCTATAATGCGTACTTTGTCAACTAAACACAGTGGTGCTTCTACAATGCCTATCGAAGTACATTTTTGTCCATTGGCTACAACACACTTACTAATTTTTGTGGAATTTAGTTTAAAACCTAAATCAAGTAGCATTTTAAAACCGCGTTGACCTACTAAAGTTGAACTACTTCCTGAATCAAGAAGTCCAAACATAGAGCGTCCTAAAATTGAAATTTTTAGATAAGGTCGTTGATCTCCTTCGGCATGAGCCAAAATATAATTTAACAAAACTTGATGTTGGAATTGTTTATCAGCCGAATTATGTTTTAATGGGTCAACTATTTGGCTACTTAGTGACCCAACAAACCGTTTCCCGAGCAATTTGGACAGGTTTTAGCTGTAAATCCAACATTACCGCATCGAAAACACAGTAACCGTTTTTGTTCTCTGCAAGCATTTCGATAATGACCATTTTGATTACAGTTCCAGCATTTTTGTAGTAAAGTTTCTCTTTGAGTAGCCGACACAAATAATTCGTTTGTATTCGTTCGTAACATAGCTGGTTTTCGATATGCAAGACCAGGTTCTTGCATTAACTTTGGATTAGTGGGTGGCGGATGGTATTGTTGTGCCCTCCAATAACTTTCTTCAACAGCTCTACCGTAGTGAATAAGTTCTTCGATAGTTGTTATTTGTTGTAAAGCCAGAGCTTTTTGTATTGCAGGCAACAAATTTCGTTTAGTAATATGAACACGTTCCTCTTCGGAAGGTGGTTTTGTTAACTTATGAAAAAGGTTTTCCATAATTGATACGTATAAAACTAATTTTTCATGTTCGCCCTGTGTTCGGTTACGAATGTCTTCCCACAAATTGTATTCGTAATCTAAAGGTAAAAAATTGTCTCTTAATTTAGAAAGCAGATCGTCCCAATCTATAAATATATATTTTCTAGGCCTATACCACAATAACGCATCACCTCTAAAAAACTCTACAGCTGACTGAAACAACTGAAATTTAGAAACATTTCGAGCCTGCCTTAATTCTTCAATTCTTTCAATAAAACTAGTGACGCTTGTTGTACCATAAAAATAAACGTTCCATTTATAAAGAGCCATCTGACTGTTTACAAAATTAGGTTGAAAATCAAACGTTGCGGTAGAATGAAGTGGACGCTGTTCTAAAGGTTGGCATTTATTAAAATAAGATTGCTCAGAAATATGTTTTGGAGTAGACATTGTACTAGGATTAAGCTGATCTACTACTGGATAAGAAAAAGAAACCTTACGATTTAATTTATCCGTACGCGACAAATTATTAACCGTTAAATCATTAAGTTGCCTTGATATATTCGCTACGTCTTATTGAATCTTAAATTCTTCAACATCACTTACAGGTAGTTTAAATTTTGGAGATGAAACCGATTCAGTAGTACAATTGGCATCCTGATTGTCATCTAAAGTAATTAATTGATTAGTTTTTGGTTCCAAACAACTAATTGTTGGTAAACATGGAGTTTGAGAAATCGTATCTAAATTGGGTTGATCTATAATCGATGTTGAAGATTTCGAAGCTTGAACATTTCTAAGAGTAGCAATATAAAAAGCATCAAGTGCTTTAAGAATACCTAAACATGAAGTTAAGGTTGTTTCGTTTTGATTCTAGAGCCGGATTACTACAACTTACTCGCGAGAGACGTCTTTGAACGTGTAATAAACGAGATTGTATGCGTTGAAATTCATTAATTTTATTTGAATTGTCAAATTCTTGAATATTTCCTCCTAATTCATCTAATTTAGTTGAACAAATGTACAATTCCTGCTCGGGATCAAATGTAACGTCAGTTTGTATGACTAAGCCTAACCGTTCCTGCTTAATAGCATCTCTTAATAAAGATCGTTTTTCCTGAACCGTATCACCTATTTTTGCACCGGGAATAAGTAATTCATGCGTAAGCTCATCGCTCAATAATCTGTTTATTTCCATCGTTCAAAATAAATTTAAAAAGAACTAAATGAGTTATACGTTAATTTGTGTTAAATAGAAAAACAATAAATTAAATTCTAAAGTAATTTTAATTTCCCCCCTCCCTTACTAGGAAGTGACGAACATCAAATTTAAAAAAAAGTTGGGCGCCAATTTAATGCCACGATCTAAAAGTTGAAATCTCAGGCGTAGGATTTTCGAAAAAAACGAGATTACTTGACATTAATTAATTTAAAAAAAGAAAAAAATAATTTGCCAGCTAACCTTAAAAAAAAGAACGGAAACAAACAGTTACGGGATATAGGAGTCTCAAACTTTAAGCAACAAGAAAATGGTTAGAGATTTAGGCATATATTGAAAAATAAATAAATTCAATTTAAACCGGTATAAGACAGGCTTTTAAATTTACCCAATTATATGATCATATATGCTGGATTTACAAAGTTTATAAATTTTTATGTTATGAAATATTTAGCTTTATGATTCCTATAGGATAAATATCAAACAAAATAGTTTATTATGCCTAATTCTATGATATAAAGACGACACACACACATATCTTATCTTATTTTTGACAAGGAAAACTATCCGTTTGAAACCCACTGATAAACTAAATAGGTGGCGGCCAGTGTCTTTTTCTGAAACGATATTTTATAACACTAAGGATAAGTAGTGTAACACTGGAACAATGCAATAACCAGAAAAAAAAACCCTAAAACGTAATAACAGAAAATGAAATTAAATTGTTAATAATAATTAAAACAAATCTTACCTCACACTGAGGGTAAAAAGAATGTATCGATATGATTGTAAGTTCGAATAAAAACGATTTTTATGATCCTCTACGACAAGGTACCCAGAAGCAGGCGATTTGAATACGGTACGAAAAACTGCTTCTGTATAATTCAGAATAGTTGCTGATTTATCCCCACAAAGGAAACGTACAACTAATTAAGTACTAATTGACCAACAACATTCACATTTTATTTTCGAAACTTAACGTTGTAAAATTCGAATTGCAAGTGACATTCAATGTGTTAATCTTTTTTGACCGATAAGATTATTGCAGGAATTTACTATTTTATAATATAAATACGCACATATACAGAGTTTAATAATAAACAAAGTGAACGTTACAGAGCTCTAGTCAACACTTTAGTTTGGTCAAAGTTTTGCGTGTGTCCTTAATTCTACATGTGTTCTGCTACTGCTGATTTAGTAACTCTAGGATGTTTGAAATCAGCCATATGTTTTTTTACTCTAACTTCAATAGAGCGTCTTGTCTGTTTTATATACCTCGATCCACAGGAACAAGGAATTTTGTAAACTCCTGCATGTTTTAGAGCCTCTTGTTTGTCTTTAGCAGAAGTAAACCAAGTGTTCAGAATATCTTTAGTCGTAATGACCGTTTTGATATTATGTTTCTTTAGCACCCTGTTTAATTTTTTTGTCGAACCCATACAGTATGGTAAATAAGCGGTGCTATTAGAAGGTGATAAGTCTTCTTTGACTTTTGGATTTATTGCTCTTGTCCATGCGTTTTGAATCTCTTTATACTATTTTGTCTTGTAGAAAGTCAGTTTGTTTGGGTTTACGAACGACAATACGGCAAAGGCCAAGTTCTACTTCTTGTTTTGGCGTACAGCGCACAGATATTAGGCATGTTCGAAAAAAGCGTCTTAGTGACTATCGATGAATGCCAACAGATCATTGGTCTCTTCTGAAACGTCAGTCAGTTTAAAAAACTGATCAATATTAATAAATACTATTTTTTTTATGTTAATTTGAAAACATATTGCAAATGACAATAATAAATTTAATTTGAGCAAGTAAAATTTAAAATTTTGATATTAATTTTAAATTTAATTTATGTAACGACTTAAAATTTACACCCTTAGATATGTTAAATAATTTAATAGCTCATCTAGGGGAAAATATTGAATTAAAAAATTTAAATGTAATGGAAAAATTATACGTGTATGCGTCATAAAGTATAAAAAAAAACTTAAAACTCTGTTTGATTACTTCTTATTTAAGCCGAAAATAGTTAAGTATAATAATAAAAATTACGCATTAAATTAGACTACTTTGTATACGCTAATATATAGTAAAAAAAGTCTACAAAATAAATATTCAATCTACAGTTTACTTTAAGCTAAAAAAATAGTTTAGAGAGTTAAAGCACTAAACCTCTATTCACGTAATGCGTTAAAAACACATGCAGTATTTAAACAACGTTGTGGTTTAAAGGCTTTTCCTAAGAAAATTTTTGCAAAATTATTTAACGATGTACTTAAAAGTTAGCGTAAAGTTGTTAAAGTACATTTTGTCAATAATAATGGAAGAATTGTTGTGGCAGTTTTGGGTGATGAAAACGACATCAAAGACGCAGTTCTGATTATACTATACTCTTAAAGAGTTTAACAACTACAAAAAATACTTTAACTTATTGAGTTATCTTTTAGTAAGGAAAAACTAAATTATCTTTAAAAAAACGCATTCTTATTGTGGAGAAATTTCTAAGATTGCCAAAACATGTTGGAACTGCGACGTTTTAGTGATTGCAAAATTTTCTTCAATAGAAAAATCCGAGAGAGCATAGAAATTATTAAATTAACCCAAGCGCTCAACCAACTGGGATTATACTTCTTTTCTATATACGGAACTGGTTTTGTTTACAAGTTGATTACCTAATCCTTTAGTCAAAACCCAGAAGTCGTTTATTACATTAATAATCTCTAAGACAAAAAAATCTTTTAAAACTTCGGTGTATCAAAACTTGACGTAATCACAATATTAATCCTGCATTTCTCAAAATTAAATTCCACATTTAGACGTTTTTCTAAAAATATTGTAAACCGTACTACGTTATCGTTGATACGCAAAGGAATTAAGCAAACCAGACGAAAGTTAGACATTATTTTTAAACAACTCTTTTATCATCATCTTGAGTTGGGTAACGTTTTATTCTCTGATTATCGGATTTTTTTTACAACATTATTCCTCGGCGTTCTAATACCATATTACTCACCAGTATAATTTATCTAAAAAAATTTCAATTATTAGAATACAAAGTTTTATCTACTACTGCCTCCTTAAAAGCAGTTTCCAATTTATATAGTTTGACTATCACTTCAGAACAGAAATCGGTGATATTTAATGGTGTGAAATTTGTTGTTGCTCCCAAACACATTCCCAAAGAACACATTTTATGTGCTATAAAACATTTTTCTTCATACCTCGGTTGAAAGTACGTACTTTCGTCCTTAATAGCAGGGACGAAAGTTGAACATTTACTCCCTTTGAGAAGTACACGCGCGCCCTCTATAACGCCGGAAGGAAAGAATTTCTCATGCGTATTAATACTAGTAACTAGGGACTCGCTTCGCTCGTACCGCAAATGTAGGGGGGCAGGCATCAAAAACATGCTTATCAACATTTAAAGTTAAAAAAAGTAGAATCAATAACGTACTTTCGACCGGCTATGAAGAAAAATCGTATACACTACGCGGGCCAAAAGTTGAAATCTCGGTCCTGCGCGTCATGCTGCCCTCGGCTTCGCCTCGGGGCATCATGACGCGCAGGGCCGATAATTCAACTTTCGGCCCTCGTAGTGTAATATACTATTACTCCCTGCATATCAGATCCCATTTGTATTTACACTGGCAAAATTTTTTACTTATCTTCCTAAATCCAAAATTTCTAAGTCTAAGAAAAGTTAGCCTTCAAAGGCTTTTGTAGCAACCTCAATATTATTGTTCTTCAACTGAACAAAAACAATTCTACTGTCGTTTTTAACCAAACTGATTACGCTAAAAAATCTATTCTATTCTGTCACTTTGAGGATTGTACGTGCGGTCAGTCAAATCATCAGGTCATTTAATTTACTTTCTAAAATCAAACATCGATTTTTTTCTTTCAGATCTAAAACCACTTTGTTTGTACATACCTTTTAAGGTTTACAAAAACGAGACACCTTTTCGATTTATTGTCAATACTATTCAAGTTCCTATCTACAAGCTAGCTAAGTTCTTGTCCAACATTTTCTGCGAACTTACAGATAAAACCTCTTTTCACATCCCTAACTATCAGCATTTTTTTCAACGTTTGAAAACTTTTTGTAAGTTTTAATATATATATATATATATAATTTAGTCGCTTCTTATAATCAAACAGATTCTGTCTCATCATGACAAAGATTTGAGTTTAGTTTATTTTCTTGATAAGAGTTTATCATCTACTTACTTTCAAATTTTATAACAAATTTTTCAAACCAGTTTCTAGTGCAGCTGTAAGCTCTTCTCTATTGTTTGTTGTAGCTAACATTTTTCTAGAATTTTTTGAAACGGTTGGCTTGGAATCATCTATAGTAAAAGTCTTTTTTAGTTATGTTGACGACACGATTGTTGTTTAGTTTTTTGTTTATCTTAAATTGTCTAGATTTCTTAATCATCTAAACAACCAAGACCCAAATATCACTTTAAAATAACTGGTACGTCGTAAACCTGACGGATTTTTAAATCATTTTGTTTATTTTAGATACAACGTTTTCACTATGAAACTTAATAAAATAGTTTTTGGGTAAATGGTGTAATATATTTATTAAAAAACTCACAAACTTTTTAACGTGGTCTACTAGAAAAAGCAAATCTTCGAACAACTTAATAAACGTTGTAAATTCTTTTAGCTCAAAAGTAAAAGGAAAACTACCATTAAAAACTCTAGACGTAGTTGATAGTGTGTTTGGTGGATAAAGTAAAGATTAAGAAATAACAGGTAACCAAGTCTCAGATAACTCATAACGATGGTCCCTGTTAAAGTTGTTGGGTACTTTAATAATTTTAATAGCTTTTCTGATCTTTCTTGAACGCCAGATTTTTGTTGTAGCAATCGTTATATTTTTTTCGAAGTTTATGTCATGGAAAGTGTTTAGCGCATGTTCGGCAATGGCAGATTTAGAAGGTTGAAGTAAACGAAGATGTCTTTTGTGTTTTTTTAGTTTAGTTTTTAGTTTTAGTTTCAATAGTTTTACCAGTTTCTCCAATATATGCCTTGCCACAAGCGCATGGAACTTGATACACTCCACAGGTGTTATGTGGAATTTTAACTTTTACCGGATTCAACAAATTTTTAATTTTCGTGGTAGTATTATAAGCAACTTTAATGTCATAATTTTTTAGTATTCTTCCAATTTTGTCACTTATATTAGCAACAAAAAGTAAAACAGCAAAATTGTTGGTTATAGATAAATCATTTGGTACAGTAGGTCTAGTTTTTTTGGTCGAAGATATTTTTGAATTTGTTATTCGTTAAAATCATTTCTTATAAAAACTTTCTCAAGGTAATCTAATTTTTCTGGTAATTTATCTTGATGGCAAATTGTCATCGCACGGTTGTATAATGTGCGATTTGTTTTAAATTTCTGAGATGGATGATGATGAGAACTTGCGTTTATGTATTAATCCGTATGTGTTGGTTTTCGATAAACTAAATCTATTAAAGTACCATTTAGTTTTCTTTCTATCTTTACATCAAGAAAAGGTAAGGTACTATTACTTTTTTTTTCAATACTAAATTTTATGTTTGGGTGTTGATTATTTAGGTATTGAAGAAAAAATTGTAGTTCATCATCACCATGGGACCAGATTGCAAAAACATCGTCAACATATCTAAACCATAGTTTTGGTTTTTTAGATGCAAGTTTTAAAGCTTCTTTTTCAAAATGCTCCATAAAGTAATTTGCAATTGGCTAATGGTGGCGTATCAACTTCATTCAAATCGGTAGTGTTTATTATACTTTGATCATCGATTTCTTATACCGCTGCTTCTGTTAATTCTAACATTAATTTGCCATACGTGTCCCCAGTAAATATACGTTCTTATGGTATACCAGAGAAGATAAATAATATTGGTAAAATGTGCTTTGCTGAATTCTTAATTTGATCTTTTTGTCAATTTTTTTTTTGACTAAGTTATTTTTAATTTGAAACTTAATTGTAGGATGTAAGCTTGTTTTTTGTAAATGCTTTCGTCTTTGAGTAATTTATTGTATTTTCATATTTATCACTTTGTACAATGTCCGTAGCGTTACTTTTTATCAGATTTGAGTATCAATAAATCTTTGTGAATTTTTAACAAACATAGCAATTATACGTAAACGGATTGGTACATTAAACCTAACCTAAAATTTATGTTTTCCATGTTGGCATAATTATGTTTTTGTAATTATAGTAAATTATTACTAACGTTTACAATTGTTGTTCTTTTGTTTAAAATATTAAATTTGTTAGCGTTGTCGCGCTTATTTGTAAAATATTCACATTTAGGCAAAAGCGCAAAAATGTTAAAACATCTAAGTCACGTTTCAACTTAAATATAAAACACATGTAACACTAAGAAAACTAAAAGCACGATCGTAATTTAATTTTTATATACTTATATTTAAGTCTAAAACAATTTACGTATTTTTTTAAAGTATAGTATAAGGTAGTTTAGAAATTGCATTATTGCATTTTAAACATTTTAAATAAATGTTTCATTGCTACGTTTATAGCACCAAAACAACGTTTCTGTTTTTATGAATCGATAGCTATAAATAGTATTTAAAAAAAAATGTATAATTGCGTTTTACATTTAAAATTAAAAAACACTGTTGAGCACTTAAAAAATTATAAATTAAAATTAAAAGTTGAAATAAACATGATTTTGTATTATACTTTACAATTTGATGCAACTTAAAAAAATGCTTATTATTTTGATTTAAATTTTAGTTATTATAAAAATACAATAAATTTAACAATACATTAGTAGTAAATTTTTGATAGTTATTTTAAAAGTAACTTTTTAAATAATAATAACAAGCAAAAACGTTATATTAATAAAAAATATAGTCTTAAAATTTCAAAATTTTTACATTATTTGTTAAAGAAAAGAACGTGCTATGTAAACAACAAATATAATGTTTTCAAAATATTTTTGTGGAAATAACGCTAACATAGTTTTTAGTAATATTACGTTTTGTGTTAATTTGGTGTGTTTCTATGCGATCATAGATCCTTCAATGTGGAGGATAGGCACAACTTAGAAATAAAACTCTATAGTTATTGTGGCTACGTTTCGTTGGCTATTGTGCCAACTTCATCAAGCCAATCTGACAGTGGAATGTTTAATTTCTGCCCAAATATACATATAATTAAAACATGGACAAAGTAGGAAAGTACGAAAACATATAACCTTATACGACACAAACATAACTCTACATGACGTGTGGGTTATGTTTGTGTCGTATAAGGTTATATGTCTTCGTAACCCCACATCAGATTGTCAGATTAGCCTGATGAAGTTGGCACAATAGCCAACGACACGTAGCCACAATAACTACAGAGTTTTATTTCTGAGTTGTGTTCTATGAGAATATATGATTTGTTCTTTCTCAACGTTCCACATAAGGTTAGCTTCTAATCTAGCAACTAGATCTAAGACAATTCGTTTGCCTGGAGCCTGACCTTGCTTCTCTAAATAAATAAACTTGAAAAAAACTCGGGAACCTGACGACTGCTTAATATATAAGATTGGCAAATTTGCAAACAAATAGTTTGAGCACAGCAACGTCCCACTTTGTTTTACTCCTGATCCAATAAGTAAACCGAGGAAAGCACAAATTTCTTCTGAATAACATATTTTCATTTTTTTGATTTGTCATAATACTCATTTAGCTTGTAAATGTGCACAGTTTACAATTTCTTCTAGAATTACATTAGTCATAAGCAACTGCAAAGGTTTCTTAGGCGCAGATGTTATGTGTTTTTTAATAAAGCCAAAAACGCGATAAATAATATTGTGTTTCCGTAAGTACTTGTTACTGGCCGATCTACATTTCAGTCTAAACCCTTCGTAACAATATAACATGGTCAAGAAACTGCCGAATTGTAAATGTTTAAATAATTTTTAAAAAAATTATTATCACTTCTTCTTTCAAAGTTATTGTTAACGTTTACATTAACTACTGATTTAACTTTGTTTTTACCGGATAGTCTCATCTGCTTCACTGTCTCATGATAACAAAGTTTCTTCAAACTCATTAATACCAAATCTGACGCTATGCTACGTTAGATTGAACGTAAAAAGTAAATAATATATGAAAAAGATTTTTTTTTGTGAAAAGTAAACCTTTTTTACCATTTGCTATATAACCAGTATAAAACATATTTGGGCAGCTTCGATCAAGAATTAGTAAACTTATTGTCACAAACGCATGTCCGCCTCAATATGGCTTTATGTTTTTTATCCCTCACTTCAGTACGAGAGAATCGTTGGAAGGCGCTATTTTATTTTCGCATTGTTTAACAGAAATGTTTAGCCTTTTCATTACTGACGTCTTGTTGGAAGACATTTATTTTATGCTTCTGATCTTTTCAAAACCAATAACATTTTAATAGAGATTTTTTGTCTAATTAAATTTTAAGCCATGTTGGGTCCTATGTTGAGCCCTATAAAGGCTGATGACTAACAAACCCTCAAAAAACACAAGAAAATCTAACGAATTAGCTCTTATTAGGGACATTTTTCTAAAATTTTTTGTCTAATTTGCCAAACCTTTTTTTCTCACAACGTATACAACGGTCAATGAAATGTTACTTGCAACGATTATAAAACAATAATAAAACAAAAATAAAACAAAAAAAAAAACAAAAATAAAATGAATCAAAAACGATTAAAAAACGATAACAAAACGATATTAAAACGAAAAAAAAACGATAATATAATGATAATAAAACGATGATAAAGCGACACCAAGTTTGGAGAGGAAGATCTATCAAGTCCTAAAACTCTACGAAAGACATCTAACACCAAGGATGAGAACGATGCTAACACCACACTACAGCAAACCGCCGCATCTATATGGACTACCGAAGATACATAAAAACAACATGCCGCTTCGACCGATAACCAGCTCTCGTAATGGACCCACATACCAGCTATCCAGATTTCTACTACCAATTGTGCAACCACTACAGAAGAACAGCTCATCTTTTGTCAAAGACTCCAAACATTTCGTTGAGATTCTGAAAACAATACAGCTACAACCACGGGATCAATTAGTCAGCTTCGACGTAGAAAGTCTTTATCCTAATGTGCCAGTTGAAGAAGCATTGAAAATCATCCAAACGAAGCTCCGAGAAGATGAAAAACTCCAGGAAAGAACCACGCTGCCGGTAGAAGGAATAATGAAGCTCCTAGAATGTTGCCTCAAGAACTCGTACTTTCAGGAGAAAGACAGATTCGTCACTCAAGACGAAGGACTACCAATGGGCTCATCTCGATCACCAGTAGTCGCCAACATATACATGAACTGGTTTGAATCCCAGGCCATAGAGAAATCAAAATTCAAACCCAAAACATGGCTTAGATATGTTGACGATACCTTCATAATTTGGAACCACAGTAATCGGCAACTAGACCTTTTTCTACAACATCTGAACAACATCAAATCATCCATCAAATTCACTATGGAAAAGGAAAAGGAGAACTCACTTCCTTTTTTAGACGTTCAAGTAACAAAGAAAAAAGTAACAAGAAAATTATGGAAACGACTGTCTACAGGAAACCGACACACACCGGTCGATATCTTAACTTTGAATTCAACCGTTCTACATCTACGAAGAGGGGAGTAGTAAAATCTCTAATCGACAGAGCGTACAGGTTGTGCAACACAGAGAAAGGGCTACGAGAAGAAATGAAAAACATTAAAAACGATCTAAGGCAGAATGGTTATCCAGAAAAGATTGTAGGAGAGCTTTTACAGTAAAAGCAATTGAACACCATGGGACAACCTAAAACAGAAGAACTGCCCAATTCACTGCTGAGCATCCCATATGTCAAAGGTTTATCAGAATCAATAAAACGTATAGGAAAAAGCTACAACTTAAATACAGTGTTCTAATCATGGACCACCATTAGGAGTATAATTTCCAACACAAAGCCACAAACAATTCGAGATTCCCAAAACTGTATTTACCAAGTTCCTTGTGAATGTGGCAAGTCATACGTGGGGGAAACCAAAAGACCACTTGACATCAGACTGAAAGAACATCAGACGGACACGCAGAGAGGAGAGACTTCTAAGTCCGGGATCGCGCAACATTTGTGGGATAACCAACATCGAATGAAATGGTCGGAAGCAAAAATCATACACAGAGAGGAACATTGGTACAAACGGAAATTTAAAGAAGCGGCATTCATCAACAACAACAAAGAAGTTTTTAGCCAGGCAAGTGTCGAGATAAGCAACATATGGAAACCACTAATCGAACCTCTAAAACAACTTAAACTTCACTAAGTAATTTTGTTAATTAATCTGTTACGCTAAATTGATTTTGTACGCTTGAACGCTTCATCGAACATGTCTTTAGTATATAAGCTCCAGTAGTTTCTAAGTTTGTAAGTATTCACCTGATGACGATTGCAGATACCACAGCAATAAAAACGTTGTGTATATTCATTTCAAAATAATAAACAATGAAAGTTCAGCAGAATGTTATTACTTCGCATAGACACCGTTGTATATTACCCAAACAAAATTAATACTTTTGATTGCGTAATATGGCTCTGTTTAAAACAAAGTTGCAGTTGCACAAAATAGTGCATATGCGAAATAGAGAATAAATATAATACATTTACCTTATATATATATAATAAAATAAGGAAAATATGAAGTAATACTAATTTGCCTAAATACAAAAAAAATGTTTTTTTGTATTAATTAGTAATAATGTTACTACTAAAATATATATATATATAATTTAAATAATAATTAAATTAGCTACAGTCATTGTAAAATTACATAAACCACTTATCTTATGTAAATTTGTTGTGTATTGTTGGTTAATCGGTTTTAGCTGTACACACTGGTAAATTAGATCACTTAGGTAATACAATTGCAATAATTACCATTGTACTTGTTTTATAAAATACTTATATCTATATTTTTTTAAATTAATTTACTAATTATAAAGCACGTTTAACTTGAAAATAAGATAGAATGCTTTAAAAGTACGTGTTTCGAATCTCAATTTGTTCATGTAAGTGTAAAGATTCGTAACTAAGCAACCTTTTATAAATTCCAAGAGCAAATGCGTTCGACAGTTTATAAACCTGTATAATTTGATGTAACTTTAATGACGTAATTGAAACTAGGAACCAATCTCAAACTATAACAGCTTACGTAATTTACTACCTAAAAATTTAATTAATTCTACTAGTAAAATCAATCGCAATTGTTTTTAATAGATTAAAGCAATTACGAAAAGTTGTTTCCCACTTGTACAAAAATGATTTTAACAACTTTGCTGTATAAGCTTCTTTTGTTTCCTTGACGGTAGATCATTGAAAATCTATACACACAACATCACACCTCTTCGATTTCTAACTTGCTGACTCTCTGCAATGCCACATTCTATAATCGCCACACGTTTGTGCAACGTGACCACAAACTGTTAGTGCTTTTTTTTACAATGACATCCTCGTCAAATCGTTCTATTATTTGTGACAGACCAAGTGAATTTTTATTTACAAACACAAAACATAAAATTTAATTGACATATTTTGTCGTTTATTTTTTTATCAAACGTCTGAGAACTAAGTTTATTTAATCCACAAAACAAATTCTTTACGTAGTTTGAATACAAAAAGCTGGTTAAAAAACGTTGCTTGTTACTTTGAAACATCTAACTTAACGTTTGTTAACAATTCTTTTAAACTTAATTAATCGTTTTTATTTAAACCATATGACATATATTTTACACATGAAACCTGATAAAACATTTTTTTAAATAGTTTTATTAGTATACAAATTGTTATTTATTATTAATATCTTAAATTGTGTTTAGAACAATATATGGATGAAAAAATATATAGGAAACAATCTAAAACTTATTGACATTTTATTAAGATGAGTTTGAAACAAATTATATTTTAGACGTTTTGTTTAATATTTTTTTATAATACGTTTTTATTTGTTTTAGTAAATTTTATTACACCATTTAATTTAAAAAAAAATTGTTGTTTCCAATTACAATAAGGTATTATATCGATCGCTTTTGTACAATTTTACTTATTTGTTGGATTACAAAGAAAATTAACAAAATAAAATTATGTAACATACAAAATTACATAAAAATGTTAACTACTATTATTTTACGACAAAAATTATTGGCCTAAAAAAGTTTATCTATTTAATTTCTATTTTTATTAAAAAAACAGTAAATACATTTACGTTAATATTATTACTATTAACTTGTATTTTAGTTTTCTTAAATATAAACCGTGTTTTATAATTCTGTGTATCATCAAATGTGCGTCTTAACGCACATTATTATATGACAGTATTGTAAAATCCTCTACAGTGCGGTAAAATGAGCACTAAATTCCAGGCTCTAAGAAACATCTAAAAAGTATGTCAAGTAAACTTAATATAAACAAATTTGACTATACACTATGCTTGATGATATAAATTACAAAAACCTTAAGATTTTTGAACCAATCATTTCGTGAGAACTATGTCAATTATGATTACAATTGACTATTGACAATTGTCAAGTTACCGACGATTTTACATTGTGCAGTTAAAAACGCAAGATTTTGATTTGTTTTTAATACTTTTTTTTACAATGCCAGCACAAAATATACACGTAATTTATAAAGTTTAAACAACAGTCTTTTTAACATGTTTCTAAATATTATAGTGTACATCAGCGGCGTTATGTTTGTCAAAATATTTGTTATTTGTTAACGTTGACCCTCTACAAACTATATGATAAATTGTATTCTTTGGGTTTAGCATAGTCGATAATTGATATTGTAGAAAATTTTAAAATAATTGTTTTATATTAATACAAGCCCTGACAAATATATGTTCGAACACTATTCTGAATACAATTTTTAATTTATATTTATAAACATTTATGCAGGAACAAAAACAATTTATACTTAAGTGTGATTGATTAGCACTTATATGGCTAAATCATGACAAATAAAAATGAAACTTATATTTTGTTGACGACTAAATGTTTGGACATTGACTATTAAATACGTTAAAATCTAGAGGGTATGATTCGATTAAAAAGCAAACCATTCGACCGCTTGAAACAAACTGTAAAATTCTTTAAAAGTGTAATGTAAAAATGTATTTTGTTCAAGAGGTTAGGAACGTTAGAGTATATTGAGAGAAACGTTAATGCAGAAAAGCATAATAAAATTACTGTGGGAAAATCTGTTTCCTAGTATCGAAACCTTGTACTGTTCACTCCAAAAATAATTTTTTTGTTATTTTTATTATAACTCTTGATTTTTGGTTTGTTTGGATTTTTAATCATAATGTGTAAATAATTACGTTTTTTTCTAAACATTATATAACGTTATTTATATTTATTTTTGAACTGAAATTTAAACTGATTGTGATAGCAACTCAATAATATTTTTTTTAATTTTAAACTTAATGTATAAATTAAAAAAGGCAGTAATTATGTTTTAAGTTTTTAAAAATTAATAAAGTTGCTGTACCAAGCTAGTTTTGTTATAATTATCTTAAAATAGATATTTAATAATATGCCCAATGTGTATTTAAAAAAACACACAATTTTTAAATACATTTGGAAAACGTGCAAATACAGAAATTGCGATGGTATCTGCAAATTACGAGAAACTAATTTTTTATAGCTTACAGATAGGTTCATAAAACCTGGAAATGTCTTGACTTAAATCTGGATAAAATGTAGTTTGACGAGATACTTATTCCGAAATCTATATTTTCTATTTTTGTTCTTTCTTTTTTATCCCCGTTTTGAGACTTATGAAAGCGCTTCCTAGCAAAGATTTGCTTTTTATGTTTCTATTAATGCAGTTAACGCTGTACATGATACCTATTTGTTATAATAAATAAGTAACTTATATAGCAATTGTTATTATCTTTTTTTAAGTATATATGTAGACTGTAGATGCAAATTGTTAAGAAAAAAAACATAAAAAACATTATAATAAATATATTTTTTTTTGATGAAACGTTTTTATTGTTCTACACGTTATTAGAAATATGAGTAATTTATATAAACAAAACTTAGTTTATATTTTTAATTTTTTATTCTGAAGTCTGTACTAATTTAAGCTTTACATTTAAATAATTCAATCTATAAAATATTATAATATTTTTACTTTACTTTTTTTTTGCACACAAGAAGTAATAAAAATAAACTCAAACGAAATATATTTTTTTGTTGTGATTTATATATTAAATATAAATTAAATCACAAAATAATAATGCATACACGGAAAATAACGCAAATAAATAATTTGTATATAACTAATTTAAAACAAAGAGTTCATCACTGCATGCCAACATGTTATTCTTTAGTTAAATTTAATGAGCGTTTTAAATTGATGTTAGAATTTGTGTTTGGTGATAACAGTTAATCACATAATTAAAGTTTTTGTATAAAAAGATTTAAACAACAATAAAAAATATAGAATTATTAATGATGTTTGTAAATCAAAATTTTGAAAGTATTAAGAAAGTGCTACAAGCTTCTAGAAGTTTACGAATCTTGCACAGCTAGCTTGCAATAGAATTTAAACAATTTCTGTCAAAAAGAAGAGAATAATAACAATTTTTTTAGTGGGCGCCAGATTTTGTTTTTGCAGATAGAGCTCCTGTTCGATCAGTACAGAAGGTTCAAAGCTTGCATTAAAATTTTTAAGGTACGTAAAGTTGGAGAAACAAAAAAATAAACTAAATCGTTAACATGAATTGGATTTACTTATCTTAGAATAATACCGTATAAATAGAATTAGAGTCAACAACAAATCAGTCTTAAATTTGGTAGCCACACAAAAAATAGTTTAGTTTGATTACATGTACAACGTTGTCTTAAAAATGCTCAGCTTGTCATTCACTAGATCTTATAGCTGTATGTAAAGATTGCTACATGCTTATAGGTGGTACGAACCTTGCCCGGCTAACTCGCACGAGTCGGAGATAGAGAAAGTTTAAGAAAATAGAATTTAATTGGCGCCACATCTTACTAAGTAAAAACATATGTTTTGATCAAGACAGAAGGTCCAAGCATGCAACAAAATTATGTTTGTAACTCTCAACGGGCAAAAAAAGAAAGATAGATATGTACAATTTTAATTTAATATTGTCAATCATTAACGAGCACAAGAATTTAAAGCAATTATTCAACAAGCACAAAAATTTATCGTTGATTATTTAACAATGGTTATGTAAATGCCTGAAGTAACGGCCACACTTAATACATAGACTTAAATTACACACAGGGTGTTTATAGCAAATAAAATTAAATTGATAATCACAAATATCTATGATTAACAGCAAGCGACACACAAGAATAATTAATGAAAATACCTAAATAGTATTGAAACAATTATTGTAATTACGTAAGTTAGAATAACAAGCAAAATTTTTGCGAGAGACTTTAATAATGACACAAATGTAGTTTAATAAGACTTATCTCCAGTATTTGTAAACGTTTTCATCGTTGCGTTAATCTGGAATATCAATGGACATAGCAAATCGTGTCAACACAATGATTCACGAAAACACCATTAATTAATGCTAAAAGGAATTAGTAATAAAAACCCGGTTAAAGAATCCTGTTGGACACATTAAATTAAAGGAGATACCGATTGACTCGTAAGAAACAGTACATCGGAGAAAATTTTTTTGTCGGACTTTTTTTATTAACTTAAATTCGGCCTTTCAAATTATATTTCCATTAAGGTATTTGGTCGATATTAACCCTTTATTAGTGGAAAATACACCGAAACATGTAGACTGACACGTGTCGGGTGGTGCTAACAAATTAACATAGAAATTACTAAAAAATTCTAAAATCAAATAAAAAAAGCTTACCCTTTGATGAACTAATATAAACGCGTTGTTGTTTTATATCATAGCCTCAACACAAGCCGATGATGTTAAAAAATTAATTTAGACATCGCAAGCACGATTTTAAGTAATGGACGGTTTAACGTCCTGACAGGAAGTGAAATAAAAATAAAATTCGTTAGAGGGCGCCAAAAGTAGAAATCTAACTTTAGTGTAATGACTATACATACAATATTACATTTTGAAATTTATGCACGTAACAAGATGTAAATTGTCCGGTTATTTATTTTTAAGTGCAAATAACAAGAGTAAATACCCGAGTAAATACCCAAAACGGGTATTTATCTGGGTATTTTGCTTTTAATAAAAACTTGTAAACCTTTAACAATTTTTTAATTTTATGAAGTTAGAATCATAGATTTTACATAAAATGCTTGACTCCAGCATCATTTTTTTTCTAGTTACAATGTTTAAATGAGTGATATAATTAGCGATTTAAATAAAAACTTGTACTTGTACACTTGCAAATAATTGCAGATATTCTTGTTTTTTATTTCTTTGTGTTAGATTTTTTTTGTTAAATCTAATATCTGTTTTTTGTATAAATTTTATCATTTTACCCTAAAAAGAAACAAGCAGTTAATCAAATACAGCCTATACATATATAAATTTAATATTTCTTAGCTTAACTTTAAAATTAATTGACGATACGTTTTTTTTTAAATATCTAGTTTTTAGATATTTACCTAGACCTCGGATAAGTACCAGGGTAAATACCAAAAAAATATTTCTCTACCCATTGGGTATTAACCCACCCCATATCACTAGCTATATGATTAACAATGTAATCTTTAATTGCAGTTATTACATCAAAGACTTAGGAGTAGTATATATGTAATGTTATACAGTACATTAGTCATTTCAAAGCTAGAGAAAAAGCAAAATAATGTGGTTTCAGTGAATTTAAAAAAAGAAAAGACAAAGCTTAACCCAGAGAAAAATAACTTTTAAAACAACCAAACCGATTCAAAAGATAAAAAAATTCCAAAGAAGTTTGAAAGACAGAAAAGGTATCCTTAAAGTAAAAAGAAGAGAAAGACAAATTAAAAGACAGAGAAAAAACAAGTTGGACGTTGTGCCTAGTTTATCCTTCTTTCTGTAGTGACATAGAGACAGTGGCCGAATCTTACAGCCCAACCAAGCGCTCTAAAAACAAACCTTCAAGAGAAACAAGAATAAAAAATAATGGTTAGCACATAAAACATCACATATCAAAAAAGAAAGAAATATGAAGTACGAAGAATAAGCACAGAAAAAGACGGAAAAAGATAAAACAAGATGTGTCTGTTTTGTTTTTCTCTCTGCAGAGAAAACGAAAAGGAGTGACCAACCCTTTATTGCCTCGTCAACCGTTCAAAGTAAGCAATAAAGAAAAAGAAAGAGAAGAGAAAGATATCACAGTTAGCCGTAGTACAAATGCGTTTTATTTTATGTCAGAAAATTTACTACAAGACTTTAATGCCGACATGCGCGATATAAAACTTAAGAAAATAATATGCTAATCCAAGAAGCAGAAAGAAAGTCGTATACATACATGACGTACTAATTCCAAAAAAACGACTAAGCAGCAAGTTCTGATGTAAGAAAGAAACCAAAAGAATTGTACTAAAAACTTAAGCAAAAGAAAAGAATATCGATGACAGCAATATAGGAGGAACAATTGTATGGCATCTAAGGTATAATCAACAAGATACCGACGACGTATCCAAAAACTCGAATCATCAAAACCAAAAAAATAGCAAAGGTTGCAAATCAAAAGCCGATAAAGTAAACTAACACTTACGACGCTTGCGACGCCGATGGAACAGAAGAGAACGATTACAACAAGGAGACAGCAAATTACAAATAGAAACGGTAAAAGAAGTAGATGTAAAATCAGTAATAAAGGTTGTTAAGTCCGGAAAAACTATACAATCTTTATGTAGACGCGTGGCGTGATCTAATAGTAGTGCTTTGTTGTAAGTTGTTACGTGCATAAATTTAAATAATGCACTACCCTGTATATTGGTTTAATTAAAAATTACTTTTCTATTTCTCGACGCCCTCTATCGGGCTGGTTAGTCTCTTTGTATGGAGAAGACGACGGACTTTCATTTTTTTTTACTTTAACATCGTTCATAATATAACATATGTCTGCGTGAATTAAAAATCGTTTTCTTAAAACATCCACGTGTTGTGACACGATGGGTAATAAAAGTATTCTTAATTAACTTATTTAATCCACGCAGGCGCCATGCGCTACCTCCTAAATATAGGTGTTCTTGTCTGAGTTTAAAATCTACAAAGGAAAATTATAATCGGAAGCTGTAGACCTAAGAACGCTGCGATACAAAGGCAGAATTTCTATGCGGAGGCAATTATTACCATTAATTAATGTCATCTTGTTCGGAAGAGCCTAAGTACTGGACACGATTGAATTTCTCTTCGGAGGCAATAAATTAATACCATGGTAGACGAAAAGACATTGTAACAGCATACTATAAGTTTCGGTTCTATTACTTTCTTTTAAATGTTTCTTTTACTTGTTGTAGTTTGTGAGTCGCCAGGTAGACCCCGATTATTTTCAGGAAGTTTAGTTACAGGAAGCCAGTAGGAAAACGTTTTCTGAAGATACCCCTGAATCTTGGTAAGTCAATTTTTGATTTTAATTATTCGCTGTCGCTGTGCTACTCATGAATCATCATATTTACTAATCGTGTCGAAACATTCGAATTGATTTGCGTCTTATTATTATTACTTAATTAGTTTAAGTGACTTACTATCGCATGCTGATTACGTCAACTGTCAATTATTATCATTATTAATGTAATTTACTTACAAAAATTTTTTATATGTTCTGATGGTTACACTTTTGTTTTAAGTGTAGTGTAAGTTGCCGATATACTTCTGATATTTTAGTACCTGCTTATATTTGTACTTGGACTAAATTTAATCACTGTGATGCTATCTCATAATTGTTATTGATTCAAATTTTAATCTATTCATCATTCTAAAGTAATTAAAGTGCAATTGTTAACGATTTAGTTTCTTTCTTCGTTTCCTCCAGCTTTACGAACCTAAACAATTTTGTACAAGCTTTAAGCCTCCTGTGCTGATCTAGCAGGAGCTATTTCTGCAAAGAACAAAAGATCTGGTGCCCTTTAAAATAAAGTCACTTGAACCTCCCCTCTATCCGACAGGTATGGTTTCAATCCTACAGTGAGTTGGCCGTGCAGGTTCGTAAATTACTAGAAGCTTGTAGCAGTTTGAAGAAGAACAGTGACGTATGAACTCTGCAACTGGAGACACTTCTAACGTACTTTTAACAGTACGGTGCTCACGTTCAGAGAGAATGTGGTGATCATGGATTAGAAGAAGAAGACAAAGAATTACGTACACGTTTACATAAAAGACAATACAAGAGAAACGACGAGAAAAAAAAATTTTAAAAATCAGACCTAAATTTCACAAATCAGTAGTAGACCAAATAATCTAAAAAACTGAAACATACATTTGGAAAAAGAAAAGCTAAAGAACGAATAGGACGTAAAAATTTTTCAGCTTTAAGACGACAGTGCACACAAGTATTTGACTCAGGAGTAGTTGCAAAAGAAGGAACGGAAGAAGTATTAAGAGAACCAACATCAGCATTAGCAGAATTCGCCGAAACAGCAGTCTTACTCGTAAAAGTCAAAGATATTTACTGTGAATGTAGGAAAATTAAAAGAATCACTATAGTTAAGGTTGGACGTTTGCCTAACGAGTTCCATTAAAAAAAGATGTAATATCTACGTGCAAAATAAAATTGGTAACACGGAATAAAATTGCGGCGAGTGATTTTAAACTGTGTTCTCCGAAACCGGTTCTAACAGTTGCATAAAAAGATGTCGCGTAGTAGCAACGTACATCTCACTCAATTTTTTATGGTCTACTATCCGGTTCCGATTGGTGTTTATTAATCGTTCATCATAATCTAACGACAGAAATTCAACATCGCAGCAACCTCGTTCTACAAATGTAAAGTATGTCGTCTACTTCTAAACACAAAAAAATTTTTACCCGATAACACTACAAGAGCCGAATGAAAAAGTTGATCTAAAACTCTACGAAATAAACACAACTCGTCAATACGAATAAAAAACTGGATAAGTGCAGACGGATCTTCATTACAGAAAGTAACATTCAAATCCGTCAAGTTAACTTCCAAAGTCGAATCCAAAGAAGTTAGAAGTAGTGGCTCCACGTCTGACTAGAAATCTAATCAAACCAAAGAAAGTCGACAACCAAAGCAAAATCAAGCCATCGGTAAATTCTAAACAACTTCTAAATTAACCAAATAACTAAAATACTAGTGAATGTTTATAAAAAAATCACAATTAAAGAAAATGTAGAAAACAAGAAAATTGTTATGAAAAAATCGGGCCCGTTGAGTTGGACGTCAAAATTTGTTACAAGCTTCTAGAAATTTACGAACCTTGCACGACCAGCTCGCAATGGAACTGAAACAATTGCTAGCGAAGAGAAGGAATGTTTAAGTAATAAGAATTTTTTAATGAGTTTTGCAGATACAACTTTTGTTCGATTAGTACAGAAGCTTCAAAGCTTGCATTAAAGTTTTTAAAGTCCGTAAAATTGAAAGAATTCAAATTTGATTTATTTATTTTAGAATAATAACGTAGAAATAAAATTAGAATCAAAAACAAGTCACTCTTAAATTTGGTTATAAGAACTCTCGAAGAAACAAATCTTTGTGAAAATTACAGAAGTTATAAGTAAACAAAATTCGTGAGAGGCACTGTAGTGGCATCGAATAATAATCAAAATTTGATTTAATTGGTGTTAACTTTCAGAAAACGTTTTCCCAACGGCTTACTTCTAACTAAGCTAACCAAAAAATCGTGTCAAACTAGTAACACAAAATCTACAAAAAAGTAAAAGATAACATTTATGACAACTAAAAAAGCGTATGCTGTTGACATGTGTAACTGTCTTAAAGGTAGATGATCGTGACCCACATTTAGAAGTAACACGTGGTGCTAAGAAATCGACATAGTAATTACACTTAATCCGAAAAAGGATAGAAAAACACGATACTTGTTAGAGAAGTCAATAACTAACTTCAAGTATCCACAATATACAGAGTATTTAAATTTAAAGAACGTAACAAAAGATATTGATCTTAATAATTTTTAGTTATATAATTTGTTTCAAATCCTATAAATTATTTAATTTAAAAGATTGGTTTATATCAAGGATACTAAATGAATAGGATTGCTCGATTCGTATTCTCGCAATATAAGCCGCCCCACTCCCGTAAATCTTGACGCGTGACGTCAGCCGGAGACCACATATCGGTTCGCTGATTATAAATAGTGCTTAAATACACTTTAAATCCAACGGTTTTGCGATTTTTTCAATAGTAATTATTACATTTCTTGGTGTTTTACTCGTTCAAATACGTGCCTACAAGTTGCTTATAAGAATTTCGAATTATTATCAGGTTTAATTTAAAATGTAAACTTATTTACATTATGTTAGATACTGAGGTATTTGGTTGCGATAACAACCCGATTGCAACCAAAAATAAAAATCTTAAGATTATATAGATTTAGTGTCCATTACAATTAAAAATGAATGGATTAGGCGTTGTAAAAGGGCTGATAACATGAACCCTAATACTTGCGTAATTTGTTCTACTCATTTTACAGAGGAGAGTTATGAACGAGATTTACAAAATGAATTATTAGGTTTTTTAAATAAAATTGATTAATATAAATTTAGTAAACTTTAAGCTAAAAAATTACATTTAAACATAATTAAGTTAAAATTAATCTGCTGTTTAAATTATTTTCACTTAAACGGAAAGAAACTTTCACAAAAAATTAATAGCGTTTGCTGTTTGATGCATTCACTTTGAACATTTCCACGGTGATTCTTTAAAAAAAAGCCCACAAGTTTAAAAAAAATTAAGTATTAAAATTAAGAAAAAAGAAAACATTTCTCTGGACATTATCAGTGGTGTTGTCGAGCCGGAACGCTCCGGAACGTCGTTCCGGTACTTCCGTTTTGAACAGGAACGCGTTCCGGAACTAAATATGATTTCTGATAACAAGAATTGGCTGACGTATTGAAAAAAAAATTAAAAAGAATTGCTGAACAACGTCGCCGCCAAGATTATCGTGGAAAATAACCCCCGTGGGACATTAGACCGCACAGAGCGGCCGCCTACCCAGGATCAGCCCTATCTATATAATTATATATACGCGTTCCGGTAAAAAAAAAATTAGCACAACATCACTGGACATTATTATGGCGTTTTGCAAATTAAGGACCATTATCAGAATGAACTATGAATATATAAAGCTTAGTGAAAAAAGACGTGGAAAGAAAACAGCAAATACAACAGCTCAAGAAACCGATGAAGAAAGAATAAAACGAAGAAAACTAAATAAAATTTCAAAATAAACTTGTAGTGTGTTGTTATTTTTTATTTTTGTCAACCTTCAATTTGAATACATTTATTTAACCAATAATAGTACACTTTATTTTGTCCATAAATTATAAAATTAATAGCAATTTATAGTTCAATTTAAAAATGAATGCATCTACGTCTTTTTTCACTAAGCTTTATATATTCATAGTTCATTCTGATAATCGTCCTTAATTTGCAAAACGCCATAATAATGTCCAGAGAAATGTTTTCTTTTTTCTTAATTTTAATACTTAATTTTTTTACAACTTGTGGTTTTTTTTAAGAATCACCGTGGAAATGTTCCAAGTGAATGCATCAAACAGGAAATCCTATTTTTTTTGTGGAAGTTTCTTTCCGTTTAAGTAAAAATAATTTAAACAGCAGATTAATTTTAACTTAATTATGTTTAAATGTAATTTTTTACCTTAAAAAATTATAAAAAAAACATTAAAACTAATTAATAAAAAAAATATTTCGATTATGAACATTATTGCCATTACTTGTTAAATCAAAAGTTGTCAAATTTACTCAAATAAAATATTTAGAAGCCTTTTAAGGTGCATCTTAATACAGATTGTAATAGAAGTATAGAGAGCGAGGTCTCCGCGTGACGTCAGCGCGTCACATGATCTCGGCAGAATAAATGGAGCGATCGAGCAATCCTATCCATTTAGTATCCTTGGGTTTATATAATAGTCTTTACTACAGGTATTTGGATCGTGTTTAATAATTTGTAATAGAAATGCTTGTTTTTAATTAAATATATTAATAAGATATAAAAAAAACACTAATTTTGATGTTTACACTGCTTTATAAATTTGTGTCTATGGAGCAAACGTAAATAAATCTTATAATTAATGTGTACTTTAATCTTTAATATATAGCTACATCAAAAATGGTTCTATGTTGTTTTTACCAATTATTAATTAAATAACGATTTAAATTTACAAAATTAAGTTACTTATTTATAAAGTTGACTACGTTATTATAAACTCGTTTTAAAATAAACTTTCTTCAAAGTTACAGATACAATGTAGATATAATTTTAATAAGCTTTGGTTGTGAATTTGCAAAAGTATTACGTGTCATATTCGAACGAAATTTGTTTTAAAGACACGTATGCATGTTGTAAAATCTTGATGTACGTTACACTATTCATGTTAAAATAACACAACGTTCAATGTTAAAGTCTTCGTTATGTTCAATATTTAACTATTTATTTCTTGTAATTTTTACTACTTGATTTTTGATATGCATTTTGTAGATGACGCAAACAAAGATTTTATAGATTTATTTTCTTAAAAAACCATGCAATTTTGTTTTCAAAATAAAAAAAGCGTGTATTCCCAAGAGTGGTGTGTCTGCCATGTATTAGATTATCGAAACGCTGTAAAAAATATGAGTGTCTATACACCAACTTAACAAAGCTGATGTCAGATTAGACGTTATAACATTAGCCTTGTTTACGAAGCGTATGAAAAGTATTTATTTAATGACAATTGGCAAATAGCCAAGCTTTTTTTTAAGTTGTAGTTAATGTCACAAGAAAATTGCTTCTTTGTTTGGAACACATTTTTTTGCTTTAACCGTAATTTACTCTTTTAAAAAATAAATTGTTATCTTTCACGTTAACTTAGTATTTAATTAAATCACGAGTTAAATATATTTTCGCTAGCTAAAATGATAACAGTATTTATTATTTACGCATAAATTATACAGTTAGAAACAATACGTTTAATTATTTCTATATTTTCTTAAGTAATATTAACGCTGTATACAACGTTACTATAACAGTGTAAACAATTGTATAACAATTTTACATTTAAATTAAAGTTAGTAGAAATTTTTATCCAAATTTAATATATACACTAATTATTTATACAAATTTCAAGTTCATTCTTTTACAAACTCTGTATCTATCAAAAATGTGTACATTTAAAATACATAAGTAATAATAATTTTACCTACAATTTTCATATTTGATGTCTAAATTTATTTTCTTCTGTTTTCACTGTTTTATTCTTACATTTTTATATGTTCTACAATGTATGGTTCTAAAAGTTTGAACCAATCTGTATTACACTTGACTAACCAATATCCATAAATTGGCAACCGAACAGTTTTAAGGTTTAATCTAAATAAAAGGTTGTTCTTTGTTTAATGCCACTTTGTTAAATCAGTTTAAAGTTTGTTTACGCATACACATGACTTTTGCTTTTTGTCACAATCAAACATGTAAATAAAAATATTTACAAAACGTTTTTCTTTAATTGCCTATGTAAACGAAAAAGTTTAAATTATGTTTAATACAAATTTTTGCGTAATTATTGCTTTATTTTAAAAGCACAGCAATGGTAATTGTTGCTAATTAAAAATTGTAATGTTTTTAAAAAGTAGTTTTTAATTGACATAAATTAATTTTGCCATTTTTTGTAAACCTTATATTACTAAAGTTGTATGTACCTGTCAAAAGTAAAACTTATCTAAACATTAATACACAATGAATAATTTGGGTTTTAATTTCTATTTCTACAAGAAAATACTAAATTCCTGCACAGGATATTAAGTTACAAACGGAAATAATTTTTATATCAGATAAAAAATTTTACAGGATAGTTTCCATGAAAAAAACTTCGTTCATAATAAGTTTTTTTTGTGTTGTTACATGTCATTATTTTGTATTTGTCAAAAATATTATTTTAAATTAAAATTAACAGCTGCACTGGTTTTGCACGCCGTTACTGGTTTTTAAATCACCTTTACGGATAGGAAAAAGCGCAACATCGCTGTTTAACGTCTATTACTCTTTCTTTACCTTTTTTAAAATTGTTGGTGAAAATCGTATTAAGGTTAGTACAGTAAATGTAAGTAGTTTTTCTTTCTGTTAAATTTTCTTCGTTAGTTATTTCGATTATGCTTTTAGCGAACGTGCTAATAAAGTATTAAGCAGATCAAGCGATTTGGTTAATTACTCGACGTTTCAGGTATGTAAGCAATTCAAATGGCGTTGTCACGTTATCTTTTATTTTTAGTGAATTCTGGTGAAACTGCTACTTTATTTCTTTACACTGCTATCGCAGAGAGATGTAACCTCCAGCTTATTTAGTAAACCAGAAGCGACTCACACGTTATTCTGAAGTCTCAAGATTGTATAACTTGTTTATTGTTTTGTAACTTCTATAATTAGTCAATCAGCTTTATGCAGCTCCCTTAGCATAGCGTATATTTTTGCGATTGTGTTTAATTTTCTAATTAATTATGTCAGTATTATGCGTATAATTGTGCTTTGACTTAATTGTATTTAATCTTATCAGTTAACCGTCAGCTTTAAACAGAGCCTTTATTATAACCGTCGTACATAAGCTTATATACCACGTAAATTTTGTCCTTAAAGCAAATAAAAGAAAATAGTGAACGTTTGACAAAAAATTTTCAGTTTGGTAAATTTTTGTGGTAATACTTTAATTTTCTTTTGCAAGTCATTATTATAATTGTCAGTTGTCGACTTTGTTAGCAGTTGAATATAATTAATTGTATAGTGTGTTGCCTGATCGAAAAGGCCTACATCTATATTATAACTGTGATGTTAGTCGACAAAACTATAATCGTAATTTAATTGTTATTGGTCTACTTTTTTCTCCTTTTTAACTCTTAATCTGTTTTATTGAAAATAAATATATTATTGCTAGAATCCGTGGTTTCCAAATTGTTTCTTTCAGTGATCGAAAGATTTAAACAAGGTTTGTATTGGGTGTTATTTACTTGTTTTGGCGCTTTTTTAATTTATTGTAGAATTACCACACCGAGATTTGCGACCCATTTGTCACATCATATTGAGCTAGACGCCAGCAATTATGTTACGTAAAAATTCTCGTAACAATGGTGGTTATAAGTTTTAACGTTGTAGTTATAAATCTATCAATAAATTATTTTATAACATAGTACAATTAATTGTCATTTATGTATAAATGCCCAAGTTTTAAAATGTTGAAGAAAAGTATGTTTGTTAAATTATTCAGATTAACCAAAAACCTAAATTTTTTTAAATTCATACTTAACTCTTTTTAGATTTTTACTTTTTTTTAATATGGTTGTCAAATGATACGTATAAACGTTAAATTAACATATTTCCTCTTCCTCAGTATGCCAAAGAGCTCATGGTGAGGTGGTACAATTAATGTACCACTAATCCTGTTAAAAAGTTTTTAAGTATTTAGTTATTTTTGCTGAAATGTCTTTTATTTTACCCTACTGTAATAGCTAACAAATTAACATGAAAATTATAATAAATTCTAAAAGCAAATAGTAAAAGCTTACCTTGTGATGAATAAACTAATAGAAACGCGTTGTCGTTTTATATCATAGTTTATACTCACGCCGATGATATTAAGAAACTAATTTAGACATTGCAAGCACGAATTTAAGTAATGGACGGGTTAACGTCTTGATAGGAAGAAAGTAAAACGAAACTAGTTAGGGGGCGTCAAAAGTAAATTTTTAACTTTAGTGGAATGAATATACAGGGCATTACATTTTAAAATTTATGCAAGTAACAAGATGTCGTATAAGTCGACACTAAAATTCAAAGTATTAAAATACACGGATATTTAAAGACTACGCCAAGAAAATTTTCTATTGTATTGCATACCAAAATCATTAATCGAGTGTAAAAAAGCACTGAAAGCGTTAAACGTAGAATCACAACAACTTTGGACATCGGCACAGCTGAAACCCAATCATAGGTTTTTGTTGAATAACCGATTGTTACCAATCATGCAGTAGCCAAACTATAGTATAATCTTGCCCACTTACAATAACCGCACTACACTTATATAATGAATAAATCTTGAAAATTTTTCTATGCCTGAGGCGGGTTATTAAATTAATTCTTGATCACTTTAAGTACCTATTGTATCTTTGTTGGAAATATTCAACAAGGCATCATAGGTGATTATCATAGAACTTTGGTGATTAGTTCATCATAACAAGGCATGTATTTGTGACATTTAAATAAAAAAATAATTACACACAATACCAGTATACGATGAAATTTGTTTTCGTTCATTATAGCTTAACCTTATTTTTTTTTGAGTTGCTATATTGACATGATTATTGGTCAGTGTAGTTACATGTGAGTCATTGAAAAAACGTTTAATATTTAACACCAAATTTGGGTCAGATTTTACTATTCTCAGTAGATCTTTTCACTTATGGTGATACTCGGGATTTAGTAAAACTGGAAGGAGTCTTGCAGCATTATCACTAAAATACTATATAAAAACATCAAAAACCAGCATATTAAGTTTAAAGTACGCGTTTTAACAGATGTGCTATTTATTACTATCGACGTGTTACAATATTTGTTATGATCCAATGGGGGAGGTGGAGAAAAAGAAAGAAAGAAGAATAAATTACCTAAACGTAATTACCGAGATGTTGTTGCTTACCTTTCGGCTAGCCTCACCGTAGATGGTCGTCGGGTAAAAGAAAATCGTAAGACACCAAGTTTTCTTTAGGTAAGCTAAATGCCCAAGTGCGCCACCTCTTCTCAAAATGTTTTTATCGCAGATATCCAGTCTAGGTAGGAGAAAAGGAGAGCCTAGACCCGAGGTCCCCCAAAAGAAACATAGTATGAATTAACAATAACCATTTATTAAAATTATTGACTCATAGCCCCTTCCGGAACGGAAGAAAAGGCCCCTCGACGGTTACGCCACTGGTATAATCCGAAATTAATTATCTACATAACACCACCAAGAAATGGTAATAATATACATACAATATACACATAAGTTGAAAGGAGGTCCCCAAAACTAGACTCTGGGAGCCAACAAAATTTAAAACGTTGCTATTAAAAAAATTTATCTCCGCGGCTACCGTAAATCGTAGCAAATCTCAACCGCGTTAACGTACGCAACACCGCCCGTGGACCTTGATATCAAGTTCAGCACGACCGGTAATAAAAGTATCATTCATTTAGTTTCCGAGAGACGGCATAGCTCCCAAATTTCTACCCTTGATGATAGCAAAATTCTTTTATATGAAACACAAATTAATAAGTGGAAGTTACGTTAAATAATCGTTATAGATCAACCATTACAATTAAGGCGTCTGATAACCTTGTAAGTAAATACTAGTAATATTATAAAGAAAAGTGACGTTAAATATTCTTAATCATAATTATGCAAGTTAGAAAAGTTCATTACTATTACTATTATAAAGAAAAGTGACGTTAAATATTATTAATCGTAGTTATGCAAATTACAAAAGTTCATTACTCTTAATCTTCTAAAGAAAAATGACGTTAAATATTATTAATCATAATTATGCCCGTTACAAAAGTTCATTAGTGTCGTTCAATCCAAGATATTTAAGATAATTGTAGTCGACAAGAAAAAGAAAGGTGTACCGGATGTACGAGAGAACGTTCGAGCTACAAAAGTGTTTACTACATGAAGTCCGCACTGTTTTCACTTAACACGAAACGTACGTAGCGAGAGCAGCAGTCCTGACCTCGCAGCGCGTGGACGAAATGAGCCGACAGCTAGTGAGTCTCTCGCGACTCCAAGTTAAGGATTTTATAAATACCTCGATACTTCATTCCCTCACTTTAGCACAGCGCCAACGATCCACTGGGATCTTTTGTTTTCGTTGTTTTCCTCTACGACTACGATTCGCATTAGTTCAGCGATTCCGAAAGCGCACGGTCCACCATCTTCACCGGACTCGTAATAAAATTCCCCCAAACATGGTAGAAACCCCAACAGTACAAAAGAAAAGACGAAAGAACGAAAGAACGAAGGAACTAAGGAGCTAAAGTAGCGTGAATTAGTTGATACGCCTCCATTTTCTAAACCACGTGTGAAATACTAACCTACTTTATGCGTTTTGTAGCAAAATACATCGCTCTGGTATTATATGCATCGAACGTTTAGACGGATTTGTTATTAATTGCTAAAATAAAGCGTCGTTGTAGTAGATGTTAAATGATGAAAAAGAAATTCCATGTTTCTTACCCCTCCGACGTTTCCACGTTCCTACACAACCAAACGACAGAATAAAAATGAGGTTTGTAGATGGCCGACTACTCTCGAGCTCCCTCTGCGAGCGTAACTTAACATCACGACTGGATGTCGAGGAAACCTATTTATCCGTATTTACGGTAAGTTGTCTACTCTCAGGCGGATTTTCGCTCAAATTTGAATTTACACGTTACAGACGGTACAAAAGCAAGATACAATGTACCGCTGTTGGTGGTTGCATAGCTATCAAAACGCGTACGGTGTTTTCTTAAACTTATGTATTATATCATAATTTAGTAGATTCTAATTTCGGTAATTTTTATATTTTTTTCTTACCGATTGTATAACATTATCCTATGGTGATATGTAATTAGTTTACATTTAATTTATAACGTGTTACCCTACTTATGTATGTTCCCAATTGTACAGATGTATTGTGAGTTACCGATGCTTCCGGCTTTCCCCAATTTGACAACAAATTAAGCTAAGTTAATTTCTTGTGTGTATATCATTTTATACATAATTTGATTGGCATGTAGAAGTTCTTCATTTTATTTTGTTTATTTCTATTGTTCTTCGATTTTAGAAACATTAAATACTTATTGTTTCGAATCTTCCGTGGTGATCAAACAGGAGCTGCTTCAACAACACGTTGATTTGGGTCTCATAAAAATTCTTGTCACTTGGAGCACCCTTTTCTCCAAATAGCAATTGTTCAAATTCTATTACAAACTGCTCGTGCAAGGTCCCTAACAAAAAAAAGCTTGTAACATACTGAAGTAATGCCACGCTTATCACTAGAGAAAAATTTCAAAAACGTAAAACATAAACCAATGCAAGTATAAAACAGCTAATCTTTATACTAAAAAAAAGTGACTGAAAACCGCCTACGTTAGAGCGTTGGCATTTTAATTTTTGTTTTTGGCTTAAAAATGCATAAGGTTTCTGATAATTAAAAAACAATTTGCTTTTGTTGAAATTGCATACAAACACGTTACAATTACGTGGTTACTAATATCGATTCAAAATAAGCTGAAGTACAAGACATCTTAGAATAATTTTTTACTAATGGTAAATACGACACGTTAAAGATTCAGCTTATTAACTTTCTTATAATCTGATAAATTTAAAAAATACGACAGTTTTTGGAAGGTAATACACTAAAAAACTGCAAACCTTTTCCATTCTTATATTTTATATTGTGCGGGATGAAATCGAAGTTGTCTTAAACTCGCGGGGAAAAAATAACTTATTTTTACTGAATCTTTTCTTTTATCAATAAATAAATAAAAATGTTTATTCAAAATTGCATATATTTGAAACGATGATTCTAACTTAAAGGCTAGTCGTCTACTGGTTTTTACAAACATATTTGCAAATAATACTACAATACACACATGATAATACTCTTTCTGGCGGTTCATAAATTTCTGGAAAAGAATTAATAACATTTTAAGCACGTTTTCTACACTATTGTTTTTTACCAGGTACAGTAATCCGGCTTACAGAAACTTGTAACACTTAAAAATTTTACCAATGGCTCACAATTCAAACTAATTTCTTTACATGCTGAAATCACCAGTTTTTTTTTGGACCAGAACTTTGTGATTCTAATAGGTAAACGATAAAATCCGTCGTTAATTGCGGCCATAAAACCTAACCAATGTATCTCGTGTTCCTTATTTATAACCAATCAAATCACAAAAAACACGTTTTTTACTTAGAAAAGGTTACCATCTTTAAGTTTTTCTTTGCAAAATGATTAGCGGACGATATAAAAAAACAACATACGACTTTACCGCAGCTAATAGATTTGTTTTTGCACCATTATTAACTTTCAGTTAACATGCGCAACAACTTATTAGACCCATTTACCAACATTGCTATAAAAGCTATAACAGCATCAGAACAAGGATACTCTAGTGTTAACGCTACTTCAACAAAAATTACGTTTCACTGTAATGTTAACAACTCTAAGACTACTTTTTTAAATAAATATTTTGACTAATAAAATTCTGTTAAAACATTTTAATTGTCCAAAAACCAAAAGAAATTTATTCCGACAAAAAGTATCTAGCATTTGCCTGTCTAATATCACTTTACTTGGGAAGTGAAAATTTGACGGTATTACGGTATATAACAATAGTAGGTATTTGCCAATTCTCCAACCTCTTCCTAAAACAACGACGGTTATTGTAACCTTATTGTTTCAGAAGAAGGTTGGAGAATCAGCAAATAGGTGCGAAGGTTGCTTTGTCATGACTGAGGTTTTAAAGTGTCGAATAAAGTTAAAGTCCGCACAATTGTTATTGTTACAGGAGGTAATTAGAAATGCAGTTGATGTCAAGTTGACTTTTGCACTATTGAAATTGTTGCAAATGCATCAACGATTTTTTCTACGCCATTCTCGATAACGGTAAACGCTCTTCTTTTGTGAGCGTTGCTTTCTAAGTGCGCATTGTAACATTGTCTTCTTACGTATTTCTCACACAATTCGCACCACAGGTCATTCAAACTATGACCACCACCACCGTCTACTTTGAGTCTCTTTGCGGCGCACGCTGACATCTGATGTTTTATCAAATTATCACGCCGCATAAATGTTTTTCTACAGTTTTTATATTCAATTTTTTCAACTGAAATGATACCTCACTTTGTTGAACTTACATACTAGCACCACACTCATACACCAAATGGGGAGAGTACTTTTTCTACATTACAAGTAAATATAATGTAAAAATGAAGTAAAAAAAAATTAATATATGTTAACTACCGAAGTTTGACCTGAAAATCAACAAAAGAACTTACCCTTTAAATTTTTTTACAAATATTTTTGTTACATCCTAATCTTTTGATCACTGGTATCCGAAAAAGAAAACTATATTATCAAAAAGTCTAAATAGAATCATTTAACACGTTCGCTGCGGAATTAATTTTTAGGTACAATTTAGTTACGAGGCGTATACTGCCTTGCTTAACCAAAACAACGTATCTGCAATTTTTCACGATTTTTATATTTTTGATAATTTAAAATTGGATTAAAAAAAAACGTTTAGCAACATAAGCATTTTGGACGTACGTTATATTAGTAAAAAATATCGTATTTGCTTCTTTAATGTTTTAAACCGCGTATGAGTTGTTTTGAAGCTGCATATTACTAGCCGAAACGTATGTGGCAGATACGTTAATTTCTCTTTGAATTCTGCATTGAAACTTTGCGGTGAATGTATATATGTTTGACTGTTGATACGCATGTCTCGCTTAGCAACGGTCTGCCCACATTTGTCTCATACGATGTTTTACATTTTTTATGGGATACTAAGAGATGAAATTGGCGCAAATAAGCGATTGATTGCTTAAACAATATCTTATTTATTTCTAAAGGTTTTATTGTTTTTATGCAGAACGTTCTCAGTGCTGATCAGTTGGCTCACTTAATTAGCGTTCTCCTTTAATTTATTTATACAAAAAAAATTAATAGTTTTTCTCGTTTTATTGTTTTCTTTATTTTTGAATACCGAAGTAAGTTTTTAAAAAATATTTTATGTCAAAAGTATTAATTGTTTGAATTTAGTTGCGCAAAATGTTTGATAGAGGAAAAGCTCTGGTTGAAATAACAGTTTCAAATAATATTAACCGGGAACTACTGGAAAGTCAGAGTCATGTTGAACAGAGTTATAAAAAATTTCTGGAATTGCTGCTTTTGAGCAAAAGAGTAAAAGAATTTTTTTTTGAGCCAAAAAACGTTTTTGTCGACAACAGTCTTATAGAGTTGGACATAAATAAAGTTTAAATTTTAGATGAAGACTTAGTGCCTTTGGAAAATTTTATTCGAATTGCACAATCAATTGAAGAAAATTCAAACCAAGAACTTCTGTCTCTTGCTGCAGACGATGCGTTCTCTTTAGAAAAGTTTATTAAATCAAAAGAAGAAATGGATGCATTTAATAAGAAGAAAAAAGCATAACATGCACTAAAAGAAGAGTGTAAAAAATATGCAAAAACCACCATCTCAATTTACCATTTCGGATAAAAGATTAGTTAACAATAAGTTTTGGAACTTCAACATTTGTGAAAGAGGTTTATTCATTGATAATCACATAAAGATTGAGCGTGGTAAAAAGACGAAATGATTCTAGTTTACAACGAAAAGAAATGTATTTTATTAAATCAAATGACGGTAGTAGGAAATTTGTCTGCCAACAATTTGTCGCTACATGGCACGAAGGGGTTTCAGAACAAAACACATAAAACCTGATAAGTGCTTATTCTTTTTTTTCTCAATTACCGAGATGCAAAAAACTTAACACTTTGAGTTGACTACTGCAGCGTTCAAAATAAAAACTGGTGGTTTTTTAATTTTTTAATTTATATGGTTAACGAACAAGAAACTGCTATTGAAAAAAATTGAATAAAATATTTTGAGGTTGGACATACATTTATGTCAGCAGACAGTTACTACCACCAAATAGAAAGTGCAATACGAAGAAAAAATGAGATATACGATTTTCAAGATTTTGTTAGCACCGTCAAAAACGTTGGCAGCGGTGAAGTTAAAGCAATGAAGTTTAGCAATTTGTGGCCAGTTTTTACGTCTTTCTATCAAATAAAGAAAAAACGAAATACTTTGACTTAACCCTTTATTGCTCAGACCTAGTAAAATTTTTTTTTTTTTCAATTTTCTCATTCAGAACGTTTCTTGGGTGTTCAACTAAAGCCTCTAAATTTTTTTAAATTTTTGTATTGAACAACTAAAATTTTCAAAATTTTGGACCGTTAGAATTTTGATTATATCAACTGGAATGGATCTTTCTCAAAACGTAAAATTAAAACAATTACACAACTCGACGGCGCTAACAAAGTTTTATTAGGTTATTTTTTTCTTTACAAATGCATTTCATGATAAAGTAAAAAACAGTTTTTTTTTCATCGCAGCATAAGTATGTAGCACAGCTACTGCATTTGCTATGACGACGAGACTGAATACCACAGGCACTGCAATATTTACACCGACCCCTTTTACCATCGTATATAATCTAGTGACTGCCTCTATTGCCTAAACGGACGTCATCTGAGACGCTGTAGTTATATTTACGACGTTTAGCTACTGGGTTTAGACTTTTTCTTCTACCTCTTGTTTCAGCCATATTTATCAATCCCTGAGAGACAGATCGCCTGAATTCTAGTGTACTCATTTTTTCTCAGCTTTGGCAGTATATTATGTAAGCATTCACGAATGCCACTTTGAGAAATCCCCAAAACAAGCGGTGCCACCATTTTTTAGCTTTACGATTCATCCCATACGTTGTTCGGAATTGATCGGCATGGTCTACACCACCCATATGGCGGTTATAATCTTCAACAAGGGTTGGACATTTGACTACCAATTTGCTGCCATCCTTTTCTGTGCGCTCTACAGTAGTTTCCTCAGTCCCATGGAAATTTGTGGCCAGGTAAACAACTCGATTATCCTTTCATTTATAAATTCCGATGTTTGTGTTACAATACCTGTAATCAAAATCTCCTCGTTTGATTGATTTGTCTTTAGCAAAAGTTTTGGGAAGATCTTTTCTATTTTGACGAATTGTTCCGCAAGCAAGGGTATTATTTACACGAAGTTTTTCTAACAACGGAATCGAGGTAAAATAGTTATCAAAGTAAACAATTTTATGTTGTCCCCAATACATCTTGTCTTGGTAAACTTCAAATTTGGTTACATAACCGTTTTGATCCGCCACGCACTAAATTTTGTATCCCCTTTTTATTGGTTTCTTAGGGTTATATTGTTTTATAGAAGAGCGTCCTTTAAAAAGGATCATGCTTTCATCTACACTTATTTTTCTGGTTGGTTTATATAACAGTTGAAACCTTTTGTTTAGCTCAGTAACTACAGGGCGCAACTTGTACAGCTTATCCTTATTATCTGCGGCTAATCTGGTATTATCATTGCAATATAAATTGGACAAAATTTGCTCGAATCTATTGCGCGACATGGCATTTGTAATCATCGGCAGTCCTAAGTCAGAACTGCCATTCCAATAATGTTTTCAGCTAGGAAGTTGATGATAACTCATCACAAAATTAATTCCAATGAACGTTAACAGTTCGTTTTCTGTAAGGTTCTAACGTTTATTTTTTTGAACAGAATAAAGATTGCTTTGAAACGTAATATGTTCCACAACATCGCTAAGAACTTTTCTAAAAACATCGGTTGGTGTTTCTCACTCTGCAAAAAAAGCTTCAACTGGATCTTCTAGTTTATAATAGTCAGGCAGAATAGTTTCAACATTTTTCTTCTACCAAATACGTTTTGGCGTATCCTGAATATCATTATTCATTTCTTTTTCCTCTTCATGTTCAACATGTTCTGGTTCTAACACAGAAGATCTTAGACGCCTGTCATTTGATACAATGCAAGATGATGTATCTGGCTTATCACTGCACCAACTACCAGGAACAATCGCGTAATTTTGTAAAATGTTAATTTTTGGCGTATTTCTATTATCAGCTATCTCAACTGATTCGTCCTCAGTGGATGTTGTTAGATCAGTTTCTGATCTTTTCAAGGAATTCCCAAACGTATTTGGTAATGATGTCTCAAAATTTTCTTCATTATCACTTCCTTCAACATCTGTGTCTATGTTGTTGTCTAACGGTAAATCCTCTAATAAAATTTGATAAGCTATTTCATGTAATTCCGTATCAGATAAACGTCGCGAATAATGCCATTTTATTGAGGACATTTTTCTGACGGTACTTTTACGGCGTCTGGAAAAAATCGTAACATTGAGCTTATAAAGCAAGTAACAAGTTAATTTATTAGCTAAGCAAAAAGTAAACACTTCCATCTACACTATAAAAATGAAATTATTACTTACAGTTAAAATTTAGAATGAAATCCAGATTTCAGAATGTCCTGGCACTACAACTCAGCAACTTCGCGCGCACGAGTACGAAAGAAATTTATTTTAGGTTATTTTATTTAACAAAACCGGTCATGCGCCAAATGCAAACGCGCGGGAAGATATTAGACTCTGAAGCACCGTCAGGATTTACCGGATAAAACGCGCAATAGCCAAATAACATATATTTGAATTCGCCGCTACTTAGAAGTACCGGCGGGCAACAAAGGGTTAAAACCTTCGGCGAAGTAGAAAGCAGAAGAGGATCCAAAATGCTTTATTATAAAGATATCAGCAATATTCGCAAATTTTAAGAACCAAATGTCAACGCAAAAAAACATTTAATACAAGGCGAATTATTATTAGAAAAACCAAATTCGAGAAAAGAGAATCACGGAATTGCACCAGACGAAAAATCCAGAATTTTAGAAAAACTATCTACATTGATGCCACTCTACAAGCAAAAATTCTGGCAAGAATTAACCACTACTATAACTTAAATTTCTGAAAGCGATAAAGATTAATAAATGCGTTTTTAAATAGATAAATAAAATTACATATTTTAATTTGTTCCTCAATTTAATTATTTGTTAAATAGTTTTATTTCGATATCTCTTTTTCGTTTGTTTGAATTATTGTTAGTACGTAGTAGTAGAAAATAAATTCCTTAATATAGGACGTATATTATAGGTATCTAACCTTGTTTTCTAATTTTATAACTTATAACTTTTTATATCTTACAATACGTTAATTAAGTTATGTAAAACGAACTTAATAAATGACCGTTTTAACGTATTTGCGTATGTAGGATCACAAACGTTAAATTGGTTATGGATTCGTCGACAAATTTCTTATGTATAAAAAACGTAAACGTTTGAATTCTAATTAAAGAAGGATTTTATCGTAAACATAAAAATATAAATTTGCATAAAAACGCTAATAGTAGCATAAAAAATTGCTTATTTTTGTATTTATATAGTTATTTACCTATGTTCGCAGCTCAAAAATTTAAGACTCCATTTTCTCAGAAATGTGAAATGTGCAGATACGTTAATTTTGATTAGGACGGCAGTATAGTTCCCGTACGCATCACATTTTATATACGATACGTCCCACACTTTGATTGGCTCTCCACGTAAGAAATTTAATTTTTTTTTTAACTAAAATCTGTGTATTAAGTATGTTAAGTAAACCTATTTGTCTTTCTGGCTATTTTTTTTTTTGATATATAAGATTTGATGATAAACATCATCAAATCTTAGCACGCGTAGTTTTTTTTAAATATTGTCACAGAAGACCTACTTCATTCTGTAGGTATACTTTAAATTTTTTGTAGATCCTTACTAAACATTTTTTGGGTTTTAATATAAATCATTTTTAAACTTATATTTTTAACCGTTAACCCCACAATAAATTAAATAAAAATTTTATATCTTAAAAGTGTTATATCTGTTTAAGTCAAGCCTATGCTGTATTTTTTTGTCATTTTTTTCAGGTTAGGGTGCGACAACTGCTGTAGCTTCTACGTTCTAAAATTAATTTTAAAACAATTTTGTAAATAGCAACTACATTTAAATATAACAAAGACAAACTTAACATAAGAGAATAATTGTAATTTTTCACACATTTTGTAGTTTCATGTGTTATGTTGTAAAAAGTGTTTGAATACTTTATTTGTAATATTTATACGTTTGTAAGTAGAAAAATAAACGTTTTGCTTTATCCATGTTATAATTTACGTTTTATGCAAATTCATTATTTTTTTTTTATTAAGTAATGTAAAATAGTGTTTATTTTAAACGTCATTGTTCAAGTTTTTTTGATTAAAAAGTGCGGTAAAGTTTTTGAGTAATTTTACTAACTACAGTGTAAAGTTTTTGTTTAAAGTAGCTTATGTTTTACGAATTAAAAGTTAATTTGCATTGTCGCTATGGATAATAAATACAATAGAATTACGGTTTTTACGAGTTATATTTTTATTACAATTTTTTATTCTATCTAAATAAATTGTCTAGTAGTCAAGTTTTTGTCACACATCGCATGTATTCGTAGTGTTGTTAAATTTGTGCGCACATGTTACTAGTAACATTTTTTTTATTAAAAACTGAAACAGTTGTAACGATTTTACGCCTTTATTTATTATTTGAGAAAAAATAATTTAAAATAATTATGAATTGTTAAAAATAATATAATAATGCTAGTAACTTTTAATATTTATTTAATAAATGGATTCAGTAACTGTTTATTATACTTGCATCTAATTAAAAAAATTATTTAAGATTTAATGCATGTACATATAAGTAAAACCTTTAATATATTTATTTTTAAAGCGATTAGCTTAAAATATTATTAGTGCTAGATGTAGATACGTGCAGATTTTTTAATTCTAATTGAGTATAATACAATTAAAATGATATAATTATTTTGCGAGTTATAAAAAAAATTAAATTAACACGGCACAATTACTTTAAATGTGTGTAGTGTTATATAATTTTTGGAATTTAAATCGTCTGTTGCGTAGATGTACAGCAAAGAAGAAAACGTTGACACACGGAAAATGCCTACAAATAGACTTGGATTCATTTAATTTCACGGTGAATAATTTATTTTGCAAAAAATCTGATCAAATAAACTGTGAAAAAAATTTGAAATTTAAACTCATCCGGAAGAAAGATGCTGCGGTGCTTTGTATTGCTTTATCGACTTATAAAGACGATATCTTGTAATAAGCTTATCAAATCTTAATAGAACAGTAATTTTGTTGCATAGTAGAATTTTTATTTGATTAAACCGGCTATACAAATCTACCTAGAGTACATTTAGATTTAAAAATTTTTTTTTAAATCAATATTTTTTAAACTCGTTTATGACAATGACACAGGAACTATAAAATAAAATAATCGCTGATTGTCAATGTTTGTATACATACTGTTTATTTAAACTACATTTTAAATAAAAATATAAATCCTTGCATTACAATATCAATTATACAAACTAAATAATTAATGCAATTTAATATTTTTTGTTAATAATGTTTGCGTTTTTTAATTTAAAACCTCTTTTAAACCTAGAGGTAACAACGGCAGGAATCATTGAAATGTAAATGTAACACAACTTGTGGCATTTTTGCTTATTGCTACAGTCACATAAACAAAGGTGTTAAATTACAATTCGTGTGTTGTTGTACGTGATCGGAAAACAAATAATTTATACACCGTAATACGTACATAAATTCTATACGAAACAGATACTACTAATTACGTTGTAGGTAACGATATTTTATCTTCAATTAGTCGACGTGATAAAAATATAGAGCGTAAAAAATTTAATGTCATTTTTATATTCTTTTCGTTATAATTTTATGTTTTACGCAAACTATATTTCAAATTTAAATTTGGTTGAGGGCAGTATTTCAACACTTGACTTTATGTTGTTGTATAGAAATTGTAATTTTAATAGAATTTGTATTTGATTGTAAAGACGTTGTTTTGATCGGACTTTTTAATATCAAACAAATACTTTATATTCTAAATATCTTTGTCAAAATTACTTTTAAAAAGAAGCTGCTTAAAAACGTACAGTTTATTTGAAGTAATATTTCAATTTTGATTAAAAAATGTTTGTTAACTAACCAATTCATGATTTTAAACACAAGATTGTAAGCAATATTTTATTTATAGTTTGGTAGCTAATTTACATATGTAATGTTACTATGCATGTTATCTTAGCATTAACACTATAAAGCGAATACATTTAATAAAATTGTATATGCGTAATCTGTAAGAAATCTGTTTATTGAAAACATTTTAAATTGCATTCAAAGCATTACATAATTTGAATATCTTTTTTAAAGTACTAATTTAGCTTAATATATTTCAAGAAAGCATAAACTAAGAGTGTGAAAAGTGTGAAAGCACAGCTTTGAGCTGTGGCTGCAACAAAAATAACTATACGGATAAAATTAGAGAAATAGTCATGATTGTAGAATATTTGTAAACGTGGTGCTTAAGAAGTTAGCAGCTATGTATTTGGTGACGAAACCAAATAAACCAAACATTAATAATAATCTTATTTTCTCTTTAAAGAATTGCTGTTCTGTAAAAAATATTTAAAAGCTGATGTTTTACACATATGTTAAATGTCTGCTGTATTGACCAAACAGATAAAGTCTAAATTGCACTGTCTCACGGAATCTTTAACAGACACGTTGATATATAATCATGTAAAATTATTATTCAATTTAGACAAAGTTGTATTTGCATCATCTCTAAACCATAAAAAACTAATCTATTTATTTCAAACCAGCTTAAGATGTGTAGATTTTCTGATAAACCTTAGAAGTTATTTTTTTATTGTATTCTAAACTACATCCTAACACAACAAAAAATATTAAAAACGTCAGAAGTGGTAATGATATTGTTCATTACGATTTTATTTTAATTCTTAGAAAAGAAAACTTGACTTGTACTTGTCCTTGATCAAAACAAGATATTTAGTAATTCAGATACTTGTAAAGATTAGTTGCGTTATTGAAAATAATATTGACAAGTCGTCTTACTTGATTTATGGTTGTGAAAAGTTTAAAAAGGTTGATTTTTAACGTGAGTCGCCAAAGCAAAAAATTTATGCACAATCTTGCGATTTCGTTCTTTGTTCCAGTCACCAGTCTTTCTGTTTACGGCAATTGTAAGCGTCTGTGGCTCCAAGTCATTGTACTTTAAGATTCAGGATGCCATGTATTCCTCAGTAAAGAACAATACAAATTTAGCCTAATAATAGAAATACCTAGGTTACAACAAAACATTAAAATAATGGAAATAATCAAACAAAAACTAATTTAGAAAAAGTAAATTATTATTAAAGTTAACAATTTTGTTAAGGGATAAATCACGATTCGAATTGTAATTTATAATAATTTCTTTTATTTCTAAAAAATCTATTTTCGAACCTTTATTACAAACGTGTAAAATTTCAAATCTTTTTTAGAATTAAATGAATGATAGGAATTGAGTATATGATTACCAAATGATGATTTAAATAAAATGTTATTTTTTTTAATACAACACAGATGTTCATTCTAATCAAAAACTTTTGACCTGTTTGTCCTATATAGAATGCGTTGCATTTTAATTTATAAACGCCAGATTTAACTAAAATATTAATTTTATTAATAATTTTATTATTATAATTTAGTATTAACTAATAACCCAGTAAACACAAAATTGATAATGTTTAGTAACAGTTTCAAAACAAAAAAATTATGATTCACTCTTGTTTCAAACATAAGAGAAACCTAACTGCAATAAAATAGCTATAAGTCCATCGCTGTTTCACTTTTTTGAATCAGTATAGTTTTGGTATTTTAAATTCCAATCTGTTGCAAAATAAATGTTGCATTCGGTTTACGTTTTAAAAGCTTCGTTCTTGAACTGATACTAAATGATCGATACATGTATGATTTTTTTGTTTCAATAATGAACTAAAACAATTCTTTCAATAATATAATAATACATTTTCGAATGCACGTTTCAAAATTTATTGCACAATAAATATTTTTAAATACATCACAATGAGTTTTTTACATATTGCAACTTTCTTTTTGTGATCTTTTCACGGAAGCCTCGAAAACTGCATCAGTTACTGTTGGGTAGCAACTTTTAACCGCATCTGTAACATAGAAATAAATATTTCATTTGTATACATACATAATCATAGAGTTACACAAAATTAATTACATTTTTTAATTAAAAACAACACAAACTTAATATAAATATCACTTTAGCAATCATAAGAAAGTTATAAAAACACTGTGAATGTATTTAGCGCTACATAATCGTATAGAAAACTTGAAGAATTGAACTGTAATTATAAATCCTACAGTATCATCAAATTTACACAATAATCTACCTTAACGAAACCATGTGTGTTAATTTAGATTTTTTTTTATACAAATTAAAACATGATACATAAAGAACAGAAATGATAATATTGATTACATTTATGGATTATAATAAAATGTTTCGACTTACCGTTTATTGTTCCATTTCGTAATTGTACACACAGCATCACTTATCAAACTACAACCGAACAAGTGAAAGAAAAGATATCAATTTGCAGCGCAAGCGTTGACGACCGTAATCAAGAGTATAGCAACGACTAATGCTGACTAATCACAAAGTATTGGTTTTTACTAGAACGATTCCACTGTTTTGAAAATAATTCAATCTTATTTAATCGATTCTATTCAAACAATTCTAGTTATTCAAAAAATATTTGGTTTGAATAAATCAGTTTTTAGACGGTTGCTGATTATGGGAAAAAAATTGCAAGTACTGAAACGGTTTAAAACTAATTGTGAAAAATCGGAACTCTTTCAATTTATTCACTGTCAGTTACATGTAAATGATATAAAAATGGAACTAACACGAAACGACGTAATGAAACAATTGTTTTAATTTTGTGACTGTAACAGTTTCAATCCGTGTTTACTGGGAAAGGTTTACTTTTCTTTTTTGACAAAAACGAAATGTTAATACCAAAATGTTTTAATAAATTTTGAAGTTGAACTGAAGAAGAGCCTATATAAGGAAGAGAAAAATGTATTTTAGATTGATTAGAGACAGGTGTAAGAGATGAACAATTTTTATTTTAATAGAAGACAAAATTTTCTTTTGTAGATTTTTAATAATATGGAAAGGATAACCATTAATATTAGCTAGATAATAAATATTTATTTCTTTATTAAGACTATCATGATCAAGAGGAAAAGTATATAATCGGTTAAAGAAACTACAAAAAAGTTGTATTGTTCAAAGTATGTCTACATGCCGGCCGCAAAAATTAATTATTGTTTATCGTTTTTAAAATTTTCCATAAAGCTAATTTTTTTAAATTTAAATTTATGATTTTTTCAATTTTCGTATTTATTTTAAAACAAACAGCATTTTTCATCTCTCAGAATCCTTCATTAATTTAACTTTTTTATATGGTTACAAAAAAGCAAGCATATGGTTTTTATTAAAAATTTATCGGCACACATAGTTCTATAGCCAAAAATTAAAAAAAAAGTAGTTTTAATCTGAGATTGTATTTATTGTTGCTATAACCAATCTCAATAACTATTTTTCATTTTCAAAATCTCTGTCCATAAACTTAGTTTTTTAATTTACCATAAATGACAAATAATCTAACGGATTCAAATCTAGTGACCAGGCTGGCCAAGCTACTCCTCTGTTAGTCCATCCATTTTTGGCCTCTACTACAAATACTCAAGTACATTACTTAATTCGTGCAATGAAGTATTTAATTTTCGCACTTGATACAAACAAAAGCCTTCTAAGCAGTACATTCTTGCACACAACTTTGTTACATTTGTCACTCGGATTAAGACTTTGCCCGTTCGAACAATCTCGTCTTACTTGACACCGACGCAAATCTTTTTTCACCGATGCTTTTGGTATCTCATCTGTACTAGAGTCACTCGTCCTGTTTTTAGTTTTCCTGTGGGTTTGGCAAAGTTCTTCTCCTAGTTTCAAAATGAAATCTCTTTGAGAAATCGTAACCTTTAAGACCATTTTGTAAAAAACTCAAGCATTACTTACAGCAACATCTAAGTCGTTGTAAAACGTGTAAACAAGCCATCGTCAACTCCAGATTTCGTTTCGTTGTAAAAGGTCACTGTAGTTTCTTCTTTTCGTCTACATTGAACTGAACGTCAGGATGCATAGTACTTAGGATAATCACATTTTTATGAGATTTGTTTGTTTTGCATTCTCAATTCTTCCGCGAAATGAAGAGAAGTGATGAAGTTGTCGCATGTTACATTTCGTGCTTTATTGAGATACGTTTCCGTTAACTTCAAGACAACGTAATCGCCCAGCTGGTAATTTTCTAGACAATTTTTATCCTTTCCGAGATACGGCATTGCGTTAAGGTCGCGGTTGAAGTATGTTGGGTTGCCTAAAATATCGTATTTTTAGCTCGATTTTGATGGTTCGCGTTTAATATTACATTTAAAAAATATAGTAATATTCCAACATTTTTTATTAGAATGGACAAGATAAATCATAGAAGAATCGATAATGGTAATTTTTGTTGCACAATAATTTCTAATAAAGAAACTATTAGCGTCCAAAGTTGCTCAACTTTTTGCATCTCATAAAAGAGAGAATTGCCATTAAACCAACAAATATTTCGAAATATTAATACTCGAAACTTCTAGAACGACACTTGAAAATGTATTAGAACATTTGAATATTAACAAAAATTGTGTAATATGGAAATGTAATATTAAACAGTAATATTTCCATATAACCAATGTTAAATGAAACTGAGATAACAGAAATCTTATTTGTTTTAGTTCAGTCATTTTACCACGGATGGCGCTAAAAAATAAATTGTTTTTTTTTTGTTCATAAGGCTCATTTTTGCACCTATGCTTGACGCTAATGTCATTATATTTTTGTTTATGTTGAAAATTTCGAAGAAATGAATGCATATGCACAATATGGTTTTCTGAGTTGATATTTAATGCCACCGTTTTATATTAAAAAACAAAAACAGATAAGGTACACAATCTACATTTTACTATTTATTTGAATTTGCGATTTTTGAGTTAGATGATACGAGAGTTCATGGATAAAAATAACGGTTTCTATATGTAAAACTATATACCGACTCTTTTATAAACATACTATCTTATTAAACAATGAAAATAAAATCATTTTTTTTCTGTAAAAGTTAAAATCGGAATTTTGTCTCTTTGGTAAAATTAATAAAAACACTATTTAAAAATACTAAATTGTAATTATTATAATGGCAATAAAGTTTGTCGTATTGTAATAAACAATAAATTGTGTCGTTTAATTTTAGCATCAGATCTTGTTCATATATAATAACAACCTTATAGTTTTAGAGGCTTTTTTAATTAATAGATTCTAAAACCATTTTCATTTATGTAAATTAAATAATTTTACATTTACACATCGACATCATTTTTAATTTCTAGATAAAATTGCTGTACAAAAAAATGAAATTTTTTTAACAATAAAAATTTTGAAAAGAGAGATGATTATGATCAAATCTGATATGCATTCCCACGCGATCGTTATCCAATCGGAATCGCGCTCATCTATAACCGCGACAATTCTTCTATATGTACGTAGATATATTTTAAGTCACTTCTATGTAGTTAAGAGTCTGGCTACGCCAAATGTACCTACTCATCCGTCTATGCCTTTGTACAAATTCAAAATTTAATTCTCGTTTCTTCAAAAATGAAATGTGAACAAAGACATTCCATACACTTCGTATATGACAAGGTAATAATATGAAATCAGTAGAGCCAGCACTAATACAAAATATCAATTTCTCAAAGATTATAAATAGATGATAATCTTTATCTTGTGACAATCATCAAGATAACTAAGTAAAATCCCATATTTTCTCAACACATTGCAATCCCTTGGACATGTTACGATTTATAATTTCGGGAAGTAAACAATATTTATAAAATGGTTCCAATTTCGGAAGCATTTCATTTTTATATAACTTGGCATCTCTTATAATTTCTTTCACATGTAATGATAAGTATATATATAAAATAACATTTATCCCGTCTCGTAATGTTTAACTGTCCCTGAATCTAAAATTAGAAAACATTACTTATAAAGAAAATATTTTGCTAATTGCTAAGCCTTTGCATAATATACCTGATTATAGTAATTGTGTTTCTTTTTTAAATGAAGTTTTCCATCAATGAATTGCAAGCAGTCTATTGTTTTTGTAGCAACCGCCTCTTCAAAACACATTTTTTTTATATGCACTATAAAAACATTTGATTTCAATTAAGGCGTTGTTACAAATTAATCCTAGAAAAATGTAATTAGTGTATAAGTTCCTTGCTTAACAATGAAATACAACAATTACCATCAGGAGAAGCAGCAAGGAAACCATTGAATGGATCAACGAATAGACCTCTTTCTTCCACTATCACATGCTGTTCTTTTTCAAAACGATTCTTTACTATTAATTCGTTTTTTTTGCCAAACGACAGTGCTGGTGTATTAAAATACGATGGGTAAAGCAATCGTTTCACTAAATTGTGGCAGGGCGTTGTTAGTCTTCTTTTAATAACCTCACCAAAATTTGATTCTCCTCTTCATATAATGGATTGCCAAATTGCAAGTTTTTGAAATTTGAGACAAACTATTAATCAGCTGTATTAAACCTGAACGTTCAATGGTTTGGAATTCTTCTGAAGCTTCTCGTGTATTAGAACAATAATAATCTTTGCATTGAATATGATTTCCAAATACATGATAAGGAACATTTCTACGGTGTTGCTTTAATTCTTCCACATTCCCGTTTGCGTTGAAAGATATACACTTTTGTATAACTGTTTCTATATTCTGAATTGCAGTTCCCATTAAATTTTTGAGGATACTTTTGTGTATTTGCGTATCCTTTTTCTTTTTGTATAAATTTTTGCCAATATTTTTTACAACGTGATTTTTACATTCAATTTTTCGAACGTCTCTCCTATACGTGACGGAACCTTGTATTTTTGCAAATACAGAAAAATCTCCGTCGGCAATAAATTTTTTATACCGGATTCCATTGCAGATTTCGCTCGAATTAAATCCTTCCACAAAAATGTCGGATTCCATGGAACAGTAACATCTATGTTTGGCAGGTAGGTGTTGTGCATTGGCTGCTCTACTGCATATACTGTAATATTTGTTTCGTATTCCAACAAATAACAATTTTCTAGTAGCTTTCCTAATTATAACAGCCTAATTTACATTATATTGTTATTGTAACAAAGATAACGTACAATTTAAAAATTATAACTTACTACACCAGATAATGCGTTCAAGTTATGGCCATACGATCTTTTAGACCATCCACCATCCACATAAACAGTTATCCATGGCACTCCGTCTGAATCAATATGTCCATTCCTACGAGCAATTTCTTTTTCTTTAACTCCTGCTTTTTCCATGTTTTTCCAAAGTACATTTTTCCAGGTCTAAAACAACATTGCAGTATATTATGTTATTAACCAAAGTTTTTTACAAGTTCATTTTCTATTTTGTGATACAAATAGTATGATATTGGAGGAATATCCATAACACTTAGTAATTCTGCTGTATGAGCATATGTACTTCCTGATGAAAGACTACCCCAAACAATCCCGTAATTTATTTTAGAAGGTGTCTTGTTTGGATTTTCAGTGGATGCTTAGTATTCCATATCGCAGACATTACACTTTAAACAAATTTTGGCGACTAATCCCATGGCTAAAACATTATATATTATTGTATCAAAAGGACTCACAAACCAATTAACTTTTCAGAACAGAATGGTATTTTGCTAAACTATTTCACGATTAATAAACATCTATTATGACCATAAACAGCATAATTTAATTTTGTTTTAGTTTGAAGTGTTTTAACATCACAAATGTTTATTTATCAAACTGAAAAACTTAACTGCCATTGTTACGCCGTAGCATATTTTATTACTAGGCTTGAACACAAAAATTAAATTACATTATGAATACATTACAAAAAAGAGTTTATACTTTTTTTTTTATTGTTGAGTTTTTTTTTAATCCAATATTCTTTCCTACATTTAGCACGTATTGATTGCTTGGTTTTATAGTACTTTTGTTTTCTTTTTCCCATATTCACCAATTTAAAACTATAGAAATTCAATAACCCACTAGCACAAGTAGTAACAAAAAAATAAAAAGCAGTAACGAACAACCTGAACTGTACAAAATTCGTACATAGAGTATTCAAAATTGATACCAAGTACGTAATCCGATATTAGTATAATAAGTAGAGTTTAAGTTTTTAAATGCAGTTGCAGCATATCATAATAATTAGAAAAAATGGGTGATTGCAAAATGCAACAAGCACACAAAGCTTTCATAAGGAATTTGAAAGTTTGTGAAATTATTTGAAAAACCGCTAGTTACAAAAAAATCAAAATCAGTTCAATTCAAAATCTAGTGCGAAAACGTAAGTGCAAATTTTAAATCAGACCAAAGTGAAAAAAGTGAGCCATTATCCATATCTGTTTTCGGGGTTTCTCCAAAGCAATAAAAACCAAAGGAATTTTTATTTCTTTTTTGGTTACCATCTTTTTAGGTAGATTATTTCGTACAACTTGACCCATTTAATCGAGCTTCTTTTTGTATTGGAAGTTTGAATAAAATTAAATAAATTGCAAGGGTTTTACAAAAAATAATTTTTTGAATCTAGAAAATTTGAAATCTTTTAAAATATGTTTGCAAAGTTTATTTAATTCAAATTAAATATTATACAAATTACTACAGAATTCAAATAAGATAATCAACGAATGATTAAAACATGTTAGCATTGCTATCTTGTATTTAGGTATTTGCTGACATCGCACATTAGCGAATTAGTTTGCTGAGATTGAATTTAAGGTTTTCGTCCTATTAGTTATACCGGTTATACCTGGTAATTTTGTAATACTGTGAAAGTATTGAATTGCAGCATGTTATTTAATAATTAAATTAACGTTTTAACTTCTTTATTACTTCTTATAATCAACTATTCTAAATAATTGAAAACCAACATTTGCCCATCTCTAATTTTTGCATCAACGTCTTGAAAAACGTTTTTTTACTTTAAATCAAGAGCGACATCTATTCTCTATGTTTTGTAATATTATTTCTCTTAACGCTCACTACGTATTTGAAATGTCGCATGCAAACGCACTCTTAAGCAAATACTTTGAATTATTATCAATTGCCAACCAAAGTTTTTGCCCGTATTTGTCAGTTTGGCTGGCATGAATTTAGTAAAAGGACATCTGACTTTAGAGGAGAATAACTGTTCATCAACTGAAACGAAATCCATAATAAATATTTTGTATTATTATATTAAATAATAATTTAAAAATCTTGTCTTTTCTAAATATTTTGTATTTTACACAACAAACTACAATTGTTTCGACTAATTATTATTTATAGTCATTATCAGGTTTCCAGCAATTACTATAAAAATTTAAAGTGAAAATTGCTAAAAATTAACAATTTTTATATAAAACTCACCAGTCCCTGAAATCTTGTAACAACTAACCTTATCAAGGCAAACATTTTTCACACAAGATTTGCAGAACAACATTTCATCTGTCAAATACTTGGTAAGTTCCATTGTCGTAGCTGCTGGCAATATTTTTCAGCCACAAACTAACTTTATTTTCAAAATTACTTTTTTTCTTTGGCATTTGTGTATTTAATGTTACTTTACAGTACACGTTTATAAGTAGATTTACTTTGGATCCCGCAAACAAATTAACAGAACGAACCAAACCGAAGACACAGCGCCACATAACACGAAGGCATAACGACACTATAAAAACTGATATACATAGCATTAGTAACGTATTCACTAATTCAGCAAAAATAAGTTTTCTTATTAGTTTAGTTAAAATTTTGTTTTGAATAAAATTAGTATCTAAAGTAGGGCACAAACAATGTTTTAGGACTTTAGAACCTAAAAAAATTTATTAAAAATGTTTTATTTTGCATGTACTGAACTAATATATAATTTTCATACATCGGCCTTATGTCCAAGTAAAAAGGCATTTTACCTAAAAAAAAAAGTATTAATTGTTTGATTACCACTGTGCGTATTATTTTGTTACAATATAAACGTCAGTAGACTAAATTGTACATACGAGTTAAATGTTATTTAACCTTTGATAGTAAATATATTAACTGGTAAAAAATTTTTATCGTCCTTTTTTATTTTAATTATTGACCTGTAAATTACTTAAACTTTTGTCATTATATTTTGATTGTTGTGTAATACCCTAATAGATGCCTGAAAACGTGTACATTTTGTACATAAAACGTCGACATAATTAAAATCTGAATAGTTTTTATGCCCGTCTTGAACGAAGAAGTACTCAAAATCAGTAATTGAATATATTAACTGTACTTTTAAATACAGATTTCTTTGTAAAGTAAAATGAATTGTCTACAAATGCAGTTACAGCTTTGTCTATAAACTATTAACATAATTAAACATTTTTTTTTATTTCAACTTAAAATCGTACAGTTTAATATTTACAAATGTGAATACCAGTTTTTTTAAATTAGTTTGTCGTTAAACATTTTACTAAACTCATACTTAAAAATTGTAGCATTTTTATTAAATTGCACTTATTAATAGTTCATATTTGACTCTTAATATCAGTTAAAAGTTAGAACACATTTATTAGCAGACTTTCACGTTCTTTATCTTCTGATGCTTATTGTTCCCGCTGACGGCGGACAAACCATCATAACAATAAACAGCTGTTATCACCATCATTTGCTTGATTTCAAATAATAAAAACATTTCAGACAACACATTTTTTCAAACTCTTAGTAATAGTAAAGACAAATGCGTCTTGCGCTGTTTGTAATTGTAAAGAAAATTTTATGTTTGGATGTCAATCGTTTATAAATATATTTACAATAAAAAAATTATATAAAAATATATTTATGGTTATAATTATTATTAAAAAAATTCTATAAATGTATAGTAACTTTTTGTGGTTTCTATTTTTCTTGTTAATTAATTTTAAAGTGCATGAGTTTATAATAACACAAGTTAAAGTTTAAAGTTCAATTGTATTTTAACTCACTTACGTTTTACAAACAACAGCTCTAGGAATGTTAATTAATAAACAAGTATTAAATTTCTTTACTAATTAAATCAAAACAATTAAAAATTCTAGGATAAGCTGTTTTGTACTCTTGGATTAATGTATCACTAAATTAACTGAAACAAGTTTATTGATATCAAAAAATTAGTATAATATATAGCATTATTATTTTTCTGTAACATAACACCGGATTTTGTTTTAAAACAACAAAGCATAACTAGTCTGGTTTTAACTATAATATTATTGTAAGTACATTTGTGTTATACACAAAACAATTAATACCGAATTTTTTTAATAAATAAGTAAAAACTGAATAAACTAAAAACTTTGAAGAAGCAATAGAAAAGCAATTTTAAATTCATGAACTATCCAAAAGCAACGTGTATTTTCTGAACGATTTAACCATTTGCATAAGAAGTCAATATTTGTTTTATTTGCACTACAAAGTACAAACTTGGAATCAATATCAACTTAATCTACAACACAAATGTAAAAGATATCTTAGCTGAAAACTTCCAAGTTTGATATCGCGAAGCTCTTGACATATGCGGTAGAAAATTCAATATGCCCCGAATTCCTTCAATAACTTCAACGAATGCCGTTATTTTGAGATCAACCGGCATTTAGAAACTTTTGTAAGGTATTTTGGATATGAAGAATTATTTAAAAAATATAGAACAGGTAATAACTTTAAGCTGCGTCAAGAGATTTGCGTGTTGTGTAAAGTCGGTTGTGCATTACTTTCTACTTTTCTTGGAAATGACTCTCTAATGACCAGATGTATTATTTCTTGCGGTTAATTAACGTTTTTTTTAAGACTCTTATTTGGGTCAATTATTAAACATTTAAAAACACGTGAATTAATTTATTCCAAGCGTCAAGGTAATTGCCCTCTTTTCATAAATGTTTTGAACAATCTTATCTTAAATAAAAAGTGACTAAAGTAAAATTACGTAAATGGATTTTTACACTTTTAAACTAATTAAAAGAGATAAAAACAATTGCTACTGTTGATATCAATTACCTTCAGCCAACGGTGAAATTAAATTTGTGACATTCATTTATACATTTATCGAAATTAATTGTTGTTTTGCAATTATACATAATTAATGAAATTGCAAAGTTTTTAACTTTAAAAAGTTTTATGAAGAGTGCAATCTCTAATGTCATGTTTTTAATATTAAAGTTTAAATTGTAATTAAGGTTAAAGTGGTGCTTAAAATCCACTAAGCGTTAAATTGTGTGGAATAAACGGAAATTGAAGTATTTCTTAGACGATAATGATGTTTCTTTAAAAATTTAATTTCGAATTCAACAATATCAACTGCGATGTTACTGCTGTGCTGTGATAGAAAAATAAATTTATTCGATTTTATTTACGTTTAATAGTACTAATTATGTAATTTTCCTTGCAAAAGGAATAAGCAAGTTTTAAATATTTTTGTGAGTGTATCGCAAAAGTTAATATTAAAAGAGCAATTTTGCTTACAACCACGTTAAGAATGAAATTTAAAAATAAATAATTCTGTAGAATACGCAAAAAGATGTTTTTTTTGCATATTAGATATTGTTTCATAGAAATTCTACTTATATTACCATAAACTCTCCACTAACAACTAAGCATTACATAAACTTTTTCTAATTGACTTTTATTCGTTATTAGTTTAAGAAAATAGATACCAAAAGCAAAACAACTTAACTAAAATGAAAATAACTGTGAAATAAAAAAAATTAACAATGCAAATGTTTATTAAATACTTGTGTTTTTTTAAATAATTTTTATATTGATTATGTACATGTACAAGTTTTCTACTATTCCAAAAAACATATATGTTTCATAAAGTCTATTTATTGATTACACAATTAAAAATTATTGTTTAATAAAAGTTTTTTATTTAAAGTGACCCTGTTTTGAGATATTTGCAATTAAAGATTTCCGGATGGTCCTGACTATCTAAACAAATGGAAATTTTATGTTTATTGTAATTATGCAGAAAATGAGGGCTGTAAATGTTGTAAAATCCGTGGAACATATTGATGTATTGTTTTCTTTAATTGTTCATCAACTACAAAAAACTTTTTGTAAAATAATTAAAGCAGATAGTGATGTTTATTTTTTTTGCATTATTACTGACCTAGATTAAAAAAATGTACTTTGTGTACACGATCACGTTTATCTTTAGTTGTAACTAAAACAAGATTTAATTAAATGCAAAATTCAGTTTTCTTAAAACTAGTTTGATAATGTAATTTATTTATGTCTCGATTTTTCTACAGATTTTGGTGAGTCAATCACACGCAGATTGTGGGTTGAACAATATCCTATTAGACAATTACCTTCAACAAACGTTATTTTGGTGTGCGTGCAAAAACTTATGAAGTATTCTTTCTACCTACGAAAGCCGTAGTCGAGAAAGACCACCGCATGTATTACCAACAAAAAAAGAATAAATCTTTTTAATAAAATCAAAACTTTGATATTTGTTTTTCTTTATGTATGTCCAAACATTTTACGATTTATTTTGCTAAAAGTTTTGATTTTTTTAAACGTTTTAATGGAACTTTTATTTTGTACATTCTTGCTTGTATTTATGCTTCAATTTCACCTGTTAAAATAATAAACCGTTATTCAGATACATATCGTATATCAAACTTTTCTTAATTTACTTTTTGGTTTAGTGTTGAGCAGTGGCTGTAGAAACAATTGTAATAAATAAACGTTTTATACATTTAAAGAAAATTGAATTTCGTTTGATTGCGTTGCGTCCTTTATTAATATTAATTATGATTATTGTTGTTATGACTAAAACTTGTTAAACGAATCCTACTAACTTTTTTTTTGATAAAACGACGTTGTTACTTATTTTTTTTTATAACTTTTGTGTTATGTATTGCAAGTAATAATAAGATTAATGTGTACTCTCAAAATGATAGCATGACTAATGTTTTTTCTTCTTTTACAGACCAGCTGTTATGACGCAGTTTGTTACACGTAAGTAAAATTTTTTCATGTTTTTTTTGTAACAATTTATTTTTATTTTTAATTTATTTAGTTATAACAATTATAATCTAATTAATTTAAAATTTTTTATTTAGGAGGGGCATGTAAAACCGCTTTAATCTATTTTTGTGGGAACGTTTTGTGCTAAAAGCAATCACTTCGTCAGGTCAACTGTAATTTATTAAACTCGTAAGTCAACAATAGTAACAACAGAATGAATTAACAGATAATTTTTAACACATAAAACTTACAGAATACAATCAAGTGGATCAATCCACCGACAATGACATAGGCAACTTTACGTGTTGTATTTACTAAATAATAAATAAAACATTAAACATAAAAGGGTCAATAATTAAGATTTGTTTAAATAACGCAGGACATAAACGTTCAACAAACAATTGACAAATATTGTGTAATCAAAACTTTTTGAATGTCAAGAAAAAGATAAAAATCTTATACTTATTGTTTGCATTCTGTAAGCTTTATGTGTTAAAAATTATCTGTTAATTAATTCTGTTGTTACTATGTTGTTGACTTACGAGTTTAATAAATTACAGTTGGCTTGATGAAGTGCTCGCTTTTAGTACAAAACGTTGCCACAAAAATAGATTAAAGTGGTTTTACATGTCCCTCCTAAACGAAGAATTCCAAATTAATTAGTGCGTACACAGAGGAGAAGAAAGAATCTTTACCAAACAATTATAATATTTATAGAAAGAATACATTGTTGCATAATTCATACCTTACTTATTGAACTTCTTTAAATTTTTTTGGTTTAATTTAATAGTTTTACCGTAAAGATTATATGGTGCAATTTGAACCTCAAATGATAACAATTACAATTAGCACAATAGTTAGCTAATTTAGTACCAGAACATTTGTTAACACTAAGCAGATATACTTTAGTACAGCAACTGGTACTATTGAAATTAACATAATATGTAATAGTTTCTTCCAAACAATCAAATTTTAATATAGTTTTGCAAATGAAATATATGAATAATGTACAGTATTGGAAACAAAAAAATTCGGTTATAAATTATCCAGAAAAGTTAAATGCGCAGACGATCATCTCACAACTTAATTTACATGAACGGAAGAACTTTGTATACTGTTACGTTATCCCCTACAAAAACCAGTTTAAGCAGAGGCCCCACCAAAAACAAAAGAAAAACACGAAATAAAGGAAAATTGTAAGTTAAAAAAACAATGGCAAATAATTAGGTCGCTACATTACAGAGCAAAATTTAATATAGTTGTGAAGGAAGTGAAGATACTGTTCATATAAAAAGAACAACAATAGCTAAACATCTATAAGTTCTATCTATATTAATAACTTACTGTAAAAAACAAAAAAAATATTAAACTACCAGAAGAACGTAATTTGATACTATTATAATTTTTGCCAGTTGTTATCTTCTGCAAGGTATAGGTCTCTCTAATACTTAAATGTCATTTAGTTTTCTTAACTCGGTGTTTTATTTATCTAGTGATGTACTGCTTTATTTTTATTGTCATTGTTCAATCGTGTTGATAGACGTCTTGGTAGTCGCTTTGTCTTACGCTTCCATTGTAACAGTTTGAATTTATTTTATCTAAGGTATTATTTCATCATTAATTTATAGAATAACAAAACAATATTAAATATGAACAACGTGATGTGTCGCTCCCTGTGACAATGTGCGTTAAATTAATTACATTTGATTAAAACACACAATTTGTTAATGGAGCGTTTAAAAAAACCTTTCTTACATTTGATAGTTACAACTTTCGTAACGTTGCAGGTCTAATGTGCTTATCAACTATTTTACCTATAATCTTTTTAGCAGGTAGAGTTACTTAAAAATTCTTTTGACCATCTTACAATAATTAACATTTTTTGTACTAACTTTCATCTATCTAAATCAATTACATTTTTATCTGCGTATTTTACATGGTTACTAAAAGCTATCCTACAGACCGACTAGGTGTCAAAGAGAGAGGATTACCTTGGTTATCACTAAGAACCAATAAAGTTTAAGTTTAAACATGGTTCTATTTGTGTTAACATCATACAAATGTTTTTGTAAGTTAAAATACTATTTCATATGACTCACTTTAAATGACTTTCAGCAAAACAAATGCCTGCTTCCCAGAATCCTTCAAATTTTGCCGTAATTGGAAGCATAAAGTGCTATTTGGTCGACTCCAACGTTAATAGTTTAGCTATCACGTAGGGTAATTTAGATTTTGCATTATTAAACATATTACGTAACATAATACTTGCTCCAATAAAATTAATCCTATTATAACTATAACACTATGTACCTCTACGTAAAAGAAATCGCTTATATGCAGCAATAAAACCTTTAGCAGTAAAATCAGCCATGGTTTCTAAGTGGATCGCACCAGTCGCAATCCAAACAAGCAAACACATGTATATTTTATAAAAATGTGTTTCTTTTTTTGTCGAAAACGTTATGTTAATGGAACCTGCGAAGCCCACAGCAATTGTGTAGTTGCTGTTTTAGAGTATCTCTAACAAATTGTACAATTTATGTAATAGAATAGCCTTTATTTTTCGTAAGAAAAGAATTTTTTGTTTTTTGACAAAGAATTCGTATTATAATCTAAGCACAAAAATCCTACTACATAGAACAAAAAAAAATAATAATAATTCTAAACCCTCTACCGCTAATCAATTCTCTATATACATTTATTACACTACATGTAGTCTTTTTCTCCTTTTTATAACTTCATCTATCCATCCCACTCTTTCTCCTCCTTCTCCCAATACCTATGTAATATTTCTTAACCACATATTGTGCTCCCGCCATTCAAAATCGGTTTCTCAAAAAAATCATCATGACTTAAAGTCCGCCATGAAATGTTTTTAAATAAGCATTTGCAACTATTAGCTGGCTAAGGTAATGCTTAACAAGCATAATTAGTAGATTTTTTTGATAGTAACTCATATATTAGCCTGACTGATACGTCTTCCTACTTTTCAAATGCAATCTTGGTGAAAATAGGATAAAACGCTACGTTTGGCCACGTAACTTTTTGTTTTTAATGAGGTCATTTCTTCACTAAATTTGTTTGTCATAATAAACTTTGAATATGGTTTTCTCTTATTCAACTGTAATTATATTTTCACATTTCTTTGGCATAACAAAATTACTTTTAGCATTTTAGTCAACTCCGAACATTTTATTCACACAAAATCATTATACTTTTGCGTCGTTGTAAAGGATCTCACTTGTTCTTCTTGCACTTCTGCTATATCAAAACTGTCAACGTTTTTTACTATCTCCGACAGCCAAGTCAATTGGTTAAAGGCCTCTTGATGCACAATCAACGAGATTCATATGCGTTGATACATGTCTCCACTGTTCGACATCCGCTATAGTGTGAGAGTGTGATTTACATGTACATGTTTAATCTCGTCCACAACTTTTAAATTAACTGCAGCTGCATAGGCTACATTTGACGCGTCTGAGAACGCGTGTAATTCAAGTTTTGATGGTTTAGTTGAGCAAAGCCACCGGAATTATTTGAATGTGTTTTAGCTGGTTTCTAAATTTTAACCGCTTAATAATTTATTTTTTTGGATAGTGTGTTATCTCAATTCAAATTTGTTTTTTACAGTTTTTGAATAAAAATTTTAGCAGTAATCTCTACCGGTGCAATCCATCTAATAGAATCATACAGTCTCGCAAGGTCTGATGTGTTGTTTAGGCTTAAATAAGTTTACTCTATACTCGAAGTTATTCGTTATTCGGTTTTAATAACTACCTTCATCATATTGTCAACCTTAATTGTTAGGATATTTATTTCTTTCTAATTGTTCCAATGTTTGTAAAGTTTTGACAGCACAAGTAGTGCCAAACGCTAAAATTAATAATTTGTAATGTTGCATAGGCATTGGAGGTTTAATTCTCTACTGAATTATTTGAAAATTAGCGTTGTTTTCATTTAAGTAAACTTGTCTATACATTTTACTTAGCAGATGCAGATAGGATTTGCTATACTGGCATTGCGGGTCAACTGTCCCAAAAGGTAATCTCACTACAAGTCTTCTGTTTTCACTTGCTCTTCTCTTGTTAAACTTTTCTCAATAATGTTAGTCTTGTTTTCCATCTCGCAACATTTTTTGAGTATCTTGTTTTGATGTTCTAATTGCTTAGTTCTTGTGCATCAAGGATATACATTTAGCGTTATGACAATAAAGACGTAAGTGATTTTAATGCATAAGCATTGATTTCTATAAATTGGTTAGGTTCCAGACGTGATGTGACTTTAATACTAGCTGCGTGCTTAACTATCATTGGATCATAGCCTAGACTTAACACTTTACCATTTACATTTATTAGTTTGAGATTTAATAACTAAACTGTGTTCTCAGAAACAAAAGAAGCTTGCGAACCTTGGTCAAGTAACCCCTAAAAAACAAAAATAAATCATTTTTATAATTAGTCTTTACAAGAACCGTCGTTAACAAACATTAAAGTTTTGAAATCTCTTTTTGAAAGAATGGCTATCACAGCCTATTCTCGTTCATTGACGAATTTGCTTTACTGTTCGATTGTTGTTGAATTTCGTTTTTAAGTTTCTCATTTTGTCTCAACTTGTATCGTTTGTCGTCATTATCAAAATGAAACCGCAAAATTTTTATTTACATGAAATTACTTTTTAAAGTCGATGCCAAACACATTCGAGTGAAATCTGCCAAAAATAAGGTTTAAAACTAAATTTAATTCTACATTAATGTCATACATAGCATCAATTTTAAAAAGTAATTTAAAATTTCGTACTTTAATTATTGTCACTAAATCAAGTAATTTAAAAATTTTTATTTTGTTTTATGACGTCGAACCTTTTTTTTGTTAAACTTTTTTTTATTATAAACTGCACTAGACAAATGGTATGTAAAATTACATTTTGCAGTTTTATTTGGTTGATTTAGTTCTAAATTTATAGTACGCTTTCTGAAAGATTTTATTTTAACTTTTCCTTCTAACGACAGTCTTACAAACTCATTTTTAAAAATTATTTTTACACTATTTTTTACATATTTTGAAAATGACGTACGAAAAATATATGGTTTTACTTTGAATACGTTGTACACGTTCTACCGATCAAGAATTACTGAACCGCAGGTGCCGCAGCCTATAACAGAGCGAACCATTTTGCACGTTAAATCTGCATATGAAAATCTTGCAGTGGGGGTTACGATGTCACGTTACAATGTTTTACTACATAAGACATGGGCTCTAATAGATGTAGCCCAAACATAAAAAATACTTATTTAGTTTTAAAGCCTAGAGTCTTGGACCTTAGGACTCTTATGGACCAGTCGCCACTGAAACTAACACAGGTATATTTAAATCGATTTATTTTTATTATTCTCGTTTTGCACATATAATTAATGTGCTATTAATTTTAACTGCTTTTTTAAATATATAAATTTGACAGATATACTTTTATTGCTACTACTCAATAGATGCCATTTTTGATTAATTATTAACTACATACATTTTACTCAAATTTAGATTTTAAAATTGTTAGAGTGCTTTGTAGTATTTGAGAAAGTAAGTTACTCAGTCATTCTCCTTAGATTTTAATGGTTTTTTTTGTTTAAATTTAACTTTTTAATAACGTTTTCCAAAGCCAACTTGAATGATATACGATTTTTTTTCCGTTCTGCTATCTAAATTTATTTCACGTTTTAATGAAGCTAAGGTATTAAAAATCTACAAAATTGTTTTGTAATACATCTAATATTGTCTATGTTTCTACACAATTTTTTCATAGTCTACAATAGTAAAAATCCATGATATTATAATTAAAAAATATTTAAGCTTAACCTAAAAAACAAAAAAAGTTAGAAAAAGCATTTATGCTACTTTAAACTAAACATTAAATGCTCACCAATGGAAAAAAACATATCGTATAATACATCGATTTTTTTTTTCTTGAAATGGAGTAAAAAATAAGAAATCAACTACCTATATTATACCAAATAATCGCAACAAAAAAACGAAAAAAGTACACTAATCTTGAGATTCTAGAGACATTTCAAACCAAAATTACTTGGTATAATTTTCCTTGCTTTGTGGATTGTTACCAACGCGAAAATTTCAAGAGAATTTTCTTGAAAACGTAAAAAGTGCGTTTTAATATATTTTGCTCTAATTGCTAATTATTATTTTATTGTGATCTTAAACGTCTTAAATTTAATTCCGTTTAATAACTTTTTTGATGTTTTAGGTTGTATCGGGCTTTTTTTCTATTTCTTAGCTGTCGTAACGTTAATTATGTATGCCTTAAATCAACTTGTAAGTTATTGCTATTTCTTGTATATACTGTTCAACTGCGTCCTCTTTTTTACTTTAATTTCTTTAAGTGCGTGGTCTAAATTCCTTTATCTATATGCCTAATTTTGTTTACCTTCTTCCTGTAAGCGCTGATTAGTCGTTTGATAATAGTTTACTTTTTCTGTTTGTAGAAATCACTTCCTATTCGTTTAGAAATTATTTCTCATTGGTTATTTTTAATATGTTTTATTAATGTTGTTTCGTTACGTACTTCTTTGTATCTCTTATATGCTTCGAAGGCTTTTGCAGTTCGTTATCTCAAATAGATTTTCTTTGTACGGTCTAGATTCTAACGTTTTCCGGTTTTATAGCTATTTATAGTTATTTTTTACACATAATAATTTATATTATAAGATGGCTCTGCTATCAAACTTTGCTAATTATTTTTAACGGTTTATCATTTTATTAATGATTCTTGGACAAAGACAAATAAACAAGAATAAATACCGGCATAATAGCATCTTTTTAAAATATTATGATAACTAATTTTTCTTTCTTCGTTAATTAAGGTAGTAATAAGATATCAAATTAAAGTTTTCACTAGTCTATTAAGGTATTATTTTACTACATTTTTCAGTCATATTATTGCACTTAAATTTTAAGAAATTTTTGCAATTTTTTGTTATTATATGAAAAAAAGCGTTCTAGCGACATTACTAAAACTTAGACACATCACAAGTAACATAGGTTTGATCGAGCAATAAAAGCTTTATTCAACGAGACAGACATTTTAATAAATACGTAAAAAAGTGTTAAACAAGAATTATTAGAATAAAGCTTAGATTGAAACAGTAACTTTTTGGTACATTTAGTAGGTGTATTTTAGTGAAAATTTACTTTCAAGGTTTTAAATAGCGGTTACGCTCCTTGGCGGCCACCTTAAATACCTGAAAATAATTTCCAAAAATTTTTTTTGGCCACTTTAGTCATACCATTTTTTTACCGCAAATCTCTACTACGAATACTTACTTTCCGAGATATAACATTTTCCATTCTTATCTGGCCACACAGTACAAATTTGTGTAATTCAATTTTTTAAATCGAGAATGAATCCACACATATTAAAACAACAAAAAAGTTTTATTTTTTTTTTGGTTCAAGATGTTGACTAACATTGTAAAGTGTTTAAAAGAAATAATAAAAACTACTTAACTGAAGATAATAACAAAACTAATTTATACCTTAAATAAATGTAGAGCTTTAACTATGATAAACTTTCAACAATTATTTTTAAAATTCTTAATTTACTGTTTTTTAAAGAATAAATTTAAGTTCAATTTATTATTAATATTTTGTACAAGTAAACATTTCTGAGTAATTAAAAATATATTTATCATGTTGTTTAATCTAACCTGTCATTTTTCGTTATTAAGCAGCTTATAAAAAGTTAGAAGTTAACAGCAACCGTTATCTTTATGTTAGAAATGATAGGAAAGGTTATGATTTATTAAAAATTAATTTTATTTTTTGTAGTTTTTAGTTAACAACAATAAATGATATTCCTAGTAATTTAAAATATATAACAATAATATGGTCTTGAAATTTTTATTTTGTTTCCAAGAATTTTATACATCTTATAAGTACAGAACTTACATTAATTGTGATCGAATCTGTGGATGTGCAAATAAGGGTTTTAATGAGGACAGAAGGTAATAACACGTACGGAGAATTTGTTCTTTATTAGATACAATCAAACCTAGATGTTCAGGAATAAACGTGACAACACAACTGTTGCGAAGTATTTTCTGTCACGATTATTAATAATTTTTTATGTAAACAACGTTTTTTAGTAGTTTTAACTTTTATTTTGTTAACACATCGTAATAGCTTGAAGATATTTAAATCAGAAGTTATCCGAAACATTCTAACCGTATTTAATATTGGTAATTTTCTTAAGTTGATGAAAACGTTTCGTGTTTATATTTAAGTTTTTATTTACTACAAAACATAATTAGTATATCTATACTACTAAGCCGGGATTCAAAGAAAACAAATTTACTGCAAATAAAAAAATATATTATAATTTTGTACAAGTATCTTTGTCAGGGTGTGTAACCGTATTCAATGTACATTCACATTACACACTTATGGTGTTTATTACATACGCAGGGTAGTAACCTGAAAGAAACATTCCCTCGGAGATTTTTTAAACCCTCGTTTCACTAGTATTTAAAAATTCCCTCTTAGGAAAAAAAACTAGTAAAACGCATATTACTTATTATTTGGTTACAGAGTAAATAGATCATAACAGATACTGACACGTAATGACTAACACGTAATAAAAAAAATTACGCTTCAGTAGCCTAATAGTTTTTGGTTTTACTAATTTTATAAATACAGTCATTTCTGCATAAATTTCTAATGCACGTTATAGGTGTTCCTCAATTGTTCTCTGATTCAACTGTAATAAATTATCTTTTCTTTGACTAGATCAAATATTTTTCTTACATCTACAATTGTTTCTGATCAGACTTAATACAGTTCTTTAGAAGATTTGTTTGATGATAAACGCTTTTCTGAAGGCACTTCAGATTCATTTAATGTAGATATTTTCATCTATTTAATTTTTTTTGTAGTATATTTGTGTTTTTGTTGCTATTTTTAATAGTGTTTTAGTTCTATAATTATTGTAGTCGCGATTATCTTTTTAGTATATCACTACTCTTATTTTTGTTCTGTTGCAATGCTTGTACTATATTAGCTATATTTAACAGTCCTTGTTTTATTTTCTTTATTATTTGATTGTCATCGGGTATTGTTTTTCATTGTCTGTTTTTTAATTTTTTTTCAATATTTTACATCTATTTATTTTTGTTTCTAAAATGTTTTCAAATGTTCAGTTTTGGTTTTATATTTTACCGATTAATATTTTTTAGCTTTATCATTTTATAATTGGTTTTTTTTAATACTGTTTTGGCATTTTTTTATTTCAAAATCTATACAGGTTGTCCCAGAATATGTGCGTAATGCTTTAGCTTATAACTGACGCCTCTAAAAATCGTTTGCTTTAAGATAACCATTAAAGTACTAGAGGTAATTTAATAATTTTCTAATATGATGTCCACTAAATTTTTAATACGAATTTTTTATTCACAATTTGACTTATTAGTTTGCCAGAGACACATTATCTCTAACACAATAATTCTATTTTTTACACCTTGTATGATAAAGACACAACAATAATATTTTTAGACAACTTAAACTTTTAACTAAAGAACGTACTCTTGATCGAAAATAAAATATTTTGGCCCAATATGGTTTTTTGTATTAGTTGTTATCGTTGTAAAATTTATTCTTTGTTCTTATCGTTTTCTTGACAAAACTTATTTTAATAAATATAGTGGTTTCAGTGTCAGTTAAAAATCAGTCAGTGTCGAAGTATATTGAAATTGAAGATTTCTAAATAGCAGAATTCTTGATAAGAAAACCTTTAAAAAAGTGGATCGTTGTTTAAGTGAGACAAATGAAAACTACGACGTTTTATTCTTTTTTTTGTATTTATCAAATGATTTAACGTAAAATGTAAATAATTTTAGAAAAATAAAAAATTGTGAAAATCAAAGTGAGGTGAAAGAAAACATGTTGAATGCCGCAGAAACAGTTTTTTCTACAAATGTCCAAAAATTAACTGTCCAGTTTGATTGACCCAACAGTCTCTGGAATAGTTAGAGAGCAACAGTTACATCCGTACCATCTTCAAGAGTCTATGCACTTTTTCTTAAAGACTTTTTGCAGCTGATAAAAGTTTTTAGCTGGGTTTTTGATCGGCACAAAAATGATGCAAAAATGCAGACAAAACTTGATTATTTAAAAAGGGGCATTAAAAACTTTTATAGTATGCATTTATGAGTAGAAGACATTTTCCAACCAAGAAAACTTAATGGAAATGATTAATTTTTATTGTCGCAAAATAAAAAATAAAGTTGAAGCATTGTGGAGAGTCCAACAATCTTTAACTCTTAGAGCTTGAGAATGCATAAGAGTAGAAAATTATGTTAAATTATGTTGAACTGACATAAAAAATTATTCAATAATAAATCATATTAAACTAGAATATTTTGTTTTCGTAAATAGTTTATTTTATCGATGTACTTTTTTTAGGGGAAGGTTAAACCTGTTCAAAAATTGTATTGTGGTATCTCTATGATACAGAGTGTAAAAAAATAGCATTTTTGTGTTAGAGCTAGTCAGTCCCTATCAAATTCAATAAGCTAAATTTGAACAAACGGGTTTATGTTAAAAAGACTTACTGAGTACCGTCATGTTAAAGAAACTATTGAATTACAGAGATGTCCGTAATAAGCTCGTATCTCTGTAAAGTGGGCCTTAGGAAAAAAAATTCAAGAAATGTATTTGGATTACACGCGGCATAATATTCCTAACTGTACTATGAAAGTGCAAAAATTTGTTTATATAATTGCAGAAACCATCATTAGAGACCAGCAGCGGCGGCTTGCAGTAAGGAGCCAAAGAGCCATGGCACTACCTATAAAAATGAACCAACATCAAGCATTTTAATTTTTCTGATTGTCAATTCAACATATAATATACCTACTAATTTCTTCCCTGTGTTTTTATATGAAGAAAACATGTAAGCAATTTACAGCGATAAGTAACTGTGCTTTTGTTTTTGAAAGCGATACAATCACGAATTGCGACACACGGAGCCAGTTTCGTGTTAACTCAAATTTTGACTGGAACGTGAACTGTCGCGGTATGCAAGCGGATGAAAGGGATGGGTGAGAGTTTGCGTTCAAACCGTACGTCTGGAGCCAAGCTAGAACAGGCCCGGCCCGTAGTCCGTGGTATTTACTGTATTTGTTCAGTGTTATGCATTTGTAGTTTGCTATCGTGTTTATATTAATTGTTAAATTTTCTACGTGACTAAAGTGAAATTTGAATCTATCAAGAAAATTGAATAATGAATCAAATAAGTAATATTTTCAATAAGCTTTTTTCCACGTTTGCAATCGAGGAAAAAATTGAAATAAAGCTATTAGGTAGACCCTTGCCTGATTTAAATAATTCTAAAACACAGACTGCTGCTAATGGTTTAAATGTTAAGGAGCGAACAAAAAAATTCAACAGGAATATTTATTTAAAAAATAACTGGATTTGCTGGTGTGCCGTTAAGAACGCATTTTTTTGTTTTTCATGCGTTTTGTTTAGAGGTGAAGTTACATGGACAAAAAGTGGTGTTATAGATTTAGTGCACATTTAGGAGACAATTAAATCACACCAAAAATCAAAAGCGCATATAAATAATATTTTAAGCCTCTCCTTTCTTGGTAAAACAAATATATTAACTCAATTAAACTCGGCGTATAGACAAACAATATAACGACACATAATGAACAAGTCCATAAAAACAGGTATATCTTAAATATAATAATTAACTGCATTGTGGTGCACTGCAATTAGCATTACGAGGTCATAATGAAGTGATGATTCTGCAAATAAAGGTGTATTTCGTAAATTAATAGATTTTAGTTCTCATTTAGACAAGGATATAAAAAACCATTTAAGGAAATCGTCAGTATTTAAAGAGACTTCTAAAACAACACAGAATGAGTTATTGGAATGTATGCTTGACGTTTACCATAAAGAAATAACCAAAGAAATAAAAACAGCCGACTATGTTGCGGTTATTGCAGATGAAACGACAGATGTGTACAACGAATTCCAGCTTGTTGTCATATTTCGTTACATTTTTGATGGTAAACCAGTAGCAAGATTCTGGAATTTTTTAAATCTTGCCGGTCACGATGCTGTTTCTATCTTGTCCTGAATTTTGAAAGAAATCGACCCATTAATTTCTGAAGCACCAAATAAACTTATTGCGCAAAGTTATGACGGGACGTCGGTCATGAGCGGAGGTTTGATCGGGGTTCAAAAAAGAAAAATATCCTTTAGCTAACTATATTCACTGCTACGCTCATCAAATTAACCTGATTATGAGTAATGCAGCGTCAGTTAATCAACCAGTTAGAATATTTTTTGCACATTTGTCTGGGTTTTGTTCGTTTTTTTCTACTTCCCTACAAAGAACCAGAGTACTGGACGAAATTGTTCAGAGTCGATTGGTACGGGCGTCACAAACTAGATGGAACTTTCATTCACGAGGCGTTAACACTGTTTATGAATACAGGAAAGAATTGATAAGCGTCATGGAAACTTTAGAAAACACCGAAAATATTAAGTTGGGTTCTACAATTGCTGAAGCCGGTGGTTACAAACTTAGATGAACAGACAAGGATTTGTTTTTTGGTTGACAGTTTTTTATAAAATAATACCTCACGTTGATAATATTTTTAAGCAACTGCAGAAGAAAAATACAGACCCAATCCACGTTAAACGAGATTTACAAAATTTTGAAAACGAAATACATAAAATAAGCAATTAAATGGATAACATTATTGCAGACGTTAATTTAGAGTTTTTAGAAGATGAAATGCTTTCCCATAAAAGGCCTTGTTTACACAATACACTTTTTCCCGATGCTACTACAAATAAGAAAAGAGAAGCTCTAGAGATTTGCGATGTAATAGTGCAGCAAATAAGATCAAAGTTTAGTTTTACTGGACATCTTGTAGCAACAAATTTATTTTTGGCAGAAAAATTTGTCGAGTATCGTACAGTTTCCTGATCATTGTCTTAGTAAAATAGTTAGTGTTTATTTTTTTTAGAAAAAAAGAGATTAAAAACTGAACTACAAGTACTTTATGAAAAAGAAGAATTGCGGAATGTTAATGGAGCTGTTTCTCTTCTATCATTAATTTTAAAAGATGAAATGTGGGACACTTTTCAAGAAACGCTAAAACTTTTAAAAGTGTTAGTGACCTATGTCTACATCTAAAGCGGAGCAATGTTTTTCGATGTTAAAAAGGATTAAAACATTTGTTAGAAACTCAATGAATGAAGACAGACTAAGTGCGTTAGGAATACTATCAGCTGAAAAGGATTTTCTTAATAACATCGAAAATTTTAATAAACAAGTGATTGACTTATTTGCAAATAAAAAAGAACGCAGAATGGATTTTATACATCGTTCAATTTAATGTACACTTTTTTTTCATAAATTGTTAAATCCGGCATAACTTTTGTTTATTAATAGCTTTATAGTGCTGCAGTGTAGGTGGTTATCTTGAACTACATTTAAATATATGTATCTAGGTAATATTTACGTAGAAATGAAATGCGTTTAAAATGTGGACAAATTACATTTCTTTTTAAAATTAAAAATCCTCAATTTTGAGATACGGTAAGTCCTCTAATTCTCTTTGATCAAAAAACATTATTGCTCACCGGGCACTACCACTGTATTATACCACGAGCCGCCGCTGGAGACCAGTTAACAGCTGTTTTGTCTTATTTGAACTTTTCAACACTGGAATACTGTATAAAACTTTGTCACATTATTTTTATGTGCGCTATCTGAATCTAAGAGATTGTCCACATACTCTGCACAACATTGTATATGTTTTTATACTATTTTAAATTCTAAAAATTATATTCTTTGCTGTGTTACTTGGATTTTAAAATTTTTTTTTTTTTTCGTAGTTTAAGATTAAACGTTTACAATTGTTATCTCCGTTATTATTAAAGCTACAAATTGTCATTTTTTCTACTGCTTACAATGGTGACAACACAACAACAATTGAACGTCTCGTTTTTGAGATATTCACAAAAACAGCATTTTTTTGTATATTTTTACATATTTTGAGAGAAAATTTAGTTTTAAACTAAAAATTATTCTACCACCACTGTGAACTTAAAAATAAACAAATAATAAACATTTAAATTTTTAATGAAACATGTTACAAAACTTACATAAGAAAACATTTGACATACATGAGGTGTGCAGAAAAAAAGCACTAGAACATTACCAGAGTAGATTTCCAAATTGTCGAACACAAAATATACAATATTGTTTGAGAGTATACAAACAATTTAGAAACAATAAAGATACATTATTAAGAAAACAAGCTGCATGATGAACAAACTGAAATGTGATTGCGTACTTTAAAGTATTTCACAAAACCACGTCTTACAAAATATTCTTACATCTCTATCGAAATAAATTTTCAAAAGCATTGCTTTCTTGCACTTTTTGAGTTTGCCCGATTCTTTCATGTATGTATGTTTGTAATTGCGTTGTCTAACTTGTTCATATTTTGTTACCTTTGTCTATAGACAACTTTCAAAAAACCCCAAACATTAAAATCTAGAGGCATTAAGTCCGGCGACTGTGCAACGCCAACAAATAGGCCCGTTTGTACCAATCCATTGACGCCCAGAGATTCTTGTCAACACGTTACCACTCTAAAATAATTATGAACAGGTGCTTTATTCTGCTTACAGTAAACATAGGGGTTATCAACAACATGTTCTTAAGAAAATCAATAATAATTGATTCTAACAACGCAACATTTTTCCTGTCAAATTTCAGCGATAGAAAAAGGAATCAACAATCTGCAAACCTATTAAACCGCACTAAGCATTTTAGTTAAAGCGGTGTTGGGAATTGCGTAGATCTGTTATAAGAAGATTTGCTTGCTCCAGTAATGTTCCTGAAGTAGAAAAGTTAGTTTTGTCAGATTATAATTATTGCACGTAAGTACCTACCTGAATTTGTTTTCTAAAATATAGTTTCATTGTCTCCGTAATTATATGTCAAGTATGTCACATTTTTGTAAAGGAGTTAAATACAATTTAAAGCTGTCACAAACGAACATTTTAAGATTATTGACAGATTTAATTCATCTGACGTCTCATCCATAGTCTACTTTAGTTTTAAACATTTAACGTTAAAAGTTTAAACATTTAATTGTTTATTATTTGTTTATTTTTAATTTTAAGGTGGTTATAAATTTTTTGTTCAAAATTAAATTTTCTTTCAAAATGTGTAAAAATTTATATGGTGTTCCATTAAAAAAATGTTTTTGTGAATATTTTAAAAACAAGACGTTCTTTTGTTATTCTGTTGTGACCATTATAAGTAGTAAAAAAAATTACATTCATTTTCTTATTTAACGGAACTAGTAGTTCCAATAATAACGTAGGTAGCAATGGCGAATATTTAAATTTGGACACGGTGTATAGTTTATTATTAAGTTTTAATAAGATTTGACTTTTCTAAGTTGTAGATGTAAATGTTTATTTTGTTTATGTAAACTATAAAATCATTTTGTAAGATATTCTTTTACACAATTTTTATTCTTTTTGCCATATTTTGCAATAATTCTCTAGTGTCGCAGTTATTGTTTTAAACAATTTATGCCTCTTGCTAGAAATTATCTATTTCATATTTTTTGTATGGAAAAAAAGGGATTACAATAGAGTGTTTTTTTTTGTTGATAGACTTTTGTATGGTAAAATGAAAACTAGAAATCCACATAAAGCTAATAGTTCAAAGTCAATTATTATATTAGAACAAGTATGCGACAGATGGAAAAATCATTTAAAAAATCTTGAAATTTAATTAAAATTGAAAAAAAACGATGCTTGAGTTAATGTCAAATTTAACAGATTTAGTAATAAATGAAGTACTAACATTATGTTTCTGCTGGTGATTTTTTTATTATTGTCGCAATAACGTTCGTTATGCTATGCCTTACTTTCAACTCTTGTTACGTAAATTACTATTGTTTCTCTGTGCCGGTTAGATAGTCGAGTTTAATTTTTAGATTTTGTAATCGTTTTTAACATTTACTTTTATTTTTAGACTTTTGTTTTACTTTTTTAAGTTTTTCACTTTTTTTACTTATTTTTTTTTCATTCACTTTGTTATAATACTTATAATTTCTTTTTAATTTTTAAGCTCTAGAGTATGTTTATATTTAAATTGTAATTTTTGGAAAATTGTAGTAACAACAACAATTATGATAATATGTTTATTTAACACATTATAAGAGAATTAATTTTATACATTTGAAACCTTACGTACGTTTCGCTGTAAGTATAAGCTTTTTCGAAGGTTTATTTAAAATTTTACAATTATATCTAAAAAAGAAATACATAATATTAATATAAGTTTGTGAATGAATAAATTTTCTTAAACTTACCTAAACATTATTATGATTTATTATACAAAACAATTAACAATTAATACATATTTTAAACTCAATAACTTTAACATTACAAACAAACATTATGGTAGACATTATACGAATGACAATCTTAAGTAAAAATTTTTATTAATACGCAAGCGTTAGATACAAGATAAATAAAAATGTGAAATATTTAATTTTTTTTATTAATATAGCGTAAAAGATTCTTGGTCTTTTAAAAAATTTATTGATAATGTCACTATTCCTCACAATCATGTTTTATTTTCTTTAGATATTGTTTCACTCTATACTAACATACCTATAGATTTAGCTATAAACACCATTAAAATTTACTGGAACGAAATTAAACTTTTCACAAATTTGCCTTTACAAGAATTTATCGTAACAGTAGAATTCATCTTAAATTCAACTTTTTTCACTTTTAACAATAAAATTTATAAACAAAAATTTGGAATCGCAATGGGACAACCTTTATCTAGTACAATAGCTAATTTAATTTTACAAAACTTAGAAAAAGAACTTTTAAAAAAATTTGATGACATTACATTTTATCAAAGATATATAGACGACATTCTAATTGCAACTAATGAAAATAATATAAATTTAATATTTGATAATTTCAATAGTATTCATCCAAGACTAAAATTCACTATAGAAAAAGAAAATAATTACAATTCAATAAATTTTTTAGATATGACACTTATTAGAAATTTAAACAATAAAATTGACACAAATTGGTATAGAAAAACTATAAAAACAAGTAGATACATAAATTTTAATTCTTTTACTTCCATTAAATATATGAAAAGTATAATTAATAATTTAATTGACAGAGGTATCATTTTATCATCACCTAAATTTCATGCTGAAAATATAAACATAATTAAAAATATTTTAATCCAAAATAGTTTTCCTCAACATATGATAGAAACTAATATTAAAAAAAGACAAAAAATTTTAAAACATAAAAATTATAACAACACAAATCTTATGTCAACAAATTCATCTCTAACAATGAGTCCAAATATAAATATAGAAAAAAATTATAATAATACTGAAGAAAAAAACAAATTTATATCATTACCTTTTATACCTAATTTAGCATATACTTTAGAAAAAGAATTAAAAAAATACAATTTTATTATTGCATTCAAAAATCACTCTACTCTTGGAAAACTGTTATTTAAAAACATAAAGGACAAAACTAATATTTTTTATGATTCTAATGTGGTATATCAATTGAATTGCCTAAACTGCAATTGTGTTTATATAGGCCAAACTAAACAATATCTAAAAAATAGAATAAACCAACATAAAAATGTAATAAAAAATAAAAAAGAAGCACAAAATTATCCTAAAACTGCTCTTTCTGATCATGCCCTAGAAAATAATCATACATTCAATTTTAATGCACCTAAAATCTTACATATAGAAATAAATTTAAAAAAGAGACTAATCTATGAGATGATCGAAATTAAAAAAAAATTTAATACAGTTAATTACAGAACTGACATAGAAAATTTGAATTCAATTTATAATTCTATCATCTCTTAAACTTGTTTTAATAAATTTGACAAAATTAAATATTTCACATTTTTATTTATCTTGTATCTAACGCTTGCGTATTAATAAAAATTTTTACTTAAGATTGTCATTCGTATAATGTCTACCATAATGTTTGTTTGTAATGTTAAAGTTATTGAGTTTAAAATATGTATTAATTGTTAATTGTTTTGTATAATAAATTATAATAATGTTTAGGTAAGTTTAAGAAAATTTATTCATTCACAAACTTATATTAATATTATGTATTTCTTTTTTAGATATAATTGTAAAATTTTAAATAAACCTTCGAAAAAGCTTATACTTACAGCGAAACGTACGTAAGGTTTCAAATGTATAAAATTAATTCTCCTATAATGTGTTAAATAAACGTATTATCATAATTGTTGCTGTTACTACAATTTTCCAAAAATTACAATTTTATAATAATTATTATAACAGCTTACCTAAATAATTAATTTATATTTAAATGTAAATGAACGTTTTTAAATAAAATACTAATTATATCGTAAAATTTTGCTACAGTTACATTACCGTCTACCTTTACAAATTATGATTTTTGTTATTCAATATTTTACTTGAGTAATTTTCTTTTTCTATTCAATATAATATTACCTTCAATTATCTTTAATTTTTAATTACTTTTGCACTAATTAGTAATATATACTAAAATTTTTTCTAAATTTTAGATTTTTTAATGTTCTTTTATTTACCACAGAATAATTTTTTTGTATTTTTAATTTTGTTATCTCTCCCAAACAATTTTATATATTTTTATGAAATGTGTTGTTTCTAAACAACTTTATCTTAATACATTTTTAACTCTAATTTAGTTAATTAATTAAAACGCATTTTTTGATATTACAAAATAAACATTGCGCCAGTTTAACACCACTAATAAACCATTACATTTATTAATTTTATTAAAAACGTGTTTGAATATTTTCCTTTCAGGCATAGTACAATAAAAATTTTTGTTGTATAAAAACTGTACAATAAAATATAAAAGTTAATTATAATATTATATTATTTGGTTCTGCTTGTAGTTTAAACTCTGCTAATTTAACAAATGTTTGTTGTATAAAAAAATTGTATTTACGTTATTTACCGTAAATTTTATTTAAAACGTTTGCGTTTAGTCATCGTAATTTTTATAATCAACTAATTAAAAAATGATTTTTTATTTAAAAACCGAGTTATGCGGAACGTCAACTACGCAAAAATTGTGTTACACTAAGATATTGATTTAAAGACATACATAAACGCTTTTTGAGTTATTAAAGTTTTAAAGAGATGTAACCATGATATACGATATTTTAAAACCTTCAGCAAAAGCAAATGTTGCGCTAACTAAGATATATTGCTGTTGAGAGTTTGTAGTTAAAATGGGAAAATCTGTATACAAATAATTTAGTTACAGTAAAATTTTCTTATGACGCACTAAACTTTTAAAGATTTTATTAGATTTAATTTTAACACGAGCTCTTTAAAAGCGTTATTTCGAAGAATAATACTCTGATGTACAATTACTTTCTATTGTTGTCTAAAAGGTCCGGAACAGGAACTGTAAAGTATCTTTAGTTGCGGAAATGATTGTAGATTTTCTTTCAATACAATCATTATAATAACTTTTATACAATTTGTTATGTGTTTTTATAAATTACTTTAAAATGGTTTTATTGTAGTTTGAATTAACACAATTACAATTTCTAAACTAATTCATACTAATTTATTATAATTCACAGTTGTCTACGCTCAAAAATATGCACTACGACTATGTACGAATAAAACAAATTTTATATAATATGTGTAATAATTGAAAAGCCAACTTGTTCTATTTTTTGTCCAATTTCTCAATTTTAATAATACTTTGGTAAAAATGTTCTAATTTTGGTGACTATTCATTGTGCTAACGTAACTAATCATTAAATTCATTGTAATTAATTGGCAACTAAAAATTTTTAGTAAAATGTAATATTAAAAACAATTGATTGTTCTAAATGTTAGAAATAAATTTCTGTTTACCATTAAAATATGACACCTAAAAACTAGTGTTCTTTTGATTACAAAATTCATCCAAATAACTATAGTATATCTAATTAACTAAAATGTATTTGTTCGCATACTGAAATCTAAAAATAAATAAATTTAACAAAATAATTTGTAATTAAAAATTAAATTAAATAAATATATAATTTATTCTGCATAAAATAATGCTTATTTAACAAAATTTTAGTTATAAGTGCATATACTAAACAAGCTAATAAGTTTTTACAAAATGTAAACCGGGATTTTTAATAATTTAATTTCTTGTCTCTATCGTGAAACAAATGGTGCACATTAGTTATTGATACCATGAAAAGTTTCTTTCAAACTTTTGAAAGAGCACTGAATAATTAATTTACCAAATTTGATAATTAAGCGTTTCTAAATTTGGAATTAAACAATAAAACATTTTGATATTATTTTATTGTATTTTATTTATAAATACGCCTTACAAATATTGTTCAAACAAAACGTACCTTTTTAATACAAAAAATTTGCTTCCGTTGTTAATTAGAAAAATGTAATTCAAACAGTTACATTTGCACATTAAACGCTTACAACCAGCTTTTGTAATTAAAATTACCATTTACATTGTGTAAAATTACCTTTTGGGTAAAGCACATGCTTCTATAAAAACGTTTTATCTGTTTTAGTTGTTAAAATTGTTTTTTATAACCTATCTTGGTTTTAGTATCTTGTATGTTGTGTAATCTTTTTTATAATTTATTAATACATTATTATCCATTAGCTTAACACTTTGTGCTATGTTATTGTTTTAATTGTATTTTGTAAATTTAATTGTGTTTATGTAATCTTTTTAGCTGTTATAAAAAAATTTAAGCTAAAATACATAAACGTTAAATAAAGTTTCAAAACTTAAAAAAACGCATTTTATGCATTTTAGTACCATGAGATTTAGTTACCAAAGTTTTGATGTTTAGAAATTTTAGGTATTTTGAACACATTAAGCATTATTAACATGGTAAAAATCTATAAATATGTACATCCGATATGTACAACTGTATAACGTATAGAAATCAGACATTATCAAATCTATCAACTTTTTTACATAGAAAAAACAAATATATCGCATATCAGGAATAAGATAACGATGTAAAATATACAGTTGTTTTTAAAAAAAAGTTGTGTTTTTAAAAAAAAGTTGTGTTTTTAATAAAAACATAATTAAATCGTAATTAATACTTTTCTTAAGAAAATTTATAAAACGTACCACAAGTATAACTACATAGATAACACAAATGTGTATTCAAACTTTTTTCTTATTCTGTTCTTGTTTATTTTAGGCGTATATGCTCCGTATAGATTTTGTTAAAAATCTATTAGGAAACATAATTACATACAACAATGTTTTCTTTAAATAAATTCTGCTAATTTAACGCTGTTGGGGTAAAAGTTCTCACCAATGAGTTTAAAGTAAAATAATATCAAAAAGTTAGAAGTTAAAAAAGATATATAATATTAACTGATTAGTGATAATCTAATCTAATCATCTTCTTTTTGATGGGCCAGGAATTATTCCTTTTACCCCGTCGGCGTCGTCTTGAAAGTGTTATCATTTGGTGTAGTTAATTAGAATGATTTAATACATGAATAGGAAACGTGGGATGCTTATTAGTTGATTAGTATAGTTTTTGGTCTTTTGATTTTGCAGAGAGATTCGTCGTAGTCGGTGGATTTTCTTACTAAAGGATTTGGGTGAATTTGTTGAAAATTGGGATCTTGATCTTGTTAGGATTTGTTCTGCGATGAGAGAAAGATTGTCATCGCGGTGAAGATCTTTGTTTCTGACAAACCAGAGAGCGCTGAAGGCTAATCTCAAAGATTTGTTTTGAATTACTTGAATTTTCTTAATTTGGGATTTAGCAGCTTGACTCCAAACATATAGGATTGATTATGGATTTGTATAGAAGAATTTTGTTTTTTGAATTTAGTTTGCTTTTACGGCAAAGAAAAGGAGCTAATGATTTAAGGGAGCCACTACATTTATTGACGGCAGATTCGACGTGGGCAGAGTAGGTTAAACGCTTGTCTAGCATCACGCTTAGATATCTGGCGGAGTTACACCAGGGATACACCATAAATTTAAGATTTCTAAGCGATTCGTTATGTGCTTAGTTTGCCAGGAGCGGGCTAAAATAGTGGTGTCGTCAGCGTACAAAACTAGTTCTATATTTGGAGGTTTGGGAATCTTGTAGGTATAAAGGTTGTAGAGGGTTGGGGAAAGAACGGAGCTTTGTCGGACTCCTGCAGTTATGGGTCTGATAGAGGACGAAACATTATGCAGTTTAATGCGAAAATGACGGTGCGTGATGAAAAAATGGATGATGGGAATTAGTTGGGGATGTATTTTGACAGAAATTAGTTTGTAGATAAGGCCATCATGCCAGACACGATCAAAAGCTTTTGAAACATCTAAGAAGACTGCTCCAGTGGTTTGATTGTTGTACATAGAATTGAAACAGAATTCTGTGACTCTGAGAAGTTGTTCTTTTGTAGAGTGTTTAGAGCAAAAACCAAATTGCTCGTCTGGAAAAATTTTTAGCCGGGAAATTTCTAGGTTCAAACGGGAAAAAATATTTTTTTCTGCAATTTTGGAAATCGCGGGAAGAAGACATATTGGGCGATAATTATGTGGAAATTTATGGTCTTTAAAAGGTTTCGGAAGTACTACTATTACGTCAGCTGTTTTCCAGTCACGTGGAAAATAACTTAGTATTAGTATGCCGTTGATAATAGCGGTGAGGAACATTATTGCTTTCTGAGGAAAGTTTTTCATAATATTGTTTGAAATTTTATCGTGACTAGGAGCTTTACGATTTTTGAGAAATCGTATAATTTGCGAGATTTCAATCGGAGAAGCGGGAGAAAGTGGTAGAACTGAGTGATTTTGTGATAAGAATCTGACAACATTTGAGTTTATTACGTCCATACGGTCAAGGTCAGAGATTTGGTAGTTGGGGGAGCATTGTAGTTCAAGACAGCCAGCATGTGATACTGTTTTTTTAACGTGGGAATAAACTAAACCGTTTACAGAATGAATTGGTGTGTCCAGTTTAGCGGAAACGTTGCGCAGAATTTTTTGCATGCGTTAAAATGAGTTGCTGTCACGATTTAGAGAATCTAGTTTAGACGAACAAGAATCGTTTTTGAAATTATTTAGAGCTAGACAAACTTCAAATTGTAGTTTGTTTAGCTCTCTTTTATATTGGGGATTAAGGGTGCGTTGATATTTGTGTTTAACGCGGTTTTTGCGTCGAATTAGTTTTTTGATACCACAAGGTAAAAAGTTTGAATGTTTCTTAGTAGTTGAAGTGGTAGCAAGTTTGTGGGAATTTATGACTGTTGTTTGAAAAAAGCTAATGTTGTCATCAAGACATTTTTTCGAAAAAATAATTGGGATTGGACCAAGATTTTCGGTTAGTAATTGGTTAAATCGGGACCAATCAGTATGAAATCGTAGACTAGGTGCAGACTCCGTTGTTAGTGTTGAAAAATGCATAATAACGGGGTTGTGGTCTGAATTAAGTTCAGGGATGGAATGTATGTTAGGGAAAAAGGGGATATTTTGAAGAACAAGTATATCTAAGACGTCCGGGCGGTAAGTGTCGTGAAAGAAAGTGGGTTTAGTTGGTGCGATAACAGTTAGTTGAGAATGATTGTCTATATAACTAACTAGTTTACGGCCATTTGGGTTGCAAACACGACTATTTCAAGCAGTATGTTTGTAATTGAAATCTCCTGCTGCGATAGAAGGTTGATGGTTGAGAAATACACGTTCTAGGTCATCATCAGTAAGTGGAGATTTTGGTGGCTTGAAACAAGAGACAACTCTAATATTACGAACGTCAGTTTCTAGTAATTTTGACGTCGATTCTATGTGATCACAGGCAGGGTTAGGAAATTGATGGTGCTGAAGGCATTTTCTAACAAAGATACCTGTGCCACCGCCTTTATTATCACGGTCGGTATGATAAAAAGTATAATTTGGGATTTTGGGGTTGTTACAGACATTAAGGTGAGTTTCCGATAGAAGAATAACGTCGATTTTATATTGCCCAAGAAAATTTTGAAGTTCAGTAGTTTTATACTGAAGGCAATTGCAGTTCCAAAAGGATATCTTTAAAGAAGTGATATTAGGATTATTAGCCATAATTATTTATTGGAAAGTGATTTTTAGCAGTTGTTGGGTTTGTTGTCGAAAGGCCGAGGTTGCTGCTTCAGTAGGATTCGACTGACTAAAAGTTGATAGCATGACGTCTCCTAGAATTCTAGCAATTTGGGCATGCTTGTTAGGCTGAGTATCCTTCGATATATATTATTAATTGGTATATGATGGTTTGATGGTCCCCCCCAATTAGTACACTTAGCTGGTAGATCCCAGGTTTTCGTGCAAGTGTATGATGATTGAGAATCACCACATTTGACACAACGGTAGGGAGCGATGCATTTCGATTGAGAATGACCATGGAGTCATCATCAGCACTCATATGTGCTTCGTGGATAACAGGTGATCTTTTTTTCTTTTTTTTGCGCACTGGTTGAAAACCTTCGCCGTCGGCACTTGTGGGAGGGTCATGAACTGGTTCGACCGCAAAATTTAAAAGTAGTTTCTTTAAACCATCCACAGCGCTAATTAATTCAAGGCGGGACATCGACGCACAGGCTTGATATAACATGTCCGCGGCAGCGGACATGTTTTATAAATTAGAGTACAACACAGAACACGGAAACTTGCAAAATAACACAAAAACACTAAACGAAATACGGCAAAACAGATTAACGTAATTTAAAACTTAAACTTTGTAAAAAATGTATGAAAAATAATTGTTTAAGTTGGAGCCGAAATTAATTACAACTTTGACAGTGACAGATGAGAGGGGAATCGAGGAGATTAGTAATAAATATTATATTCAAAATTTATACTTGTAGCTGACGCCGTTTTAATTATATTTAAAAAAATGTTCAAGAAGGTGTAGTTTTAGGATACATTATGAAAAGTTGCAACTTAAAACATTTGTATTTTTTTTTAATTAAATAAAGTTTATGTAGTACATACATAGACTGTTTTTAGCAACATAAAAATTTTATTTGACTTTTATAACAAATTTATTTAATAATTTAATAATCGCATATAAACACACTTCAAACAAAAATGCACCAGCCAACTAAATTAAATTTATTTAAATACAAAACACAAAAATATAAGATGTTGAGCTATGAAACTGTATAACAAATTATATTAAGGCTATGGAAATTCTATTATTTAAAATTTAATTAATATCAAATTTGCAAATATTAAATTTAAGACACCACAATATTTTTTTTAAATACATTGGAACCCTACAAGATATATATAATTAAACATTAACTAAATAAAAACCCTATGTACATATATAATTGTACTAAAGGTCCCGTACAGAAATTCAGAATTACCTAAGTTAAGCTTAAGTTGCACAATTAGATCAAAGTGCCATCTATGACGTGTTTAACATCTGATTCATGCGATGTTGCATTATTGCGTAATGTTCGAAATGCGTATTAAACTTTTGAATTTTCCGTATTTTATTCTGATTGATTTGATATTCGTCTAGATTTATTAACCAGAACATCGTAAAACAAACGTAACGTATGATCAATGTACTTCGGAAGTAACACATAAATAATTATCGAATTCAAACCATAAAAATTGTAAAACGTACGGAAATTCTTCATAAAAGCGATCTTATGATTAACATCAAACGTGCTACGTGAATTATATCGTAGTCTCGCATTTCTAAAATTAAAATTGTAAAAAACGTAATTGTACGTATCCAAACCAAATTTTCGTAACCATAAACGAAATCACACGTACTAAATTATTAAACTTCGTATAAATCAGAGAACGTAGTCGTACCAAAAACTTTGTTTGTATAAAAAAAAACTTTGTACGTAGAAAAAACTTGTACGTAAGCAGAAAACAGAAAAACGTTAAACGTAGAAAAAAAATTAAAGCGGATATACTAAAGTTACATAACGCGTAAGAACAAAGAAAGAACACTTAAACTTAGCTAATTACCGGTTTTTTTCTATAACGACGATATTGTTGCGACATAACAAATAACAGCAAAAGCAGAATCCACGGTTAAAATTTTTAAATGTGTACACTTTCTGCAATTTATGCTAGACAAAAACGCCCTTTCGCGGCAAAAGTCGCGCCCAAGATAGTTGATGACTTAAGAGTAAGGCTAAAAACGCATATGTACTGCGCAAAGGATTTTACAAATACATTGAATACAAAAATGTTATTTAAAATCAGACGTATTCAATTGAAAAAAATGGGTTAGTTACAATTTTGTCAAACTTCTGTTAAAACTAGATTTCTATATATTTATATTATCTTTGTATATACTTGTTCAATTTAAGCAAAGTGTTCGCTAAAAGCTTTAATAGTTCAAATAATAAAACATTTCCACTAAAACATTTATACAATTTATTTTTAGATAATAAAATAATAATAATAATATTTCTATAGATTGCCGTTTCATACCACACGGAGACATAAACATAAAGCTTGAAAGTTATTTATTATAAATGTTAATAAATATCTAAATAACAATTAATAGTAAACTGCGTTATTATAATGTATTTATTATAATCTTCCTGTTTAATTCTATTAATAAACGCTTTTCAAAAAACGTATCTAGTCATACAAAATTACTTACGAAACTTACGCTAGCCCGGACAAATGATTTTGATTTAGACATCGATTCCGATGATTCGTATGTATTAATCATGACAAATCAGATGACGATGATAAGAGTAAGTATAATAAAGAAAAGAACCTTCGTTTCTCAACTACAGTCTCTTCAAGTTTGGAGTAAAATATAAATATAGACGGAACTCTCGACAACTTTCCTCTGAACGTTGAGAAATATTAAGAAAAAAAATTTTTTACTTAGCAGAAAAATCTTGTAATCATATGAATTCGAACGTCTCAGCAAAACATAATAAAAGTTAGATATTTTTTTGTTCGAAAGCCCAGCACGGATACTTGAAAATGAGTCAAGCCTACGACCAATTTGGAATTTTATATTATTCTCGAGTTAATCAAACATACCAACACAAAACTTCCAAAAATGCGCCGTGGAATAAAGGAACAAGGTTCTGTATTCTACAACATAACGACCAAGATGAAATAAATGCTTTGATTGGGACAATTTTGCTATGTACAATTTTCAAATCTGTAAAAGAAAGACTCTAGTATTTTTTTCAACTGCGGTATCAGGACGGCTTATTTTTCAAGCAGCAATGATTAAAAAAAATGTTGCTCAGAGCTCTCAGGTTTGATGACCCTCTAACTCTTGAAACCAGACAAAGCAACTACTGTTTCTGATATATTCAAAATGTTTATTTGAAATCGTCAATAAAGTTACTATGTAGAAGTTTATGTTACTATTGGTAAGACGTTTGTGCTTTTTAGAGCTTGCGTTAACTTTAAAGTGTATATGCCAAAAAAATATTTGTCTGTCAGACGTATGTTCTTCTTAATCAGGTAAAATACGTATGTTCTTCACAATGGGAGTGTTACGCCTGTGGAACGTATGTGACTTATTACGCATAAAAAGAACATGTTCCGTCTGAAGGGTTAAGAAAGAAGTGCCAAAATTAATAAGTGTATACCATAAAGAGTATAAACAGTAATAGTAAAAATAAATATGTGGATTTTTAAAGAGATGCTAATGTTACAAGACCAGTCTATGGTTCGATAAAGTTTATCAAACTTACCTCAACAGACTGGTTGCAGATCTTGGACAATAAAAAGTCAAAATATAAATACAATATCTTTGACTGATCCAAATTAACTACGCGTTTTACTTACACATTTTGTAGATTCAAAACTAAATCTTTAACTTGCCAAATGCATTTAAAAGCAATAAACTACTTAGTTAAAAGAACAGTAGGTAAAACTTGATTAATACTTATATTGGACCTATCGCAATTGATGTTTAAAAAAAACAAATTTTTAAAATTTTAGTTATTATTCGTCTTGTGTAGCAGACACTTTAGTAGGAGTTACTAATACGTACCGGTAAGGAACTTGCTGCTAAAGATAGACATTCCATAATCCGGCGATACCCGGTGAGCTTTATCGACCGTCATTTTTATTGTGGGTAATTTCATTTTTTTTTTATCTAATAATTTTTGATTATGTCTAGTTGCACACAATTCGATTTTATTATAAAAAACACAAACTGTAACAACACAATACTATAACGATATCAAATCTTTGTGAAAACTAATAAATGTTAACTTTCAATTACCGATGAGATTTGGAACTAATTTGTTTTATGCGGACAGGGTACACTGTTACGTGCTAAATGTGCTAATGTGTTTCAAAATGATCACAATGAGTCACTTATTTATTTAAATTACATAAAAAAAACAAAAAACTATATTATGACATAAATTGGGTTCTTAAAGTTTTTTTGGTAAGTTAACGATAAATGATAAATACCTTGGCTAGTTGGTGACGGACTTCAAAGACAACGTCAATACAGCAGGCACTACAGGTGACAGGTGAGGCAGTTGCAAGGGCGGAAACTTTTAAGTGATCGTCGTGATGAAAACGTATAATTTTTTATAAACCGCAAAATTTGGGATATATAACCAGTGTTGTCCATAGATAATTTAATTTTTATCTAGATGAGATAATAGATAATTTTCAAATTTTTATCTAGATAAACGATTTAGATACAAGTTGAAGATTGTATCTAGATAATAGATAAGATAATCTATAATTTACGTAGATAATACGATAGATCATTCTATCAAATCGATACAAACAGGTGATAATTTTCATTGATTGTTACCATTTAATTATTATCATATACGTAAATATACAATATGATCTCATAACAGAATAAATACTAATTCATTGTTTGATAAATTTACTAATTAAAATACTGAAAGACGAATAAAAAAATAAACAGGACAGAACTTAATTGATTTATTGACCTACTATTGTAAAATATAAAACAAATTTCATGATTTACAAATCTTGATACAATGTGGTCCTTTTTTATTGCAAAGCAAAAATTGGATTATAAGCACTAAAGCCTTTCAATTAGCGCCGAAATTAATGTGTTTAAACCATAACTTTTTCACAAATGAAGGAGTGAATAGTAAACTTAATTAGTTTTTCTTTGTAACGGTTAGGAAACATCTCACTTTGATATCGACGTCAGTTTGAACCTAAACTTAAACTCCCCGAATTATTGCTGTTTGTTTTTAAATTTAAGTCATCATTTGTAATTCGATATTTTACGCAAATATGTGGTAGCACGAGGTAAAAAAATAACAAATAAATAACGATTAAAGATTCGATGCAGACCCTTTAAATCAAGCAACACTTGGTACATATAAACAAACTCGTTGGTTTAACGTTACATTCAAAGAAAGAATTTACGATAGTGAATACAGCACAAATGTCAAACATCAAGCGCTTAAACAAAACAAAGCGCACCGTTTGTTCATTTCATGTGAAAAAAATATATATTTGATTATGACAACAAACGTAATAATTACGTACAACCGTGCGCGCAAACGACTGACAATATAGATTATATAAGAAACAAGATACTCACACTTTAGTGTCCCGAAATATGCGATTAGTTAGTGGCACATCCAACAGAATTTCTAAAAACTAAATTATTACATATATACAGCGTTATCACAAATAACTGCCTCAGTTTTATACTAAATGTTAAAAGAGACTTAAGTGCGCTAAGTTTCTCGACGTTAGTGTAGATATTTTGGTTGTGCTTTTCATTTTGTCCGTAATAGTAGCAATTGAAACGATGGTTTTGATATTCTTATTTAACTTAGTTGCAGCGTTACAGAATACCCATCCGGGACAATTTTTAATACTCTATGCGGTGCGGTCTTAATTGTTTATAGAAATTTTCCAACATGAAGTAGGTGCAGGTAACCTAAATTAAAAGATCACGTGCAGGAGACCAAATTTGTTATTAATAAAATTTTAAAAATGTAAAATGAAAATGTGTCCTTACTTTAATAAATTTTTTATAACAAGCACATCCTAAACAACCATTTAATATTCAAAATCATCGTAAATGATTTAAGAAAAATCTGGAAACTCACGGGCTTGACACTAACAGATACGTGTGACTTTTTTAATGCACAAAATGGAAGTGGCCTTTTTTTATGCCTTCAGTTTTTAAAATGACATATCACAGACCTGTGTTAAATTGGTCATTATCATGATCACTTGTGCTATTTTCATATGGTTGATTACTTGTTCAGTTTTGATATTATTACTTTCATTCTAATGGCCTAATTCACCTTTTTCACTTAAAGTTTCATCTCTATTTTTGTTATCAAACACATTTTACCATAAAGCATGAAACCTGGTTTGTTGTAATAAAATATGCAAATAATTTCAACTATTGAATACTATTTTGAGGTAAACTATTTTTTATGAAAGATAAAACAAAATAACTTACTGCTAATATACTTGATTTTTTTTTTATTTCTTAGAGTCAATTGCATCTTAGACTGATATCACCCAATTTTTAACACTTTATTTGTTAATTTAAGTTTAAAATTGCAATAAATGTAGTTAGCTGTAATTTTGTAATAACAAAATTAAGAAAAATTAAGTTTTTAATATTTAACATTAAAAAATTACATTGCATTTACTGACGCAACAACAATAACAAAATCGTAACTGACTGTTAGGTCTAAATTATAATTATTACAGGATGTTAAAAGTATAAATTTGTCACTGTGTTTTTGTTAGCAGTTATTTAAAGATAACTTGTTTTGTGCTTTAATTGCTACACAAAAATATTAAATATCCAATAAGTTTTTGTACATACATATATAACACAAATTATTAAAAAAATGTACTTTTTTGTAATATTAAAACACAATGTTTGATAGAATATATATTAATTTTATTAAAATTGTACTACATATATATAACTCAAACTTTTCCCAACACTTTTAGTATTTTGTTTAAGTATTAGTAAATATAATGCAAATAAAATGTTAAAACTTTTTTTTAGTAATTAATATATTTAATAATACATATTATAATTTAAATTTTAATTTAACTGTAAAATAAAATTTAATGATTTTTTTTTAATATTTTATTTATTTTTTTTTTAATTTAATAGTAATAAACCTTTTTAATTTAAATTAAAAAAAATTAATCAATTAATTTGAAAATAAACTGGGTTGAATTATAGATTGTTAAATATAATCTAGCAATATACGTAAATTAAAATTGCATAAAAAAAGAGTTTTAATTAAATTTATGGTAGTTTTATATATTCTGTAAAAAACGCAATGAGTACAATGTTTTACAAACTATAAACATGTTGGCATCATTGACAAAAACCATATAACGGAAATTATTGAGTACAAGTTAATTAATGCTACTGGAAAAATTATTTGAAAATCGGAGACCGTACTTTCAATCCGATTATTGTTAGAATTGAGAGAATAATATCAATACCAACACACGTACAATGTTAATTACTTTTACAATTAATGAACGATATATCGCAATAATACGGATAATGTTACCCAAAATTTCGTATTGTTCATATGACAAAAGTATAAATTTTATGAACACCCGCGTTTGCGATATATCAATAATACAAAACTTTTCCAATTTGTGTACGTGGACAGATTGTATAGAAAGTATTTTTCATTGTTAAAAAGTGATTTAAGCAATGTTTGTGGTTCCCTTTTCAGAAATACGACTGTAATTAAATGATGCTTTACACAAATGTTTATTTTTATTAAAACTCAGGTGTACCATAAATTTAAGCCTGTCGTTACAACACAAATTTATATAAATAAATAATTATTGTTTTGTTATTATTAATTAACTGTTAAAAAAATTTGTTATCATATATTTTGTGTAGACGTTAATTTAATTTAATAGTACTTTAAAACAGCTTTTAATCTTAATTCTGTTAAAATTTATAATTAAACTTGTTAATTGTATAATTAATTAGTAGGTGTCAGTAGGTATATAAAAAGCAATTAAATTTAACGCAAAACATAATCAAAAATAGCAAATTAAAAAAATTACTGATGTGAAGTAGTATTAATTATTACAATAAAATTAACCAAAAATAAAAATCTTTTGTTGTATTAAAAAGTAATTCAACATTTTATTACTTATTTTAAGCATAGTTTTTTAATGCACAGCAAACTAATTTTTGTAAAAACATTTATTAGTTACTTTATTATATAGTTTACTTAATTGTTAAATGTTTTATGATTATCATTTTTTGTTCAATAAAATTTTGTCACGGTTGTTTAAACAAATTTTTTTTATTTGAGATTTGTCTTAGTGTTACACTAAATTACGTTAATAAAAAGCATAATATTCTTGACATCGTTTCAGCATAAACATTTTAATGATTTTTTTAGAGTACATGGTGTACTTATTTAATACAATTTACATGCAAGCTTTTGAGCATCTGATATAAAAGTACTTTAAAAGTTCAAAATTATTTTCTAGATGTAAACTGCCACCTTAATAAAATTTATTTTCATTTCTATTATTAATACACTCTGAAGAGGTAGTTGTGTCTACCATCACAGCGGGCTTTTGATTAGAAAGATCCAGAAGTTTATCTAAGTTACAAACCGTCTCGAAGCCTTTTTGGGTTTTGATTTTTAATTTTACGTTTTGTGAATTGCAACTAGTTACATATTCTAAAATAAGAACGTCTTTCGGGTTTTGACCGTGTCATTGTTGTAACCGATGTTTCCCACGTTTCGCCCACTTTTGTAAGAGGTTTCGTCAGGGCGTGAGAGAAATCGAAGAACTCAAACAAGCAACCAAAATCTAACTAAAAACTTCTCAAAAGTTAGGTAATCAACTTTTAAACCAAGCCATATTCTAAAATTCTGAAAGAAAACGATAAACTTGAAAAAGCAAACAAAAATCTAAAAAAAAAACACTACAGAGTTAGGTAATCAACTTGTAAACCAAACCAGATTCTAAACTCCCTAGAAGTGACTTAAAAAGAAATAGTCTCCGTATATAAAGAAGAAGTATCGTCACGGCTGGTTAAGCTCGACTTTGATTGAGTTACGGTTGAAAGGGGGCTTTGTCTCATCATCATCCTGAACAGAAACGTTCTGTTATTGAGTTTTTGGTTAATTGTTTATCTTAGTAGAACTTTAGCAATAATGGTTATATAAAGCGAGATATTTATAGAGTTATTAATCGTCGTCTACATCCACGTACTCGATTACTTAAGAATACTTCTACTCCCGAATCCAATCCAAAATTGGCTTTTTCATCCTACATTTACAAAGTTACAGATCAAATAGGGAAACTTCTTCGTAAGAATGGTATCAAACCCATTTTTAACTCGACAGCCAAAATCTCTCAGATTCTTCTTTCTCTCAAAGATAAATTTCCTACACTTTCATCTCAAAGTGTATACCAAATTCCTTGTTCATGTGGTTTAGTCTACATTGGTAAGACCGGTCGTTCCGTCATTACTTGCATGTTAGAACATGATCGTTGTATAAGGAGAAGACATATCTTCAAGTCTGCGGTTGCTGAACATCATTTCACTACAGGTCACAAGATTTTGATAACGTTTCGGTGATTGCCAAATCTCTATTTTCTTTTTAGAAGTTTTTAGTTAGACTTTCGTTGCTTGTTTGAGTTCTTCGATTTCTCTCACGCTCTGATGAGGCCCCTTACAAAAGTGAGCGTAACGTTGGCATCTTCGGCTACAACAATGACACGGTCTAAACCAGGAAGACGTTCTTATTTAAGTATAGACTCCGGCCGTGGAAGCCTTCGCTATAACATTAGTTACACTTTTCTTTCTGTTGTTTATGTTGCTTTAATTTAAGCATTTATGTTTTAAATCTTTTGCACATTACAAGTTTTAAGAAGAAAAAAAAATAACGGAAACCGTTATAAATTAAACATAGTGATTAACAACTGCTATAAAAAAGTTATGATTGTAAAGGTTTGTAATCGGTGCAAATTAACTCAAAAAAGTAAGCATTAAAATCGATCCGTTTTTTAAGCTGCATGACAGTTCAGGAGTAAAACTTTGCGAAGATGTGGTATTCTGTCTATCGCTTGTGGCAGTCTGCGCTTGCGTTAGTGACCCCCCATCAACCGATAAAAATTGCTAAGAATGCAACAAAACAATACGCGTAGAAATCAAAGGAAGAGATTAGGAAGTAAAATTAGAACTGTCTGAAAACGTAAGTAACAACCTTAGAATAAGTTTATTATATTAAACCTACTTTATTATTTGCTGAATTAAAAATTATATTTTGTTTAATTAGAAAGAATTATTAAAATGCGTTTAAAAAACGACTACTGAATGCAATTTCTGCAAATTGCAGAAAAAGACTTATTACAAATAAATTTAATGGAACACAAGAAAAGCTTAAATAAATGAGTTGTGTAAAAAAGTGGCCTTATCTTTAAGCTCATTAGGTTATGGTAAGAAGTCGAAAAACGAATGGCGAAGAGTAAACATATTACTTATATAAGTAAAACCTGAATTTATATGAACTTATTCATGTGTGATTTAGGCGGTGACGGATTGGAAATGCAAACCTAAAGCAGAGTATGCTAAATTAAAAGAAGAAAAAAAACAGCAATTGGTCGCGAACTTTTAATTCTGCCATCCTTGAGTGAGGTTGAAGAAAAATTGTTGACATTAATGGACAACAAAGATCTTGAAGGAGATATTAACATTAAAAAGCTTGGATTAGGTGACACGATAAAAATGTCGATACTTGTAGTTTTTCGCATATTGTTAGTACTCACTTTAGTATAACAGTGGTAGTTCCGAAGAAATGATTGTTAATTTATTAGACAACATAGAACCGAACAACAACAAAAATTGATCCTAATTACACCGAAACATTAAACATCGTTTTATCCTCCTATTGCAATAAATAAAATAGTGATATAAAAAAAATGTCAAACTACCATTGTGAAAAGCTTCTGGAAACGACAACCAGTTTTGCGAGAATTGTTGGGTATGAATTCTACAACTTTACTGTCTTACGACAGATTAATCTAAATCTTCAAATACTAACAATTATGCAAAAATTTACTCTTAGTAACTACGTATTAAAAAAATTAATTAAAATATACTTTTTATGGATAAAATAATATGATAATTAAATCTATTTTACCTCCAGTTGTCGTCAATGTACAGTTAACAAAAATAGCGGTTTACTACGTTTTGTCGTGCCATGACCTCTTTACGATTGTTATTACTTTCTAGAATATCATGTTGATTTAATAATAATTGAAGATCATAAACATTTTCTATTTGTAACCCTCCCCTTAGACAAATATTTTACAAGATAACACAAGCATTAACTATTGTTCCCACTTTTTCGTGAGAACATCTTAGTTTTCTTTCTTCCAACAAACAGCGAAATTGAGACTTTAGTACTCCAATACAACGTTCAAAACAATTTTTTGCTCGAACTTGACGCTGCGTGTACATAAGTTCTGAAATACCCTCAGCTGCATTTAAAATTAATGTCATTAACCATGCTTGCTGAGGGTCTCCAGAATCTCTGGCATTTATAATTAAAAGTTTTAAGTCATAACTGCATATTTAAAATATATCTATGTGATATTTAATCTACTGTAATATTGTCTTGAATTTACTTTTAAGTTGTACATTCTTTGAACGAAAATCTTTCAAGTAATTGTGCTCTTGTATTTAGGATCCAATATAGTTTGTGACTTGCAGAAATCTACTTTTCAATGAAGTTTTTAAATTAATAACATTCATTTGTAATATAAATGCAGGCAGTTGTAAATAAATAAATACAAAATCTTGATGTATAATTTCTTACTTCTGATTAAAGCAACCAATAGTGTTTTAGGTATTACCAACAAACATTTTTAAATTTAGATTCTTATTTGTTCTTTACATATTTTTATTATTATATTGGTTTGAAAACCAACCCTGTATTGTAACAAAATTTGTTAGCAATTCTACAATTAAGACGCGTAAACTTTACTTTTTTGCAGCTACCCCATCGACTCCAGAACGAAACGCGCGGCGCTTCCCTTCATAGGCGCAGTCAAGCAAAACAAAGTTTGATGTAAAATCCGTTGCAATAACTTCACTAGTATCTGTTCTGAGATCTTTTTTACAAAATTTTACCAAAAACCTGAAACCCCGACGAACATTGATAACCTGATTTACAATTTATCACAGAGAATGAAGAAGGTACATAAATCTAAATTTTCCCAGACATTGATACGTGGGTTGAATCGATTATCAGTTGCGGCGTATACTGGGCAACACACCGTACAATAAGCTGACTGTGTTGGTCTAAACTTAGATAAGCAGAAAGTATGAATTTATATTTGCAAATGTTAAAATCGCAGACAAACAAAACTATTTAAGCCTTTGAGACTCAACGCGCACTCCAATATGAGTTTGTGAAGCACAAAATTATACATTATATTAGAAAACAGTATAGTATATAATTTGTAAAGAATGTGGATTTCTAACTCGTATAAATTGCAGCCTCGTCTTCGGCTCGACTGCAATGTTTCATACTCGTTGGTAATAAATTCGATTCCGTGTTTATTATACAATATACTATTCATTCTCTTTTTGTGGTTAATATTTTGTATTAAATTAGTTTACTTGTCACTTTGATATAATACAGCTTCAAAATTTATAAAAAAAACCTATCAAAGTTTGTGTTTTTGTTTAATATATATCTACTTTTTTCGAATAATATTTTATGCAATTATATTATAATTTGTTTAAAGTTTATCTAATAAAGAAACAATTGTTTTAAGAAATACGAAATAAAAAGAATATTTCTATGACTTCGCAAGCCCATAAAAACGCATACATACATTATGTCAAAATAAAAACAAACGTCTACATAAAACTGTGTATTTGTTAGTTTAATTTAAACGTTTGTTTTTTAAAGTATAATAATTTTTTATTTTAAATTTTTAAACACATAATATGTTTGCTAATGTTTCTGGTTAACTTTTGTAGCATTAAATTTTATCCTGTAAGTACGTGACGCGCGTTTTAATAAACATTTTGAATATTTATGATTATGCAGTTCGTCGATTTTACATTAACTACATTGGATTCTTACTTATCTAGATTTTTTATACAAGCGCCTAGAGATTTTAGAAAACAATTTCTTCAATTTGAATTTTATTTTTTTATATTTGCCGTCAACTCGCGCATCAAAAAGCAAATGTATACAGATTTTAAACAAAGATCATCAAATACAAAATCTTTAGATGTTCTTTTATTTGGTGCGTCTTTCTTTAATATTTTATGTATTTTTTGTTTACATATTTACAAAATAAGTTCTTGCGTTTTAGGCTTTAAAATAAAAAAGCTTTTCAGTTGTTCAATACATGTAATATTTATTATAAATAATTATTGTATATTGATTTATAAGTTTTTTTAAACTTGTAAGGAAAAGAATCATTCATTTTATAAATTTACAAAATAAATACTGTATTAAACAATTAATTTAAATAAACAAATAATTGTTAATTAGCCAAACAAGTAAGCTAGCTTTTAAATATGTGTACGTACAGTCAATAAATTAAAAATCGAGACACTACCTGCGTCCGAATACAAGAATTTAGTTGTTTAAATGGGGTTTAACCCTTACAGACCCCAAATAATTTCAGGTAAACTATTTATTGTCCATACTTTGCAATCTGCTAGTTGTTTTTACTAAAGAATGATTTTATCGTTTACGTTTGCAATGCACTGCTTTTGGCGGTTACATTTTTAAAGAAATTTAAATTTGGAAACGCATAATCAAATTGGTTAGTAGTTTAAGCTTGATTATTAAGATAAACAACTAAAAGACTAAAGTAGATTTAAGAAAAGCACAGCATTATTATTAACAGATATAATAATTAATAGATAATCCACAATTTTTTTAAAAGCAATTACTTCATTACATTAGCATATCATTGCTTAAATACCTACTAATGCTAAATCGTTGAAGACAAAACGGGTTCTTGAATTGTTACGATCATTTTATTTGTTCTGATTGATTTTTTGTCATTCAATTTAGATCGAATAAATCAAATAGCAGAAAACAATTAGTTTCCCTATAAATTAGACAAATCGTTAAAATGTAAAGTAATCGTATTCAACAAAAAATCGTCTACCAATGTTTGTTTTCTTAAATGTAGCAAATTATTATATTCAATACGGTAATTTTTTACAGACATTTTTAACTACAAGTGATCATGAATTAATATTTTTTTCTAAAAGTGCAAGGACACGCTTTGTCTGCAACAATATAGCACCAGTAAGTATTTAGGAAATGATATTCGCTAATTAGCTTTTGTGTAAGAATTTCTTAAACACAAGAATCATATATATCATTAAATTTCTTTTTTAGTTATTTAAGTTAATTGTCAAATTTAATTTATAAACCAACAAAATTCCAAGATTAAAATAAATCCAACTATTTAGAAAACGTAACAAAAAGTATACAAAGGTCATTAAAAGTAACAAAAGAATCAGAAAATACCGGAAATGTATTTATTGTGATGATAATTATATATTGTATAAAAATTTCTTAACTCATGGTATTTGGGAATATTGATTTAAATCAACTAAAATTTAGTCTACTAGTTATGCACGTTTTCACACTCAATTATAATGTATAATAAATTCCAGAATTTCTTAAAATCGCAATCAAATTGTCTTTAAAAAAAATAGCATTACAAATTTACAATTAAGTAAGAAATCTTTTTTGATTATTATTTTGTCACAAGGTAATCTTAAATTCTGACTGTGTTATAATACCTAAATGTTATGCAATAAACTGATACTCATATTCGTTAATAAAGCGTTTATTATACTAAAATATTGTATAACCATATCGAGCATAAAACTAATAACGATATAAACTTCTTTGTTTTGAATACATTCCTTTAACCGCCTGGGTATGGATGCTATCAAGTGATTTAACTATTCCACACCAATTGTCTCCCAAGCATTTTCAATCGCTCTAACTAATTCATTGCGATTTTTAGGTATAAAGATGGGACCTTGTTGTTCTTGAAGATATGCACCATGCACTTTGCTTGTTAGGATAACACATTTAGGTTATTTTTTGTAACCAACGACGAACCATCGTGGATGCGTCTATAGACACATTGCCCTTGTAACAAAAAAAGTGTCAAAACCATTGTGTCAAATCAAGAAAAATTAAGTTTATGATATATAACAGAAAACTTATTTTTTGAAATAGATAATTTCTGCCTGGATATACAATTTCGACAGACGGCTCTATAACATCCCACAATATATTCAAATAACCGTGAGAATTTAGTCGACCATCGATGATCCAACAAATACCTGGACCTCTCAAGCTAATCCAACCCCACACATTAACAGAAAAGTAGCCACTACGTTTTGTTTTCCTAACACGATTTGCCCCATAACGATTTTCTCGGGATCAATACGCTATAACAGGACCATTGTTAAAACTTTTAAATGTTTTTTTATCGCTAAAAATAACGTGATTCCAAAGCTCTAATGGCTGGTTGACATATTGTCTGGTGAACTCATTAGTGTAAGAAAAAAAATTCTAAGATTTAAATAACCTCATTCATTTTAGTAAGTATGCAAGGATAACGAAAGAATTGGAAAATGTTGACAGGTTTAATTATAAGATATTGGCAAATAATTGTAGAAGTGGGGAGCCAAGTTTCCATAAATACCGATGATAACCCTAATATATTTTAATATTTCGATCGTTATTTGAAATGCCTGCACATGTAAATACTGAGGTAAGGGTTCGAATTGCGGCAGAGTTGGCCAATGGTGTTAGTGTTCGCGAAATAGCGCGTATGTTAAATGTTTCGCGTGATACTGTAGGACGTGTGCGTGTTAAATGGCATCGTGAACATACAATTGATAGAGTGGTAGGTAGTGGCAGAAAAAGAATTTCTACTGTAGCTCAAGATGAAGCATTAAGAGCATATGTGATTGAAAATCCATTTTCCACTTGTAAAAATGCTATACGTCAAACAGCATTTCCTGGATGTGCAGTAACAGCTTGTGCAAGATTGAAAGACAGTGGAATTAAAAAATTTACAGTTGTCTCTAAAGAGAAACTTAGTGAGCAAAATCGAAGAAACCGCTTAGAGTTTGCCAGACAATATGTCAACCAGCCATTGGAATTCTGGAATAATGTCATTTTTAGCGATGAAAAAACCTTTAAAAGTTTTAACGATGGCCCTGTTAAAGTATATCGATCTCGAGGAAATTGTTATGAGGCCAATCATGTTAGAGAAACTAAACGTAGTGGCTACTTTTCTGTTAATGTGTGGGGTTGGATTAGCTCGAGAGGTCCAGGTATTTGTTGGATCATCGATGGTCGACTAAATTCTCACGGTTATTTGAATATATTGCGGGATGTTATAGAGCCGTCTGTCGAAATTGTATATCCAGGCAGAAATTATCTATTTCAAAAAATAAGTTTTCTGTTATATATCATAAACTTAATTTTTCTTGATTTGACACAATGGTTTTGACACTTTTTTTGTTACAAGGGCAATGTGCCTATAGACGCATCCACGATGGTTCGTCGTTGGTTACAAAAAATAACCTAAATGTGTTGCCCTAACAAACAAAGTGCATGGTGCATATCTTTAAGAACAACAAGTTTCCATCTTCATACCTAAAAATCGCAATAAATTAGTTGGAGCGATTGAAATTGCTTGGGAGACAATTGGTGTGGAATAGTTAAATCATTTGATAGCATCCATACCCAGGCGGTTAAAGGAATGTATTCAAAACAAAGAAGTTTATATCGTTATTAGTTTTATGCTCCATATGGTTATACAATATTTTAGTATAATAAACGCTTCATTAACGAATATGAGTATCAGTTTATTGCATAACATTTAGGTATTATAACACAATCAAAATTTAAGATTACCTGGTGACAAAATAATAATCAAAAAAGATTTCTTACCTAATTATAAATTTGTAATGCTATTTTTTTTAAAGACAAATTGTTTTGATTGCGATTTTAAGAAATTCTGGAATTTATTATACATTATAATTGAGTGTGAAAACGTGCATAACTAGTAGACTAAATTTTAGTTGATTTAAATTAATATTCCCAAAAACCATGAGTTAAGAAATTTTTATACAATATATAATTATCATCACAATAAATGTATTTCCGGTATTTTCTGATTCTTTTGTTACTTTTAATGACCTTTGTATACTTTTTGTTACGTTTTCTAAATAGTTGGATTTATTTTAATCTTGGAATTTTGTTGGTTTATAAATTAAATTTGACAATTAACTTAAATAACTAAAAAAGAAATTTAATGATATATATGATTCTTGTGTTTAAGAAATTCTTACACAAAAGCTAATTAGCGAATATCATTTCCTAAATACTTACTCGTGCTATATTGTTGCAAACAAAGCGTGTCCTTGCACTTTTAGAAAAAAATATTAATTCATGATCACTTGTAGTTAAAAATGTCTGTAAAAAATTACCGTATTGAATATAATAATTTACTACATTTAAGAAGTCAAACATTGGTAGACGATTTTTTGTTGAATACGATTACTTTACATTTTAACGGTTTGTCTAATTTATAGGGAAACTAATTGTTTTCTGCTATTTGATTTATTCGATCTAAATTGAATGACAAAAAGTCAATCAGAACAAATAAAATAATCGTAACAATTCAATAACCTGTTTCGTCTTCAACGATTTAGCATTAGTAGGTATTTAAGCAATGATATGCTGATGTAATGAAGTAATTGCTTTTAAAAAAATTGTGGATTATCTATTAATTATTATATCTGTTAATAATAATGCTGTGCTTTTCTTAAATCTACTTTAGTCTTTTAGTTGTTTATCTTAATAATCAAGCTTAAACTACTAACCAATTTGATTATGCATTTCCAAATTTAAATTTCTTTAAAAATGTAACCGCCAAAAGCAGTGCATTGCAAACGTAAACGATGAAATCATTCTTTAGTAAAAACAACTAGCAGATTGCAAAGTATGGACAATAAATAGTTTACCTGAAATTATTTGGGGTCTGTAATTGATAGGGTTAAACCCCATTTAAACAACTAAATTCTTGTATTCGGACGCAGGTAGTGTCTCGATTTTTAATTTATTGACGTACATACATATGTGACAGTATCATTGTCTAAATACAACATACATAAATAACGTATAAAAATACAAATAAATTTAGAACTCAAATAGTTGACGTTTATAAAACTTTACAAAATATATAAACAGATAGCATCATATTTAAAATAACAAAATTAATTTCGATGTTTGATATACCCAGAAAGGCATAATATCAGTTTTCAATAAAGGAATAAGCAAAAGTAATAGCAAAAATTATTTTTCTCTATTTCGACTTCAGAATTAGCGATTCTTACACTAAAATCCGTGTAAGAATAAGCAAATTCTTACACGAATTTTAGTAATGTTAGTTTTTTCAAAGTTGGTATCTCTGCATCGTAAGTTGACGTTACATGAAAAAGAAATCAAAATTATTGAAATTTAACAATTGAAATTCACATTTTGATGCCAAGATAAAATAAAGGCGATTTATTAATTCAAAGTTATTTACTTATAAAGGTATAAAGAGATAATTTTGTATGAGATTTTAGGTTAACACATAAATTTCGATATGTCAAAGTGTAAGTGTTGCCAATTCAATAAAATATAAAAGTTTTCCAATATTGTTTTAAAATTAAAATTATACAAAAAATATTAAATATTGTATCGAAATAGAGAAAATAGTATAAAGCACACGTCATAGAATACGTTACAATCACTCGACCGCTTCATAAACTCGCCGCTGCGCGGCTCGTGTATGAAACCCGGTCTTGTGCTTGAAGCGTGTTCATTCTGTAACTTGTGTTTTAATATACTATTCTATTTTGACATAAACATTAGCGATTTTTACACTATAATTTGTGTAAAAATTACCAAATTCTTACACAAATTTGTCAGTTTTTTCAAAGTAGGTATTTCTGCATCGCAAATTGATGTTACATGAAAAAAATATCAAAATTATTGTAATTTAATAAACACATGTAGATGCTAATATAAAATAAAGACGTCTTATTAATTCAAAGTTATTTACTTATAAAGATAGAAATAGATCATTTTATAATGAGATTTTAGGTTACCATACATACATTTTAATATGTCAAAGTGTAAGTGTTGCCAATCCAATAAAATATTACTAAAATTTTTCTGTTATTTGAAAATTAAAATTATACAAAAAATATTAAAAGTAAGCCGTAAAAATAGTAGTGTATGCAATAAAAAGCAAAATGGTAAAAGTATTGTTAAATAAATATCATTGTTCTTGGTTTTTGTTTATGTGATTTCTTAATTTGTTGTATTTCAGAAAATTCTTTGTAGCACAAAAACTTAAAGTATGCATTTGTTAAGCTTTTTTTAGAATAAATTTATTATACTTTTATTACAAATTGTGTAAATGTTTTTAACTTTCGGAGCTTAAAAAAGGACGTTTGTTCTAAAGCTCATGTGAAAGTACAGTATCAATTTCTTCGTAACAGTTTGTTTCAATGCGTCTAATAGTAAATGTTTTAATTAAAAAAAATTTTTTTTATTAGATTAGACGTTTATTATTGTATCTTCATCAATTAAAAATTACTAAAAATTTATACGTGATAATATGTAGTACATTTTAAATATTTATAATAATTAATATATGTTTCAAATTTCTATTTATGTATACATTCAAAATTGTAAGTAAATTAAATTTTAAAAGCGTACTAACAATGTAAGGTTTTGATTCGGTTAGAAACATAACAGTTTTGTTGTGTTTATATATTAAAAATTTGGTTGGATTATTTATAGTATGATTAAATTACAACACTACGAGCTACAATTTTATTACATAATTATTAACGTAAATCTAATTAATCACTAAAATTACATTACTGCTTGTATGATTTAAATAATGCAAAATTCAATACCTAATGTTGGTTTGCGATAAAACTTTGTGTTATAATGCAAAATTGTGTTTAAAGGGTAGATATACTCATTTGATGTGTAACATAAAATATGTAAGCAATAAACATAAAATTTTATTGTAAATTTTCTTTTCAGTAACTATCGTTATACTGTATAGTAAAAATGATAAAAATAAAAATTTGGTAAAAATTCTTTTAAAAGTCGTAGTCTTCATCGAGATCGGTATCACCTTTATGTAATGGTACAGCATTTTTTATATTTTTTAATATTTGTTCGTATTGATTTTATTGTAACACGTAGATGTAAGATGTTTAAAACGTTTTATTTTTATTTCATATGGGGTGTGAATTTATATTGGTTTTTTACTTGTTAGAGTCTCTAAAACGTTTAATTGTATTGAACAGTTATTAAAAAATGCGTTTTATTCCATAAATAATAATTATTTTAAATCTCAAGTCTACTGTTTCCATCTTTTTAAATTGAAGAAATATATTAATGCTATTAAGACAGTACAGCAATAATTGAGAGGATTTTAACAATAAGTTCAAATTTTTTTCATTGCGTTTTATATATATTTTAATTTTTAGTTCACCACACAAAAACACAAAAATTAGCTAAACATTTTATAGGCATTAAGGATAATTTTCTAAAAAAAGTACTTTTTTACAAAAAACTACGACTAAATAACACAATAATATTATAAATCTTCTACGCGTTTTGACAACTACATATCATCAGCAACAAAAATACCAAATTAATGTTAAGAAAGTAACTTATTTATACTATTGCCGTTTTTGATCATGCTTTTTGCTTGCCCTATATATACTTGATTACAGTCTCTACAATGAATGTTACATATCTCTATTTACTGTTATTAGTTCTATATTATAAGCAGGGATAAAATCAAATTTGGTTTACATTTCCTGGTTTTGAAATAACGGAATGTTACTATTTTAGGAACGTTGTCATGTTATGGTACAGTAACACACATTGTACCTCTGAAGCACTTTGAAAAATATAAAAATGGATTTTTTACTATCTATTTCTCAGTACATATATTTAAACATTACATAAACCTTACGTTATATACACATTTATTTTTTGGAATAAAAATTATCAAAACAAACATTTGTGTGAAGACGTTTTTTAAATTTGCTGCAATTCAGCCTCGTATTGTTTTTACAGATAATGCAATGTCCTTGAAATGTACTCTTCGGAATATAGGTTACAATATCAATTGTGATTTCTTGTAATACAGGTGCAGAAAGTCCTCTCCTTTTTTTCTTTTGGGCTTGGCCAACATCGATAAGCGCTAATGCTACGTATCGACTATGGGTTATAGAGGTTCTGGAATTAACATGTTGATAAAAGCAAAATACGGCAACAATGATTTAGATCATTTAAGAAAATGTTTCACTACTACTTTTTTGATCGCAGCATGGGTATGTATCAAAGTGATAAGCGTTCCTCTTGCCATTCCAAAATTATAGATGTTGATCAAGTTTGATTGTGTGATTTTTTTTATTTACAAATTTCACTCTTATAGTCCGTTGTTTAAACTAGTGTAGCTTTGAAGTGACTACTTGCTACAGTTACTACCGCGTTGACGTTCTATTTTACACACACTACAAGTGTATCTGACCTATAATCGTATGAACCTATATCCTTTGACGAAATTAAAGACATTGTTTGTTCTGTTTTTTTTTATTGTACCGCAGACACAAATACCTTTTTAGAACAAATCTTGTAAGATCGTGTGGATTGTAAAAAAAAATACACTACATGGTTATCAGGATTTCTATTACTTTTAGCATCCATGATATACAACTATTGCTTTATCTATACTAAGATGTTTGTGAAATACCCTAAACTATTAAAATCGTTCTTTTATTTTTTATAAAACACCAAAACTTTTTGTCATTTTTGAATTAGAAAGGCTACGATTGTCAACTAAATAAAGGTAGCAATTTATTGTTCAAAATTTTTTTTGTTTATTGTTTTAGCAATAATCGTTTGTGTATCCTCAGCTGTAGACCAGAAATCGTTTTTAGTTAAATGGCAGCCATTGATTAGAAGTTATCCTAGAAACTGTTAGATCTCTTTGTCAAATACACTAGAGCTTAGCGTCACGATCAATTAATACTTCCTGCGCTTTTCTCCACATTTCTTTTATTTTTGTTGATGTTTCTTTTTCTTTTTCGTCATCATCTAAAATATGTTGAAAATGTAACTCCACTTCACCAAGAATTATTTTGGTCATTTCATATAAATGCAGTACATGGTCATCAATTATATTTTCATAACTGTTAGAGTCTTTATTACTAGATTCTGGAGGAAAGATTACTACATTTTTCTCTTTTGCAAACGCTGAAGCTTTATCATCAACTGTGTTTCTCAAAAATCTGAATTTGGCGACTGATTTCAAACATAATTGCTTTTATATTTTGTTAAATTTCTTTTTTTTACTATAAGACTAACCCGTAAATTAACTTAAATTAATTAGATCCATAATTATTTATACGCGACACTAATTAACACATTAGTCAAAACAACTACACTGTTCAAATGCTAAATAAAACTAAAAATCGACAAGCAAATTTAGTATGTAAAAGAAGCACCTCAACAAGTTGCGATTTGCAGCAACCTGCACTTGAAATACTCGGCGTCAATTTATGACACTTTTTGCCGTATACTTACCAACGTTTCCAAATTGGGACATGCAAGTTTCAAGTCAATTTTTAGAAAAAATAAAATTAAAATAAGATTTGAATAACAGTTATTAAATACAGATTATTGACTATGATTCTAGAAAAAAAGATTCCAAATAGCAAAAGTAGTTAGTTTGTCATAAACTTTTGCAATGATAGACAAACAATTCAATCTTTGGTAAACAAAGCTTCTTTGAACCAAACCGTAGTCGGCATAAAAAATTCAATTTGTTTATTAAAACTGATTAGTCGCATGAGCTAGATATGACCTCATACTTTCTAAAAAATTTGTAATTGTTTTGTTTTATTATAAAACTAACTGTTATTGTATGTAATCTTTTAAATTAGTAAATGCCACAATTTCGTGAAGCTATTTTAAAAGTGTTCAACTTTTACTTTACTAAAAAAAGCAAAAGAAGAAACTAGAATATGTTTAAAAAAGATGATTACATACAAAATAGCATGTAGAAAAAATTAACGAGACCGAAGATAAGTAGGGGAACATGGGGTAAAAAGGACCACCGGGGTAAAGAGGAACACCTAAGTATTTTTTAAATTATTTGAAAATCCCGCATTTTTTTAGTTACAAACGGTTGGCCATACCGCGAGTAGTAATCGTTGGTGATATTGGTACTCAAATGTCAGAATTGTTTATTTTACAGCAATTTTAGTGTTTTAAGGTAAGTTCTTATTAATTATTTCTAAGTTTTAACAACATTTTCAAATACCAGGTAGTGTATTACATTACTGCTGCCTGTATACTTGTAAATGCCTTAGTTATGCTTTATTTCTATGAAAAGTAAACATGCTTTAGAAGCTCCATTGTGGGGTTATATTATTTTCATTAGCGTAGTAACATTTGGGGCAAAGGGGTCCACCTGTCTTGGGGTAAAGCGGACCGCGGTCCTCCTTACGCCGTATTATTAGAAACTATGAGATCTAGATTTGTTGCAGATGAGGACGTATACAAGGAAAAATCCATAGCCATCCTGGACTGAGAAGACCGCTACCCTAGCCATTCAGGCAGTTAAAGATGGCATGAGTTTGAGATTGGCATCTGCTACATTTAAAGTTCCCAAAACGTGTTTAATAAGAAGACTTAAGCTATTGCGTTGAAATGAGACAGCAGCTATTACGGGTCCTATTTTTGAATCAATCACAGCTGTATTTTCTATCGAAGATGAAAATGTACTAGTAAGACATCTTCTCGACATGCAAAATCAATTTTACGGCCTCACTCCATTAGATGTGAGAAAAGTTGCCTTCGAAGTGGCAGAAAAATTAAAACTTCCGCATATTTTCAATAAAAATATAAAGTTAGCTGGGGTGAACTGGCTAGCTGGATTTCTAAAACGGCATCCAGAAATGTCTGTTTGAAAACCTGAGGCAACCAGTATCCACAGAGCTGCTGGTTATAACAAAGTTCAAGTTAACCATTTTTTCGATCAGTTACAACATGTCATCCATAAATTTGATTTCACCCCAAACAACATCTATAACTTTGATGAATCTGGAATTAGTACTGTACAGAAACCATGCAAGATACTTGCTAAGAAAGGCCAAAAACAAGTGGGTCGTATTGTAAGTGGGGAAAGAGGTTCTAATATTACAGTGGGTAGCGCAGTTTCGGCGGCAGGATCATATATCCCCCCGTTTTTTCTGTTTCCTAGAAAAAGAATGTCGTCTATGTTGCTCAAAGGAGTAAGTGCTGGAACTGTTGGCTATGCTAATGGATCTGGGTGGATGGACTGCGAACATTTTTTGAAATACCTAGACCACTTCATCAAGTATGCAAAGCCAACAGAACAATCTCCTGTATTACTCATTCTTGATGGGCACATAAGTCATAGACAACTACAGGGAATTACCAAGGCAAAGGAAAATTATATAACGCTTTTGATATTACCACCCCACTGTAGCCATCGACTGCAACCCTTAGACCTCTGTTTTTTTGGGCCTCTAAAAAACAATATTCACGGGAGTGTGATTTTTATATGACTTCTCATCCTGGACGACAAATCACAATTTATGAGACAGCAAAATTATGTTGCAAGGCATTCCAGAAGGTGGCTACAGTGGAAAAAGGTATAAAAGGTTTTGAAACAAGTGGCATATTTCCTTACAACCGTGACATATTTGATGAAACAGATTTCATGCCATCTGAATTGTTAGAAGTTTCTTCAGAAATCCCCATTGAACCACCAGAAGTATCTAACATTAATTTCACAGAGGAAACAAATATGAAGAAAAGTGAATCCACTCAGAATTATAACCAACTCAGTTGCTCATTTGGTGAAACTCTTCAGATTATTTTTCTAAAACCCACCCGTCCTAAGCAAACTAAACGGGTAGTAAGAAGAAAAGAGACTTCAAAAATTCTGACAAGCACTCCTGTTAAAGATGCTTTGGAAAGACAGGAAGAAGACAGAAAGAAAATTGTAATACCAAAACCAAGAACCGAATTACAAACAAACAAGAAAATCAAAATTGTGAAATCAAAACTAAATCGAAAAGAAATGGAAGCCAGCACAAGGAAGATACAAGATGAAAGCAGTGAAGAAAGTGATTCCGCTTCTGATGTTGATTGTCTGTACTGTGTTAGCAAATACAGTGCAAGTAGAGGCGGAGAAGGGTGGATACAGTGTCAAGGATGCAGAAACTGGGCACATGAAAAGTGTGCAGGGATAGATGACTTTGAGGACGAATTTCTGTGCTTAATTTGTAATAACTAAAAACCGGCCTTCTTTGCTCCAAACTGTGGGGCATAGCGGACCGATGCAGAATTAATTTTAAGCTGTTTCTTATAATTATTGTGTTAACAGATCTGAATAAAATTTGTTTTATAATTCAATACACATTCTATACTTAACTATGACTATACAGTTTTCTTTATTTTTATTAAGGGAAACAAAATAGTACCCAAAATGTCTTAAGGGGTCCTCTTTGCCCCGTCTTCCCCTACACATCTGAAAAAATCAAGAAGGTTGCAATATTTCGGATAATCAAGATGACATTTCTGCTTCATCACATGACATTTATCATTTTAACAGTAAAATTGATGCTGAGCGTTTAATGTTTATTGCAAAAAATAAAACGACTAAATGGTGTAATACTGCCGTTTTTGTAAAAACTAGTACACGTCAGCAAAATTCAATGAAAGAAAAGGGTGTCTATTCAGAGAATTCCCCTCACACAAATACTGAGTAAGAATTTGGAATTCTTTCTTTACACCACGCTTACTTCAAGCTCTCATCAAAAATTCCAACAAATACATTCAAATAATTCAAGAAAAATTAGATAGAATACGTGATGCAAATAAAACAAGTAAGTCAAAAGTATTTATTATTTATTCAAGAGTAACGTGCAATTATTTATTAACACAAGTTTGTACATACGTATCTTGAATTTTACTAATTTAAACTATTTTTAATTTACTAGTTGTAATTGTATTAATATAATACCTAAGTCAAAAGTTAGAGCGTTTCTAGGCTTTTTTTAATGCATATTTTGAGATAATCACACTTTAACTATATGAACTTTTGGTTAACGGATGGCATTAGAATTTAAATGTTTTGAGAAATAATGCCTGCTAAAAGATTCTTGTTTTTTCTGAGATGCATTCAATTCAATGACTTAGAAAGTAGATTTGGTCAAAATAAAACTGATAAGATAAGTGCTATAAGAAAATTATTTTCTGATAGATGAAAACTGCAGCAATAATTTTACAAATTGTCAGAGAATGTAACAGTAGATGAACAAATTATAGGATTCCGTGGACAATGTAGTTTTTGCCAGTAATATAAATATGGCAGAAACGTTTTTGCTCTAGTAGACTTTAGAATATATTTTCTCAAAAATATGGAAATATCACAACGGCGGATATTGTATACAGACTTGTAGAACACATTTCGGGAAATGGGAGAAATATAACTACCAACAATTGGTATACAAGCATACCTTTAGCACTTAAATTGCTTATAAATCATAAATCAACACTTCTATAAATTCTAGAAAAAAACAAACTTTTTTAGTACGTGTAAGATTATGATGGCTTCTAATTAAAATTCAGTTCATTATCCGTATACCGGTTTTGAGACGGCAGAAACTCTCTAAGGGTGCAAGCTTTATTTTTTTTATAGTTTTGCGTAAGTCAGTTTTTTGTGAACCAATTTCCTTGTTAGTTTTAACAGCTTAAAAAATTGTTTGTTGTGATACTATAACCTGGATTCAACCATTTTTCCTAGGTCCCGTTTTGGCGTATTACCTATTTTTCTATGATATACTTGAAAATTCTTGCAGTATGCGGTTTTTACGTCGGCGAGCATCTAAATCTTTATGTCATATTTGGCAAGTTTACTTTGCATATAAACCTTGAAAAGACACTTGCCACGAAATGGTACGTGCTGTTTGTTCACATTTTAAGGTAAGAATTTAGGTTTTACAATTTATGGAAATTTTGGACATACATAAATAGTATCCTTACAGACCCACAATTGCTCTTTAATTACTCAAAATATATCAACAAACTTATGAACACGTAAATTTTCGTAATATTTACATTTTTTTACGTCGTATTAATTTTACCATTGTTACGGTTATTAATTTTTTACCCGTTTGATTGCTATAATTTACAACGTTTTTTACTATTTCATGAAAAATAAAGAACCTGAAAGTATCTTCTACACAACTGGATTCTACTATTTACCGATGTGGACCTGGTGTAAATCTAATTATATTCTTTGCACAATTTCTTTTATAAACGGGAAGTTTTTTCAAGTAAATGGCTTTTTGTTTTGTAAGAACATGCCATTTAAATCCACTTCCATAAATTTTTCTTTATTGTCTGATTAGATCATCATCTTTTTCTACAATCTCTGTCTGTTAACTCGTATCGCGTTTCTCGTTATTAAACACTATATTCACACACCCTTCAAATTTTTTTATCTTTAGGTAAAAAATAAGGTTACAATATAGCATCAAATAAACATTTATTCACTTAAATTAGAATTTGAAACAACAGCCAATTCAAAACTAAAGTTCAATGTACATTACATTATTATTATAACTACAGCGTATTAAATATATAATTTTAATAATATTTTTCACCCGGTGTTAAAAAGATTAAAAATAATTACACAGTAAACAATTCACGCTAACACGTATTGATACTATAATTTCTTGGCTAAAATTACCAATAATGCAACTGGAAGACAGGAGTTTTGACAAGAGTTTTAAAATTTTCAAGTTATTATTATCCCAATTTTGTAAAAAAAGTACGTAATCAGTTTTTAGATTGATTGTACACATTTACAAAACGTATTAAGATACTTGCCAACGCTATTTACAAAACAAACTAAGAGAAAAGCAAAACAAGCTACAAACAGTGAAAACTTGTCATAACTATAGATTTGCAAAATGTTTTCTTGGCATCCAAGCTCAAAATTTACGTAGTTTATTACAAACCGAAATTACAAATCTACAATTTAACTATTTATTTCTTTTTATTAATAAATTTACTAGTTGTTCAGCACAGTATATAAACAAAATTTTAAATTGTATAATAAAAGTAATTTATGTCATTAGCGTCGAAGCATAGCATAACGAACGTTAATGCAGCGTAAAACCGCAGGCCAAACGCTGCATAAGAGTTACGATTTTTAGGCGAGAGTTACATACATTATCTTTCGTAAAGTTTTTCGCAGATTAAATTTAAATTAAGAAAAAATAAAATTATAAACATGACAAATTAAATGTTGGTACTGCATTTGCTACTAGCAAAATCTGTAAACATTGAGAATCAATTCCTAATGTTAGAACAAATACTTCTACCTGCAAATATATAATACTCTAGTATTTGAATTTATAATCCTTGCAAAACTATTTTTAATCCTTTAAGTATTTTAAAGTCTTTTGAAATTATTTTCTACCATACACATACTCCTACTTAAATAATAATTGACTTTCAAAGCATAGTTTTACGTAGATTACAATTTATCACTTTGACGTTCTACAGTTTTTTTAGTAATTGCGTAACTACACTAACAAACAAATATTATTTTTTGCAATAAGAACAGCACAAAAATTTAATTACATTGTTTTCATATATCACAGATTTTATGTCTCAATTTGTAGATGAAAAAAAACTATTGAAATCTATTTATTTGTTACAATTTTGGATTTTTTTATGTGTATACTAGTTAAGAACTTTTTGAACAATAGCTGCCATGGTTACTTGTGCGACCTAAACAGGTCATTTTTTTACTACAAGTTACATGTTTCTTATAATTATAACTCCACAGAATTTTACGACAATTTAAAACAAATTTGTGTTATACCTATAAGAAACTTATCGTTTGCATGCAATTTGTGTAAAAAATAATATAAAAACAGAAAAAACATTTTCGCACAACAAAAAAAAATACTTACACTATATGACTGTATTTTAGAATTGAATTTATAAACCAATAACTACAAAATTTGTTTCTTTTCATCAAAGGAAGTAAAAGAAACGGGATCACAGGGTACAAGTATTTTGTAACTGTAAATCTACGCGTTCAGAAAAAAAAGTTAAGTGTTTTTTTGTGCTGCCAACATTGCAAACGCTAATATTCGTTTATTAGTGTATTTACGTAAAGGACAAAAAAGCTCTAAAGCGACAAAGTAAAAACTGAAAATCAACATAAAACTAAGTGTTCGAAGTGAGTTATTATATTAGAACGTGAAATAATGTTAAAGCTATGTCAAATTTTACAATGCTACAAGCTTATAGGTCTTACGAACTTTGCACGGTCAACTCACATAGTCGGAGATAGGGGAGGTTCAAATGAATAATAGTTAAGGGCGCCAGATCTTTTATAATTAACACTTCTGCCTCGATCAAGACAGACGGTCCAAACTTGTAACGAAGTTTTAGGTTCGTAAAGTTGGAGGGAACGTAGAAAGAAATCAAATCGTTAACAACAATTGCACGTTAATTATTCTAGAAGAATAAATAGATTAAAATTTAAATCAATAACAATTACAAGATAAGTGGATAGCATAACAATGAATAATTTTGGTCCGAGTACAAATATATGTAATTAGTAATACAACAGAAGTATCGGCAACTTACACTACACTTAAAGCAAAAGTGTAACCATCAGAACATATAAAATATCTTCGTAATAGTAATAATTGACAGTTGACGTAATCAGCATGCGATAGTAATTTACTTAAACTAATTGAGTAACAATAATAAGAAGCAAATCAAGTCGGATGTTTCCACGCGATTAGTAAATATGATTATGAGTAGCACCGTAGCGACAGCGAATAATTAAAATCAAAAATTGGCTTACCAAGATTCAGGTGCACTTTTAGAAAACGTTTTCCTACTGGCTTCCTGTAATCAAACTTCCTGAAAATAATCGTGTCTACCTGGCGACTTACAAACTACAACAGGTAAAAGAAACATTTAAAAGAAAGTAATAGAACCGAAACTTATCGTATGCTGTTACAATGTCTTTTCGTCTACGATGCTATTAATTTATTGCCTCCGCATAGAAATTCTGCCCTTGCATCGCAGCATTCTTAGGTCTACAGCTATCGATTATAATTTTTCTTTGTAGATTTTAAACTCAGACAAGGGCACCCATACTTAGGAGGTAGCACATGGCGCTAACGAAAATACATAAAAATTACCTTTAATCAAAAAAAAGAATAAAAGCTGCTTACCCTGCGTGGATTACATTAGTTAAATAAGAATACTATTATTACCCATCGTGTCACAACACGTGGATGTTTTAAGAAAACGATTTTTAATTTACGCAGACCTATGTTATATCATGAACGATGTTAAAGTCAAAATAGACAGTCCATCGTCTTCTCCATACGAAGAGACCAACGAGCCCGATAGATAGCGTCGAGAAATAGAAAAGTAATTTTTAATTAAACCAATATACAGGGTAGTGCATTATTTAAATTTATGCACGTAACAACAAGTTTAGTAATAAATCTAGTGCCAACATTATATTCCTAGTGGTTTCAATTTTTTTTATTTTGTTTATAAAAGAATGCAATCTTACAAAAAGCAACCCAAAAAATACTGTACGTTACTCTAGTCAAAAGTTTCATACCATAGCATTATGCTATGCTTTACTTTCTACATTTGCTATATAAATTACTATTATTACTTTCTTTAATTTTTGAGTTAAAAATTGACACAGACGTTCCTTGTTTCTTTTAATAATTTTGCACTGTAATGAGGAACTAATTCAAATTTATTAGAATAAATACAATGGTTTAAAATTTACATTTTTAATAGTATTGAAGATTAAAGTGCACTTATTTATAAATTACACGAGTTTGTGCATACGTATCTTTAATATTACTAATTTAAACTATTTCTAATTTACTAATTGTAGTTGTATTAACATGATACTCAATTTAGCTAATAATTATCTAACTTTTTAAGAAAATATTTACAAGTCAAAGTTGATTACGAGCCTAAATGTAGATAATAAAAGAATTTTGTGTAACAAAAACGAAAGCAAGTTCCTGACAAAAAAAGTTGAATTGTTTGTAATCTAAAAAATAAATAGTTAGAAACTATTATAATTTGTTATGCAAAATATACAAGGTGTGTCATTTATATAAAAAACAGTTGTGAATAGTTACGATTAAATCGAAAGTGCAGTATGGAAATTGTGTCATCATTGCACTTGCTTGCAATGTTTTATTAATATTATTGTTTTCTATTTTAAATATATCTGCTTAGTTATTACTTTGTCTCAACTTTGTATATAAAAAATAAAGTAACGTACTAATACAATTAATAAATGTGAAAATTGTAAAGCAATATACTACAAAACTATTTTTTAGAAAGTAGAACACCATTTATGATGTTTCAGTTTTATTAATGTAATTGTTAGTGACAATAATTTTTTTGTTATAAACCTTGGCGTATTTCATTAATTCTTGTTTATTAAAACTGTTAAATCAACATAATATTTTTTACTTCAGGGCGTTGCTATGAATTTTATGTATGCACAGGTTAAATTACTACTGCTCATTCCTAATTCGTGTTTGGTTTAAAGTCCTTATTCAACAAAAAAAAAATCATTGCCACTTTCTATTGTAGTGCAAAACCATTCGAAAACAACAAATTGTAATGAAACTAGGTTTTGCCTACGAAAGACCTGTCAATACAAGAATGCAGCTTATTTTAAATGTATATAAATTTTGCAAGCTTTTTATTTCAGTAAAAAAATAAAATAATTTATTTGATTAAAATTTTGATAAATCTGTATTGACATTTTTATTTACTTTTACGTATATACATTATATACTAACAAACAGTCTTACTATAGACATTTATTAATGGTGTATTAAGCGTTTATTTCATTATAAATTATCGATATTGTGTAGTATGGATTAGATTTATAGCATTTAAGATTATATAACTTAATTTGTAATTTATGCTTATATCTAATTTTCTAACAAGTGAAATTATTTTCAAAATAGAAATTACAGTTTGTGTAGTGTTTACTAATTTGAATTATGTTATATTATTGGTCAAAAACTAGTTTTTTTAATAATTTGTTAATTAATTTTACAAAGCTGTATTTTTTACAAAAAAAAATTGTTACAATTGTTAGTACGCAAAAAAATTAGTTTTAGTATTAAGTATACAATTTACTGTTAAACTTTTAAACAAACGAATTAAATCATTTTTAAAATCTTTTTGCTTTAATTTCTAATTTGTCTATAATTTATCAAAGTGCGCTAATAGAAAGTAAATGTACTTCACAAGTTTTAATGTTAAGTAATTTTTTTCACAAAGTAAATGGTTTATGTGTTAAATATTTTTCTAACTTGTTACACTCTAAAACGATGGTTTAGAGAAGGTAACAATGGGATGGGGGTTTGCCAGCTAACTTAGTCGAGAAGGGGCGGATCGAATTATTTGTCTCTCACTTACCTTTTTGCCGAGTTTACTTAAATCAGGAAGAGTTGTTAAGGGCGCCACCGAATTTTTAGTCACTGTGAAATGTTCGCCAAAACCGGAAATTCGAACACTCCGTAGATGAAAACAAGCTATTCAGAGAAAGTCAAATATGAGATAATAATTCGTATATTAAAATTTAAAGTAAGTAAGATGGTTAATAAAATCATTCAAATCAATCTTAAATTTAAAAGTCGCACAGGGAATCAGCCGCAGAGCGCTTGGTCGTACGTACGACTCGCCGCAAACGATAAATGCCGCTACTCGAGAACCACCTTAACTTAATTCACAACTAAAGCATGCATACAACAAAACATCAAACAAAATAATAAATCAAGACTGCGCACCAAGTCAGAGGGGTCTAAAGTTTGATAATCAAGGCATAATTGAATTCTAAGACTCTATTCTGATCGATTCGCCCGTCTTGACTTTAACCAACAATTTAAATCAACCAAAAACAAAGTCAAATAGAAGTACGCGTCGAAAATAACTGGTGTTCGTGATGTTCCTCTAACGATCGAATTGGAGGCGATTTCTTCGGGTGAAGAGGTGATAAGTTGTTAAAGGTACTTACAGGTATGCCTGCGGTTTGACAGCTACTAATCCTTAGTTTAAAACAAAAACTCAACACTTATTGTCAGATTCGATTTACTTAACTCCGTCAAAGACGTTACACGCGTTCAGCATCGATAAAACGCGTCGATACAGTACCATTAGCCGGGAAAACTTTATAAAGTCCGCAGTAGCGACTATTTTCTCAAATGGGAGAACAACCGGCAACTTTCCCGGAACTAATTATTACAATCTTCGATTCTTTAGATGTTCAGGCTGCTCAACTACCCACAGTTTAACATTCTTCGTTTACCAAACTTTTCACCTCAAGGTCTTATTCTCGCCTCAATCGTTTGATTATAACCAATTTTCGTAGTTCACCTTCTTTATTTAATTAAACACACAAGTGCGGTTCTAATTTGCCACTTGAATTAGAATGTTTAAGTAACGTAATGTTCATCACCTGTATTTAATATGCGTCGCCGAAAACTCCGTGTTAATTACCCGCATAAAACACTTGATTTCTTGAACCGAACTTAAATCAACTCTTTGTTTTACAAATTTTAATTATAAAAAATTTTTGATTGGAGTAGAAATTACATTAATTGACCTTTCATTACGAGGGCCAAAAAAGGAACTTGACTCTCCTCTGAAAAGAATGAAGCTTAAAAAGCCCCTTCTCAAAAACAAAATCTTCAATCAAAAACCTTACATTAACTACATCTTACTTTAAGACAAAGAACTTAACATAATTTAGGTACGTGACAATTCTTATCCGAATCTTCCCACGCAACAGCTAAATCAGCACTTACTTCTGATCATGAAATATAACAAGAATGATAGCTCAGCAAGTCCATGTGAACAGAGTAATAAACGCGTTCAGAAACATAAATCTTACTCTAATCTAAACTTAAAATATACAAAGAGACATCTGAACAAAGAATAATTCTAAGTAAAATAATTTTTAACATGAACTAAATCTCAAGTTTCAAAAATTTAATGGGTTTAAGGCACGTACACAGACATCCGTCGCCAAAAGATATTCAATTACCAGTTAATAAATAATTTTTAATGAATGCAAAGTAAACACAATGGAAACTTTTAAAATGTTAGCAAGAAATACGCAATTCGAAAATACAAAGAAGTTCAATGAACGATGGAAATGCTAAACAAACCCGTAATTACAACATAATAAAAAAAATATATGGATAAAAACTCTCAGCCCCAAAAACCACCGGGGCGGTGACAAACTTAAAACGTAATCTTAAATTATGCTACTAAAAATTTTTTCAGTTGCTCAAAAAAACGGTATGTATTTAAGTTTTTTATAGTTTTTTTTAATTAGTTTTTATTAAATATAAAAATAAGAGACGACTTAAAAAACCACAGAATATTCTAGTTAAAGATAAGGTAAAAATGTAAAAAGTAAACGAAAGAAATCAATTTTAGTAAATAAATCTTTAAAAAAACGCGCTGTGTAAATACATAAGTGCACATTTGGTGTTTTTACGCGCGTATCGTAGAAACAAATAAAAGTAATTGCAATAATCGCATCCGAAGACGGTGTTTTAAATCTAATTTACTCAATTTATTTACAGTTATAATTTATGAGCCGTACAAAAATTCTTGTTTTTATCACTTAGCTTATAATTCTATTAGTAAATTGTGTTGTGTTTTAGTTTTAGTAAAATTAATTACATTTATAGTCGTGTAAATTGTTGAGTTCTAAAAACAATTGTTATTTGTTTGAAATATAATTTAACAATTATTATTTTTCTATAATTATCAAATTAGTAAAAGTGTTTTTAAAATACCCAAATAAAAAAAAAATTTAAGTTATTATTATTAATATTATTGCAATTTTTGTATAATATGTAATATGTACATAAGATTTTGAATAGATTGCCAAAATTATTTTACAAAACTTTCTTTTATATAATCTATAACCTAATTGCTTTAATTATTTTTATTACTAATTAATAAATTACATTTTTTTAATGATTTTTGCTTTGTTTGACTAAGATTCTGTTTGAAAGCTATTATTTGAAGTAGTTTTTTGGAAAAATAAAAACATTTAGTACGTTTTTTTATAGTTTTCAATAATATTTAGTCTTTAATAATAGCTATAAATAAAGATTTTAATTTTTTTTAAATAATTTTTTTTAGTTTGTTTAATGAACTGCGACTGACAAAAATAGTATTTTTTTTCAAAACGTTGAGTAAATTGAGTACGTTTCAATTATGGACCACTGTATAAAAACTGCCTGTATTCTAAAAAAAAAAATAATCAATAATATGCTTCTAAATTACATGTCAAAATTAGTGATACGTAACTATGATATAATTTCACATAACACCAGAAGTCAATGTGACTTCAGATTTCCAAAATTTTCAAAAGCAAAGTCACAAAATTATCTTCTGTACAAACGTCTGAAATTATATAATGATTTACCAGATAAAATTGAGCACGAGCAAAATATTTATACATTTAAAAAGGGTCTGAGTGATTATGTAAAGAACAATTTTTAAACAAAAATTAGTATTAATAGAAATACATTACAATTTATGTTAAATTAGTATATCTTTACTAAATAAATTCTTACTTACTTACTTATCCTTAATCTCAAAAAATTAGTTTTAATTTATTTATCGTAATTAAACTTTTGCATTTTTGATTTGATAGTATTTTAGGAACTTAAATATAAAAATTCCGAACTACAAAATACTTTTTTCTTTGTAATCAGAAAAATTAGTTCGAACAACTTGCTACGATCCATCTAAAAGTTCAGATAATAAATAAACTTGTAATTTTTTTTTAATTTTTAAATTTTATATATTTTGATTTAAATTTGACTTTGCATTTAAGAATTCCTAAACTTTTATAAATTTATTTTTATTATTTGGAATTGTATTTTCTTCTTTATAAGCTAGCACGTCAATTAAACTGGTTTTATACTGATCTTCACTATAGGTTTCTACGTTTTTAGAAAAAGCAATATGGAAGTGGAACTTTTAAGCTCATTTTGCGTTCTTGAGCTTGATACGCTGTCAACATGCGTTGTACGTTTTTGTAGTGTACTACATTTTTGAAATAAACCCACGCTTATTTTTCCTTGTCTCTCATTGTTTCGAAATAGAGAAGATCAGTTAGAATTTTTTTTTGTTGCGGCTAGTAGCAATTCCTTCTTTTAACTTGAGTTCAAACAGTTTTGTAAAGTTGAATCACAGATATTGGAAACAATTTCCGTCACTTGGCAGTGATTTGACAAACTGATTTATAAGCCACAATTTAATATGAAGAAGGGGTAATAACACTTTTTTCAACAAAACCGATGTAATATTGATAACGGTTTTTTTGTCAAGAGTTAAACTGTTGTGAGAAAGCTAACACATTTTTGGTCAGTGCAACTGTCTGGCTCTACTGACCCATAATCAAAGAAAACAAAGCGTTCTATATAACTTCTGTGATGACCCAACAACATAGTTAGTGTTATGAAATCTCTACATACCATCTATTCATGCTCTTGACATTAATTTTCTCAAAAATTGTAGTCAAGTTATTATAGTTTTCTTGAATATAAACTGAGTGTTGCATAAGAAATAATGCAAATACATTTCTGTTATGACTTTGCTGTAAGGTTAATTTTTAACGAATCAATAAATATGTTCCATTTCTAGAAATTACATTCAGTTTCAAAACACTTCATGAGCTTATGAACAAAAATACATAAACCGGATTGCTATCTTTATAAAGAAACTGAGTAAATTTCCTGTTTCGGTACTACGATAATTAGGTTCCAGATGTTTAGCTTTAGTTGAAACCTTCCGTCAACAAAAAAAATCTGAATAAGGTTCGTACTCAAAAGCTAATGTGTCTAAGTTTTCTGATTTATTACGCAAGATGTGATCTAAATTAGAAGGCGATTGTAGAACTAGTATTTTAGAACTATGGGACACTGGACAAATAGCTGAGTCAGATTACGGTAAGATTTTTTCTTTTTATTAATTGTATTAAATCTTTTTACATCTACCAAGCAAAAGTATTAGACGGTTGTGTGATTTTTCTGCTTACGCTATATCATAGGAATGCTATTACCTTTAAACCACAAACAAAAATCTTCTTCACATCTTCTGCACATCTCCCCATGTTCTGTTTTGACCTTCAAGTTTTACTTTGAAATATCCAAAATAAATTTTTTTTACAAACTTAAAACACTTTTAACTTTTTTCAGCAACGACTTCTGACTGGATTGTATTTTACCAACTACAGTTAGATTGTAACCATTAACAAACCATTAATCCATAGTAACATTCCTTCTAGTTCTTGAGATGTGGTTCGTCATTCTTAGAATGACAATTGTTACAGAATTGTCTAACTCAAAAAGACCTTCAGTTTGGCTTCTACCATATATCTGCAAATACGACGTGTAAAATGTTCTTTCATCCACTGTAGAAAACACATGGTAACATTCCCTCCAGCTCTTGAGATGTGGTTCGTCTTTCTTAGAATGACAACTGTTACAGAATTGTCTATGTGAAAAGGACCTTCAAGTTGGCTCCTAACATATATCTGCAAATGCGACGCGGAAAATGTTTTTTCTTCCACTGTAGAAAACACTTTGACCCCATATACAAAAGCCACATCTTCCACTGAATCCTAACAAAATTCTATCTAGAGTCACATATTTGCTCACAGTATAATGTTTTTAAGCTTGTTACGTGGAGGAAGATAAAGTAAAAGATATATCCGCTAGAAGTAAAAGAGTGAAGGAGGAGGGAGGTTCTAAGTTTGAGAAAATAATTGAAGGCGTCAAGTTACTGCTATTAGCGATAATTGACAAACCTGGTAAAACTATAAGAACTAATGATAGTTTAGAAAGAGAAAACCTAGATACACAAAACGCAGAGAAATAACAATACAACAATTTTATTATCACAGAAAATAGTCTAACATCTATCAAAATAATTCAAGTCATTTTATAAACTACAAATAACACGACACTGTACGGTTATAAATTCAAGAAGGTGTTTATCGACAGTACGTCATTGATTTTAAAGAAATAACAAAGTGAAGTCAGGTTACATTAAATTTTAGTAAGGACCCCTATATTAAATTGCCTGTAATTATGGCAATACAAAAACTAACTTGACACGTGTTAACAGGTAAACGTTGATAGTACAAGCTTGTAACAATCAATTTGGATATAGGTTTAATTTCTTTGTATCACGAAGTTAATCATTGAAATGCAATGCCTTAGCTATGTTCTCACATAGAAGTTCAATCAGCTTAAGTATAAACTATGAAATGATTTTTGTCTTTTTAACAACCAAGCATAACATGTAGAGATAATAGAAACAAATAAATTAGGATACTATTAATCAAAGGTAGTGCTTACTCAGGCCACGGTACAGCGTAATTTTATTTTCGTTAGTAAATAAACGGAAAGATCTGACTTGTGTTTTGTAGATGTCGGGTAAGTGATTGACGTTGGTATCCGGATGTCTATAACTATTTACTTTGGTGGTGATAGTGTGGACCCAGTATGTAGTTAATTCGAATAATAGCCGGATCAGCAATTTGCAGCTGAGTTCGTAATCATCGTCGTAAAGCCAAGTAATAGACTCATCCGTATATGAAAGAAAAATTACCAAAGTACAAGACAGAAGACTCTAAGCAAATAAAACCCAAAGAAAAACCACTAAAAGAAAACGAATTAAAATCGTTAAATCGCCATTTGGCAAAACCAACCAAAAAGTGTTAAATCTTGTCAGCTCAAAAGAAAGTTTGTGTGTGAATAGCCGTCATGCAGCTAAATTCTTGAGTGAGTACAAATTTTAAAAAACGTTAAATTTACGGAGTATATTCTTACCTAACGATTAGTTTCAAACACATTTGATAACAAGCAAATTTTAAATAACATTGTAGATTTCAAAAGGAAAAGAACCTCATAAGCAAGAACGAACTTATTTCAGCGCCAAATCTTCAACCAACTTACGTTATTTGTAAATTAGTATGGCCAATTTTACAAAATCCAAAAAAAATACCGTAAGACATTAGGATATACAGGGTTAAACAAAATCAAAATAAAGAAATGTAATGTAAGTTTTCTATAAGACAGGTCCTAAAATGTAATTCAAATCAAAAATTCTTTGTTGCAAATTACTAAATAGAATAAATGCAACTTTTACATTAGGAGTTTTTTATTGCATTTTTCAAATATGTCTCTAACGACAGCAAGTTGATCCAACTTCTTTTGCTCATCTCTTTTATCGGTATTGTCAAAACGTATCTTCATCAGAAACTTAAATTTTCTCTGAGATAAACTAACAGAAAATAATTGGAGTTCTAAGCCCTGCTCGAATTCGTATAATTTTTTTTGCACCCCATGCTGAGAACCGGCCAAATACAGCAAACCGATAAACGCTTTTGTTTTCAATTTATTAGTAAGTAAGTTTTTTGAATAGACAAATTGGTATTATCGATAACTGTGTATAAAATTTCTTTAAAAAAAAGCATCCAACACTGAATTGGCGTGTTTGCGTTTCTTGAACCTGCACAAACACCAGGCAATTGGGTAACAATATTTTTCTGCTTTGTTTGAACTTGTTGGCCTGGAGCATTCTTGCTTCATTTGGTTCTCCTGCATAAAAATACAGAGATCTGGAGGTTGTACTAAAAGTATCTGATTGGTTGCCATCTTCATCTGGTTCTAAGAATGTTTTATGCCTAAAAACTGTATAAAATCAGTCCCTTCACAAAATACAAAAAAATGAATTGTAGAAAAAAACTTACACAAATGTCTTTATTAAAATTAGGAAGGTACCAAAAAGCTAAAAAAGTTCAAAAAATTATTTTAAAAAATACATTTGCCTGGGCTTCACAGACCTAACTAGTCAACCGGAGGATCAAAACGTATTTAGCTAGTTTACAGACCGTAACGCGACCACTGAAAGGTTAAATAAAAATTAAAATAATTAAATTTTAAGTTAATTAGAATTTTTACGCTGAATGCAAAGAAAAACTTGAGTGTAGCAAAAAATGACAAGATGCAGTTTTTTTAGTATTTTTTTTTGTTTTTACCAAGTTGAAAACTATCAAAAATCATATAAAAATCTTATGCTGTTTTTTAATTACAGACTTGTGTAATCCATTTTTAATTTTTTTTATATCTTTCTCTGTTATTTTACAGTTTTATTATGTAACAATTGATCATTAATCTTTTTTGTAGTAAAATCTTTGTTTATTTGCAGTTTTATATATTCTATCACAAACAATGCACATTGTTTGTGATAAAAACATTTCATTTTCGATATTTTTTTAATATTTCTATTAAATTTTTTTAATTTAATTTACCATTTTATGAATTATATATGATTTACTTTAAAAATGTTTGTCAAGTGCTAATGAATTCATTATATATCATAAATCCATTATCTCTTTTTTTATATCGTTATCACCAATTTATTTATTGGATTTTCAGGAAGAATTAAGCATAAATTAAAACATTTACATGGCTTCGTCTAAGTCATTAGTTGATGTAAAAATATTAGAACTTTACAATTTCATTTATTAGTATAAATTAAAATTGACAATTATAAAGTTAAGTGTGTTACAAAAATTGTTTAAAACTTTTTTTTGTATAAAACAGAACTTGATGACAAACTCACTTAACAGTTCAATAAATTATAAAGTTAATATTAATTTAAAATATATTATGTCGTTAGCTGTGACAAGGACACTAAGATAGGGTTTTGAGTAATTGGGCTGCTGACAAAATATATAATTATTTAAAGTGTAACACCAACACCAATTTGTTAAATAAATAAATTTTTATATTAATTTTTACAATTATGTTTGCATTTATCAATTTATTTTTTTTTAATTGAATTTAATTTAATTTAACACTTAATTTCTCGTTATTATAACAGTTGTTTTTACTGCTTGTGCATTTAATGCGAAAATTATTTAAGCAATTATTCTTATAGCTAATAAAATTACCATATGGCGTTATAACACAAGTACACTTGAAGCACTTACCTTCTATCATTAAAATGACGTTTCGAGTGTTCTGCTACTTTACATTAAAACCGTTTATACTGGTAGGTTTATTATTTTTTATGCTTTCTAAAATATGTATTAATTCGGTCTTAAGTTTCTTGTTTAAAACGTTTGTACGTGCTTTAGATGCTATCAAAACGCAGTTTACTGTTGTTTTGTTTGTATTTAAGGTTTTCATTGTTTTATGTTGTAAGCAACTACTCTTAACTTATTTTTTTAAATTAATTTAGGTATATATCCTTTAAAATATGTTGTGTCAAACTTGATTTCAACTAAATTATAAATTAAATCGAATACAAAATAATTTATTATTTATTATTACAAATAAAGAATGTTTTATGGTTGTTTATTTTTTACACAAATTGGCTACGGCATAAAACAAAATTAAATTTTTTTAGTGCTTTTTTTAAATTCACAAAATATAGTAATTGTATTAATAATTTGGTGCCAAAAAACAACGTTTTAGCTAAAACAACAAATTTAATTTGTTTTTATATTTTATTTGTTCTGTTTAGTTTGTGTATTAAACGTATTAAAAAAAACTATTTATAAGCTTTAAATTTCTTTGTAATATTTAGAAATAGTTCTAGTTGTTCCACATAAAGTAATTAAATAAAGAAACTTTTAAAAATCTTTAGTGTAAAATTTTAAATATCAAAACTGATTCTAGTATAAACTAATTCAAATGTTTTAAACGTTTTAAAGTTTATAAAAACATTTTACATAAGTAATTTTTATTTAATTAAAGAAAAACGTTTTAATATAATCACATATTATTATTTACTTACAATAAATTACATTTACGTTTTTAAAGGTACATTTTTAACCAATTTTAACATAATTTTTGAATAAATCTTTTTTATGCAAAATTTAATTATTTTTTTATACGTAACTAATTGTATTTTAAAATAAAATGTATTTTTATTGTATGAAAACCAATAAAAAGTTTAATTAATTTTTTTTTTAGTTTTAGTACAAAACAGACACGAAAAGAATTAGATTTAAACTCCCGCAAGCAGTCAGTTTCTAAATCAATAAATAAAGCATTTTAAGTTAAAGAAGAATTTCTAGTTTATATTTAAACATCGTATTGTGGTTTAGAATACATACTCTAAAAATTAAAAATAACAACGTATTTTACTATTACAAAAACGAATTAAGCTTCATTGATATCTCTAAATGAAATCAGTTTTTTTAATAAAGTATAGAAGTTTTAATACTGTCAACTTAATTAGATGGATTTTATATTACAGAAATTTTGCATTCAAACAAATTCTAACTTAACCCTGTCAATTACATAATAATCAAATATTTCTCTCTTTAAGAGATACTATTGATTAGCTTCTCATGATTAGATTTAAAAACGTTAGGTATTAATAGCAATTCGTAATAATTGATATGAAAATTAAATTCTATAATGACGCATTTATTGAACAAAACCTTTAAATGGCGCGTACTATATATAGGTACTATTTAAGTTCTTTTAAAAACAAATGCATTTGTGATTTAATTTATTTTCAATTTATTTTAAATGTTGTTTTATAGTAGTTTTGTATGTTGACGTGACTAGCAACAATTTATTTATTAGATTTAGTTTGTCACCGCGATTAGTTGTCCAGATTTGTTATGGGATTTACTTGTACATGTAGCTTTCAGTCTAAACTTAGATATATGTCCTATGTGTATATTTATTCTTAATAACATAAAAAGTTTCTTGATTGTAAAATTAAAAATACATACCTTTTTTTATATAATTTTATACATTTATAAATTTCAGTACTTTATGTAAATAAAAATGTAAAACAATATGAATTTGAAGTGTTTTATTAAATGTGCAATCAAAATGTAGATTCGTTTCTTAAAAAACATTTTTAGGAAAGTATAGCAATCGCAATTTTTTTTTTAAATTTTATTTGCATAATTTCACATTTCAAGGTCTCCTGAATCAAAAAAAAGTATTTCTGACAAAAACATTTTGGGTGTCTGTGTGTGTTTGTATGTAACGATATACCCACAATAACTCTCGAACCAAAAGTCCTAGTAACTTGATATTTGGTATGGAACTGACTTTTCATATTTTCTCGGTTCTATCACAATTTGGGTCTGATAAAGAAACCGGAAGTGGGTGTATTCGCCATTTCTAACAGTTTTTTTATGTGCATATGTAAATTATTCGAATTATGTTTACAGCTTCTTATAGAGTTAATTATTCTTAACAATTTATTTAAATAATATTTTTTGGCATTAACAGTTTATTAGATATTTGATTTATAATTGAAAGTGAACTCCATATGATCCTAGGTTCGAATCCTGCCTACGACAATTTTTTTAGAAAAAAATTCCATATCTTGAAAAGAAAGCGAGATACGTTACAAAATTCTAAATTCTTTTGACTTGTTTATATACAGAGTGGTGCATCTTATTTAAATTACCTTTGGATGTACCCACAATAACTCTCGAATCAAAAGTTTTAGTAACTTGAAATTTGGTGTAGAGCTGGCTTTTTAAATTCTCTCTGCTTTATCAAAAGATGGGTTTGATAAAAAAACCGGAAATGGGTGTATTCGCCATTTTTAACAGTTTTTTTTATATAATTTTGTACGTATGTAAATTATTTGAATAATTTTTACAGTTTCTTATATATAATTCTTGCTAACAATTTATTCAAATAAAATTTTTTTTAACACTAACAGTTTATCAGATATTTAATTTGTAATTTAAAATGAATTTACAAGTATAATATAGTTTCAAATCCTGCCTGTGACAATTTTTTTTTACTGATTTACTAAAGGGGTAAGAATATCAAGGCGCACAAATATGCTAGAAAATCAATACAAACGTTTACATATCACTTCAAAATATTTTTGTGACAACATAACCTTAAAATTATATGTAGATATTCCTTCATCATTCCTTATAGGAAAGTCGTGTGGTGAGCACACCAGTTTTTTTATTGCTATAAATAGCTTTTTTGAACAAGTAATTTTGTTAATGATTGTATAGGAACAGCAGCGGCGACTTTCAAAAACTTTGAGGGGTGCTGCATTGTTTAGAAACAATTAACATACATATGTATATATCTAATTATTTAACAAAAATAAGTATTTAAACGTTTAGAAACCAAGCCATAATTTTGTAGGTCGCTCACTACTTCAAAAAATCGTTTGTAAAGTGTTCCAGTCTCCGAGCACCCATGAAATCGCCGCCGCTGCATACAAAAACGTATAATTTCTAATACTCGCCTAAATTGCTCTGCAAAACAATTTAATAGCTAATAACGTTAATATCAAAAACATTTTAAATTGTTGTGGTTTTAGTGAAAACTAAAATGTCAAATTGCCAAAAAAAAACGATTTGTATCTTTACCATAAACACGAAAAAAACAATTGTCATTATACTTTGGTTTTGATATCATATCTACAGCGTGTGCGTGATTATAGGTTTCCATTCGGTTACTTTTTTACTCCATCAATTATTTTTTCTTCTTGTCAAATGCTCAGTTTCCATTTTAAATTGCTATTCGTGCAAACATATCTGCAGTCTTATTCTTTCTTTATTTGTTTAATTTTTTATCTGATAATCTTATTCTCAGCATGACTGTCTGTCTTCTTTTATAACTTTGAATTTTTAAAGATTTGTTTTAGTCAGAGTCAAGGTTTTTGAGGCGTTCGTAAGTATTTCAGATGCACTGATAATACATTTTGGTCTTTAGATGTTTTCGGTATGGTAGTTTAAACACATTTAGCTTTCTATACCCATGCAAGTTAAGATTTTTTAGTTGTTTGATTTATAGGCATTTTTTTGTAATTAGTTTTTGGTTTAAGTAAATATATTTATATTTAAATTGTACATACGTTACATTTAAACTACAGAACAAAATAAAAATGTACTATAAATTTACCGATCCATAGCAAAAAAGCTCAATTACTATTAACCCGTAACTGGTGAGGTGACACTTTTGTCACGTATCCGGTGAGGTGGGGTTTAACAAACCACAAACTAAAATTTTGTTTCTGAGAAAACATATGATTAAAAACCCTTCATTTTTGACTTTTGGGTAATGTTATTGATCAGTAAACAATCGCATAAAAAATGCGGCTTACTGGAAAAAAATATACTTTCCGTATGGACTACACAAACTGCTCTAAAATTAATTTTATTTTTTATAAAAAGATCACGGGCAAAAGACATAACAAAAATTTTCATTACAAAAATCAAAGGAATAGTGTTTTCAACCACCCTTTACTGAGCGCACTCTGCGCACTGATTCACAGCACAGCTACCGCAAATAGAAGCCCAACAGTCAAAACATGTATTTCTTGTTTTCGCTCCTGGGACATTGCGCGCACCTTACTTGTTTTGCGAAAGGTTGTGGAACATGGTAGGTTATTTGTTTGTAGAAGATACGCCCAATGTTTAGCCGCCGTTCGCGTGGTAGGCGATTGTTGAGTAGCCTAATGTTTAGGTATGGCTCCGTCAGTTTCCTAGCAAGACATTTTACGAAGTCGATTCTCTTCTAGGCAGGATTTCCAGAAAAGCTTGTAAATATCACGAAAGCATTGACAAGCCCAATATTGAGAAAAGTGTAGAAAATTGCAAGTGACCAACGATTGGTCCGCCGAGTTGTGGAATACACGGTGCACTTTTTGTCTAGAGCATCCACACACCCCCTTTTTGTTTCTTTGTAAAACATAATAATCTCAGGTTTACCAGTTTGTGGATCAATGCGGTCATCGTGGTGCATCGAGGAAACCAAAAGAACGACTTTTTTTTTTGGAGCGAAGGACACTAAGGTGAGATCATTTTTGAATCCAAATAGCGCTGATTTTTCTTCCCTTGCTCTAGTAGGTCGGAATTCTTCTGGTACTTCTCTCTTGTTCTTTCTCAAGGTCCCTACATATGTCACTTTTTTTTTCTTCAGCTCTAAAAAAAGTTGGATAGAGGAGAACCGGTTGTCCGCCGTTACGTTCTGATTTGTTCCATTTATAGGAGCAGCTACACGCAAGACAGACTGTAAGGGTTTACCCAATTTTTTTTCGTTTTCAGAAAGGGTTTTGCCATTGCTGTCTTTGCCGAAATATATATAGGCGTTTAAGAAGTAATGAGTCTTTGCATCATTTAGTACCATGATCTTAATACCATACTTCCAGGGCTTGTTTGGTATGTAGATTCGGAATTTGCAACGGTTTCTAAATCCTACAAGCATTTTGTAAATGCAAGAATATTCTCTAAAGGAATAACATGCCTGGCAGTTCTTCACAAACCTCTCAAACACCCAGGAGATTGCAGCTGCGGGATCAGTCTTAGTTCTCTCAGCCCTATCCAAAGCATTATCAAAGCGGAGGCATGCTAATATAATCAAAAGACGCTTCAGTGAAATAATGCAACGGAATATATCGCGCCCCGTTCCACCAGTGGCAAATAACCCTTTAAGGTCCTCGTGATTAGACTTGAAAATTGATGAATATATCAAAACGCCTAACACAGCTTTGAACCTAACAATGCACAGCTTTTTGAAATATTGTCTATTGGGTTCACAAAACCGCTGACGAACCTGAGATAATTTTTCATTTGTACGAAGCAGAATTTTTTCAAGTATCTTGTCAGTGAAGAAATTCCAAGCCGAAAAATGGGTACAATACTGCCCAATTCCTTTGGCAGAACCGGTTATTCCCGGAAGATGAGTAATAATGTTGTGGCATCTTGTACGAACATTTTGATTTAGAGCATCTGCCGACCATTTAAACTTGTTCTTGCCGTAATAGCTTTTAGGCCTTTTTTTTCCTCTTTGTAATAGGCGGTTCCTCATCATCATCCGAAGATGGATTATGTAGTTTTGATTGAGCAGTAACACTCACGTTTTCATTACTGGACAGCTCTTCTTCCGAACTACTTTCGTGAACACATTGAAAATCGGGCGCATCATCTTCATTTCCGCTAAAATCATTTTCAATGTCGTCTAAAGCACCTTTAGCCCACTCTTCAAAACGCGGATCATCCGATTTCATTTTATTTATCGATAAAAAAGAAACCACGACAAAATTGACGATTTAAATTTTACGAAGTATCTATTTGGTGAGTTGGGGTTTAATGCACCCCAAATTTTAATAAAACAAAAATATTGAAACTCTACACCACAATTTTGACACACACGTGCTATTAAAGTGGCTAGCGTAGACTGACTGAAAGCTACAATTAAAGGCGTAGCTCTCCCACCATCTATAATTGCGCGGTAACGAATCTATGTTTTGCTGGGGTTTGAGTAACCCCTCCTCACCAGGTACGGGTTAAAAATCTTGTTAAAAAAATATCAAAATGTAATTAATAAGTTAAACATTTATTAAAACGTTTAAAATAGTATTTTTTTAAAAACGTATTCTTGATAGATGCTACAAGATGTAAATGCAGCACGGAAACAAAAATTTTCTTAGCAAAACTACTGATTACGCTTTCTAAGAGTATAGGTTATGCTAAGCCAAATGTGTTTAATAGAAGGGATTATGCCTACTATTTTCATTATTTTAGAAATGCTTGTTTTAAATCCAGTTTGTCAAAATTTTAAAAAAATGTGCAAAATAAGGAATAACTAACGATTATACGCTGAGTAGTAAATGTGACATTTAATACTTTGCGAAACGTCAAGTTGTGTGGGTTTACGAACGACAATGTGGCTTCCACATCTTGTTTTAGCTCAAAGAAAGATCAGGAAAAAGATTTAAAAGTCTGAGTGTTCAACTACGACAAAGTCTAAGCCGAAAGTCGATTATAATCGTAACCAAAAAACTGCGAAAGATTATATAAAGGTTATATAAAGAAATAACTTGTTCAATTCGAATCTGTTATAAAAATTTTTGCTAAATATGCAACAGAAACAACACTATCACACTATTAATCTAATATTTAATATTGCTTTGATCTAATGCCCCGGGAAAATTGGCGCTGCACTTAACCTATGGGTACCCGGATACTTTTAGATCGTAAAAACAAAATATATCTTTTTGCAGACGTCACATAGTTGAATCGGCAAGCGGATAGCAGGTTTTCATGTGCTAATTATAACCTAAAATTAAAAAAGCGACAAAATGGTTAAGAACTAGAATGGTAAACACCGTTTTGATTTATCTAAAATTAAAAGAAAAAAAATGTAACACGAATATGTTTTTATTTTATCATAGACGTTAAAAAAAAGCTAAGTAAATTTACATAAATGTGATCAATTACTAATATGTAGGTAAAAATCACAGTAATTTTTTATAAAAGCCCTGTTCAGTTGAGCAACAGGTGGTTCATAAAATTAAACTTGTCGGCCTAATTTGTACATTTTAAATGAACAGATTGACATTAGTAAATATAATACCAATATGCAATATCTTGATAATTTAGGGAACCCTATTACAATATTATGTTACACAAAAAAAATATATTATTAATTGGGTTAACAACCTGATATATACGTAAGTCGTACCAGCAAACAACATAGATAAAAAAACAGAATAGAAAATACAATATTTACAATTTTTTTTCTTTCGAATCATGTGGCTAACTAACGGGACTTTCTCCAAAATTTTTAAAAATTTTCTGAAACAAGCAATTACATACATATGGCGTTATCACAAAAAAGTTTCCTTTGGTTTATACAATCTATAAAAAAAATCTAGATGCGCTAAGTTTTTCACAAATTATTATCGATATTTTAGTCAGTGGGCTTTTTAATACGGTTACAAGTGTACTAGTTAATAGGTACAAATCGATATCCATAAGCAAAAAGATGTAACATTCTTTTCATTACATTAAAAGTTGTGTCATCATAGAAATTTTTCCCATATCATTTAACAGCTGTTAATATCTCCAAATTAATGGAATGCGTGTGGGTATCCAAGATTTGCTATTGGCAATTATGACAAAATCAAATGAAATTACAAAAATTGAATCAATTCTTGCCCCAGAAAGACTTTAACATAAGCTTGCTGCTGCCCATTTATAACGTGGATGTGTTTGAATATTTAAAGCTGAAAGTGTTGCCAGACGTGTATGTTAAATCATTACCGTAACACAGACAATGAAAGAATGGTTTTATTCCAGTTGACAACCACTACTCTCGATGTTGCAAAAAGTGGACGAAACTTATATGGTACGCAAATCACACCAAAACACTAACATATTCTGAGACATCTCTACAAATTTCAATTTCTATATCATAAGCTTATAGTTTAAAAAATGTATAATTGATATCGTACTTTAGTTTAATTTTGTAAGAATCATGTTACATCTATTATTGGGGGTACCGATGTACCCTAATTGTAATATGTCGTTTTAATTGTTTTCTGTGTTACACAGAAATCATAATCTAGAAATAAGAAACAATAATTGCAATATTTATCTGTTACATAATTATAAACACTGTACCGTATTGTTCATTACTGTCTACGTACAAATTCTAGACATTGAGTCGGAAGGAGGGAAATGTCTGATAATTACATAAGGAAATTTTGCAATATTGGCAACCGTATACTTTTATCTTACCCGTTTTATTCTTTTCTAGTGTACTGAATGTTGAAACATAAGGTAGAAGAATTTGTTTTGTAAGTATCTGCTTTACTGCATTTTTTAAATAATATCTATTAATAATTTTTTGCTTTGTTCAATTAGAGATGGAATTCAAACGTCATATCCAAACTGTTTTTTGCCATCGGTCATTTTTATTTCCTAATGTCGGATTATTTTCTGTGTATATAACGTATGCCGCTAAAGATGATATATCCATGATGGTATAGAAAGACTAACCTTTGTACTATTATAATATTTTGTTTCTCTTGTTTCTGATTTCTAAAGTCTTACCTATGAAGTGCATACGAAACAATACAAAAACTATCTTGTGTTTTTTAGCATGTATGAGCATAATGTAGCGTCAGTCAGAAAGCAAACCTAGTAGAATAAATTTTCCTATCTTTCGATTGTATTGATTGAATCAATATTTACTGTCTTTTTTATTGTTGCTCTTTCTTTAATTTTTATTTACATCAACTTTGAAAGCAAATCTCGTTGTCTGGTAATGTTCCTAAGGTTACAAGACTGATTAAATATCACCTTCAGAAGTTTTTTGTTTACGTTTTATTCTACGACATAGATCTTTTATTTTACGTGATGGTTGTACTATATCTTTTTATATTCTATATGCTTTTCCGCTATTTCGAGATTGCTTGATTGCATTTGTTTTCCACATAATTGGATTACATTTTTTTGCGACATAATCTTTTTTGGGATTTCCTTTTCAGAAAGTTCTTGATCTGACAAAATATATTCATGATCATTTTCATCGTTATCGGAAACATATGGGCCAGACTCAGAGGATGACAAATACATATTATTTTTAACTAACTTTATACTAGACATACTACTTTTAAATGTACTAGGATGAGCTACATTATTTGTTTTCAGTGTTTTACAACAAGTACTACACTTAGTACTATTGGATGGGCCAGTGTTGCTTATTTTTTTCAAAATTATTTCTCGAGCTGTATAAAGCGATGTCTGTTCAAAATAACTATAATTACGTTATGTTAAGGTTTCCTCTAAAAGTAGGTATCTCGGTCATTCCAAATTGGCTCAATCCATTAATTTTGTAGCATACTTTGGAGGTAGCGCTTTATGGTAGGTTTTACCTAAAACAACGTTGTCATACCAAAATTATTGGTACCTATGGTCTTACCGTCTGGTTCTAAATTAACATGTGCTATTACTTCAACTGCATTTTTTGTAAGTACAAGCTTTTTTATGTTTGTTAAAATTATAACATTATCTGAAATAATAGTAATAGCAGCAAACGTAGTAATTATCTTACCTTGACATTCAATTTCCTTTGCTTGAAATAATTAAAAAGTATTTTTGCATTTTGTATTTATGTTTAATTATTTTTTGTTCAACTCATATAAAACAACAAAACAATACTGTCCTCAAATAGTTACTTTATGTGCACCAAAAAGTTGTGTAGAACTAGTCTATGTCTACTTACGTGATGGAGATAAAATATACTGAAGGCCGAGTTGGTAGGTAGACTGATTTTACCTGGTAGGAAACGCTAGCGTGACAATGGATACTTTTGCATCAAATGTAAGACTACTTTGACTATCACATGCACATAAAACCTGAAAATAGCCAAGAATGGACTTTAGACTTGCTTTGTCTTTTTTCTTGAATAGTGTTATTAGTACAGCTTTGTTTCAATTTTCAAATATATCCTGTTTTTCTTTACATATGTTGTATAGCAGTTTCAGCTTTGGAATCTCTTCTAATCCTACATTGACAAATCTCTCTCAACGATTCCTATTATTTCTGTTCTGTTTTTTGTTTCTCTGCTATTGTTAATTTTTAGCGCCAAAGTTTTTTTTTCCGCTCGGGCATTTTATATTTTTGTTTTTTCTATTACATTCTTACCATGAGTCTATATTTCTTCTCAAGATTTTTCTGAATTTTGGATTCTCTTTGTGCTTGTCTATGTTGCTCTGTTACATACTATTTTGTGCAATTTTTTGTTTGTTTCTTCAGGTTTCCTTTGATATTTTAGTTTCTTGGGTTGTTTTTTTTTTGCAATTTTTAGTAAAGCTTTAGTTATTGTTCTTTTGAGGTTTTTGTTATTTTGTTAAGGTATTCATCGCTTTATGATTAGTTAAAATATTGTAGTTTTTCTTTACAAGTTTTTTTGTTTTTTTGTAGTTTTTCTATGTCTATTAAAATGTTAGTTTTTTATTTGTATTTATTTATTTGTGTATTTTAAATAGTTGTTTGTGCATGAATAAATTTGTGGTTGGGCCTGCGGTGAATGCATTTGGCGTTGTGAAATTCTGTATTATGTCTTTAAATGATGATAAAATAAAGTCAATTTCGTTTTAAGTGTTTCCTTTAAGGTTAATCTACGTTCATTTTCTTTAGTGGTGGTTTTTTGTTCAAAATGGCTTCCATTTTTTGTTTTTCTAGAAAATTCATAACCATGTCTCTTCTTGGGTTCCGTACGGCAAGATCATATTTTCTTATATATTCTTAAGTTTGTTCTAGTCTTTGCTCTAATACGGCGTTGCAACTCCTATGATTATGTTTTCTTTACATTGGTTTCCTTTTGTAGTTCTTTCTGTCTTTGTATAAGAGTTCTATTTTGGCGTCGTTATGCGCTGACGTCGGTGCATATATTTGTATCAATGTAATTTTTGTTTTATTAGTGATTTTAATTGTTATATATGGAGTTTATCTAAAACTCTTGTCATGCATTCTACGTAAAGTAGCAGTTTTTAGCAACAAAGCCTGTACTTCTATAACTTTCTTTGTTGTGTCCCATGCAGAAAAGAGTATTTCGTGTTTCAATATAACCCAGATATGCCTGAAAACTTTTTTTCGTATTTTTTTTCAATTTTTTAGTATATTGCTAATAATGTGGCTAGTTTTACATAAAAATTGTAATTTTTAAAAAATTATATGTTTTTGTTTTAAATAATGGGCGTTCGTTTAAACGTACAGTAGGCATACACGTACACTTATGCCAATAAAAATTCTTGCGATTCCTTTCGCACGGAAATCAAGAAAAAAGCAATAATTTTTTGTAAATTTTATTACAAGTGAATTAGAAATAGAATGTATACATAAGAAATTGAATAATATTATTATTCAGTTTATTTTGGTGTATGGTATGGAATAAAACATTTTATGTGCAAGGCAACTTTACACTTTGAGCAAATAACAGTAACTGCTTTGTGGCATACTCGGCAACGTGTTGGCTTTTCTTGAGTACTAACTAGATGATCCACTCTATCAAACCTGGAATCTATATTTTTTAGAAATGAAGGTCTAGATCTTTTGCGTTTGTTTCCAAAAGAATTACTTTCAAGAAGGAAATTGGCTACTCTTCTTCGAAATGTTAGGTGATCTAGCTTTCCATTTTCGACTTTCTTGTGTAGCACCCATGCATTTTGTGCAGCTAAATCAAGAATGTGGACGAATAAAGGAAAATTCCACTTTTTGCCTCTCACTGAAGTTCGATAAAGGCTTATATTCTGGTCACTGCGGTCGACGCCACCCATATATTTGTTATACATTTTTATAATTTGAGGCTGTTCCACATTTATACGCTTCTTTTCGGCAACTAAGTAACGGAATACTAAGTCGGTTGGTTGTATTCCTACACAATTCGAAATAACATTTACAATGTTGTTGTCATTCCAATTTGCAATAATAATCGAACGATTATTTGTCGTTCTAAAATCCCATTGTCCTCTTTTTGTCTTCTTAAAAACTTTGTTAGAAGGCAATGGACACTTTGATCTTCTATTTTCACGTAGGGTTCCTGTTGCTTTTATTTGTTTGCGAGTCAGGTGTTCTATCAATGGTACAGTTGAGAAAAAATTATCAAAAAACAAATGATACGGTGCATTTATTTTTGAGCAAATGACATCAGCGTAGTTCAAAATCACTGAAGAACCCAATCCTAATTCATCATATTTTTTCATTTTAGATTTTGCGCTTTGATAGGGCTCAAACCAAACAATGTAGCCATAAGACGTAGTGTCTACCCATAATTTATACCCATAACGTACAGGTTTGCCTTTTATAAATTGCTTTCCCGGGTGTCTACCGAAATATGGCACCATTGCCTTATCGATGCTATGTTGCTCTACATGCGGTGCATTTTCTAAACAGTTTTTGTTCATCTTATCAAATAGAGGTCTTACTTTTGCAAAACAATCATTTTTATCTAATTCGTCATTATTGGAGCAATGAATGTTGGTCATAACATGTTCAAAGCGATCCTTGCTTATTGCACTTGAAATTAAGATGTTGTTAGAGTCATTTGAATTTTCCCAATACATCCTCCTTCTGCTGACCGTGCAATATCCGCTCACTAATAGCACACCTAAGAAACATTTCATTTCTTCGGATGTTATGTCTGCTTTCCTATTCCGCCTAGCAGCATATTGGTTGGTAAAATGAACCAGCATGTCAATTATATCTTCAGTAAAAAATTTGAAGAATAACTCTGGAGGTGAAGTTTCAAAAGCAGCGCTAGATATTGCATTCCATGTATTACAAATTTTACCACTGAAATCACTCTTTTCCCATTTATAGGTTCTATTATTCTTCCTTCTCATTTTTATAAATTCCGATAAAGGTAATTCATCACTTTCATCCCAAAAATCTTTAACATTATTATTTTTTGTCCTCGTCTACTAAATTTAGCTCATGACTAAAAAGTTCTGCTTCAGCTAACAATTGCGAGGCTGGTAAATTATTTATTGAAAGATCCTGTTCATCCCCGGAATCTTCATCAGTCAAATTGTCATTTGCATTTGTAGGCGGAAGTATAGCGATATCATGGCTAGCAGAAGTTCCATGAATATCTTCCTCTAATTCCGCAAGCAAATCATTCAACGTTAATCCACTGTAAAAAAATCTTTAATGTACTGATTTTTTTTACAAGAATATATTCAATATTATTTACAGCTATATGCCTACTGTACCTTACAACGTACAGCGATGTTTAGGGGGTGTTACAGAAGTAACTAATTGAAATATGGGTTCTAGACATAATTCGTATCAAACTTCAATTCATTATAAAATAATATAAAAAATGTTATGTATTTTGAAATAGACAATATACATTTTTTTACTCACTCTTTTAGTCGTATATCAATGTTAGTCGTCATTGCGAACTGTACAGCACCAATCACAACTACGTATTGTACATCAAATGAAGAATAACTGTTGTTTTAGCGAAATAAAACAAGAATAATATGTTCTCTTCAGATAATTAAGTGATTGCCATCTGTTGACAGATTATTGAATTGTCAATATTGACTGTTAATTAGAAGTCTGCATGGTGTACGTTAAAACGAACACTAGGCATATCTGGGATAAATAAACCTTCTTTTTGTCTTTAGACTTCTGATACACTAACTAAATCTATTTTATTTTATTTCTTTCATTCTCTCGATTGTAAAGTTGTGCTTCATTTCTCATGGTTTTGGTGTTGTATGTCACAATTACGGGTTCAGTATGTTGCTTTGCCAATTTCTTGCTTAGAAAATGCTGACAACAATCTTGTGTCAAACTGGTTGCAACCAAATATTTTAAAAAAATATTAAGATTTATTCATGTTGCTTACAACTTTAGCGCAAAATGATAAAAATTCATAGTTGTGACCATTCTAGAATAATTTTTTGATACAATATGCACTAATAAGTCGTTGCGTATTAATTGAAAAATCAATGGTTCCTTATTTTGAGCATAATGAATACAAACAGTTTATCCGATAATTTTTTCGAGTTCGTAAAAATACTGCTTAAATTTTGACATTTTACCCGATAGGAAAAATTAAAAAAAACATTGTTAACAAGCTAGTTTAAGACAGTTAGTTTAATTAAACTTTAGGAAACTGCTATAAAGAAAATTAAAAAATAATTTTTTATTTTATTTATTAAAATATTTTGTAGTAAAATTATTCTTATCCAATACTTAATTAATTTGGCAAGCAAACAAACACAAACATTTTTTTAACTTTTACATTAAATAAATGTAGAAATACAAGTTTGAGCTTAAATAGTACAAAAAGTCAGATATTGGAATTAATGTGTATACGAATTTTTGTTTAACAAAATTTCATAGTAAATCAAAAGTTAGACAAGTAATAAAATGGTTGCAATTTTATATGTTTGTAATTATACAAAAACATTATTTTTTTAAATTAAAATAAAATTTCAAAAAACGTAATTAATTAGTAAACAATAACCTTGCAAAAGTTTTATAATTTTCTACATTAGCAATTAATTTTTAAGTGCTTTTTTACATAGCAACTGCAATAATCATAAATATAATTTTAGTAACAAATTATTAACAAACCAAATGTAATACATAAATAATTTCAATTGGTATAGACATACTACACCGCTTCACTTAAATCAAGAAATTAACACCGTGCAATAGGTTTAATAAATCACACGAGTTTAAAATGTTGCCAGAAAATTATAATGTTATAAATAACAAATATAATTCGTAAACACATTAATAAACAATATACGTTTTGGTAACTTTTTCTCTTAGTAATAATTGTTAAATAGTTATATTACACCTTCAGATAGAAGAGGCCTGAAGGTGTAATACAACTACTTAATATACGTTTCCCTGAATGTAAACATTATTCAAATAGTTAGTTCCTACGCTAAAGTATTTGGCGATACTACTTCAAAACGCACATTCACTAGTCTTGCACAACAACAAAAATGAAAATAGCACAAAAATGTACAAATACAAATTCAAACTACAAAAAATAACAATCGTGTTTTATAAAACCAATTCTCAGCAATGTTAAAACATAAAATACAACTAGGTATTACGTAAATGCTACATCCGTCTAAAATCAAAACAATAGTTTGATTTCAACAAATCTACGTGTATTGCTGTCTGCAAGCAAACGGATAAAATAATTTGAAGGTTACTAGATAGAGACTCGTTGCTTATCACACTTTATGCGGACAAGTTTCAGTAGTGCAACTTTCTATCTAAGAAAGCTCGTTTAAATGTAAAACCGTATTGCGTTTTAGATTGCACTGTCTACAATGTCAATGCTTACATTCAGCTTCTCTAAGGCAGCTTCCATGTATTTATAAATTGTTTTAATAAATGTTTTTTAATAATAAACTGAATAAGCTGGATTAAAACACAATCTTAAAATAAACACCCGTTTTTGAAAATACAATTATTGAGAAATAGTGTCTTAAGTTGTGTGTTTAGAGCTTCTTAAGTGCCGTGCATCTCTTGCCAATAAAATGTAATAAACTGTCTAGTGTTTTTGTCCTTTTCTTAATTTATACACATTTAGTTCATTTATTTATTCGCGTTCATGCTAATCTAGTTTCAATTTTGATTTTAGTGTCTTTTTTTACAAATTAAAAACTATTTCTTAAAAAAATTATATTTAAAATTAACTGTAGGTAAACTAATGTAAAACATTATACCAATTGTTTTAAAAAAAAATTCAGGAAGTTCAACTACAACCAAATAATAGTATATTATATATCAAGGTTGAGAAGTGCATTATTATAACCTAAGCGATAGATTATATCGCAAGACGCGAAGCGTCGAGGGATATAAATCGCGCAGGTTATAATGAACTTCTCAACCGTGTTATATATACAATTTTTTCCACTACTAAAATTATTAAAACCTTTCTACCTGCTACTAAATCAAATTTAAAATTTAAGATATTAATTTCAAATTAAAAATCAAGTCAGTGATTTTGACAGTTGTCATTAGTTTAATAGAATTAATTTTGACGTAATTCATAATTGTGATTTAAAACACAAAAATAAACAGATAACGTAAGTTTTTATTGCTAAAGTTGTTTAAATTGTTTCAAAACATTATTATTTTAAGCATTGATTATATCTAAAACATATTTAACTCAATAATATTCACATTTAATTAAGCGCGAACTTCAAATAACTTACTTTTTAAAATCAAATTAATTTATTAATTGAGCGATTTGAAAACTTAAATTAGCATTAAATAAAATCTCTTGCTCTTGGTACCCAGTTTCCTAAACTTTTTTTCTTTGAAACTGTTATAGTATTATCAGAAAATGTAAATATGTTCATTATTAACTACTAGTTAATAATGAAATATTATTTACCTGCGCTTAAAAAAATACAACTTCACGGCCTTCTATTATACGTAATAATGCAAGCGTATACAACTAGTAGTGGCAAAAAAATTTTATATAATTTGTGTAATTAATTATAACTTTAAAAACAAAAATATTTTTATTTGATAAACATTAATTAACCCAATATAAGTTATTAATGTGACATAAAAAACTGACTTGGCCATAATTTAAAAAAGTTTTACACAATACTGCAGACGCATCTAATATTAGTGATATTGTACACATTGATGACATAATTTGAATGTCTGATAAATACACTCATGAAAATATGTACTAAATTTAGTAAATAACTTGAATTTGTTGATATTTGTGTTGAAACGAATATACCTATATTTCAATACCTAAATTATTATTGTGATTGCAGTTAACAAAAATCACAACTGGAAACCACAAATTGAAATTTTAGTAAAGTAAATACTCAAAAATAACTATAACGTGGATTAAAATTGTTCTGTTTAAAGTAACCTACAGCTTGTATATAATTGTTTTGTAATTCTTTAATTACAAAAAATATCTTGAAAACAGATACTTAAAAAAATAAAACTACATAAGTTTAGAAGATTATGAAAAATTTAACTTTTCAAAAGAAACATTTTTTTTTCAAAGACGATTTTAAACTATTTAGTTTTTAAATGCATGTTTTTTATTACAAACAAATTTAAAAACAAGATTAAACAAAAAGACAAGAAAAAATAAGAATTAGGTGAAAGTGACTAATAACTTAATTTTAAATTAATAAAATAGTTTTTGGGTAAATGGTGTAATATATTTATTATAAACTCACAAGCTTTCTAGCTTTCTTTTCTTTCTTCAGGTGACAATTAATAAAATGACAATTATAAAACTAAGGTAACTAGAAAAAACAAATGTTCGAAAAACTTGTTAAATGTTATAAATTGTTTTAGCTACAGCATTGGCTCGAGGTCTAAAGAAAAACCACTATTAAAAACTCTAGACGTAGTATATAGTGTGTTTGATGGATAAAGTAATAATCGGAAAATAACAGGTAACCAAGTGTCAGATAACTCATAACTATTGTCCTTGTTAAAGTTGTTGAGTACTTTAATAATTTCAACCGCTTCTCTGACCTTTCTTGAACGCCAGTTTTTGGTTTTAGCAATCGTTACAGTTTTTTCAAAGTTTATAATGTGTGAACTGTTTAGCGCATGTTGTTACATGCAAAAGATGGAACTATGTCACTGCCTGAAATGAGGTAACACAAATGATGGGTGCCGCTGCTCAGTGGAGACGGGTTGGGTTATATTTAAAAGTTTCTTGATTGAATTGGATCAACTTGACGAAAAACACAAAATCGAAAAGTAATAATGTCGAAATCAAAGGGCGCCAGGAAGGAGTAAAGCTTAATGGACTTCTGGCCCTTGCCAACCACAAGCCCGCTCCTGAAGGATACACTCTGAACGGACTTACCTTAGCAGAGTGTATCTCACTAAAATCTAAAATAATCTAATAAAATAACACACGCGGAAGCCGACGGAATTAAAAGCTCTTTACATTTAACAATTTAACATTTATTTGAACACAAAAAAAATGAATAAAATAAAATAATAATGTTATTGAAATTAACAAAATTAATCACACAAAACAGAAACAAAGAACGCAAAATGAATGTTTGAATAAATGCACAATACAAAACAAAATACAAAATAAGAAAAATTTAAAGAAACAAAACAAAATAATAAAAAAAATAATATTGGTAAACCTTAATTACCAAAACAAAACAAAAATCACGGCCGTGTGCGCGTCGAAATTAATTAATTAATTATAAAATCAAATAAACTTAATTAACTTAAATCTAATATAGAACGTGAATCGAGAACTAATTCGGTACCGTTTAACAAGTTTTAGCTCGGGATTAAGTCACCGTTCCGACAAATACGGACAATAATTAGTTACCTTATTGGTTTTGTTTCAATTCGAGACACTTATAAATTTTACTTGAAAGTCAAAGCTTTTAACAATTAATCGCGTAAACAAAAATTTCACATTTCAATAGATGGTACAAAATAAATACCTTGAATTGTTTGAAGTCGAGCTTTTGGTTAGCGTAGGCCAGCTGTCGTCGTCCGGAACCTCAATAGGGTACCAAATCCAGGTGAGTATTTTACCAACGGAAGATTTATTATGATCCGCCCCCAAGGCGAAAGAGATGAGAATGCGAAACAAACTCACGCACAAATTCACTTAACGATACATGCTAAATTAATTCGGAAAACAGTGATCTCAATGAACCGTAATTACGAAAAGGAAAGTTTTGTCTTCCAAAGGTGAATTATCACCCGCGATAACTACATTTTGAACGACTGTCAACCAACTAACTTCGGACTCTCCTCATTTACCAAAATCACATCTATATATCAACTTTTTAGACTACCCTTTCCACAAAGGCTGTGTTCGAAACTTCAAGAAAGAAAACAATCTCATTAAGAAGTGCGATAAAGAGGCAATCAGTCCCCATTACGTCATATTCATAGCATTTGGACACGGCATTTGGCTTATACGTAAAAATGTCAAATTGACAAAATATTATATTACAAGAATTTAAACTGCCTAATAAATTAAGATAATGACTTAATTTTTCCACGTAATCTAAACGATTGACACAAAGAAATCAAAGTACGACTGTACTGAGAATGCACTTGAACAAAGAACTTTTGAACCAATTTAAAATAAACAAACGGCGAAAATATATTTAATTACGATTATATCTCAGAAGGGAAACATAAATTACAACTGGAATTCTCAACAAACCAAGTGAAATGCTCAATAAACAAAATCGCGAAATCAGATGATTCACGGCGTAACAAAATACAAAACTTTATCAACAATTTAAATTGTAACTTTGAATTTGAAAACGTAAAATAACTTATTAAACTCAATCTAAAATCCTATTAAAACAAATTCAAAATACATTAAATGAATAGCGTCAATCCAATTACTGTGTCTGTTACCAAAAATTACTCAAACAACCAATCGTTTTTAAACGATGGTTACACAGAACTAAGCAATCACTAAAATAGAAGAAAATTCAGCCAACTAAATCTGAATACGGGGTCTTACATAAAAGATTCACGACTAAATTTCAACGCCGGTTACAATGTTCGGCAATAGCAAATTTAGAAGGTTGAAGTAAACGAAGATGTCTTTTGTGTTTTTTTAACCTAATTTCAGTAGTTCTACCAGTTTCTCCAATATATACCTTGCCACAAGCGCATGGAACTTGATACACTCCAGAGGTATTATGTGGAGTTTTATCCTTTACCGGATTCAACAAATTTTTTATTTTTGTGGTAGTATTGTAAGCAACTTTAATATCATGTTTCTTCAGTATTCTTCCAATTTTGTCACTTATATTGACAACTAAAGGTAGAAATAAGCTACTTCTAGAGTCTTTAATGGTGGTTTTTCTTTAAACCTTGAGCAAATGCTGTAGCTAAAAGAACTTACAACATTTATCAAGTTTTCCGAACATTTGTTTTTCTAGTTACTTCAGTTTTATAATTGTCATTTTATTAATTGTCACCTGAAGAAGAACGTAGATAACGTTCGAAAGTTTGTGAATTTTTAATAAATATATTACACCATTTACCCAAAAACTATTTTATTGTTTCATGGAGAAAATTTTGTATCTAAAATTAATTTCAAATTAATAAAAAAAAAGAAAATGTCTTCCTAATTTTTTTTTTGCAATAACGAGTATGTCGACCTGAGCTTAAATAGCAGTTTGGCAACGTCTTTGCATCTTTAGTAGAACAAAGCCACTCAAAACAAATCTAAAACGTATTTTTAGTGTCAAAAACCAAATTATTTTCATAACTTGTTGCAATAACATTTATAATACAAAACAAATTAATTTATTTTTATTAAAACAAAAAATAAATAACATTACAATAAAATTTTCGTTTTGAATTTTATAAAACGTAAATTGTGCAATTTATCAATAACGGTTTTTTGAGTTAACTTTTAAACATTTTAAAAAAGTTTTGTAGTAACACACGTGGGCAATTACAAGTTCAATATAGATTACAATAACCAAATATTTTTGATGCTTTTACCATCTTTAACTACACGAACATACATATATGTAAGAACGTCAAATAAACGTCTTCATCATTATTTACTGATAGAGAATCATATTTTTCTTTGTTAAGTAGCGACATCAGCAAACAACAATTTCTTTTTATTATAACTTTTTATAATCAAACCCAATGTGACAAAAGAAGTTTATTGAGTTATCTAGTACACTTCTGTAATTAATTTTTTAAACTAAAATCTTTGTTGCTGATAGCGTTTGGTCTAAGGTTAAAATCTTTTCAAGTACGATATACATTTAATAAAATACATGGAGTTTTTAAGATGCGTAAATCAAATTTGTCAAACTACTCCATTTGATCTTTGAAGACTTAAATATTTCCTGCTTAGTTTCTTTTTCTAATAACAATACTTATTATGTATGCATTATTACATCCTTTTAAATATACCTCATTTTCTTAAAAAAAACTTTGTTGGTTTCCAGTTACATGTAGGCTTACATACATGTAACATACAACAAGATAAATATTATTTTAGACTCCAGCAAGAAAAAAATTTTTTATCGTAAAGTTTTTAGACAATTTTACAAGTTTTTTATAATTTTGTTCTACAAGTTAAAAAAATGTAATAATTGTTTAGCATAAAAAAGTATTTTTTGCTTATTGAAATTTCAAACATTAAAAACGTACAAATGTGATATTTTAACTAAGCAATTCACAAGCAAACCGCCGTGGTGTAGAGTGTGTAATGGTCTCCCATTACGCCGATAATTTGTGTTTAAAATCCCGTAGCTACCACTTCTAAAAACTTGTGAACAACCACCGCCGCTTTAATTAATTTTAAAAACTAATAGTCATTAATTTTCAACTCTAACAAATACAACAAATGCCATTCAAGAACCAACATAAAACCATAGTTTTATTTTATTTTCCAAAATTGTTATTTTTGAACACCAAGGTGACACTCTCACAAAGAATCGTTAAGACATTTATTAAACGAATCCAATTTGTTTTGTTGTACGCAGACATTTTACGTTCTTATAGTAATTATATAATATTTTTGTGCCAAAACTTAAAGCGTTCACTGATTTGAAAAAACAAACTTATAACATCTGAAAAACGGATTTGTTTTACTAGAAATGCTGGTTATGAGATTAAAGTTTTCTTGCGGAATCTGTTTTCAGAGTTGTGGAAGCAAATTTCTTAATTGTTCCATTGATTGTGGTTAAGGATTATGATGATCTAAAGCTCTGCAACTAATTCCAAGGATGCTCTATGGGATTTAATTTAAACGATAGAGCAAGTAAAAGTAAATGAGAAATTTCATTGGTTTAAATTGCATCCATAATTGCTATGGCCAGGACTTACAGCAGCATGAAACTCTGGGAGAATGTTGTTAATCACTTGATTTAAGTATACTTCTAAATATATGATTCCCGAAATAACCAGCAAATTGGTACGGTCATCATAACAAATGCCTCCCCATACACAAACAGTGTCTCCTTTTTTTACTAATCGTCGGTGTTTTTGCACCAAAAGTTGTGTCCAGACACGCGTTCGATGACTATCTGTAAAACGACCATATCTCGATTTATCAGTGAACAGTACCAACTTTCACTCTTGTGTCCAACTGACATGCTCTCTTAATCGCCTATGTTTGCGAGTCAATAGTACACCTCTAAAAAGTCGCCTAGAACGTAAATTGACATCCCATAAACCTCTTTTGACAGTTGCAGCTGAAATTGCTGTTTCTGTAGCTTCTGCAAACCTCCAACTCAACATTCGACAAGTGCTCAAAGGTTCTCGGCGTGCAGAAATGGTGACATTCAGCAGAGGTAGTTATTAATGGGCGCCCAAGTCTAGGTCTTTCTTCAACAGATCCGGTTTCTTGGAAACGGTTTAAAAGTCTAGCAATGACACCACTGACAAAAAAAATAAGTTATTTTGTGATGACAAATATAATTATCAAAACCGTTTAGAAAAAGGACATACGTAAACAGATATTGATGCATGCATTACTATAAAAAGAAAATTAAAAAGTGTTAGTATCAATATACCTGTTGTTACTTAACTCAAACATAAGTCTTTTTTTTAACTATTCAATACTTTTTGCTATGTAACCGCAATTATACCTAACAAAAAAGCCGCCAACTTTACTGTAATTTTCCAAAGAGCGCTTCAATACAATCCTAATAATAGTATAAAAACTTACATTTTAAAAAAACTTAAAGAAGTTACCAGTTTGATTTAATAAACAAAATCTAATACCATTTGAGCAGTTGACATTTGTAAAATGAATCTGAATATACATAATAAAAAAAAATTGTCAAGCAAACAAAAATGTATTGTAGCTCAGCAATCTTGTTACTTGAAAAAAATAATACTGAAGAAGGAAACAGTTTTTTTAATGTATAAACCAGTAATTTGGAGTAGTATAACAACTGATTGTTTTTGTAATAATTATCTTATAACCAAAGTACAAAGTGTTTATGATTACATTTTAAACAAGGTAGCGACACTATAAAAAGGTATTGTACAATCAGGCATGTTCGGAAAGAAGATCTTGGATTTTTGTAACTATCGATAAATGCCAAGAAATAATTGATCTCTTCTGAATTGTCATGTAGTTTAGATAACTTATACATGTTAATAAATACAAACTTCTATAATTTGAACATGTAGTTATTTTAAATACAGCAATTTTGTTATTTGAGTAATCTGATTACTTAACTTGTCAAACGCGCAAATTTCAATAATTACTGTAAAATTTCTAAACAATCGATTAAAAATTTTTATAATCATAACTCCTTTATAACGCTGCTCAAGCAAAAGTTCAATCAATTTATTACTGTTGACGTTTCTGTCCGATCAAAAGAAAACTAGTATTGAAGTTGCAAATTAGGTGCATTGATATATTTCAATTACTTTTAACTTAGTTTTTCTAAAATCTATTTACATTTAATTACAACAAAGTCACCACTAAATACCAACGTTTGCAAACATAACTGAAAATATTTAATTTACAAAACAAACTCGTTTTACCCTATACGTTCTGTTAAAACTAATGCAATAGCATCTACATGGTCCTAAAAGATTTCGTTTTTTGTCTTTATATTTGTGATGCACGGAATATTTGTACAAGTCTTCTAAATTACGCTTTTATAATTTACTATCTTGTACGGTAATAACTTTGACTTATACGAAAATGACTTTGACCTGTACATAGTAAAATTGGTCAAACACAATCCACAACGTTGCCTAATTGCAAATAAATATACAATATTTCATATTATCTGTTAGTTGTAATAAGATAAGTTAAGTTTAGTTTTTGGTAACACTGTATGTATCCTTACTAAAAATCCTTTGACATTACTTAAAATTCAAAACATTTAATTAAAAAATTCTTAGTTTTTAGAAAACAAATAGTTTAGCTGTCAGTGTAAATCTTTTCTTTCACGAATAGCAACGCAACATGATTTTTTTTACCACTCGTACTTAGAAAGTCTTAAGAAAAACCTAAAAGTTAACTTCGTTATCAAAACAAGAAATTCGCAAAATAAACTTTATATACTGAAAATTTTACAATTTATTAAACTCAAGAATCAAAACAAAATTATTTAGTTACTATAACAAAATACATTATAAAAAATTTGGTAAGCAGTTTTGATAATATTTATTTAAATACGTAAAATTTAAAAGAAGAAAAAAGTATTCAACAATCACATAAACAGTCTAAATTTTTATGAATTAAAATTTAAAGCAATCACACGATAAGAGTATCGTAAACAAAATTTGAAAGCGTTTGACACTGTTTAAATCTGAATCGAACTGTTAGGCGATGAGTCCGACAGTAAACAGAATAATTTTAAAATTAAATACTTTAAAGGACAGACAAAGTCAAATTGCGTTTGAAAAATATTCCAACGAGAATAAAAAATCAAATTTTATTTACAAGCTGTTGAGTTACTAATATTTATTAACAACTACAAAAAATAGTACAATTGTATCAATGTTTAATTACTAACAAGCTTTAATTAATTATTATAAAATGTTTTTATACACTAAATCGTTATTAGATGGTAGCGTTGTTTTCTCATTACGCTTAATAAATTAAAAAGCTTATTTTCATGGTAAGTTATAATTCCTTAGTGTATTGTCATTAGTAATAATTAGCTTTACTGTATAATGATAAAAATAAAATTACGAAAACGTTATATTTTTACTGTTTTACTAAAATTAACATAAATTTTTGGAAAAATTTAACTTCATTGTCAACAATAAAGAAAACAAAACAATAATTTTCTTTCATTTAAAAGTAATTATTATTATCAACGTATTTATTAAATAGCGTTTTACATTTTACTCAGTTACAATTAATATCAATAAAAGTATAGACTTATTTTAATTATGCGGTAGTTTTATATATTTTTAATTTTTATAGCATTGTAGTACCGTCACGTGTTAGTTTCAAGAAATCCTGTAATGATTGCTAATCACTACCTTCAGGAATTATTCTTTTAATGATCGATAACTACTAAATGCAAGAGCTCATCATTGCTTACTAAATGCAAACATAGTTACTGTCATCTATTAAATGAGAAATTTAAATTTATAATGTTTTTTGTTAGTAAAATATCTTAAAGATTTAGCAACATACCTGTCCGGCCTAGAAATTTAATTTAAATTTTGTATAAAATTAGAATTGTGTCGTAATATTCAAATGCATGTATACTTATTGCTCTATTTTATAACTTTTTATAAAATGTTTATAAGTACTAGGGCCAGCGGTGTTGTAAAAATGTAAGTACTCTTTTTCTGTATATCAAAAGTTTAGTGTCTATTGTATGTGCGACGATCAAATATACGCTTGTTTTTCAATTTCTATATACACTCATATTTGTTAACATGCAAATTTTAACTTAATTTAATTAATTCAATTTAATTTTGTTGCCATAATTCCTTAGTTGTACAAGGTGTTGCATAACTAAATAATTAAATATACCTAAAACTAAAATTATTATTGATATTGTTTTACGAATAATTATTCTCTATTATAACTTGTCGTTTAGATAAATGCAGTTTCTGTTACTTTGGTTGTGTTCTAATTATTTTTTTTAAATTGTTGTTAGGTGAAAACAAGTACTTAAAAATTCTTTCCTTGTTTTGGCGTTTTAAATGCAAATTATAATTGGCACATCAAAAACAGGTTAAATTCTGTTAGTTATTTTATCTACCCCACTTTCCTAAATTTTGAGCTACGGTTGCTTTTCTTTGCTGTAGATTAATCTATAGGTATTTTAATGCACTTCAGCCGAGTGCTTTTATCGTAACCAAATATCTTTCTTTTTACAAACGTCACATATTCTTGTGATTTTATGTCCCAAGTTTTAATTTACACATAATTTTTTTGTATTGTACAATTAAGTTTACATAATTTAAATAATTAAAACAATAATTACAGTTTTTTCATATTATATAACTATAAACACTATACTATATTACTCGTTACTGTCTAAGTACAAATTCCAAGCATTCTATATGAGCTAATTACATACGAAATTTTTGTAAGATAATTTTGTCTTTTGCGCTTCTGTTGTTAGTACTAGAACATCTGAGACAAATTTGGCATAAACTAGTTATTTTCATTTTTATTGCAATAAAAATTAAAACATGCGGTAGAATAAGTATCTGTATGTTACGTGTCATTACTTATTGATTGTCTAAAAACCGTAATTATAACTTGCGAACCCCATTAGATAAGATAGTATCAGATTATTTGGTACTTACGGGAAAAAATTGCTTCCGTGGTCACGTTTTTTGTTTCGTAATTGTATTTAATTTCTATTCATTTATTCAACCTTAAACATTGTTAATTTGGTTATACTGTATAACATATATTAAGTTTTAGCTACCAAAAATTTATTTGAAGATCATAATTAATAATCAGTCGAAGTTAGAAAACGCCTTCACCTTTATGTAATAAAATTGTTTGTGTACGCTGACTGTATTCCAATCAAGTTTTTTAATTGTTTTAAAAGATAGTCAAGCCGAGATTTTGGCAAACCCACGTCGTTGCATGTAAGCTTATATAATTCGCAGATCTCGCGAATAACTTCGGATGTAGCTGCTATTAGTTACTTGCTTTAAAGAACTTCGGTGGAGTAAGTTTTTCAATTTATACTCATTTAAATGTCTTTTAATTATTTTTTGTAATTACTAATTTGTTTGCGGCTGCATGTAAACATTAAAATTTAATCGGTTTTGCGTTATAAGTTTACGGTGAAATTGGTAGTGTTGGATTGAAATTTGATGACCGTGTTAGCTTATGTAAGAGGTAGTTTTTCTGTTTTACTTGTTATTAAATTTGGTAAAGTACTAGTATATCAAGATAACAGTAAATGTTATTTTTTAACAAAATTGTATACGTTTGTTCCGTTTTCTCGTTGAACGTAATTTTTTTGTTTTTTCTAATCTCTTCGTTACCGGGTTTAGACGTACTTTTGGTGTCTCCTACCCGAGAAACTTGGTAATACAAGGAGTGGCGCAATTTTTTTTTTTTTTAATTGTCGTTTTTTCAACCACGTCCAAAGTTGCAAACATACTTTACTGCAGGTTTTACAAAATAACATCTATTAAAATAGCATTATTGATTTGTTGAATCACAGATTTAGCACAAATGTCATACCCAAACCCGTTTAAGAAGTTTTTCCGTCGGTCAGTTTAGTTTCCTAATGTTGGGTTATTTTTTGTTTGTATAACGTATCCAGTTAAACATGCCATATCAATGTGGTTATCAAAAAAAGTAAGCAGCTAATCATCCACCGAAGATCTTAAATATCCTTTTGAAGATGTTTTTATGTAAACTAAACGTTCTAATATTTAACTAGAGGTTATACGTAAGAACCTCATTAAAGTTGTGACTTCAACGGTTCAAGGCGGTTTGACGTACGAGGCAAATCGTAGTTCTTAATAGAATTTCATTTTATTATAAACAATTTAGTAATTAGATAGTATTTTAATGCTTATTTATGCTTGGTAGTGCACTAGTAGATAACCATTGTGTTGGCTTTGTTTTTTTTTGTTTGTTCGTAAGTTTGATTCAAACCAAGAAAAAAAAAGAATATTTATTATTTTTGCTTTAATTATTCGCTTGTTGCATGTGTAGTTGCTAACCATTTTAGGCTGGATGCGTCGATCATAGTTATGAGAAGGTTGAACCTAGCGAAGCTCGGTGAGTAAATTTTTTTTATATGTAGCAATTTGGTGTTTCTAATAAGTAGTAGAGAGTAATTTTTCTCTTCTTTCTTGTTTGTATAATTGCTTAGTTAGTGATTGAGTAAGGCTGATCATTTTTGTAGAGTAGTAGATTTTTTTATTTTATCAGGGCTGATTTTATGTAGGGCTCTTTTTAGACGCGTGAGAGAACTAGGTGCGGACAGGAACAAGGAGGGTGGTAGTCTCCTGCAGCCACTTTGTTTGCATACCTGGCGCCCATTATATAGGATTGGTTCACTTACGACTAGGTTGGAAAAAGAATCTCGACCACTTGCCGATCTGAGCAGTCGCAGTTGGCCATCGTCCGACCGAAGAACTCTCCGTTTCAGTCTTTATTTTTTTTTCTTTCTTTATTGTTATTATAGATGGATTACTTGGAAAAAAAAGTGAATGTGGCAAGTGCATAACGTAACATCACGTCAAAAAACCAACGGTGTAAAATAAAGTTTCTATCTTTTAATGATAATAATGATTGCGGTATGTAAGATCAATTTTTACCCAGTGTAAAGGACGTAAAAAATGTTTCAGTAATTACATTTAGTCTAGATTCTTTAAAAAATTAACACAAATCAATGACAGTTGTTTCTCCAATGTTACTTAGGCAAGTGTCGTTGCCAAGCACTTTTTTTCGTAAAAAAATTTTTAAGAAAATAATCTTTTCTTTGTAAATTGTCGTAACAATATTCCGCTATAACTGTAACAACGAGCTTAGTTTTATTAAGGCAATTATTGATTAAACACATAGTAACTGCATGTTTTAATTGTTGTATGCATTCGTAGTTTTTTATTACACACAGACTTGGAACTTTTACAAAATTGCTAAATGTGTTAAGGATAAAAAACGATAAATTATTAAAATTTATTAACACAGGTACAGAAATTATACAAGATATAGAAGGTTGCCAGAACGTGGTCGTGCGTTAAACAAAGGACGATTTAATACTAAAAAATGGTATGTTTTCTATTAAAAATTTTACATTTTCTTCTCTGCCTAAAGGAGAATTTAAAATTAGTTCCGTAAGCAAGGAGACAAAAAAAATTACTAGAAATTCTGAACGAATATAAAGATCGCATTAAATGCGACTGAACTAGGATAGGCTAAATTGACAGAAATTCAAATTCGTATTAAAAAAGACCAACCATTTTTTTACAAAACAGACAAGAGCACTATTAAAAAACTACGTACCAGTAACATTATACGAGAGTCTGATTCAGACTACTGTTTACCAGTGCTTCGATTTAAGTAAAAGAACGGCGAAAATCAGTAAAAGATAAACATCTTCTACCCAAAATAGATGATCAGATTAATCGACTACAAGGTGGTGTTAATATTACGAGCTTGGATCTTAAATTTGGCTACCACTAAATTCCAATATCAGATTTATCAAAACGGTATAGTACAATAAACTGTTCTACAATTTTTTTTAAAGTTTATGAATCAAATACTGCTATCCGCCAATGATTTTGCTGCCATTTACCTTGACAGCCTTTTTTTACATGCTCGCACATTAGAAGACGCATTACTCAACTTAAAGAAGATTCTACATTTATTTTGTCAAGAAACGTTGACATTAAACTTAAACAAATGTGCATTTTTGATGAACTCGATAAAATTAAAATTAAAAGTGTTAAGCAATTTCCAATTCCACAATCTGTACATCAGATTAAACAGTTTCTTGGGTTTACTAGCTGCTTTCGCCATTTTTTGCTCATTATGCATTGATAGCAAAACCACTTACCACTTTAACAAAAAAAAACAGTTTCTTAGAAATGGGACAAAGAAAAAGAAACAGTGTTTCCACAACTTCAAACACAGTTAATTAACTAACTAACTAATTTTAGTGTTGTTAAACCGTACTTTAACCACGGAAGTTCATACTATAATGATTAGACTAGCTATTATACCGTTGCAATTACAAACAAACCAGCGGTTTCATCTAGTAGCTTACTGTCGACAAACAAAAAACAAATAGTGAAAAAAATACAAATAATACCACAAATTGCCAGGTGCATTGCAAGAGTACACTTTTGATGTTAAGTACCGTTTAGGCAACCGAATGAAACATGTAGACACCCTAAGTTTATATTTGAGTATCAGCACCAAAAATGCTCAAACCATACTGCAGATTCAAGAAACCGATTGGGTTTTGTCCGATTAATTGACAGATAAAAAGATTGCTGATATCAGATGAGTACTAATAAAATTCTAAAAACCGAGAACGAGCATCAGTTGTATAAGAATTATGCTTTACGCCAGGTTCGTATTTATAGAACAACTGCACGTAGATTGCAGTAGGTAGAAACGAAGGGAATGCGACATCACGTAGTATGCGCTGCTGACTTTGGTCATTTGCTTAAAAAAAACGTTATACCCTTTATGCGAGAATTATTGGTTTCAAAAAATGCGACCTTACGCAGTAAACTATATTTTGCGTTGTATACAGTGCCCTTATAATAAACAAAATTCTGGGAAAAAAAGAATTTCTTAATTTAATACAATAAACCAATAGAACCAATCAGTACACTTCACTTAGATCATCCCAAACCTTTTCCAAAAAGTAAGAAAGGAAATAAATATCTAATCATGGGAATTGACGCGTTCACTAAATTTGCTTTTTCAAAAGATATAAAATCTAACAAGACTAACCAAAGTAGCTGTTTGACTTCCAAAAATTTTAAACGTTTTTTTTTCTCAAAATAACTCAAACATGATCTTAACGCTATTGCAACACCTGAAGGCAACGGATATATTGAACGTGTAAACCAAACTTTGCTGGGCGCTCTTCTTTCTCCTACACTTAAAAAAAAATTTGGGACGATAATGTACAAACCGTCCGATTTCCAATAAATAATGCTATCCACAAATCGATAAGAAAAACTCCAAGTTAACTTCTGTTAGGATACTCGCCAAGAGGTGGTAGTGATTGTGTACTAACAGATATAGTCAAACAAATATTAACTATTATCCAAAACTTGTCAGACATAAGACTTGAAGTTGCTGAAAAAAACTTAGCTGCTCAACAGAAGCAAAAACCTTTTTATGACCGTAAACAGAAAGAACCAAAACAATACAAAATTGGAGATTTGATACTACTTGTTAAAAAATCAACCTTCTACAGGATGTAGTTGTAAATTAACGTGACCATATAGTGGTTCAATGGTAGTCAGAACTATTTGCAAAAGCGACCGGTATATTTTAAACGACATGGCTGATGCACATCGCCTTAATAGAAAGTCCGTTTACGAAAAAGTTATTGCAGTCGACCGTATGCGTCCCTCGTTACCAAAGTATGCAGTGTCAAAGACTTGTAGGCAGTGCCGGGGCGAAATATTCAAGCGCTAGTTAAACTAGTTGATAATCAGATGAAATTAGATAGAATATTAAATGTTTGAATAATAATTATTACGATAATTTTCTACATAGATTGTTTTGGATCAGAGGGTGCTTAGAAAGGTTTTTTTTCTAGATAACCGTTTAAGGACTATCCTGAGCTCAATACGCCTACCCATCCAAACGCAAAAACCTATCTATTCATTTCGTTATTAACATATAGTTTATACTTTTTATCAGCATGTGCATTAATGAATTAATTTAGTTTGATCTATTTTTATTTTTAATTTGAATAGAAATTTTGTAAATTTGCTAATTTATTTTATTATTTTGATTACATTCTGGTTGACCTTGAGTATTACACTGGTAAGCACTGCAAATATTAATATAAAAAAATTACAACTATATCAACTATACAATACAATCCAGAACGGAAAACTATATTACGAATGCAATTTATGGAAACCTAAATTCTACTATAACGATACAATGTGCTTAAAATGTAAGTAATAACACCAAACACTACACAAGGTTATGCCAACGTTGTTTCTACTATTTAAACCTTTATTTTCTGCATTCTTTTAAATCTACTATGTAATCTACATAAGATCTATAATACAAAGTCACTTGGTTTTAAAGTAATCTTAATAACGTTGGCCGTTTTTTAAATATAATTAAAAACAATAATTAATTTTTAAGTAACATTATATTAAAAATAGTTTTGTTGAAATTTTGTAAACATAATAAGCATACAACCGTACATTTGGAAAATCAAATTTGCTTTGACAAAAACCATATTTTGCTCAATTCTACTTTACATATCCTATGAAAAGTTATATACGCAAAAACCTCTTTAATGTTTTTTTATTGATCCTTAAGGAGAAATAAATATATACCGCTGACATATCGCAATTTTATTGTAGTATATTGTATATATAAATTTATAAAGATATGACAGCTTACAGCTGTAGCTATTCAAACTTTTGTTGAAGTTTTGGCCAATAAAGGATACAATGTTAAATTTTTTTTAGACAGTTGACATACGATGAAAAGTCAAACGTTTTTTTTATATATGTGAAATAACATTATTTACTTGAATTATGTTGTTAGTTTACCTATAATTGTTATGCATAATTTGTGCATGTTATAATTAAGAATCGCGAAAATTTTAAATATTTACATTATAAAATAAATGAATTGTAAACCAAAAATTGATGCATTTTTAAATGTGTCTTTGTTATATTGTTTAAAGACTGAATCATTTTTGTAGTTGTATCCATTTTTTTAAACTTTATGTAAAATTAATTTTTGTTTTAAATATCAGTTACGTAGATAATTTGAATATTAAGTTTTTAAATGAAAATAATATTTTACTTACTGTATGTGAAGTTTCCTTATACTTATATAAAGTTTTTAAATAAACATGAGTCAAGATAGAACATTTTGATTAGAAAATTACTTAGTAACTTTTATAAGATAGTTATTGCTTTAAATTTTGTTACCATTATACGAATTTATAAAACATCGTTCGCATAAGTGTTAAACACAACTTATAGCAATAAATTATGCTTGGTTTTGTTTAATTAATGTTTTACAAAACTGCAACAATTAAAACATTAGCTAATTCTTCATAAATATTAATAATTTTACTGTAAAGCGTTAAATAACTCTTGCGTTTTACTGAAATTAACATATACAAAAACGTGGAATACACGTTTTTATTTGTCTACAAATTAAGATTATCAGCAATCTTAATATCCCTTAATGAAAAGACCTGTTCAAGTGTAGTTAAGCAGATGCCAATCCCGAAAACAATAGTAAGCGATAACACACCAATTTAACTAAGAAAATTGCTACTGGTTGGAAGTTTTCCAAACTATTCTTGGTATTCATTGCCAACTGCAATCTCGCACAGCGCACCAAGTTGAAATCATCTTCTGTTCATAATTTATTCCTTTATCTTTTTTGATACTAAATTTTAACACATTTTATTTAATGAAGTATCTAAAACGGGTACGTTCTAGTTTTCGTTTAATAATAAATAACCAAGTTGAACGTAAACTTCTTATTCCATTAAATAAAACATTATTTATTAACAAAAATTTACATAACGTAGAGTTACTAAATTGTTACAAACAATTATAAATTTAAAAATATATCATAGTTTAAGTTTTGTATTATGCGCTGTTAAAATAAAATTGCCAGAAAGTGTAATTTATTTTTGTCAGAATTTATTTCTAAATTTTTATACAACAATGGTTTCATTTAATTATATAATCATGTAATTTTTGAACATTTATGTTAGATAATTAGTATTTTAAGCTTGTCTTTTGTAAATTTAAATGTATTGCTTAGATTAACAAAATATTAGTTTACAAACGTTTGAAAGAATTTGTTCAAATTACGCAAAAAAAAGTTTTTTTATAGTGTTATTAATTCTAAAAAAACGTTAATGTTGCTTGTCGTTATTAACAACCTTTACTTAAATACTATATTTTTTGTTGATAACAAAAAAATCCTGCCCAAATTTTAGTTATTGTTGACTACTTCCATAGCATTTTCAGTTCTTTAATCAATCAGTTTCATAATTTATGAACTTGCTGACTTAAAATGTTTTTTTTTATAATATTGCTATAACTTATTTTTTAATTTTAAATCTTTGATTTCGTATTTCATTGATTTATAAAATTTACACGAAAGGATTTATAAAGGTTTAAATAAACCCTTTTTTGTATAAAAGTGTATACTCTGTATTGAACAATATCAATAATTTTACAATACAAAAATATTAATGTTCTTACATAACATAACGTTTATGTAAGATTCAGATAAGTTTGGCTAAGGAATAAGCCTCGCTTGCTGTTTGAGGATCGTCCGTTTTCTCACTTAATTCGATCAGAGCATCTAGGACTTCAACGTGCTGGTAGCAAACAGCCTGAACCGCAGATATTCGAGCTTCCCTTCTTGTCTCACATACTTGCTTTACCGTGAGATTTTTGACTTGTTCACTGTTCACACACCAGCGCCTTGTAGAGCTTGCAAATATAGTATAATTACGCTGGAGTATTCCAAACAGAAACGTAGATTTGACCGACGATTTTACTCCATCAGAAATTAAGGCTATGGCATCCACAAGGTATGAAAAAAGCCAGAGGGAAATCTTTTAGCACACGAGCTTACACTCTTTTATGGATTCCTGCTATATTGGTGCCATTATGTCCCCGACAGTCCGCATTTGGTAATTTTCTTAAATATCAGGTCAGTGAAAGCTTCTCTGGTGGTTTCTTCTGCCACCTGATATGCTATAAAGCTTTCCTTTATGTTAATATCATCACCTTCTTCACTAACATAGCGAATCGTTAGAGATGTTTGCTCTTTATGGCTGATATTGGGAGTACAGTCAAAAATAACAGAAAAATATTTGGCAGTTTTTATTTTCTTGATGATGCTCTCCTTTACTTTACTACCTAACATGTTAATAATCTAATTTTGAATCAATACACTTAACAAGTAAAACTTAGTTTCTCGGTTAGTTACTCTGCGTAAGTGTTCTAATAAAACTGCATCAAACCTCCCCAAGAGTTGTACAAGCCCGAGAAAGTTGCCATTGTTTTTTGTAAATACCTTTGAAGATGAGCCTCGAAATGCTATGTTATTTTCTGCCAAAAAAAAAGTGATTTCGACCAACCGTCTTAACACCTATTCTGAGCGTTGTGTTTCAGTATTGTTTTGACTAATAATTACTTGATTTATCGAAGTATCCCTTTTAAGTCTACTTTCAGCCGTGGCCCACTCGATCATGTATTTAAAATGATCCGGTGATACTTCATGAGATTTAGACCTATCAGTCATGTGTTTCCAGTCATTAAAACCCATTTTATGACAGAAGTGTGATTTTGAGGATGGGTCGAAAAGCCTACAGCAAAAACAGTACGCCGAATCATTTTGTTCAGAATAAACTAACCATCGTCTTAGTATTTTTTTTCCGTTTTCAGCAAAACAGAATCGAAAACAATTTGAAAAATGCCTGTTTTTAGAATTATTTGGGTACTGATTATTTTCTATGGAAAAATCGGAACCAGAAGGACCTTTTAAAATAAGGTCATTGCGCTGCTCATTAAGGATGAGCTCTGGCTATGTTTCTAGATCTCCAGACAACGTGGTGTTTTTGTCAATATCAGAGGTTAAAGTTAAATTTACCTCTTGGTTATCACTTGTATCTTCAATGTTTGTAGGGACGACAGGAATTTCTTCGCCAGTCCCTTGAAAACTGGTACTTGGCACTGGCAGGTCACATACGGTAACGGCCTCTGGGGCTGATGTTAAAGACGAAGTATTGAAAAAATTAGTTAGTTTTGGCACTTTTGATAGTAACGTTTTACGAGCTAATTCACTTTCCTTATCAATTTTCGCCGTTGAACTCCCGATAACTTTTTCGACCTTCTGAGCACTGACGTAATTCACATAGGTATCGCATCCGCGCCGAAACAGTGACAGACTCAGACTGGCAGTGGCCTGTGGACGGTGGCAAGTGGATTCGACTCGCATCATGCAAAGTATAGGAGAGGCGCCGGGCGCAAAAGGGGTAATGGCGGGCGTTTGGTAAGGGGGAGATGTAAGGTGAGATCATTGTTTTAAGGTCGGGTGAAACAAAAATAGAACAACGGCCAGCGCTTCACGGCAGCGTGTGTGTGTCAGATAACTTATAAATACAAAGCTGTATTAGTGTCATATAATTATTTTTTTAATTGATACATGCAACGCATTATTCAAAATTGCTTTATAAAATACGCTCGCGGCGCCTCCCTGGACGCGGCGTCCGGAGCGATTGCCCCGGTCGCCCCGCCCACGCGACGGCGCTGGTAAGACTCTTTAAAACTCAGTTAACAATTTTAATAGTACCTAAGTGAAAAACTTATTTGAATGTTATATTAGTTAATAGTTGGTCACTATTAACTAGATATTTACATGTACACACATTGCCATTTAATAATGGCTAAAAATTAAAAAACTATGTTAGCAATAGTGGATCTTCAATATTAGCTAATTTAGAGCTCCAATATTGGAAATTTATGTTGGTTAAACATTGTTTAATAAATATTGGTTTGGTATTAAAGTAATATTAAAATATAAAATAAAAGATTTGTAATCTGTATATACATATATATATCCAAACGTAAAGCAACTAAATACAGAAAAATTTGAGCTGAAAATTTAAATTGGGTAATAAAGTAATAGTAATAGTACGCCCCTTGCGTCGGTGATTAACCATTTGATATAGCTGCAAATTTTCTTATTTTATATATATATTGGATGTTAGCTAATATCAAAAATAAAATAATTTTTTGTTTTTTATTAAATATAAATAATCATAACCAATACAAAACAGTTAAAAAATTTTCAAAAAATTTTAACAGGATTAAGGTAAATATAGCGTTTCTAATTTTACTAGTTACAAAAGTGCATTAAAGTTGCTAATCCAAAACTTAAACTTAAGAATTTTTTAAAAATAGCGGATACTGCATTTGGCACAACTTTACATTGTAAGTACAAATGAACTTTTTTCAGTTTTTTAGGTCTATTATTGTCGTCATAAACTAAGATTGCATTATAATTTATTGGTTTTGTCAGTTAATATAAATATTTTGTTTCAGTCAAGATTAGAATAGTAATTTAATATTGTTTTAATTCTAAGTAAGTTCAGTTTATTCTAGAATTATGTAGATGAGGAGCAAATCGTATAGAGCCTACAACTTTTATGATACGAACTATTTTCGTTGCGCATTTTTGTGTTTAATCACATTTTGCTGTCTGTCACATTTTTGTTTTGTTAAATTGTATCTCTTTAAGTCATAATTTTCAAAAAAAAAGTGCTGGCTGAGTAATTAAATAGAACTTTTTCTTGAGGACGGTAATGTTTAAAAACTTTTTAAGTAAAGTTATGTGTGAAAAAAAATGAAACGGGGAGATTTTAAGTTGCTAATTTTTACTACTTGGTTGCATCGCTAAGTAAATATTTATGCTTCTTTTGCTTATATCAATACCAACACTGTTGTAAGAGGTCCTGTTGTATTATTATAACTATTGTGTAATTCATTTTTTTACTGTTTAGGCTGCAATTCAAAATTTATTTAACTAACAATTAACTTTAACAAATGCAAACGACAGTTAATGTACCGCCACGTAGCCAATATTGATAATAAAACGTCGTCAAGTTTGGTGTTAATAACTAACATTATTAGATTAAATATCTAGATGGCACTAACACTATGTAAAATTCAATGGTGTTGTACACTGGGTTTCAAATCAAATGCACCACATAGAAGGAGTAGACGTAAATAGTTGAAATATTGTATGTAAAACTGTTATATGTATATGGATAAATAAATGATTAAAATTTGGAATAAAAACGTTTTTAGATTTTTTTAGATCTAGTTACCAGTTGTCATTGTTTGTAAGTGGCAAAATGCCACGAGTTAGCAGACGAAGTAATTTTCAACAATTAACGCTTTTTGAGAAAGAGCAAATTATTGGTATGCAGAAAGCTAAGTTGGGATATCGTGAAATCGCCAGAAGATTAGGACGTACTCATACAACAACATTAAGAACATGTCGAGGATGGCAGGAAGAACAGTTGCAAAGACGGGCGTACACGTCTGTGGAGATATAGAAGACAACGCTACGATTCACAGTTTGTACAACAAAGACATATTGACTCAACATCTGGTGTAATGGTTTGTCATGGTATTTAGTGAGGAGGCCGCTCTCCTTCAATATGTATCCAAAGCACGTTAAATGCTCGACGTTACATTAACAACTCCTTAAAACCAGTTTTTCTACCTCTTCTTCAAGAACATCCAGAAGCTATCTTCCAACAAGATATTGCTCGACCGCATGTGGCAGTAATAACACAGAGAGTTTTTGAAGAGAATGACGTAAATTTGCTGCTGTGGCCTGATAGATCGCCATATTTATCGTCAATAGAACATGTCTGGAACATGATGGTTAAACGACTGTTTTATCTAGCTCACCCTCCATAGAAAAATTGCAATAACAGCTTTAAACAGCCTGGGATGAGAATGATATCCCAGGACACAATAAATCACCTTATTTCCAGCATTCCTAGAAGGACAACTTCTTGCATACAACCAGGTGGTGATGTTACACATTATTTGCAATATTTTGCAATAAGACGTTGTGTTGCTTCTGCCAAATTGTAATCATTTATTTGTATATATATATATATAACAATTTTACGTACAAAGTTTCAGTCCTCCACGTCTACTCCTTCTATGTAGTTCATCCAGTGTATATTATAACATATTTTATATTGGGTTTTTTTACTCTATATATCAAGCTTTCAAGCTTTTTCGAATTTATTACCTTATTACTTCATACTTTTAAACTGAAGTGAAGGGACAACGCTTCTCTACGTGAGAGTAATCAAAATACTAATAAATAAACCCAAGTTTATAGTTGCATTTATTTAGTTATCTTAATATTAATTTGTTAATAAGAAATACATAAATACCACTGGGTTTAAATTGATTTACTAAATGTTAGACATGTGTACAATAGAAAATACTTCTACTATTCGTAAATTTTTTGCAAAAAACATTCTTGCCGCAATAACGTTAAAATTTGCAAAAAGAAATACGGTTTTAATTGTCATTTTACCTGCACGTAATTTAGTAACAAAAACCGGTCTAAACAATTCAATAAGAATTATAATTATAAGCAACCATTGTTAATGTGTAAAAGCTTAATATTAACGGCCACGCACCTACGATTGAACGGTTGTTACAAGCTTATAGGTCTTACGAACCTTGCACGGCCAACTCACACAGTTGGAGATAGGGGACGTTCAAGTAAGTAATATTTAAAGGTGCGAGATTTTTTATAATTAACACTTCAGCCTCGATCAAGACAAACGGTCCAAGCTTGTAACGAATTTTTAAGTTCCTAAGCTTTGTTACTCTGATGTTCGTGAAACCACAATAAAAGAGAAAGGTATGTTACCATAAATGAAAGATAAGATAGGTATAACAACTATGAATACGTACAGTATTAATAACTGTAATTCAATAACGTAGAGGATTAATAACTATAATTCAGTAACGTAGAATATCAATAACGATAACTCAGAATTTTTTGTGGTAATTCTAAATATAGAAATTCCAGAAGTGTCAGCAACCTACGATACATAAGTTACACATCGGGTGTCGATAAGCGAAGAAAATTTCCCATTAAATAACTAACAGCTGGTTCCACCAACACGACTTAAACTTAAGCAAAGCTTAGAAACTGAGATACAATTGTTAAAACCAAAGCAACGATTGTTTTTAAGCATTGCTTAAGTTTAAGTCGTGTTGGTGGAACAGGCCGTAAGGTTCACAGCATGCAATACCACAGAATTAGTTACTGACAATACCTAAATGGTATTAAACTACAATTGCAATTGCGTATGTTAAACAATTTAAATTTCGTGAGTGACCTTCTTTGACAGCGATATAATAATTAAAAAGAACTTACCCGCAATCCAGTACTTGCCCGAAGAAAACGTTTTTTTCCTCATAGAGTAGAGTAGCCTGAAATAGTTATGAATAGCAAATCGTATCAACGCAATGACTCACGAAAGTCGAAGTCTACAAAATGGTTATAGCTATAAGAAATTAGATATAAGAACCCGATGCATCGAATGCTGTTCCTCGCAATTATTAAAAGGTGGGTATCGCAATCCACTGACGTATAAAAAGTAACCTTCGTTTTCAGTGTGGATAATAAGCCTTTCAGAATCCTAAGCGTTTAGTAAAGGTATTTATTGATGTTAAATCTTTATTGTTCTTTTATTAAATCGAAACATGTGGCCAGCGTGGCGGAACGGCTATCAAATTTAGAAAGAAATGACCAAAGAATCCTATCAAAACGGATGTAAATAGCTTACCCGGTGATGGATAAATTACTTTAACGGCGTATCAAAATTATAATTTCATTTCCATTAACGTGAATGTCCGTAGGAACAAGAGATACTTAAATTATTTCACCATACCGGCTATTTTACGTAGTTGTTAGCTTTACGTCTTGGCAAAAAATGAATGTCAAAGAAGAATGGGCAGAGGGCGTCAAAACCAAAATCTAATTTTAATTCAACCTATATACAGGGTATAATAATTTTAAAAAAATTACAACAAACACTAATTGTTTAGTCTAACACTAGCTAACCCGGCGAACTTTGTACTGCTTAAGAATCAATAAATGTTGTGTTAAGTTATTAGTTAAATTCAATTCAATTTTTAAATTAATTTTTAATTATGATACAATATAAGTTCAACAAATGTACAAAATCAAAATAAATTATATATTAAGATTGAAACAAATGTAATGTAATGGCAGCAGGGCATTTGCTTTATTGAAGCGAATCGAAATGAGTCCTGTATCATTTTGCACTATTTACTAGAAGTGATGAACTCAGGTCGATTCCTTTAATGGAAGCAAATTATAATATACGACAGTTTTTGTTTTGTTGTCAGGAGCGAGAACAGATAAACCGGGTGGTTTGCCGACGTGTGAACATGCTACGTACAATTGATCGTGTGTGAAAAATCATTTTCTAGATTCGGACCACAAAAACTCAAGGACTTACTTTAAGATTTATTGATCGTTATGGCGAATCTAAGACAAATCGGAAATTGAATTCGTTGAAACTCAAATTTCAAATCGGTTGGGATCATTGGAATTCTCGGAATGAGTTGCTTATCAGAAATGTCACTATCAAACGCGTTCCGTTGCGTAGTTTTGGTTGCTTTAGATTTCGAAGAATGATGACTACCGAGACAACTTTAAGTTAGTGAATTGTACGGTGGCAAGTCATAAAGATCCCATGAGTTTAAAAATTTAGCTAGATAGCTGGTCGCTTTGTTTTAATTTGTTACACAATTGATAGATTTAAAGCAATGCAGTTAATCAACGATTTGATTTTAAATTATGAGGTTTAAGTAACCCACATCTTTCTTTTTTGCCGCAAAAACTGCTCGTCCCTCAAAGAATTGCTATTTTTGGGGTTAGCATTGATGTTGGGAAACACTTTGTTGATGAGCTTGTTTTTCGTAGAAAAGAAATTGCAAAAATTTGATAAAAACGAAATCAATCCGTTTGATTTGTCGACGGGAGCCTTTTTCCAATTGTTTAAAGAAATATTTGACAGATTCAATGATTTCAGTTAAACGTTTATTTCAACGACCGCGGTCGATCTTGGAGTGAGTGGTAGTGTTTGGCAAAAATTACCAGACAGTAAAATCATTTTGCCGCCCAAAACATCTTAAGTCATTGCACAGATCTTTCACAGTTTGATTAAGTGCTTCAAATACGCGTTTGTGGGTTTTCTGTTTATTTATCCCAGACGATGATATTACTTGCTACTAAAACTTTAATCATTCTAGAGTGTTTCGCAATGATGCATGGTCGGTCCTTCTAGAAACATAACCGCTAACTCAAAAAACAAACAACTGCTACAGCAATTTTAGGTTCCGCCCAAGCAGTGGCCAAAATCATTCCTCGTGTCTTCTCAGTTGCACCGGGCGCATCGATAAAAAATAAGTTATCACTTCCGTTATCAATGGTTTTATTAACTTTTGTTGAAGGTTCAACAACGGTACATTTGTTCGAAGTGATTGATTCAATGCATTTCGATTGTATTCACGTTTTAATTTTTGATTAAAAACGTCGTTCCTTGCACGCTCTGGTGTTAGCGTTCCTAACTTGATTAACAAATTGCTGCACATGAGGTAACACATGTTTTCAATCAACAACAAAACCTGTTTATGTATCTCTTCATTCACCTCAAGATCGGAATTTTCTAATGTGACAAGAATTTAGTGTAAAATGTACTGCCTCACTTTGTTCTTGTGTTTTAAGACCTCGATCAAAAATAGAATTCCACAGAATTACAAACGAAAATGAAATACACAGTCCAAAATTACCGATTGAATTTATTGTCGATGCGCACACTATGACAAACGATATAACATATAACAATGTGCACTTCATCAAACTGAACTCACCTTTTTGAAATCAATTTTTGCTGAAAAATCAATCAAATTGTATCCAACGGTTTTCTAACATTATAGGTAATTGCCTATCTACAGCTCTGGTGTTGTACAGTGGAACTCCATCCAATTGATGGTCAATTTCCTAAAAAAAATAAAGATTTTCAGAATCCCAGAAGTGTCTGTTGCGACGATTAGTATTTCCCCGTTCAGTAAATTTTGCTTCTTCACTCCAAATAACTTTTCTAAAATGTTGGGATTTTCTTGCACTTTCAACATCATTTTCTCGGAGTAACGAATTCACTTTATATCTTCTTGTGACAATTTTTAAAACCGCATAAAGAAATATGGATGTTGTTTGTTTTCGCAAAATTTGTTGTATTAGCGTATAATTGAATCCAGAATCGGCTGACGCTGATCAAATTGAAGACCCAGGATTTGCTTCAAAATAAGCCAGCATGTTAATTTCGGTTTCTTCTGTCAAAGCCCAAGTACAATTTCTTCGATGGGCCAATGTTAAACCAAATTCAATAAAGTTCTTGCGTAATGTTGCAAACTTTCTGGCTGTCAAATTGGGAAATTTTTTGTTGAAACGGCGGCACGTTCTGCCAATGATTCTGTTACACTTTCCATAACACACAAATAAATTAAAAACTTGTTCTGAAGAATAACAAAAACGTTGAATAATTTGTAAGTTTTCCATTTTGATATGACATAAATAAATTTTATGACAAACGTCAAAAATAATTAAAAAAATATTGCTTTCACAGCCTACTAACTACCTTAATACGTGAAACATTGTATTTTACATAAAATTGCTTATTACTCAAAAACCGTCAATTAGAAGCAATAGGACTATTTAACAAAATATGCATTAAATTTAATTCTGCATTGTTTGGTGTAAAGAAAGTAGGGGTGTTACATTTGAAAAAAAAAGTTATTACTCTTAAAACATTTTTAGGTTTAATATTTTTTTTTGTAGAACAACTACGCGAATCAAAAACTGTTGCCGTATAAAGCGCACTTTTTTTCGCAAATTGACCCTTTTTTATGTCTTTGTTTTATATATTTATATTGTTGCGTATTTATTTATTAAAAACTAATTTATTTAAACGACTAAAAAAATACGTTTACTTATTCTAGAAATATGTACATTTTTAAATTAACCGAACTAATTAAATGTAATAATATTTAATGAAAACACTTACACTAATTTATATCACTTACAAGAAGATAAGATAACGTCCGCGGGTAACTTCACAATTGTTTACACTAAAAATCACGTACACGATTATTCTCGGTGAATTTATCTAGACACAGGCGTGCTAACGATTTATTTCCACTTGATAATCTTCTTAACACTGATGTATTCGCATTCCAGCAATAACTGACCTACGAATTGTTTCGTCGGTATATATACACATACGGAAATCTTTCTGGAGTGTTCTCTATTTTTTGGTATATCTTCTAGAAGATGGATAACAGCTTCTAGAAAGCTTTTGCCTTTGCAAATAACTTCTCGAACGTTTCACTGTCCCCTTCTTAGGACTGTTCTGTCTCAGAACAGGAAACTGGATCCGACACCGGTAAAAAGGATCGTGGCGATAGCGGCAGCTTCTTCCATTTCGGCAACTTCCTTGACCATAAAAGTAACAGTCAATGGACTTTTCCTGACCCAATATTCTCCTTGGTTGGTAACTACAGACCAACACTTGAATGCCTGTTCCTCGGAAAACGACCTCCAACATGTTTCGAACTGTCCTCCAATTCAGTTGATCTAAGCCACAACCAAGCTTGGGTACTGCCAATTTCTTAACATGATGGATCTCCATTTCTCTCTTGAGAGTCCATAATGTTCGCCACAGATCTTTGTATAACGGCTTGACACGTGAGTATTTCTTGGTGACCAAATAGAAAACGAAGCGTCCGTCACCACGTAGTCCTAAAACTTTTCCGACTGCCGGTTGCTGTCTTCGTAATTCATCTAGCTCCCCAAACTTCTTTTCAAACACGACTGCAACCCCTCTGGACATGTCAAGATCCTCGCCCACGCAATGTGCGATGGCGTAATCTTTTTGTGTCTGAAACAGGTCTTGTTGTTCCTCGGTGGTAACTCCGAACCTAGCTTTTCCAGAACCTCCGTATAAGTTCATAAACTTCTCGAACTCCATTTCTTCGATTGGATTCCTGGTTCTGCTACTTATTACTCTGGTTCGGACCTGGACTTGCGTATTGTGGTTATCGCCAGCAAACGGGGCTAAACGATCGACGTGGACCACTTTTGGCTTGCCTCTGGGCGGTTTTCGGATGCGGTATAGGATGTCGTTAATACGCTGCACGACTTCATAGGGGCCCTCCCATTGCCTTTGCAGCTTCGGCGACAAACCACGTCTCCTTTGAGGGTTATACAACCAGACCATATCGCCAGGTTGAAACCCACCATTTTGTGCCTTGACGTCATATCTGGTTTTCATCCTGTCGCTGGCAATTTGTGTGTTTTTACGGACCTCTTCATGTACTTCGTCTAGCCCCTTGGCCAGCTTGCTGACGTAATCTTCTCCAGCGACTTCCTCTTCCGGTCTTCGGCCAAATTGAAGGTCGCATGGTAATCGTATTTCACGACCGAGCATTACACAGGATGGTGTTTGCCCTGTGCTTTCGTGAACGGATGATCGGTATGCCATTAGGAAAAGGTGCGAGTACTGATCCCAGTCTCTTTGGTGTTCGGACACTACCTTGGCTAAGTACTTGTCCATTGTTCGATTCATCCGTTCAACCATGCCATCAGATTGAGGATGGAGAGGCGTTGTCCTAGTCTTCTTAATTCCTAACAGTCGGCAAACTTCTTGAAACAGCCCAGACTCAAAATTGCGGCCTTGATCGGAGTGTAATTCAAACGGAACTCCAAACCGGCAGAAAAACTACTTTACTAATACGTCTGCGACTGTAGCTGCTTCCTGATTGGGTATGGCGTAAGCCTCCGTCCATTTCGTGAAATAATCCATCGCCACCAGGATGTATTAATTTCCCGAATCGGATTCTGGAAACGGCCCTGCGATGTCAATCGCTACTCTTTTCAAAGGGCTTCCTACGTTGTATTGTTTCATGGGTGCTTTGCGCTTTCTCGCTGGACCATTTCCTGATGCGCAGACTATGCATTTACGGCACCATTTCATGACGTCCTCTTTACAGTTCATCCAGTAGAATCGTTCTCGCACTTTACCCAACGTCTTCTTAATGCCAAAGTGTCCTCCTGATGTCCCATCGTGAAGATGCTTCAACACTTCTGGCACCCTGCTCTTTGGCACTACTAACTGTAGTCTGTTTCCCGTGCCCTCGGCACTTTCTAGGGATCGCTTAAGAAGACCTTCTTCTACTATCAAAGAGTCCCACTGCGCCCAGTACGCTTTGATGTTTCTGTTTCTCGGTCAATTTATCTAGACACACGCGTGCTAACGATTTATTTCCACTTGATAATCTTCTTAACACTGATGTATTCGCATTCCAGCAATAACTGACCTACGAATTGTTCCGTCGGTATATATACACATACGGAAATCCTTCTGGAGTGTTCTGTATTTTTCGGTATATCTTCTAGAAGATGGATAACAGCTTCTAGAAAGCTCTTGCCTTTGCAAATAACTTCTCGAACGTTTGAATATATTTATAAAATCCACTCTACAAGACGTTATTTTTTTGCAAACAGTTGAATATCTCAGTAATCATTGCTCACAGATTAACATAAGCTTATACAAAATTACAGCAAATTAAGTAAAGAATCTAAAACCGCAAGAAAAAAACTATAGTTCTATTAAAAATAACAAAGTTACTAGTCACTTCCGGCATACCAGAAGTTGCCATCTTGCTCAAAATATTTTACAAAAGTAGATCAAAACATACTATAAAAGTGTGGAACAGACATTTACCAAAGCTGAGAAACATCTAATGCATTAATTAATAAAATCACCCTGTATATAGATATCAGATTGTTTCACTGGTTGAATAGCAATTAATTTGTAATAAAAGAAGTGTTATTTATTTTAAAAAACTTACAAAAAAGTTAATTTTTTTGTTGTGCACAAAGTTTCTAAAAATTTTAGAACACTTTTAAATTACATATTTTTTAAAGAAGTAGAAAACATGTTTTTGTGTTAAAAGAAATATTTGAATATTTATTTTTTTATCTAAAAAGCTTTGTTGTAGGTATTCTATGAATTGTGCAAAAGTTTATTTATTTATTATTTTAAGATTTTCAAAATATTTATTTTCAACATATATACTTGTAAAAACTTATAAAAACATTATTTGAACAATAATCTTTTTTCTAACGTACGTAAAACAATTATTATACAATAACTTAATTTGTAGTTTGCATGTGTTGAATTATTAATAATTATTTTTCAGTCTGGTTAAATTTCAAATTTTTTTAAAGAAAAGTAATGAAACTTAAATATTTAAAGTTAAATAACTATTTCTTCTAATATAATTTAAAGTAAAGTTATTTGGTTTTATGAATTATAAAAATTAAAAAAAAGCACTTATATTAATTAAAAAATTAAGGTTAAAAGATAACATTTTATAGAAAATACGTTTTGCGTTTATTTCCTGTTTATTATTTATGATTATTAATAGCAGTTTCAATTTACTAAAACTTATAACGCAAAAATAATTAAAAAATACTCTTATTTTTTTAATAAACGATGTTTGCTTTTAGAATTCACCAAATATTAGAAAAAATCCTGTATATTTCTAAAATGTATTAAGACCAAATGAATTTGTTGTAATGAAACGAAAGCATCGTTTAATTAAATTATTTCAGTTCGGAAAAATGATCTGCTTTTAGAATGATTGCGTTTTTATCAACAGAAAAAATAATCATCGATTTTGTCTTTGTAATGTTAACAGCACACGGATTTATAAATTAAGTGTAATAATTAACGTTAATGCCGGCTCAGCAAAATTACTAATTACATTGCGACGTTCGATTTTCTAAATGGTAGTTATTTCGATCTTTATAATAATCGTAGCTATAAAATCGTAAGCTTATATCTGTGTTTTTTGTATTTTATTTGACACAAAGTTTGCGGACAAAACTGGTTTTATACAAGTTATTATAAACCATTTAAACGTTAATTTATTACAATAAATTTTAGGGTTTTTCCGGCATATATTGTGCAAAAACATCCATTTACGTAAAAAGCATTAAGTGATAAATTTGAAAGAGTGAAAATCAAGATATCAGTATTCGAAAGAAATGGAAAGAAAATAGTGATGACTTACCACAGAAAGTAACGTTAAACTCAATGGCATCAATAAACGGTTCTTTCCAAATTAGAAAAGATAATTGACAGTTTAGCTTAGTAACACTACTTAGTAAACAAAGTAATTACCTTACAAAATTTTTCTTATTCATAATTGAAACAATTGTACAAAACTTAATAGAAACATATCATTAAAATGTCTACTTAAACTAAAGTTTATTTTAAAATTTAGTAGTCGTTGGATTTAATTAATAGTTTAAATACAGTTATTTGTAACAAAAATTAACTTGAAAAATAAATCAAAGTTATTTCGTATATGTAAACTTTTACCATAATGCGTTTCGAGTAGTCACTTTTTAAAGTTATATAACTTTTATAGTCTACGTCTTCTTATTACTTTTAACAAACGTTTAATTTATTATCGTATTTTGGAAACTTTATAAAACAGTTTGCTACATTATTTGGCAATTTGCTGCTAATTTGTTTTTAAAGTTTTTGTTATGTACATTTAAATATTGTCGTTTAATTGTTTTTCTGTTCAAATTTTGTAATCGAATTATTTTTCTGTACTTAACTGTTTTTCACGTTAAAATTGAGTTAATTATTAATTACTTAAAACTAACTATTCTAACGTTATTGCAGAGTTAAAATTACAAAATTACGAACTTGCTTTTAGAATTAAAGCTAATTTCTTTGTTGCATGATTCTTCTATGTATAATTTCTTAACGTTAGCTTTATATATATTTATTGTTCAAATTTTTGTTTTTTTCTAATTTATTTAAATATTATATTTGTATGCGGATTATGTGTTTTTTACAGTTACTTTTTTACCTCGTCTTGTATTTTCTAGTTTTGCATTGTTCGTTGTTTTCAATTACATTGTTAGTATCAAAGTTTATCTATCTACAGCCGCTTTACGCTATCAATATAAACATTAAACAGTAACAGTCTTAAATTCGCTATAGTCGTTTTATTTTCTTTTACGAAAACAGAAATCTATGATGATCTACGCACGCTTGGAATCACCGTTCTTAAAGGTAACTGTATTTTTTATTTTTATCGCAATTCTTTTTTATTGTTTAATAGTAAATTTTTAATAACTTAGTCTTTTTCTTAGGTTTGTATTGCAAGGTAGTTTTTACAGGTAGTAACAGAGATAGACGATTCTACAGTTTTTGCACGTCTTGCTTTTTCCTTGTTAAATATTGATGTTACATTGGCTAAATTCCACCTGTTACATTTTATCTTTGTGATCCACTACTTATTTATTAGTTCTAAAATGTTGAATCAAAGTTTATTTTTTTTGTAAAATCTAATTTTAGTTCTTGCTACATCTTATCAAATTTCAGTTGATTTATTCAAGTGGAATTTATATTATCTCAGTTTTTTTTTGTAAAAGCATTTCAATAATTAAATTGTAAATTTAAGATAAATTTTAAAACAAATATTTTAATTACGAGGACTAAATGTCGTCTCAATATTTGTTCCAAATATATGGAAAATATTACTTTTTAATCGGTTTTAGATGTATCTCACTATTATTTGTGAGATATTTGTAAAGTATATACTTACTACATACATATGTGTATGTTTGCAAATGATATTTAATCTGGGTTTTTATTACTACGCATTGTACCGTTTTAATTAAACCGTATTAAAACACTGCAGATATTCTGTAAAAACACGTTTATTTAGAAAAATGACACTAACAAAATGAAATTATAAATGACGAATAAAAAATAAATATAAAAACTGTTTACATTTTAAACATCTTTAAAAAATAAGTAAACAAACAAATTGTTTCTTAAAGTTACTTATTACTATCATCACATATTACATAAATACTACATAAATGTTCTAAATTTTGCCAAATATAACGCAACGGATTTACGTATGTAACATCTGTTACATTAAGGGTGTTGGTCTTGTGATGGCATCTGAAAAAAAACACACAATTAAGATTTACTCTGCCAGGCTCTATTGACAATCTACATTTTATAATAATAATTATAAAATGCATTAAAATGTATTAAAGTTTTAATTTTGACAGCAGTATTTCTATTTATTTAATCACTTCAACAAAACATCTACTATATATTGTAATGTCTGTCTTTTTGCCGACTAATACGAATTAATGAAATTGCAAAAAACTTCAAACATGATTAGTTTTTAAAGTGCACAAAAGTGCAATTCAAAAAAATAAGGATAATATTCAAATAAATTTTAGAAACTGTTTTTCACATATATTTACTTATAGTTACGTCAATAAAAGCATTTCTTTAATATATGTTTCTTATTAGTTATTAGTGATCACCGCTGAAATTTCTTTAAATTATTTTCTGTAAACGTTGAACAGCCAACTAAGCAAACATCGAATATACGTTGTACACGCTGCGTTAAAATAAATTATTTATAAAAGGGTTTTTTGCTTTTCTATATTTAACAAACATTATGCAAAAATTAAAAAATTACAAATATCGCAAATCTTGCAATCAGAAGGTGTTGAAAACAAACACAATACTACCTACGTAATATAATGACAAAGGTTTATTACAATTTTCAAAAATAAGAAAGCATACATAAATAATAAAAAAATAAAAAAACACAAATAACTAGTATTTTAGGTACATATCAAACGAGACTAGAGTCCATTAATTCACCAAATGTTTGTGTGGCGCGGACGCAAAGTGTAAACACTCCAAAAAGTGTAAATGCTCCTTTGCAATGCACCCTTAATACTAGTTTCACCCGCTAGTGGTAAAACCATATAAATAGAATAGGGAATGAAAAAATCGCCCCATTCCATTGTATACTCAAACCACGCTAACTTAGATAAGGTAAAATAAACAACTTAATTTAACGTTACATTGGTGACCTCAGAATAACGCGTACTTCTATTTATAAAAAATAAAAAAACCTTTTTCTAAAAACATGTGGCCAACCAGAAAAATGGAAGACGCACCTGCGGCGACACACGAGGCACTTGGTGCTACATCGCAAGCAGTGCAACACGAACACGTGTTCGCTTCAGCAATTACATTACCGCCATTCTGGCCGAATAAAACAGAATTATGGTTCGCCATCGTGGAAGCTCGATTTCAGCAAGTGCGCCCAAAGGTAATCAACGAAGAAACCAAATTTTATCAAGTAATTACCGCGTTGCCACCTGAACTTGCGGACGAAGTATCGGACTTGATAATTAGGCCAGACGAACAAGCGCCATATACAAAATTAAAGGAGGCGATCGTAAAAGGGACTACGTTAAGCGACGCTCAGCGCTTCAAACGCCTGCTAGCCGGCGAGTCACTAAGGGCAAGAACCCCATCACATCTTCTACGGCATATGAAGCAATTGGTACAAGACTCTGGTTATGTAAACGATGGTGCACTAAAGGAATTATTTATGCAACAAATGCCTCCAAGTGTGCAACCAATTTTGGTACCTCTAAACCTAACGCTAGAGCAATTAGTACAAGTAGCACACCTAGTGGTTGAAGTCACCCTATCAGCAGTGGCTGCAGTTAAAATCGAAGAATCTGGAATAACAGTTTTAAGAAAAAAAATTGAAGAGTTACGCAACATGTTACAGGGTCAACATCTTCGTAGGAACAGTCGTTTGCATAGCAGAAGCAGATCTTGTAATAGGAAGCAAAGTGGTTACTGCTGGTACCATAACATCTTTAAAGAAAAGGCTACTAAATGCCCACAACCTTACAAGTTCCAAAAAACGGGACAACGCAGTAGTAGCGACGGCTGCTGCAAGTCATCAATCCCGTCGCCTATACATTGAGGATCACAGTAGTGGTTTAAAGTTTCTCATCGATACTGGATCAGACCATAGCGTACTACCTGCTACGCTGAAAGATGCCACCGCAACTACTAACTTCAATCTGCAAGCAGCAAATGGTTCAACGATAAGTGTGTTCGGGTACAAGACAATGACAATCAATTTAGGTTTAAGACGTAATCTTAGGTGGACATTTTGCAGTAACTCAACTAAAAACTATTTATGGAAACAGTGAATTCCACGTACTACTGAAGCAGTTTCCCAATTTAGTGCGTCCAACATCTGCAAGTCATGAGGTAAAACATAAAGTAGTTCATTATATTAACACAAAAGGCCCACCACTCTTCAGTCGGTTGTCAAGTGATAAGCTCAAAATAGCCAAACAAAAATTTCATAAACTGATGGAATCTGGAATCATTCGTCTATCCTCATCACCCTGGGCCAGCCCCTTGCACATGGTAACAAAAACAGATGGTTTATGACGTCCTTGTGGTGATTATCGGCGACTCAATTCTGTGACAACCGGGGATAGATACCCAATTCCCCATATACAGGACTTTAGTCAAAGTCTTCGGAACAAAACAGTCTTCAGCACAATCGATCTAACAAAGGCGTACAATCAAATACCTGTGCACCCAGAAAACATTCCCAAAACGGCTATTACAACACCCTTTGGATTGTTTGAGTTCGTAAGGATGCTCTTTGGGTTGCGAAATGCGTCTCAAACATTTCAAAGTCTTGAAAGGGCTAGACTTTGCCTACGTTTACATCGATGACATTTTGATTGCATCATCTTTAAATCTGGAACATACCGACCACTTAAGAAAAGTATTCGAGAGACTCGACCAATATGGCCTGGTAATAAATCCAGCAAAATGTGTTTTCGGAACACAGCAGCTGAAATTTCTGGGAGTACACATCACTCCAGAAGGAATAAAACCCCTTCCAGAGAAGGTACAAGTAATTCATGACCTAACATTACCAGCAACAAGTAAAAAATTACAGCAATTTCTTGGTATGATCAATTATTACCGGAGATGGTTACCTGATGCAGCTAAAACACAATTACCATTGTATGATCTTCTAAAAGGAATTTTTAGAAAAGACACACAATTAGTGTGGAATGATACTGCAGTTACAGCATTCAACAAAAGTAAGCAAGACTTAATTAACGCAACAGTATTGGAATATCCAGATCCACAGAAGGCTATCCCTCATTGTTGACGCATCGGATACAGCACTAGGAGGTGTACTACAACAGCACAACACGCAAACCGAAGCGAAACCAATTTCTTTCTTTTCCATAAAATTGTCAGCTACAGAAAAGAAGTATAGCACTTACGTTAGAGAGCTGTTGGCGATCTACAAAGGAATACAACATTTTAGACATTTCCTAGAAGGACGTAAATTTACCGTGTACACAGATCACAAGCCATTAAATTTTACCTTCAAGCAAAAAGTGGATAAGTGTTCTCCCCAACAGTGCAGACAATTAGACTTCATATCCCAGTACACAACGAACATTCAGCATATTAAAGGGTCTGACAATATTGCAGCAGACCATATGTCACGCATCCAAGCGATTACAAGAGTCGAGGGTAGTGCTGAATCACTGGCACAAGCACAAGCCGATGATGTCGAATTACAAACATTACAGCAAGAGGGCAAATACCAATTTACAAAACTTCCCGTTCTGAATTCTGAACACGAACTTTGGTATGAATGTACTGAACTGAAGAATTGCATTTACATACCTGAAAAATATCGCCGTAACATAAAAGAAACTAACCATAATCTTTCTCACCCTGGTGTTAAAGCAACAACTAAACTCGTTACTGGTAAATACTTCTGGCTAAATATGAAACTCAACATAGCAACACATGTAAAGCAGTGCATTCCATGCCCACGCAGCAAAATCAACAGGCACACCAAAGCACCACTAGGAACACTTTCAGCACTTGATGCTCGTTTTTCCCATGTCCATATAGACATTGTGGGGCCCCTGCCTGTGTGTGAAGGGCAGCAGTATCTGTTGACAATGGTTGACCGTTTCATCCATTGGCCTGAAGCAATACCACTGGTAGACATGACTGCAGAAACCTGTGCAAAAGCATTTTGCAATGCGTGGATATCACGTTTTGGCATACCAACAGTCATAACTACCGATCGAGGAGTTCAGTTCGAATCAGTTTTGTTTCAGGAATTGCAGAACATCACAGGCATGTGTAGAAACAGAACAACGTCGTATCACCCGCAAAGCAATGGGTTAGTGGAACGATTCCATAGGCAGCTAAAACAAGCATTAAAATGTCATCAGGGCAATTGAACAGAGGCATTACCATTAAAAATGCTAGCGATACGCAATACCATTAAAGATGATTTGAGTGCTGCACCAGCAGAATTAGTGTACGGAACTACACTGCGGCTACCAGGTCTTATGATCGAAGAACTTGTAATTACAGAACCTACAAACAACTATTTAGTTCAATTAAAAAATCACATGGAGACACTACGTTACTAACAATCGATTGGACATCATAAGGGCAACACGTTTGTGCTTAGGAACCTGGAGACATCCGAGTTTGTGTTTTTGCGGGTAGATCGATTACAAAAACCTCTCCAACATCCATATAATGAACCATTTAAAGTGATATCGCGTAAAGACAAAGTGTACGAAATACTAGTGCGAGGTGTCAAACCAACAATTTCAATTGATCAGTTAAAACCAGCATTAATAGATAAAACACAGGATAACTATAACATTAGTGAACCTGCAACATCAAACAATGTAAACGAAAATTTGGAAAAAGCTGGAACACAAGCAACGACATATAAATTAGGATTAACAAACTTGTCAAACACTTAGGTTAAGTAATTTTCTGTTATCAGTGGCGTTCCATTTTATTTTCTTATTTTGTAATATTTATTTTATTTTCGAATTAATTAAGAAATTCACTAGAAAGGGGGTACTGTGGCAAAGACGCAAAGTCTAAATACTCCAAAAAGTGTAAATGCTCCTTTGCAATGCACCCTTATAACTAGTTTCACCCGTTAGTGGTAAAACCATATAAATAGAATAGGGAATGAAAAAATCGCCCCATTCCGATGTATACTCAAACCACGCTAACTTAGATAAGGTAAAATAAACAACTTAACTTGCCATGTTTTGTTTCACCAGTAACGACCGTCCATTTAACGTTACATTTGTATTTAACATTTGTCTATGAAAAGCCTGAGAATTGTTTGCCATAATTTCTTCATCACTGGAAGATAATGAATCAGCAACACCAATTACTTATAGAGAATTTGTTGTGATAACAAATTATGAGCGACACCGTATCAGCTGCGCACTGTTAAAACATAGTTTCCAATGACATATCTAAAGAGAAACCCGATAGTGTTATCTTAAATCCATGCACTTGAAGAAACATCATGGGATGTAAATATGCCGTTGTCACTAATTTTTTTTTATTATTGTAGTTCAATTTGTTTGCCCTTTATCTCTCCAAGAGGAACTAAAATTGTGCTCGGTATTCAATTAGTATTAAAAACTCTAAATTCAAACACTCGCGTAATAGTTTAGTGCGAAATGATTGCAAACTAGAGGGTACATCTTTTACAGCAAATTTTTCTAGAGAAGCACAAAAATGAGTATTTGAGCTGTGTTGGTAACGCCTAGGTTTTCTTTTCCAAGTGATCTACGGTAAGAAACACAAAACAAGCAACAAAATCTCAAAACATCGAACTTTATTTGACAAAAAATTTTTAAGGCAAAAAGTCACCTTCGCAAAGCTCAAATAATAATATTACGCACAAGCATGTTATGCGAAAAAAGGTCCAAAAATTGAGATTCACGTCCACTGACTGTCATTTTTTGCTGGCTTAGACACGGTTGAGAGCTTTCGGATAAATGTAAAATTTTCTCTAGACACAATTAGTTTTAGAGCCAAAGTGTAACTTTTAGAAATCTGGCCAGATTTTGATTAAATACGCTTCGATTAAATAAATTATTCACTGATTAAATATACAATTTACATCGCGTGGTTCTTAACACTTGTTTCACCACACTCTAATTAGTTCACGCGCATTTAAAAAAAAACAACGAAAGTAAATAGTTACTGGATTTTACAAGAGTTTTATAGCAGTTCACAGTTCAACAGCTTCTAAGATTATGACACGATTCGAGCTACGATGTGCATCTACAGTTTATAAATTGGATTTTTTTCAACAATTTGTCGCGTTTGCAATTTCCTGTCATATCTAAAGAAGACTTACAGCAGATTGGAGTCGCAATAAAAACATTTCACGACACGAAATAATTGACATGCCTTTTTATTAAATTCTCTAACTTTTTAGCGTGATTTTTCGGCGTAAAAGAAATAAAACTAATCTTATAAGCGACTTGCCAATTGCCAAAGCCAAAGAAAAAAAATAATAAATTTGCTTTCTCCGTTTACAACAAAAAAGCAAACAAAAAACCTCATTTAATCAATAGAATTAAATATAAATAATCATTCTTAATTTTTCGCGTTAGACTATATCACAGTTCATAGCATCTCTCGTACAATAATCGAATAAAAAACTTTCAAACGCATAACCAAATAAATTTAACTAATTGCTGACCTTTTCATATAGCGCCTAATCCTCAAATTGAAGATCACGTATTGCGATTTGTTGGGTCTTGACTGGATGCAGGTTGGCAACCACGTAACAATTTGTCACGAACTAATAACTTTATACAAAAAGTACACTCAAAGAAAAATAATAATAATAATAAGTAATAATAATTATAATAATTATTATCATAAAACTTTATAATTCAGGTTTATTAAATTATTTGATTTACGCATTTTAAAATTTGAACATAAATTATCGGTTTAGTAGAACATGTGTGTTTCGGTCGCGTTGTTTTTGGTGACCACCGCGGCTTTTTTTTGGGGCTAAGGGTAGCTTTGTCGGAGTCGTAATATTACACACGCCAAAATTTTTATATTAAAATGATTTGCTTAATTACTTAAAATAACTCATAAACTATTACCTTAAAGCGGAGCAAGGTAAAGGAATGTTGCACATATGTACGTATTTTTATAGAAGACAAAATTTACTAGAAAAAAGTGGACGGAAGGGTACAATCACCTTCAATAGTTTAGAAGATACAAGTGTGCAAAGTTGCAGGAAAATGTTTTACGTTACATTAAAGTTCTGTAACTCTTAAGGCGGGTTGCACAAAGCAAATCAAAAATGTAGCAAGTGATTATTTCTGAAATCAATTGTTACATCACGAATAAACGTGGTTTCATTGGCTATGTAGCAATTGTTTTGAGAAATAATCACTTGTTACATTTTTGATTTGCTTTGTGCAACCCGCCTTTAAACTATTAGATATAATTATACAATCCCGCAGACTTTTTGGTAGAAAATTTTATGCTTAATAAATTGTTTATGTGCAATTTTCATCTATATTGTACCGTTTTTGCGGCGTACAAGGCGGAATCTCGCGCAGATCTGCAATTCTGCAATTACTATAACTATTTTTCATCACGGCTGAGTGAAATTAAGACTTATTATATTTTTAATACATAAAACGAATCATAAGCAATATCTTGTTTATTAATAACAAACACTGCATCCGAAAAATACAAAAAATAAAGTGAAATTGGGCACCACCGCAAGTTCCATATTTGTTTCATCAGAGCGTTTCATCGTTTCGTTACATAAACCTTTGAATCAAGCATCCTATGAGTGATTTTAATACTAACATAAGAGAATTAATAGGCACTTACCTGATTATTTAATTACGTTGCACTAATACTCGATATAAAAATTTAAACTTCGCAAACTGCAAACACGAAATCCAAATGCATATTAGTAAAGAAAACTTTCCTTATTCTTGTTTAGGGTCTATATAACTGTTTCTGGCCGCAGCACGCAAAAACAGGTAATAATATACTTTTAATTGCCACATTAGTCATATAGATATTTTTTACACAATTAATGTAACACAGTATTACATCGCTTTACCCGTAACTTGGTGTGAGAAGATCGCAGGTGATACTTGGTGTGTGCCAAACGAAGGAAAACTATTAATTACAGATTCCGTTTAAATCTGTCGAACTAGTTAGAACGATAGCAAATAAATAGCAATTAGGGATTTGTTGACAAATATCACAATTGATAATACTGATGCATTTGTTTTCGATCAGGCAACACTTCGTACAGCTAATTATATTCTCGATAGTGAGTCAACTACTTTTCATGCAATTGCAAAACAAATTAATAATCGAGAATTATAACAAAAGGGAGAGAATAAAATGAGTACTTAAGCTTACCCCACTAAAGTTTTTTGTCACAATTAGCAACTTTTACTACTTCTTTAATGTCTATGCACGAAAATATGCTTAGTACGTTAACTTACGTACATTATGTGCCTAACTTTCGTTTTGATTACAATCAAAGTGAAGCAAAAAAACAGGCGCCACGTCAGCGTACTTAAGACAAAATGCGTTGCATAAGGTTAAAAAGAATTTCAAAAAAACTGATTGAAAGTAAAATTAATTAGTATGAACTACACTTTGATTAATTAAAATATGTAATACGGAAAATTTCAAATAAACACGTGCTGAAGGCTGACTGATAATTAGAAAATCAAATATAATTAAAAATGTTTAGTATACGATAGTAAAAATACTTTAGAATGGAGACGCAAGTCATTTCTTGTCGTTGGTTTTAGAAGTAAAGCGGATTCTACAAGTGTTAATCCATTGACTCGGATTGTAAAGCTTTTGGAGGTTATTTGTTGAGTTTTTCCATCTACGATAGTGCTGCCATGCGTCCCGGTACCCCGGGACATGTCTCGGTTTAAAGCTCGTTGTCCCCGTGTCCCGGCTGATAAGTTAATTGTCCCGGTTGCGAATCAGCTTGTTTACTATGTTTACTAATAGGTACTGAAGTAATAAAAAGTTGTTTAAACCATATTTATACGAATAACACGCACATAGTTATAGATATATACTATGAATACATAGATAAGACTATATAGAAAGATAATAGTACGAGTGCCTCCACAAATGAAGTTGTATGCACAAATATTTGCACGTAGCATTCGTACCAAGACTGTGGGGGCGCGGAAGCATAAACGCGGAACTGAGCGTATTCTTATTTCTTTTATTCGAATTAGTTCACAAATAGCGCTGCGGAGTGTCGTGTGCATTGAGTATTTTGTATTTTTTCAAGTGTATACGAACTTAGCCTGTTAGCAGTCATGCCAAAGAGAAAATGTCATTTTTCTAATGATTATACTGAAGAGTGGTCATTCATAAAGAAAGGAAGAGATGAACATGAAGCTTTTTGTTCGATTTGCGGTGTTTATATATCCGTTAGTCATGAAGGGAAGTCGAGTGTAAAAGAGCAGAAATCATAAGTCCAGAAAGTCAGTTGCATCAACATCCAAAGATATATCGTCGTTCATGGTATAACAAAATTCTATGGAAGATACTTTGATAAGCGCTGCCACTGCTAACAAAGTTGTAAAGCACCACCAAACGTTTAGTTCTCTCGATTGTACTACAAAACTCAATGTTATCATGTATCCAGATTCTAATATAGGGTTAAAACAATCAGCCGCAAGAACCAAAGCTACTGCTATAATTAAACACATTTATCTCTTCACTCTAAAGCACAGATCAAAGTAGGAATACAAAAATGTCTTTTCTACGGAATTTCAACTGATTCCAGTAATCATTAAGCTGAAAAGATGTTTCCATTATTAATTGAGTATTTCACAGAAAAATAAAGATTAAAAATTAAGTTATTGAAATTAAGCACACTTCCAAATGAAACAAATGATACAATTACCTCATTTTGTATTAAATCGTTACAGGACCTAAATATCCCCATAAAAAATATAATTGCCTTCAGCGCGGATAACAGGAATACTAATTTTGGTGGAAGAGAAAGACGCGGAGTGAATAATGCTTGCTATAAATTAAAAGAAATTGTGTCCAAAAATATTAACGGCGCACGTACTTCAAAATACTACTTACACTGCCAGTGATGTGCTGTCCGTTGATGTGGAGTCAATTATTCTTAAAATCTTCAAATATTTTTCTATATTCACCGTGCAAGTCGAACGACTCGAAGATTTTTGTGAGTATGCAGAAATAAATTTCCAAAAGATACTGTCTCATTTGCGCTACTTCCGGCTGTCGAACGAATACTGAAGTTATGGATTCCCTTGAAAGTTTTTTTTGCAGTTGACGAAAAAGCACCAAAAACTATAAAAGACTTTTTTACCGATCCTTTATCTGAGCTGTTCACCATGTTTGTACACAGTCAGACGTTTTTAATTGAAAAGCAGATTAAAAAAATTGAAAAAGCAGTAATAACTGTTACTGAAGTGAAAAGTATTTCAGAGGATACAAAGAAGCAGTTGAATGAAAGATTTGTTAATAACTACCTAGGAAAGTCAACAAAACGGTTGTATAATAGATTGAAGAATGACGAGAGCTTGTTAAAAGCCAAATTGAAAAAATGAACACAGAAATTAAAGATTTCTTTACCACTGCTATTCTTTATCTGGATCAATGGACTGAACCAATGTCAAAATATGAAATTTTTGCTTGGATGATTTTAAACGACGTTCCCCAGTGGCAACAAGTTGAAGAAACTATAGGATATTTAAATCAGAAGGGTATAGTCATTGATGATTCTATATATAAAGAATATATGTATATAAAATCTTTTACTATGAGAACGATACAACTTTTCCAAAAACTTAATAGTTTGGTGTGATTCTATGCGGTCATAGATCCTTTGATGTGGAGGATAGGCACAACTCAGAAAGAAAACTCTGTAGTAATTGTGGCTACGTTTCGTTGGCGATTGTGCCAACTTCATCAAGCCAATCTAACAGTAGAACGTTTAATTTCTGCCCAAATATACATATAAATAAAACATGGACAAAGTAGGAAAGCACGAAGACATATAACCTTATACTACACAAACATGATGCTTGTCGTAAAAGTTTAAAAATTAGTCCTACTATCTTATTGAATCCAGCAACGCTTGTACTTTACATTTTTGCAAACTCAAATCTTATTAGCGAGTATTTTCCAGCTAGTTCCTTTCCTTGATACAATTTATGTTGTTTATTATTAACAACTGCCAACTGCTAGTTTTTTAGGTCTACAGTAGTCAAACCAAATAAGCAAGATTTCATTGCATCTGATTAAATAACTAACAAATTTTTCATCTTTGGTAAGAACAGTAGAAATTGAACTCAAAAAGACTTTAACACGATTATCATTTTGTCAAACTATTTTGACTTCACCTTTGAGAGTAGTTTAAGGCACGCCACATTGTTTACTAGCCATTTTATGACACATTTAATAGCGTCTTTAAACCTGTGTTGTCCCAATTTTCTCTGTCAGTTTTTCTTTTATAGTTTATGACCATCTTCAAAAAAAGAAAAAAAGGACCTATACTCTATCATGTCCCAAATTCACGTGGTAAATTTTTTGACGGTATAAAATCGCCGATAGGGTAAAATCATTACATTAAAAGTGAAGAACATACTACTTAGATTATTACAAAAAAAATTTTCTTAGCATTAGAAATTCAATATTACGTATAGTCACGCATAAAACATACATCAAAAATTAGATAAAACAATTGAAAAAGTGTTTCTTACTTAAAGCAACATGTAGTAATCCTTCCTGCTGTAGCTGCCAAAATACTGAGAACCTTCACTATAAAGCTAAGAGATGGCATTATTAGTTTTTTCGAGATGTGTTTAGATTTTGAAATAGGATGGGTCACTATCTTACCTAGCTACTCCGTTTTACCCCACTTTTCGCTACAAGTGGGTACTTACATACATTGTTAGAAGAAGCAGAAAAAGTAAATGAGTTACTAACATATGCAGACTGCCAATTGTTAAAAAGATTTGATTTTGGATTTAGTACATACAACGTTCAATCATTGGCAGTATTAAGGATCATTAGCAAAATTTTCTAAGCAAAAATGCTAATTAATATCACTAAAGCCAATAATTAGCGATGCCGTCATACATACTTTAAATGCATTTTCTAGTAATTTTACATTGAAAACTAATACTTATTAAATATGTGCTTACTGAAATTATTTAATTAACTACGAAATTGTATGTTAGTATTAAAGAAGATTTTGAAAAAGGTTATTCTGACGATAATCTTAAAAAGATTACCTTATCTGATAATTTCACGCACTTTGTCTGTTGCACATTTACTACTGACTATCTTAGAACATGTACACTGCGCATAGAGAAAAACAAACTCTTTTTTTTTCCAATGGTCATGAAATAATAAACCGTGTTTACGTGAAATTACAAAAAATTTCATACAATAAGAAAACATGACAATTATTGGCAGAATGCCAAAGTTCAAACAGTTTACTTATATTTTTTTATATTCTATGTTTTTATTGACCGTTTAACTTACTTTGCATTTTTAGATTTTTTATTTTTAATATGTAAATGTTTTGCAATAAAAACAATATTACTCCTTAAATTTGAGTTTGTTTGCTTTTTGGTTAAAATTTCTTCTTAAATTTACTATGTTCTTCAAACAATGTTGATTTTTTATAACTATATGAGATTGTAAACTTAATACTTATAATGTCTCGGTTTCAATTAATTTTTTTTTAACATATTTCAAAATTTTTTTAACGTTAACTTCTTTCTATAAAACCATATTTATCCAATCGTTAAGGAAAAAAAAATTATTAGACTAAAAGATATGTTTTGTTGTAATTGTTATTATTAATAGCAAAAAAACAAAAACAGGTATGCTGAATTATGGTCTTTTAGTTTAACCAAGAAAATGAAATTTTACTACATGATTTTTCAGTCATTAAAACATGTTATATTATTTTACTCTGCAACAAATTATATTATACTTATTTTTGAAACACTTATAAAGATAACAATAAGAAATGCTACAAGGAAACAACACTTGCAAAAAATAGTTAACTTAGAAAATACCTAGTTAACTAAAATGTATCTATAAAACATACCAAAATTTACAAAAGTCTATAGAAAGTTGTATTTTATCAATTCTGTAAGAAATAAAACAATAAATGAAAAACAACAAATAATACACACTAACACACATAACATTGCTTGTTTGGCTTCAAAGGCCTGACCTATCCTAAGAAAGATGGCAGTTACACGTCATCACTAATGCTGCATATTTCAGCTATTTTAATTTTAAACAAAATTAAGCTTCAGTTTTTACTTAAAAAGTTTTTTATACAGACACACATACAAAGCAAAATAAATAAAATTATACATTGTGCTACATACGTAAAACAAAACCAGTAAAGAGATAGTTGACCAACTTTTTAGCAAAGTTTGTTGTTTACTATAGAAATTCTGTAAAACAAATACTTTTTAAATTTATTTTTTATTTAGATTTTGTGTTTTCGGTAATTGACTTTGTTCTGTTTGTACAGCTTTTTGCACAACAATCAAGAATTTAACTTTTTAAAATTTTAATAGATTATATGTTATTTCAGACTTAAACAAATAGTAGTTATACAATTAATTTTGATTTATCTTAGTTATGTTAACGTGATTAAATTAAACAATTTTATTTTAATATCATTTTAGTAGTTGGTTTATTTCTATAGAACAAGTTTAAGTCTTTTTTAATAGTTTACCAACGATGGTTTTAAGTGAGTTTAAAATAAGTACTTATTACATGAAACGTTATAAATACAAATACAATTTGTCTGTAGTTTAAGCTAAAAGGGTTATACGAGAAAAGCTTTTCTGTCAATAAAATGGAAACTAATTACTCGTTTGTTGGACATCGGATAAACGTCTCTTTAATTGAAGAGAACAATTTAAGTAGGGTTAGCTTAGTATTTTAACTGAAACAAATCTAGGAGGCATTTAGTATTATACCTAAACAATTTTCTTTAATTATTTTATTTACATAAACACAAGCTGACAGGAATTTGAAAAGCTCACGCGTATAAATAAAAATTTTGTCAACGTAAATCTTTTGGTTAAATAGAAAAGAGAAAGCGTGTTATTATTTTTAAAATACTAAATTTTAGCGTTAACGCTTTAGCGGTTTGTATGTTTTATCCAATATTTTATATACACGCCAATAAATAATTTTTAGAAAACTCCTTGCTGTTTTTGTGGCAAAAAATTACAGTTTATAAGTTTCGCATAATAAAAACTAAACAACTTGATTGATGGAACTGGCACTAAATAACGATCCCAAAATACTTAAACCCGCAAGGAAAATTTAAAAGCGCATTAAACTATTTTCATGGCTTTGTCAAGGAAGTTCAAACAAATGATAGTGTTCACCGTTATCCAGATAATTTCCACTTGAGTTATTAGGTCACAAACGCTTCCCTTTCGTGACATATTTAATTTGGTGTTGATAATCTAATGAATTCTGTATGTTTATAGGATTATAATTTTGTATAATTTCTCCTAATTGTTTGATCAAAATTTTGATTGTTTATTTTGAGGACAATCTCTTGTTTGTTTTTGAAACGCGTTTGAGATAAGTAGATAAATATTTATTGTGGTAGATTAATAAATTAGAAAAAAAAACTGTTTTTAAACAATAACTCATGTAAATCTAAAATAAAGTTTCTAAAACAATAATTGAACATAACGCAATTACAATAAATCAATTTAGAAACAAAATTATTATCGTAGTTACGACTAAAGCTTATTATACATAAGAACAATACAAATTAAGGTATTTGTAAATGACATTTATGATCAATGTTGCTATTTGAGATATGGCATCGGTGTTTATTGCTAATTGAATTAAATTCTCGCACTCGAAAGTATACCAATAAACCGGTATGAAATAAACGCTTTCATTTTACTGTTAATTTAGACTGATATAAAATTTTGATGTTTGTATAACATTACTGAACCAAATTTATTTAATAAATAATTTTAAATATAAAATTTATATTAAATCTAATTTTTTGTTTCAGGAAACTGATCAATTTACCATATTCAAATAAGATTCGACATGTGTTGGAGGTAAAATATTTTATATGCATCTTTTATATGTATAACAAAATTTAAAAAAAAAAGAAAATGCACGTTTTATTCAAACAAAATCATCATTATTAAATAAAAGTTCTGTTTTTAATAATAAAGGCATTTTAGATTCATGTTTCTTTTAATACATTAAGTTAGTTGATGGTTGTTTTATTAAAATTATTTTTCTATTAAGTTCTGGTAAAATTAATAATTTATTTAAAATCAATACAAATCTAAATAAATATTTGGTTTGCAACGGCTTCTTTTTAAACGCACTAGTTTTTGCTGTAGTTGCACTTCTTCTGTGTCTGTTAAAACTAAAGCGACTGTATTTTGTATACGTCTTAGCTGACCACAAAATAGCCGTTTTTTGACGTGTGAAAGTACCTACCTACAGAATTACCTGTTTTTCCATTTTTATAATTTTTGTTTTTATAATGTGTAAGATTCATAGCGACAATGTCAAAAAAATTAAAAAACGGGACAAGAGGCCAACGTTTTGTGTTTTTTTACAGAAATATTTTTTGACCATTTGGTCTACGTTCTCTACTACTCCTTTGCAGTTCTATAAAAAATTCTACTTGAATGTATTGCCCAATTTGTTTTTAGAATAAATTCTTTTCTGTTCTATGCCGAGTGTCACTGCAACATTATCTAACTTTTTTGTGACACTGTGTACACTTCAGCTGCTGATACAGATTTTTTAGAAAACTGCCACCGTTGCTACTCCTTTCACTAGGTGGTAAGTGAGCTGCAAGTCGCCTTTTTTTGGTTTTGTCAACTTGTTATTACAAGCTAAGTAATAGCAAAATATTGAATTATTAAATATAGTAACTAATAAAGCCTCCAAGCATTGACCACCTTCATGTTTAGCACCACCACTTTTTACCTCTAACAAAAATCCTGTAGTTGGTTGCTGACTGGTTGTACAAATAAACCCCACCCAGGGATTTGTTATAACTATTCAAAATTTTTGGTTGCTGCATATAGATTTTCTCCTTAACCACTAATCATCAGCGTTTGACTATGTAATTGGATCCAATGTGTAATAGTTTGTAATAATTTGAAGTGTCTTGTCGTTTGATAAAAAGAAGGTATGAGTTACTGTCATTAAATTATTTAAAGTAACTTTTTTTAAATTACATTTGTCATTGGACATTTTTTAGTTTAATTGTCCCTTATTGTACTACGAAAGGTTTAATATCTCAGAGTTTTTACAAAACATAACTATTGAAATAATTATAAAAAAAAAATATGATACCAGAAGCTACTGCAACAATTTTAAATAGGTATAGAACTACCTGAGATAAAGTTTCACTTCTTTTAGTTTTTTGAGCATTATTTTTGGCACCGCAGTATATGTCAAAACCATAACACTATTCCGTGAAGCTGCATATCATCTAGTTTTTGAAGCCAAAACGCACTGGCTTGCCTATTATGTTCTATTTACTGGAGTGTCGGCCATAAAACTTCACCATTGCTTCTTCGATAGATAAGTCTTGAAAAGATATGCTCTTTAGCAATTTGATTTATCAAAATCTATTTCGTGTTATACTTTTTTGAGACAACAGACGTTCCAAAGTTTTCATCAAGACTATAATAGTTATGTACGATTGATAATTTTCAATAACCCGTTAATAGTTTGAAATCAGCTTTGGACGCAAAGAAATTATGTCTATTTTTTGGGATGAGTAAAAATTTGTCTACTGCACCAGGTGATCAAATATTTCGTTGTCGAACAATTTTTCAAACACTTTAATTGGTGTTGCATTTTCCAGTTTATTTTTTAATACATTTAGACAATCATCAAAACCTGAAGTTGCTGGTATATTGGTATGAACAACATTTTTTGTTTTTATTTTATTATTTTGGCCTATTGTCATCATCGTCACTTATTTTTTTTATTACTATTTATTATTTGCTGAAACTCAATTTCACCGGCTACATCAACAAAGAACAAAATTTCCTTTTTTACATTGTTTTTATCTTCTTCATCTTTCTATGGATTTGCATCTAGTGGTATAGTATCAATGACAATCCAAGGCTAATTGTCAATGAAGATAATTCTTTCCATAAAATTTTGGCAAAGTGATTTCTAAAAATAAACATTTTGTAGTACATATATATTTGGAAAGACTACTTCTGCACAGTGTCCTCAAATAAACACAACCAATTTGCATCACTTACCTGATAGTCAATTTTTAAAAACTTTTTAAAACATACGTGCAACACGGAACATCCCAACTAGAAGTTTCAGTACAAAAAACACTGATAGAATTTAATTTTAATATTGTGAGATGTTTATATCACTAACCGCAGCGCTGTAATAACTATTTGTGTGAGCTTGTTTACATTTTACAACTCTTTGTTGCTATGCGAGATTGTAGACTTATCTTTCGCAAATGAAAAAAAAATTCTATCAAATAACGGACCGCAGTGGTCAATTTTGCCTACTATGTAAGTGAGGTGGCAACATGTTCCCATATGAGGGACAATATGAGATAATAGGTTAATGTTGGTTTACAGCTGCTTTATTTTCTATCGATTCTTACTTCGGCTAAATTTGAATATAAAAGCCAACATATTTCTGCACATAATTTAACAAGACTTTCATATATTTAATTTCGGTTTCCATAATAGACATTTTTTCGGATGGATTAGCTTCTTGTGTTAGAAATTTAAGTTTTCTTTTTTTCTGTTGCTAGCAAGAACGCTTTCAAGTTTTTTCTTTTAAAAAATAATGTGATAAAGCTTAGAAATGCAAAATTTAGTTTTCGGTTGAATTTTAGGGTTGACATTTTTTTTTATAATATTGCGGTCACCAATCCTTAAAATTTAGTATATTTCAAATTGTCCTTTCTTTAACAGACACATTTCCAGCATTGCTAGATTTGGCAATAATTTCAGTGTATGTGTGCACACATTTTTACTACAGCATGATTCTTGTTTTGACCTGAACCATGATCATACGTTAATCAAAGTTGTTAAATTAATGATTTATCGAAATTCTTATTAATATATTCAATCAAAAATGAAGTTACTCCATTTGGTATTTTGTTGGCAGTACTTTCATGGTATTTGTAAAAGAAGGATTTAACATTGCAGAAGACTCAATTGTAACTAACTTTACGTTGTTTCACTGTGTCATTATTTATCGAAGGCAGTAAAATAAATATTAATCAACGGCAACTGTTCCAATAATACGCCATCTTTGTATAATTAATAATCTACAAAACTAAATTACATTGAACGAAATAATTGTTATAGATTTAATACCTTGAAATCAATGTTCAGATAACATTGACTAATGACCGTTTAAAATAAAGTTAATTACAAGTACAGATAAAATCAGGAATTGAAAAACAATAGTGCTTAAAATCTTGAAATTTTTCCAAACATTAGTTTAATAAAATTTCAATTAACATTTTTTTTTGAATTTAAGTGGTATTTGAACAAAATGTTTTCAAAATAAGTTTTACTAGTTAAATAGTTTGTGTCAAAAATATTATTTGATGTAATTGTTTGTTAAATATATATTGTGTGTTATTAAAAGTTGAAAATATTTTTATTGTTCTTAACTGTTATAAATTTTAATTTTTTCCTATTGTAAACCGTCTTTGCCCGTTTTGTTCACATAAATACCAAACTATTTTTTAGAGATTTTAAGACTTTGGAAACCTCATAAACTCTGTTTGAACAATAGAATGTTGTATTCAACTCGTTTCTGTCTAAATTAGGGTTTTCTTATAGTAGATTTTTAAAACCCTTCTTTCATTCTTCGTGAAAAAAAAAGTCTAATTTACATGTAAATTTGTTAAATAATTTTTTTTTCTGACTAACAAATAATACGGTATATAGTATGTTTATTAACGATTAGGCAACGTTGTGTATTTTGTTTAAACGACTTTATTTCCGCACAGGCCAAAGTTAATTAAGTACAGGTCAAAGTCATTACTGTACATAATAATGAATTATAAAACCATAATTTAGAAGACTTGTACAAATACATATTACGTGTAGCACAATAAAAGTAACAAAATTATTTAAAGCCGTGAGCATGCTATTGCATTAGTTTTGACGGTACGTATGAAGTCAGAAAAGGGTTTAGCTTTTAAATGAAATATTTTAGGTTATATTTGCAAACGTTAGTATTTAGTAACAACTTTCTCGTAATTACATAAAAATAAAATTATAAGCAACTTTCGGTTTAGACCGCGTCGTAGTAAAACACCCAGATTTAGGCTTGGTCATATTCTCTTCTTGAGAGCTAAAACAAGAAGTAGAACTTGGCCTTTGCCGTATTGTCGTTCGTGAACCCAAACAAACTGACGTTTTGCAAGACATTGCAGCTTGCATCTTCGGAGTGGTAAATGTCACTGGTGACATTTACCACTCTGAAGATGCAAGCTAAGCCGAAAGTCGCTTATAATTTTAAACATAACCGCAAAAGCTTAAGATTTTATACATAAAAATATATATAAAAAAAACTAATTTCAAAATAATTAGAATAAATCAAAACACCTATTTTACAACTTCGTTGATAGTTTTTTTTTTAGTTTTTTTTAATGAGAAAAAGGTCAGCAGTAAATTATCTGACTTTTGCTTGTGCGCAGTGTTATAAAGGCGTTATGATTATAACATTTTTGAATTAGTTGTTTAAAAAATTTACAATTATTACTAAAATTCGCATGTATGACAAGTTAAGTAATCGAATCGGTCAAATAACAGAATTACTCAACTTGGTAACAATAACATGTTCAAATCAACTTAAAAAAATCAGAACTTATTAATATTAATCAATTTTTTGAAATGACAATTCTGAAGAGATCAATTTTTTTTTGACATTCATCGATATTTGCTTGATACCAAGATGTTCCTTTCAAATATGCCTGATATTTGTACATTATAATTTATGTATATGTTAATGCAGTTTTTATAAGTATTTATACATAATTTTATTTTGCATTACATTCTAATCTTATATAAAAACGATTTATTTGAACAGTGTCGCTACCGTATTTTGCTTTAGTTTTAATCTATATTTAGCCTGTATTTGAACGTTTAAAAAATATTATACTTAAAAATAATTATAAACAAAAGCAATTCATCAACATTATCTTCATCTTCGTAATTGATTTCTTGTGTTTTTTTACATTAGCTTTTTCAGAGAATTGCTAAGCTACAATAGATTAGTTCTGTTAACAATTTCTCTCTATTGCAATGTTTCTTATATTTTTTTTATTAGATGCATTGGGGTAATTAACTAACAAGGTTTTTAGTCCAAAACAATGATATTGAAATCACCAATTCTTTAACTGTTATTTTTATATTTCTTTTGTATTTTGTAAAGATTTATTTCTAAAAATAACGTCTATTAATTAAAAATCTAGTTTAAATACTACATTACCTTATCTTCTTTGTAAGTCACATCTACATGTTACTTTGTTGCAGTTTCTAAGAAAAACGTTCACAAGTTAACATCGTACTTGTCGGAAGAACTTGACGACATTGTTAATGATTCAAGTTTTCCCATAAATAAAATTCTTTCATTTACTGATAGCAACAGAAAAATATTGTAAATAATTGATAATTTACAGACTGATTTAACATTAAGTTTTTTAGAAAATAATTTATTAAAAAAATTAAAAAAATAAATGATTTGTAATTAACTAAAATTTTATGTATTTAAAACACGTAAATTAAACTAACTAGCTGAAAGTCAAGAATTAAATCATAGTAACACTTGAAACTTGTGATATAAAAGCAAACAAATTGCACTATATTAAATATAAAGTTTTGACATAATTTTGTAATTGTTATTTTAGGTATTACTAACACAAGTTAATAATTTTGATAACATATTTCTTGTAAAAATTAAATTTTTATTTGTATTTGATAAATAATTAAATATATAGTCGTAGGACAAAATTAGTATATAATTCGTAAGGAATATGGATTATCAACAAGTATAAAAGTTTATTTTATTTTATTTTTAAAAAAATTTCAAATCTTCCCATTAAGTTTATTTTAAATTTTTTATTTTAATAAACGCTACATGTTTCACTTATAGTCATCTTCAGGCGTATACTAAATAAATAGGATTATAAAATCGAATCTTATTTTAAACATAAATTTACATTAGAATTGAAAAATCAAACTTAAACTTGAAAAAAATAATAATTATAGAAATCTGAAAAGTAATATAAGTTAAAATCAAAAAGTTATAAAAATAAATAAACTTACCAACATTTATTAATCAAATTAAATATTTGAAGTTTGACAATTTCAAATATGAAATATACAAAATTAGTCTAATAATAGAAAATTCTAGGTTACAACAAAATAATATAATAATGGAAATAATCAAACAAAAACTAATTTAGAAAAAGTAAATTATTATTAAAGTTAACAATTTCGTTAAGCAATAGATAGCGATATAAATTGTAATTTTTAGATATTAATTTTATTTCTAAACAATGTAGTTTCAAGCCTTCATTACAAATGTGTACAATTTTAAAATCTTTTTTAGAATTAAACGAATGATCAGAATTTAATATTTGATTAGCAAATGATGACTTAAATAAAATGTTATTATTTTTAATAGAAGACAAATGTTTAGCAAATCTAATAGAGTACTTGCGACCTGCTTGTCCTATATAGAATGTGTTGCAATTACCACATTTTAATTTATAAACACCGGATTTATTTAAAATATTAATTTTGTTTTTATTATTAACTAATAAAGATTTACTATTACATTTGACAAAAAAGAAATGTTAATGCCAAATTGTTTTAAAAGATTTTGAAATTGAAATGAAGATGGGCCTATATAAGGAAGAGAAAAATATATTTTAGATTTATTAGAGACAACATTTTCTTTTGTAAATTTTTAATGATATGTAAAGAATGACCATTAGTATTAGCTAAATAATAAATAATATTTATTTCTTTATTAAAACTATCATGAAAAACCTACTAATTTGTGTGAGAGTGGATGAAAAGAAGAAAAAGGAATAACGTGGTTAGTTGTTGTAGGTTTACGATAAATACCAATTTTTAGGTACTACTTCTACTGTAAGTTTTATATTGGGATGTAATAAGTAATATAACTAAGATCTACGTATCTTTTATAATAAATAAAATGCTTTTTAATTATATCATTAGAAAAAAGTTTCAGCTAGCATCGGTGAGATGTTATTTTCCATAGGTAAACCTGTTTTTTGAATAAATGTTTGGTTGTTAAATAAGAAAAAAATTAGCTTAAACATAAATTTAAGCCTGAAGATGACCATAAGTTGAAACACAAGCGTTTATTAAAATAAAAAAAAATTTAAAATACACTTAATAGGAAACTATTAAAATTTAAAAAAAAATAAAATAATACAATAAAAAACCCATTTAGAGTTATTGAAAAGAAATAATGGAAAAAATAAACTTTTACCATTTTCTAAATTATGAATGCTAAATGTTAAGTAAAAGAGATTGTGGAACGGCACTTTAGACGAGTGAACATTTTTCATGTAATCGAAGCTTAGAACAACGGCATTATTTAGTTCTTAACATGCTTTCTTCAGATTCTTCAGTGTTAAAAAATTTTATAGTTTTTTTTGTGTACTGCTAGTTCAGCATCTGCTGCCTTCTTTGAATTCTGGTTTACAGTTGCAGTTTGTATATTTATGCTTCTTGTTTACAAGTGCAAAAAGTATCTACTTATAAACGCTCAACCTTAAAACAAGGTTTTCATAAAAGAACTTGTTAAAGTAGCTGTATTTCACAACATTTTTGGAATATTTTTCTGTAAACACTTCCTACATAAGTTCTATGTTTAACGTTTTGTTTAGGTATCTATAAGTCTTACTAGAATAGTGGCTCTCCTTAACGGAAAAGAATTAATAGTTTTTGTTGATCTTCACTAAATACTGAATAACGCTGTTTTACAAACTTTAATATTTTTTTCTGCTATTGCTGTTTTATGAATAAAACTGTTGTTCTTTTTTTGGCTTCCTCATTCTGTTGAACTTTTGTATGATAAAAGTTACTTTAATTTGACCTTGCAAATATACATCTTGTTCTATTTGTGTATTAAATTAATTATAAAATTTATAAAATCTTTTGTTTTGATCTTTTGTATTAGGAATTAGGTAATAGTCAAAATAGACCAAAAAGTGACTTAAGCCTTTTCAACTTTAACTGATTCAATTAGTTTTAATTAGAATGTTACGTATTGTAACGCGTTAATTTATTGACACCTGATTTTTTCTGATATTTTTAGTAAAAACTGTAAATTTTTAACACTGAAGATATAATTCATTGCAGTAAAATTTAAAAAAAAATGTTACTCATAGTAGAGAATCTAACTAAAAATTTAAACATTTGATTCAACTGATTTAAGATACCTATATCAATACATAAATGTATAAAAATATAAACTACAATAATTCACAAACTTAAAAAATATATTGGTAATGTGTTTAGTTATTTATACAATAAACCTTAACGTTGGTTTGATTAATAACTTTACGCCATTTGCAATCAAACTACAGTTATAAAAATAAAATCTATTACTTAGAATATGTTTTTTTGGTAAAATCTAATTAATTTGGTTTCAAATACAAAATAGAACAATTAATAAAAACGTTAAAGAGTTAATTGGGTGACCTATAAATTTTTTTATGTAAAAATAAATATAAAACTTAGAAGATGCAATAAAAAGAGAATAAAAGATAATTCAAAATTTAAATTTACATGTATGCAAATATGAAACATTAAAACAATAAACCAAACAAAAATTGCTTTATTATTATTATTAAATCGACTTTGAGAAAATGTATGTATCAAATAACTATAAAACAATATAGTATTTAATATAAAAATTTACTACAGATGTTATGTGCTTAGTGATGTCGCTGCTGTTTATTAAATTATTAAAATTAATAATAAATATATAAATGGCATACTTCAAGTCGCATGTGTCTTTTGCTGACTGTTAGTAAAAAATATAATTTTTTGATTTAGTTAAGTAAATTCATAAGAACGTTTATTAATTGCCATTAGAATTGCTTATACATATTTTTAGAATTTTTAATGAAATTATTCTTTATTAGTAAATGGAATTTAATACATACACAATTATTTTTGTTTTGTGTAACAAATCGTTCGTTAAAAGTATTTGGCAAAGAAACGTCCGAATGCAATTTATCATATTTAAAAAACACACATTATAAAGTACAAGCTTGCTTCTGGCAGAAGCTTAATTTTCCATCGCGTGTTTATATGACAAAGCTGATGCAAACATATATAAGCATGTACACTAAGGTGTCACTACTTAGAATACTAAACGACGCTCAACATCAGATTGCCAACGCAACGGTCATAATATAACTAGGTCGCATCTTTATAGAGATATTATTTGAGAGCGTTGTTAGATAGCAAACAATCTTATTAGTATATTTAGAAACAAAGATAACATTATTTTGCAAATAAATTTGAATGAAATTTGTATATAATTTAACTTTATTATATTGTTTTAACTACACCTAATACTGTGACAAAATTGTAGATTTTATAAATCTATATAAAACGGTTTCTGAGTTTAAATATAATTTATTTTATTTAAAAATATTATAAACATTTTCATAATGTTTTTATACACTGATTGCATTCCTATTTCAATGTTTAATATGAATATATGATTCATTTTGCTCGAATGAGTTTAACATTATTGACAATCTTGACTAGTAGCTTTTTATACTTCAGCGAACTCTTTTTCAGGTATCACAAGCAGAACCGAAAGATTCGACGTTTGATTATCTCAGTTTCTTTTAAATTTTTATCTATACCTTTTTCTATTTGCTTTGTATTTTGTAAATTTTGTTACATAAGTTGAAATATAAAGCAATTCGTTTAAACTTTAAAAAAATTATTTATTTAAATTTAAAGCTAAAAATCTTTTTTTGCTTGAACGAGTACAATTTAAATAACTGCCAGTCGAATTTAATCTAGTCGCAAAATGACTTGATGAAAGATGAAGTTTGTAAGCGTTCTTTTTATTACACTTACGTTGTAAAAATTTCATGAAGAAATTGCATTGGTCAATGTCAATGAACTCATGTAATTATTTATTAAAAAATATTTATAATTAATCTAATGTAACATGTTTAAAATAATTAAGTTTTAAAAGATAAACATTACATTTTTATGTTATAACTAACACTCAAATCTACAAATAAACAGTATATACAGCAGCAATCTGATAAGTTAATGAACTATTGATTTAAAGAAAAAGCTTGAGGTTATTCAATAAACTTTTTTAAATTTTTTATTATGTGATTTTGTCCGATGTCAAGATTTATGTTTGGTTAGTCTTATTTATTATGCGAATGACAATTTTCAAGTTATATTTTATAGAAGTAAAGAAAACATTTCTGTTCTTAAAAATGTCATTTTTTTATAGATTTTTAATTGTTTATTAAATATTTTAATAACACGCCATTTTATATTATTGAATGAACTTATAATGCTTACTCTAATGTACAAAGAAGGTAAAATCGCTTTTTTAAATTTTTATTTATAAATTTGACGATTTTAAATTAAATTTAAATTATTCATAATATAAATAAGATTTTAAAAACTAGAAATTATTTTATTATGTGTATATTGCATTTAAGTAAATTTTTATAGTTAAATTATAACTAGTAATTACTGTTGTTTTTATTTAGTATTACGCAGCACTAGAAACTGAAACGTAACTTATTAATTCAATCTACTAATTAAAGTTTGAATGGTAATAAGGTAACCTGACTGTATTTTATAACTTTAAATTGAATATCAACGCGTAAAGTCAAAAAAAAGTTAATCCATAAAATCGAAAGTTTAATTATGTAATTTTTTATTATTTTAATAATTAGGTTGTTGACGACGTGAATTGGAAACTGTTGATTTGACTGTTTTCAACGAATGTGATAGGATATCAAGTTTTACGCAAGAAAAGATTTGGTGCATACCATTTTTATTCAATTGTCTTAAAAGTTACCAATAGGATTAAAAATGTCAAAAATAAAAAAAAAATTAAACACTAATCATGGTAATTACAACTTTTAAACTTTGATATTTATATCTTATTTGCTTTCTTTTTCTATCTTTTAAACACCAGCAATAATTTTTTGTCTTGACAAAGTCTGCATACCGATTCATCTTTATAGTTGTTAATCTTCTTTATTATTTTTCTAAACGGCTTTTATGGTCTGTGGGTTTGGAATTTTTAGAAATCTTGTTCAATATGTTGCAAGAGTGGTTTTGTTAGATTCAATCCTTTTTCTTGACACTCCTCTTCAGTTATCTTTAATATTGTTTTTATTGCATTAACTGCACTTCTTTGGTATTTGGCACGTGTCAGAATGACAATATTCCTCTTTATAGTTATCACTTTGTTGCTTGCACTCTTTTTTTCTTACCAAACAATTTGACTTTTACAGTTTATGTATTAAACATTCCCTTAGTCCATCTTATAGTAGTATTGTCGTCTGATGATTTGCCATTGCCTTTTCTGTGGAGCAATAAGAGGCGTTGTCAAAAACTTATTGTATACCAAGGATCACTCCTACTGCATACTCCTAACACTCCATAACTTTTTTAATTTTTTTTACTAGTTGGTACAGTGCTTTATCACATGATTTTCCTATTTGGTAATCATGTTGATATTTGCAGATTGGGAATGCTATTAAAGTCACTTCATTGCAATGCTTGTCTTCTAATCTGTGCAATGTTTTAAACAGAAATGACGTTAGACTGATGGGTCTGTAAGATTTAGTTTCTGGGTAACTGCTTTTACGCGGTTTTGGAATGAATGCTGCTTTAGTCACTCTCCAAGCTCGGTAGATATAGTCTAGTTCATAGCTTGCTTAAAACATTTCTCTGAGTAGCTTAAGTAATATATCCATCTTTTTCTGTAGCATCACGAGTTGTATACCATCGTTGCCAGCAGATTTGAAGTGACTGAAGAAGATAATTGCCCACAATATTTTTTATGCTGATAACTGTCTTTACTCTTTCCCAGTTTTTCCTTCTAAGGGTATGGTTGGTTTCAACTAAATTAAGTTGTTCCACTGCTCCGGGTAAATAAATGTATTTTCCATTTTCTTTATAACCGATACTAAGAATATCGTTTACTATATTATCGAATACGAAACAAACAATTTGAACAACTTTGATCATTGAACTTTTTTATATGTATTAGGGAATTCGCATGTTCGGGTAACAGATCAATGACAAATTTTACTAAAACTTCTGCATTCAATTATCAAATAAACACATCTATTTACTAAATGCACAAATTCAATAAACCAATAAAAAAAATAACTTTACAATTTATGTACATATATGTTACTAGTTTATATACATGAGAATAATTGAATTAATTATCAATTAGATAAATAACTGCTACTAAACTTTCTAATTTTAAACTAAGATCAGATCTGTCTTTCACAAGCATATTAAACTAAATTATTTACAAAGTGTTACAATGCCAATTTATCAAAATCAGTTTTGATCGATACGATCTAATAACTAAAAGCAAATTTTTACAATTTTACAATGCTTCGTCAACAAAAGCCAAATTTTACGATAGTATTTACGAGTATGCGAATGTTTTGTCTTACAACAAAAGCCAAATGTTACGATACTATTACGAATTTGCGAGTGCTTTGTTTGGCGACAAAGGTTTCTATTTATTTATTAATTCAATAGCAACAAAAGCGATGGTGAAGAGATGCAATTAATGTACATCCTTCAAAACTTATACAATTAACCAAATAACGAAATTCATACCTGAGTATGCGAGAGTTTAACAAGGTCAAACATTGAAGCTTCCTTATCAATAATGCGATACCAAATAAAAATTCTTCAATACAATAACGAACAATTTGTAGCGATAAAAGCTTCCATTTATGCTACGATAATATCTCAATTGGGATGCTACTTCCAATTCTAACGAAATTTACGATTTCGAGGTTGGATCGATACAACAATTCGATGACGACGACATTTTTCTTTAACTAAATGTGTCGTGGTGCTTCATTACAATTTTTCACTAAATATACGATCTAAATCGATTTTGAAGAATCAAATTTTAAAGTTATCAACGATGCAACGAAATTACAATAAATTCTACAGAATTTAAGAAGTGCCTACCCTTTTAATTACATTAGGAAGGCTTAAGAACTTTCACAACGTGTTGATTAGTGAAAAACACAATTGATAAGAACGAACGATTGGTATTTGCGCATGGCAATTTGCGCGATATGTACGATATCTAAACCAACTACAAGCTTTCCATAGGCGTATGGGTTCGAGCAACAATTGCAAATTCAAAAATAGGCGTTACATCTTTTTTAAGTACGCTTACTGGGTTTGAAGTTTGTTTTGAGATAATTTTGTGAAATCTGGCTGTGGAACGCTTGGTTTCCGCCTCTTGCCAGTTTTTTTCCAGGTTGTTATTTTAGCTGCTTTAATCTTTTTGCTATATTTTGTCAAATTTTCATGGTAGCTCTTCAAGTTTGTGGTTGTTTTAGAGTTCTTGAACAGAAGCCTGATTTATTGTTTGTTTTTTTCCAAGTCTTTGTTTTACGAATTTGTGTATGTTTTTAACCCTTTGCGTACTAAGGACTATTAGAGGGCATCTGCTCTGCAAAGAGTCTATTGTGGCTTTTTTTATCTTATTGGCATTTGAGTCTAGTACTACTTTATTTTAAGATCTGAACTGTTGATGTTCTATTTTTTATTGTAGTTTCTGTTTATATAAGTTTCAGTCTGCTTTTCTTGGATTATAGTATGCACTTTGGCTTGTTTCCCGCCAAGACAGTTCAAAGTTAATATAATTATACTCAGATAGTAATGGCTCGTGTAGGACTCACCATTTGTTCACAACACAGATACTCTTACTTTTTACGCGTTTATTTGTTGTTTTGTTTTTTTATTTCAAAACAATGTAATTACGCAGTCTGCAAATGCGCACGTTCTCATGCGTAAATGATAAGATGCGATGCAATGAAGTGGGACTTATGCAGTGCAAATTCATGTAATAGTTGTAAATTGCAAATTGTATTATCTAGCACCCAATGTGTGGATACCAACATATACATTTGAAATTTTGAAAAAATTTATTGTTAATATTATTTTGACTAAGTGAATCAGAATAAAGCTTTAATCAAATAATTGTTAGTACATTTTTCAAAGTACTTTGTAGAAACTTATAGATCTCTTAAAATACGAAAACAAAATTGCTGAATTAAAAGTCTTTTGTAAAATGCCGATAAAAAGTATTATTGTACAATACTTGCAATCAAATGAACAAACCAAAACGAAAAAAACAAAATTCCTAAAAATTGTTAATTCTATGACCAAAATTAAGCTTTCTTGTAATATCACAACAATGTGTTAAATAGAAATTGTTAGATTAATTAATGGGTTTGAAAGGTATAATAGGAAAATGAAAATTTTAGAAAAAGAATAAGCAGCGTTTTTGATGTAACAAAAAAGGATGGAAATTGGTTTAGTAGCAATGATCATACACTTTACAATAACCAACTTTAAAATAAAACTGGATACACAATTGAAAAACTTCCACTTCTCTTATCCATTTATCCATCAAAACCACAAAAATTAGCAATTGTAACTAATTTACCAAAATTGCAGCAAACTGGAGAGAATCAAGTAGTTTCTCAAAGGATTTTTTTATTCCAAAAGAGAATAATTTAAAAACTAACAGAAAATACCAAAATACAAAAGCAGCAACTAATCTTGTAAAGAATGTGCTTTATCAACAATAACTCAAAAGTTTATGACGTTTAAAAATAATTAAATATGGGGAAAAAATGCTTTTGAAAATTAAAAAAGATACCAAACAAAGAACCTCAAGAAGTCTGATTAAAACATTCTGAAGAAGCTTAAATACGTAATTGTTAAACCGGATACACATCAAGTGTTATTACTGATTGTAAAAATTGAGTAATTATGTAACTTCAAAGAGAATTCGAACAAAGAGGTTTGACCAATACAGGTAAACTTTATTCCTTACTATACAAAATATAAAAAAAAATACTAATGTTGTAAAGTCTTTAAAGTTTTAAATTTTAAAATTTTTTTTTACTATACAAATTATTTTTAAATTGAACATCTTGTACATTAATACGTTATTGGAATCCTCTTGAAATATACTTTATAATGATACCAAGTTATGGGCACTTTAAGTAAGTCTTTAGAAAATTATAAGCAGTTTTAAAATTTTCTTGTAAATTTATGACTTTAAAAAATTACATACTTTTGAGAAATAAAGTTTTGTATCAAAATGATATTTTAGTATAATGTCTAACACTATTTGAAATATGCATAAAAGTTTTACACACGTAATTGTGTAATACAGAGGATTTTGTATTAAATGTGAAAGATGCAGAACATCAAAAGACTCGATTTTTTAAAATGAAAGAACTTAATTTGGAATACGCTTCCTACAGATAATTAAATTCATTAGCAAAATGATATAGCATGAACTATCCTAAAGGCAATGGTTTTAAATAGATCTTATTTTATTAACAAAAGTAGTTTCTAAAAATAAATAAATGCAGATTTAGTCAACAAGCAACCAAAAATAATAAACTAAATAATTGCATGGTACGAAACAATTAACAGAAAAAATAATTCTAATAAGAACAAAAAAACTTAAATGCAAAATTTAATAATTTTAACCATTTCCAAAGTGACCTTTAAGGAAAGCACTAACATTCCTTAATGTGTTGGGTTGAATATTTTAAAACATTTATGTAATTCTATTTATCATATAATTATTTATAGTGAGGGGTGTTTCATAACTTACATCTTTAACGTAATCCCATAAAAAAAAAGATACAACATAAGACAAACACTTATAAATTTTTCAGAAGCACAACTGTATACAATGAACTTAGTCTTCCAGGAGAAAGAACATCGAACATACACATGGCAATGTCCTGATGGTAAAACGAGAAATGAGATAGGCTTTATAATTTTTAACAAAAAGCATATAGTGAAAGATAATTTTTGTATGTAGTGATCACATAATGGCACGGGTATAAATGTATATCAGAAAACGACAAAAATAGATATTAAACTATTCTCGAATAAAGAACGATAAAATGCTACAAACAAAGACTAAAAAATAAACTACGGGCAGTTAATCCAGAAAAAAAAAAGATTAAAACACTAAGTCAAAACATTAATAAAATTATACTAGAAGCAGCTCAGAAGACCTAGCTAAAAGAGAAATCAGATTTCAAATTAAGTGAGGATACCAAAGCAATTATGAAGAAAAAAAGGAAACTTTTGTCTAGTACACCTAAAAATAACACCCTATTACAAGACCTAAATAAGAATATTAGGCAACATATGAGACAAGACAGTAAATAATATAATAAAATCTAGCTGAGGATATTATACAAACTAACAAGTGAATGCAATTGTTTAGAGCAAAGATAAGCGGAGGAAAAAAATGTTACTCAGAATTATGGACGAAAACGGAAACATTATAACAAACAGGAAAGAAATCTTAAGCTGTATCAAAAGCTTCTACAAAAACTTATATTTAAAAAAGATCAACATATAAAACGATCCGCAAATAAACAAAATAGCCAAAGTCACCAGCCATTACACTGAAGATATCTAGAGATAAGTTGCTATGAAATCAAGAACAGTTTAAACTAAATAAAAAAATTTCTGACAAGAACGAAATTTTAGTAGAACTCATTAAAAGCAGTGTATCAAAAATAATAAAATAGTAGTATTATTTAGTATTATTTAAGAAATGTTTAGAGACTGGAACTATGCCACAAAGTTGGAAGAATTCGGTACTATACTTATACATGAGAAAGATCTAAAAAAATATAGACTTACCTTATGCCTTTTAGTCACACATACAAAAGTTGCTGATGAAAATTATAAATAACAGAATATCAATCTTACTAGACGAATTCCGTTCTGTAGAGCAGGCAGGATTCCGTAAAGGATTCAGCACGATAGACCATATTTACATAGTCTGACAATTAATACAAAAAGTGAACGAATACAACCTACTTCTATGCTTTGCCTTCGTAGATTATGAGAAGGCGTTGAATACCGTAGAAACATGGGCTATAACCGACGCTCTTTAACGCAGCAGAATCAACTATAGCTATATTCAGTTAATGAAAACAATATACAAAAATGCAATTATAATTATTAGAACACTTTAGAACACTAAACATTGTCCCCAAAATTATTTATAAATGTACTAGGAGACGCTTTGAAACTGCTGGAACAAGAAAAGAATTAACATAAACGGTAAACACCTCGCTCATCTTTGGTTTGCGGATGATGTCATAATGGCACATACTCCTGAAGAACTAACAAACTTGTTAAACTAGCTGAATGAGGTGACGAAAACGATTGAATTCCGTAGAAATATTGAAAAAATAAAAAGTATGACCAACTTTAACCTACCTATATACATAGAGGAAAATATATTACAAAATTTGGAAGGATACATATACCTAAGCCAATATATCAGTCTCGACTAACAAAAACAAACAAAAAGAATAGACAAAAGAATACGATTAGGATGGGCAGGATACGGAAAACTGGCAAACAGTGTTTTTAAAACTATCATCCACAATACTTTAAAACGAAAGTTTATGACTATGGTCTCCCAATTTTAACATACGGAGCAGAAACTTGGACGTTTACTATGGAAGTATTGTATAAATCGAAAGTTGGGCAGCGGGTCATGGAACGTTTTACGCTAAGCGTCACAAGAAGAAACAAATTGAATAGACAACGAACTAAAGTACAAGACATCACAACGCAAATCTGGCAGGACGCCACGACAAGGTGAAAGGTAAAGTACAAAAGTAACGGAATGGCGACCGAAGGCAGAAAGAAGAAGCGCAGGGCGTCTAAAGGTAAAATAGTCGGACGACATCGAGAGAATGATCGAAAAAGCATGGATGAGAAAAGCAATATATAAAGAAAGTTAAAAACGCAAAGAGGAGGCTTATGTCCAAAATTTGAAAATGGTTGGAATATAACAGCTGGGATCAAGTTGGGTCAAAAAGAAAATCAATTTTTGATAAGTCAGGTGATGGTAACAGCCATTCAATTGGACCGTTTTTTTTTTAATTTACCTTTGTGGAAATGTAACATCAAGATGATGTATAGAACTAGTGTGGTGAACAAAAGCACTATCATACAAATACCACATTCTCTCTACATTCAAGTAATCTAGGCAAACGAATTTGTAAAAACTCTAAGTAAATTTGGCCATTTACAGTACCACACAAAAACTCGGGTATCTCCGATAATACCACCTAATACATTTAAAGACCACCAACTTGACTTTGGTTTTATATAAAATGCAGTGTTTGATCAGAATAATGATGGAAGCTATGGTGGTTAACGGAACTGTTTTTGTGAAATGTAGTTTTATACACAAACAAAACAAAATAAGGAAACAACTAGCATCTATATTTACCATTTGTTGACCCTAATTAAAAAAAATTTTATTTATTGTTTTTATTCAACTGTTGTAACAGCTTGCAAACCATCTAAAATAACGCTTTGCAAATTGTGTTTTAGTTTGACGGGTTCCAGGCGTTGACTTTTTTAAGTACCTTTCCGTCCGTCACTTTTCTTTTTTTTATCTTTTTCCAACATTCTTGTAGTATTTTAAATTCTGTTCTTTCCTTCGGTTCGGCTCATATTTTATAGCCATCCTTGCCTGCACTTCCTCTCTTATAATATACTCCGGTGTTTTTCTGTCTAGCCCTAATACCCACTAGTTTTTTTCCTGTATCTCTTCTACCTTTTTATACTCTTTCCACTCTCATACTTCCGCCCCATATATCACCACACTTTTTATTAGCTTCTCAAACATTAGCCTTCTTTTTTCTATGTTCACCCCAAACAACCTTTCCCTTGCACTCCACACTCCACATTAACATGTTTCTTTTCCTCACTCTTTCCGTTACGTGTTCTCCCTCCTTGTTATCCTACTTCATCGTATAACCCAGGTATGTGAATTCCTTTACCTGCTGTACTAAATACTACTATTTTTGTTTTCTCCGTATTTACTTCCATTTGTTTATGTATTTTTCCAGCGTTTTCATCATCTCTATCAGTTCCTTTTCCTCTTAAGCCACTAACACTATGTCATCCGCATACGCCAACGACCAAACTTTCACTTTCCTTACTACTATTCCTCCTATCCGTTGTCTTTTTATTATCTTATCTAAATCCCCTGTATATACTGCTAATAGGCTTGGGCTCAGTGGGCATCTCTGTCCCAACCTTCACCTTGTAACGAATTTCTCGCTTTCCTTTCCATTCATTTTTATTCTGCTCCTCGTTTCTTCGTAAATTTCCTCCATCCTTTCTATGAATCTTTCATTTATGTTTTTTCTCCTCATGTATTTCCACAGTTTTTCCCTATTTAGCGGCGTTTAAATCTACGAACAGTGCTACCATTTTCTCTTTTTTTCTCTAGTTCTTTATTTGCCAAACGTTTTAATATTTATATGTTATCTATCACCTTTCTTCTCTTTCTGAATTTTGCTTGTTCGTCTGGTACCAAATTCATTTCTTCTATTTATTTTTGTAGTCTTCCTTGTAGCACTATTGCATATAATTTGTATTCCGTGCTTAATAATGTCACCCCTCTGTAATTCTTCACTTCATTTCTGTCTCTTTTTTTGTGTATCGGGCACATTATTCCCTCTCTCCATCTTACCGGAAATCTTTCCCCATTCCATATTTTGTTTACTTTTTTCGTAATTCTTTTTTGCTACATTCTCTTCCCTTTGTACCCACTCTTTGCATTGTGTCACATCTTCTTCTGTCGCTTTCCTTTTTTTTACATTTTTTATTGGCTCTATTACTTCCTCTTTGTTTATTCTATTTTTTCTTCTAGTTTTACTACTACTTCTTTTGTTTGCTTTTCCTCTTCTTTCTAATTTTGTTTTTCCTTTCCCAGCAGGTTCCTAAAATATCTCTCCCATTCTTTTATTTGTATGCCTTTTTGTTGTCCATTTTCTCTGCTTTTGTTTCTTTACGTACTTTCATACTTCTTCTGTTTTTATTCCTTTGATTTGATCTTCTTATTTCTTTGTTTTCTTCCTTTTTTCTCTCCCATGTTTTCTTGTAGATTTTTACTGCTTCTTTGTATTCTTCTTTCTTTTTTTCCACTGTCTTAATGCTCGTCTTGCTTTTTTGCCTTTTTTGACTTTCTCTGTTGCTTTCTCCGTCCTCTCTCTCACATTTGCTTCACACTCTCTAGTAATCCTTTTCCTACCCATACCGTTTTTCTTATTCTTTCTTTGTATCCCTTTATACCCTTTTCTGTCCATAGTTTTTTCGTAAAGTACTCTTTATCTTTTTCTCTTTCTTTTCTTTTTCTTTCTTTTCTTTCTCTTTCTTTCATTGTCAATTTCAGTGGTTGGTGGTCTGACTATACCTTTTCTCCCACCCTAAATGCCTTCAACCTATCTCCAGCTTTTCCATTAGTTATTGCAAAATTTGGTTATTGATTCTCCCCTTTCTCCTATGTACGTAAACTCCCCTAGTCCTTTTTTTTTCTTTGTTCCCGATTATTATTTCCCACCCCCTTTCGTTGCACATTTCTAACAGTTCTTCTCTTTCTTTATTTTTTCTACTTTGTCTTTTGTTTGTTTTTTTCCGTCCCTTTCCTTTCTTGTATTCTCCTCTCTTCCCCATATTTTCGCGTTAAAGTTCTCTCCTACTATTATCAAATTTTCCTCACTCGCTTCTATCATCTCTTTTATGTTCTTCCTTGACTCTTTCATTCTACTGCTATACCCCTTTTTGATCTCTCTTTCTGCATGTTGTACCACCAACTTAATCTCTTCCGGTGATTCTTTTTCCCACCACTCCCATATTTACCACAAAATCCTAACATTCGTCAAAACTTATTTATGAATTAAATTAATCGAAAAAACGTCTGTTTAATACTAGATATGAGTTTTTAATTAACAACCAAAAATGTTTTAAATATACATACAATGTGTTACGTAACAATTTATTATTATGTATATAAAACTTATTTAATATTATTATAATGCAATTAATAATGCAATATTACAGATTTATTATTTTAAGACTATCTTACGATAAACCAGTTTTTACAAAAATAATAATAAATGAGAAATAATAGCTAATAAAACCCCCGTTCAACAAACGTCTAGTAAATTATTCTTGATGGGAAAAGACATGAGGCGTTTCAGCTCGTAACTCAGGTCCCAGCAACACAAAACGATGAGTAACAAACTAAAATTGAAAAATGTAAAAATATTAATAAAACAATTACTGGAAAGTAAGCAATCACTAAACTTTTATCAAATCAGTTGTAATAAACGCCGAGTTGTTAGAACTAACAGAATATCGGAGCACATGCAACATTTAAATGCAAGTAAATTATTTATTAGGTATTTTGCTGCTAGAAAAAGGTTGTAAAACGCAGTCTAAAGATTAATACGTTTAATACATCAAACATACAGTAGTAAGGGTTTTTAAGAGGTGGATAGTAGTGCTAAAATAACAATCGCGTTATAATTCTTGATATATACAAATGTTCAATAATCTTAACAACTTATAGAGGTTGTTACTTAAAATTAAAATTTGAAAACGCATATCTAAATTACTCGATTAAAAATAAAAATTAAAAACATTAGTGATTGGTATTAATCTATAGAGTACCATCTATACGCACAAGAGTACCATTATCTTTTTTTGCAAATTAAATTTTATGTTTAAATGTTGATTGTTTAAAAATCATAAAAAAATTAATTTAATCTTTGTTATATGATCAGATTGCAAAAAAATCTTCAACATTTAAAATGCATATACGTTTTCATGCACTTTAAATTGAAACGCTTTAGAACATCAAAATTTTTTGAGGCGATTTAAAAGAACAACATAACATTCTAGTCAAAGATAAAACAAAAGTATAAAAAAATTTAATTAATGCAGTCAGTCTTAAAGAATCATTTACGGGTATTACATAAATAAATAAGTGCACATTTGGTGGTTTTACGCGCGTGTATATATGAGTAATTATTTTATTGTAAGCGATGTTTATTTAAATCTACAGTTACAGCGTTATATAAATTTATTCAGTCAGCTCTTCTTCTTTCTATTAGTTACTTATAATTTTCTGTGTTGTTTTAGTTTTAGTAACATTGTAACATTGACAATTGTGTAAATATATTTAATTTTGTTTTTGCAACATTATTTAACACTTAATTAAAGATTGTAATTACAAAATTTATCGTCTACAAAAAAATACAAAAAATTTTAAATTATATGGTAGTCACAAAGACTTTATACCAAAACTAAAAATTGTACATTTTTCTATAGTTTACTTTTCTATGCATTGCTTCTTAAGCATTCAAATATTTTTAACTATATGGCTGAGATAGGAGAGCGGGAGTCTTTTATTATACACATTAGATGTAATATATCGACTATAACAGCGTCAGCATACTGTTTTGTTACCAATAAAGAACTTTTAAAAATCCTTATAAAACCGCAACAACTGTTACTTATTTTCTTAGATTTGCTTATTATTTATGATTATGTCGGATTTACTAAAAGTCATGTTTATACAAATAAATAAAAATAATGTAAAAAATTAGCTTAAATAAATTTGTTTTGTTTACGTTTATGTTTAAATACAATTGTTATTAATTTAAAAAAAAATACATAAAATTCGTTGAACTTAATTTATTATTAATTACTGTTAAGATTTAATTTTAAGACTTTTTATTAACTAAAAAGTTTAAAACTTTAAATTTCTTATAGCAATATGTAAAAGTATTATTTTTAATTAATTCAAATGGTGTTGCCATGTACTTTGAAAAACAAAAGTCATTCTACATACGGCTATTACAAAACTTTTTTTGATTTATTTTAGTAACTAATTTAACATAGTAAAATCACAATAAATACAAAATAAAAAATTAACTGCTGCAGATAAAAAATATAAAAAAAAATACTTTATTAACAAAAACATTATTTTTTTATTGCCTTTCTATAATAAAAATGCATTAAAATAGGATTGTTAGTTGTTATTTTAACATCATAACTTTTTCAATATGCATAACTTCTTCTTTTAATTGTTTATTACTTAATCGTCATTATTTATTATTGCGACACTATAGAATTGATAAAATTATTTTTTTGTGTACTTATTTAACCAAAGATTGTTAGCAACACTTTTCTTCACTATTTCAGTAAACAAGACTTTTTTTCATTTACTTAATTAATTAGATTAATTACAGTGGAGACTTAGGCAAAGTAATCAAAATATTCAGAGTAACAACGTACCAGCTACGTAAGGCAGAGAGGCAAAGAACGGTGTAAAAACATAGAAGAAGCTTATATCCAACAATGGATCCAAGCGGCTGAGAGATAATGATGATGATTTTTAATAGTAATGATTTACATGATTTTAATTAAAAAATATAAGTTCAAGAATTTTCAATTATAGGTCTTGCTTAAAATATGGGCAATATAAAATGTAATTATATTAATAATAATAATAATGAGGGTATTTATCCATAAATGCAGTAGAATGTCTGTTTTCTAAATTTTTTTAAACAGCAATCTCTGCTGCCAAAGGTAAAATAGATACAAAAAAGGTAAGCATACAAAAACAACCAAAACAAAGATGGTTTATCCTTTGCCTAACAAAAAAAAAGATTTTAAACCACAAAATACCCCTAGTAGCATAAAATATACGTAATATATTAGTAAATAAGATCTCGTAAATATTTAAATGTCACACTTTATTGTATTGGCTATTTATTGTAATGTTATATCAATAATTTATATAAAGTAAATATTTTCTAAATATTAGTTAGAAATATCTTCTAAATATATGTTTTCAATATATGGCAGACATTAGATGTAAATGTCGTCTCAACAATTGTTTCCAATATATGGGAAATATTACTTTTTAATCTGTTCTAGATGTATCTCACTATTATTTGTGAGATATTTATTAAATATATACCTACTACATATATGTATGTTTGCAAATTATATTTAATCTGTACAGTTTTTATTAAACCGTATTGAAACACTGCAGATGTTCTGTAAAAACAAGTTTATTTATAAAAATGACACTAACAAAATAAAATTATAAATGATGAATAAAACATAAATATAAAACCTGTATACATTTTAAACATCTTTAAAAAATTATTACACAAAAAAGATTGTATCTTAAAATTACTTATTACTATCATCACATATTACATAGGTTCTACATAAATGTTTGCCAAATATAACGCAACGGATTTACGTATGTAACCTCTGTTACATTAGGATGTCGTCTTGTGATAGCATCTGAAAAAAAACACACAATTAAGATTTACTCTACCAAGTTGTATTAAAAAAATCTACATTTTATAATAATAATTATGAAATGCATTAAAATGTATTGAAGTTATTTTAATTCACGTATGAAATATAGCGACAAATGGTTTTAGTTTGAATTTTTCAATAAAGAAACTTTATGACTACATATATTTTTTTAAATATGGCTAACAAAAGTTTTAACAGCATTATTATTTCTATTTATTTAATCACTTTAATAAAATATCTACTATATATTGTAATGTTTGTCTTTTTGCCGACTAGTATGAATTAATGAAATTACAAAAAACTTCAAACATGATTAGTTTTAAAAGTGCACAAAAGCATTTTTTTGGGATTGCTATTCAAAAAACAAGGATAATATTCAAACAAACTGTTTTTGCATATATTTACTTAAATATTTTTTAAAATGTGTTGTTTCTTAATTATTGACCGTAAATAAAAGAATTTCTTTAATTTATGATTCTTGTTAGTGATGACCGTTGAAATTTCTTTGAATTATTTTTCGTAAACGTTGAACAGCCAACTAAGCAAACATCGAATTTAGAGTGTACTCGCTGCGTTAAAATAAATTATTTACAAAATGACTTTTTGCTTTTCTATATTTAGAAAACATGATGCAAAAAACAGAGAATTAATAGGAAATTATACAATTACGTTGCACTAAAACTCGATATAAAAATTTAAACTTCGCAATCTGCAAACACGAAATCCAAATGCATATTAGTAAAGAAGACTTTCCTTATTCTTGTTCAGAGTCTATATAACTGTTTCTGACCTCAGTAGCAAAAAGCAAGTAAATAGTATATTTTTTCAATGTTGCAAAGAATTCTAAGAAATTTACTAAAAGGTACTTTGTGCAAACCCGTTCAGTAGCTACAAAAATATTTGGAAAAGATGACTTTAAAATCATAAATACCTACTAGCATTACTAGTAATTTTACAGCAGAATTACAATACCTTGTCTAAAATTTCTTTGCAGCAAATGTAGTTTATTATTGTAAAATTACTCAAGTTTAGTTTAGTAACGCAATTGGTTTTTTAATTCAATTTGAACGCAGATGTCTTGATTTGATATTTTCCTTGTGTAATTTTTTAATAATTAAATTGCGTTTCTTATACAATTTTTAACATATTACATACTATGATTTTGGATTACTTTTTTATTGAAATATACGCACATAAAAATAATTTTTAAAATAAGTATGTTTAAATCGTGAAAACATCGTGTTAAGGTTTTTAAAAAAAATAAAAAAAAAGTCAAAAGGAAAACGTTTAAATACGTAAATTTTTAAGTACAGTTAAAAATAAGCATAAAAAAGATGATTAATCATAATTATTAGTTGTATGTATAATTATAATATACATTTTATGCCACACTTTGAAAAACATTGTGACTTTAGAATACACGAACGATATTGTTGGTACATATTTTTATAACATTGTTGTTATCTAGTTTTACAATATTTAGAATACATTTTCTAAATCTTGCAATAAGTATCTAGTATTAAAATATTTACCTGATGTCATGTAAACCTTGAAAACATTTGTAAGGTTTTAAACTATATCAATGATATTTTTAGAATATTATTATTATATATTAGTATTATACGATTTAACAATATTAGAAACATATCTATTACACCAAGCAATATTTAACCGACTTTTAAAATATCGTACATATATTTTGTGCTACTAGAGACGTGTTGTGTTTGCAGAAAACATGTTTGTCTAGCACATAATGAAACTATAAAAATTTGTACTATTGGTGAAAATCGAGAAAAACTTTTAATATTTCTTTTTACTGTTTTTAATTATTTTTTTTATTATGTTAAAATTACACATGATATATGAATAAAAAAACATTTAAACATAATGTAACAAAAAACAATTTCACAGTGAAATAAGATTATGGAACGAGCACTCGCCTCACCTGATTTTTACCTGCTGTTAACAGGATTAGGCAGTTGTTAAACTTTTAAATGTGCTCATATTCAAATATTGACATAATTAAATTTGAAATTAGTGCCATCATATCAACAGAATAGAATATCTACAAAAATGGTTTTTGCTATGTTTCTTTAACAATACAATTTTCCATTCTGGATAATTCCCGTGTTGTTGGTATCACACAAGCTGAGGTTCTGTCACACGTCGCAATTGACATCTTCAAAGCTCGCAACAAACTAATTGATTGCGCCGTGAATTCGCGCTTTTATAGACCTTTTTCTGATCAATCAATCTGGTGTCCAAATCTTCGATAAAAAAGAACTAGAATCTCGGTTAATATTAAAAGGGTTATTAATCATTTTAATGGATTTCCTAATCTTTATTTAATACTAATTAAAGACATTTGCCATACATTTAATGTTTTCAAACAAAATTTAATGACTCGTTTCTAGCTCGTATTGTGTCAGCATTGACTTTAAAAATTGTTTAAGACGACTGTACTTTTAATGCTCCTTAATACAGTTTCTCGCGCTTTTACCTGTTTTTCTTATGTATGCACGACTACAAGAGCAAGAAATGCTATAAAGGCCATCAAATTGAAGAGGAATAACGTCTTTTACCGGATTAAAGAATTGACCCAATTTAGGAAGAGTAGAAAACTAAGGAATAGAAAAATAGGAAAAATGTTGTTTAAACACAACATTGTTATTTGGTTTTATACTTTTTCATTTAATATTAACTGAGATTCTAGTTCTCCTTTACCGGATATTTGAAAACTAGTTTTAACAATCGGAAACCGGTCTATAAAAGTAAGACCTTACAGCGCAATCAATCAGTCTGTTCCGGATTCTGCAACGTCTGACAAAAGTTCAGCTTGTGTGATAACGACAACACAAGAATTATCTAGAATAGAAAATTGTATTACGAATGCCACCCGTAAAGACCTGATTTCTACTATAAAAATTTAATTTTACTAATACCACTTGTTGTGGTAACGTATCATGTCTTTAGATAACTGTATGTGATGTAATATTGATATTTTTGTTAGTATAATGAAAGTACCTTCTGTTAAACAACGTTTTTGTAATATTTAGAAATTTTAAATTTCCTTTTTTGCTGAAGCTATTAGTTTTTGCGCATTATTTGAAATTTTTTAATATTTTACATACAGCAAATTTGGACATTAATAAAGAAAATTAAAATAAATTTTTGCGTGTGTTTCTAATACCAGTTTCTGTTTAGTCACACACTTATAAGCTTAAAAATCATATAACATTTGTGCCAACGTATGTATTTAAACTTTCAATTAAAATTTAATAGGCATTATAAAACGCATTTTGTATCTTTTCAACTAATTGCTATTTAAATAAATGCATAACGAACAAAAAGAAATACATTTCATTATAAACATAGCTGCATAAAATCCACGATTTAAATAACAAAGATGTTAACAAATGCCTTCTTTTTTTATTTAATATCCTTTTAATAGTCTATAAAATTTAAATTATATTTGTCTTACTTTGTAAGGCGTAACTTTGTGCTTTTTGTTTGTCAAAGTGCTTAAAACTTTAGCTAGGTGTTTTAAAGTTAATGGCCGTTTGTGAAATTAAATCAGACAGTTGCTTACACAAATTTTTTTTTAAACTTGTTTAAATATAAAGGTTTACAAAAAATCAATTTTAAATTAGTTATTTAAATTAACTTTGGTTTATAAAAAGCATAAATCAATTAAATTTAGTTTATTGTTTGTACTTGAAAGCATTTTGTTAAATAAATCTAATTATTATGTTTTACAGTTTCTTACATTTAAAAATGTAACAATTGTGTTTATAATCTAAATAAAAAAAAAACAATTCAGAATCTCTAAAAAATTTTAATTGTTTAAATGTTATTACGATACTTTTAACGTAATAAAATACGTAACAATGTTTGAGTGTTTGATCTGGCAAATAATGTCAACTATACTATAGCAATTTTATAATAATAAAGTTGTCCCTAAGTCATCAAAATGTTTTTTTTTTGAATTGAGATAAGAGGATGTTAATCGTAGCGTAGTTGGTTTTCAACGTAATTAAATACTTCATGTTTTAATTGAATTATTTTTTCCAAAACTTAAATCGAGTGCTACAGCTGTTATTATAAATACTATTGATGGTAAACTTATTAAATCTTTTCAATTTGCTGCAAATTAAACTAAAAATTAAAAAATTTTATCAGAATTTTTACAATTAATTTACTTAATAATGCAAATAAGACAAAGTTTCAAAAAGGTGAACTAACTTAACTGGTATATCAATTGAAATCATAGTTTACTTTACTACAAAAAAATTTGGAAAAAATACAAAAGAAAATACAAATTTTGTATTAATTGGTATCATCGTAACTTTTTCTAAATAATTTATTTCATAAAATTGTGAAAAACAGATCTGATTTTATTTTAAATTAATTATTATAATTAACTAATTAAGTATTAAATATTCGTTACAATGGTAATTGTATATAAACTTGTAAATTATATTTGTGTATATATTTGAATATTGTTTATAGCATTTCTTCTGTTTGATTATTTGTCCCTAAACATGCGAATTCCCATATCTTAGTTCAAAAGTTCAATGATCAAAGTTGTTTAAATCGTTTGGTTCTGTATCGTAATTTTATAACAATATTACTATTCATCTCGGTTTTACTATGCTATACAATGTGACCCAAATAAATCATTGCAATTGTCAGTAAAATAATTGTAGGCTTATCTAAGAATAGGTTTCTATGTATGTCTAAATATATGTGTAAACAAACAAAACCACATTAACGTTTCAGTAAAAATGCACATATCAATCAAGGTACTGATACGTTTATCAAATCTGTTAGATAATTCAATGAAATTCTTATGACAAAAAAATGTTTAAATGTACAACTAATACCCTTAAAAGAACGCCATTATCTCAAGTAATACATGAAAAATAAACAAAAAAAAATAAGGTTCTAAAGCTCTTGTTTAATGTAGGTCTGACGACATTATTTACAATCGGGAATTGTACCATCGTGCAGAAGAACTTGTTAGAGTTAATGGAAACATCGTGTTGAGACTAGGTAAAATAACATTCCCGTTTTCACTCGAGAATTCAGTCAAATCTATTGCATCGTGCATCTTGTTTATTTAAGTACAATATTTCTAATCTTACAAATAGGTTAATGAAATTAAAAACGTTACTATTCTGCCTAATTACATTATAGTTTTGCTTGATGTTACCTGTTATTTTACTAACATCACAAAAGAGTTCGTGCTTAAATTAATACATAAATAATAAAGAGATTTTAAAATTCCTACCACAATTGAGTTGTCAGATTTTACTGACATTATTAAATTTCTTTTGAATGTAGTTATTTTATATTTAAAAACAAAATTTACTTACAAAAATTTGCCATTGCAATGAGTTCCTGCGCGTTTAGTTAAGCACAACTTACCTGCATTTGTTACTAGCTTATAGGTCTTACAAACCTTGCACGGCTAACTCACACAGTCGGAGATAGGGGAGGTTCAAATAAATAAGAATTAAAGGGCGCCAGATCTTTTATAAGTAAAGCATTTACTTTGATCAAGACAGAAGGTTTAAGCTTGTAACGAATTTCAGGTTCGTAATTCTTGTTACTCTGGTGTTCGTGTAACCAACAAAAGAAAGATATGTTACCGTAAAGAAAAGATAGAATAGGCATAACAACTTTATTTTAATAACGTAGGTTATTAACAACGGGTCTATCTAATTCTCAATCCATAAATGCCAGAAGTATTGGCAACACACAATACATAAATTTAAACAATGTGGATAGCGAAGAAAATTACATAACGAATATCGTTTGTACACAACATGCAATACACACAAAATAATTAGTAAAACTACCTCAATGGTATTGAAACAATGATTCTAATTATGGAAGTTCGCATAAGCAAAAATTCCGTGAGTGACTTTTCTGACAACGACAAAATAATTAAATAAACTTACTCAGAATCCAGTACCTACTTGTTCGAAGAAAACGTTTTCCTTGTTAAGTCAGCTTGGAATAAATTTGAATAGCAAATCGTGTCAATACAATGACTCACGAAAGCAAGATATACAAAATTGTTAATTACTGTTAAAATAAAGTACATATAAGAACCCAATTATCGAATGCTGTGGTACACATTCTGTGAAAGTTGATTTTGCAGTTGTTTGCCGCATGAGTGGGATCTCGAAGAAAAGTTCTTGTCTTTGTTTTTAGTTTTAAACGTAGGCCTTACAGAGTTATACTCGTCTCAGGAAAGTACTTGTCGATATTAATCCCTGCTTCGAAACGTACAACTAAAAACATGGTGGGACGGCTATCGAATTAAGAAAATTACCAAAGAATTCAAAACAACGGATAGGAGCACTTTACCCTGTGACGAATAAACTACTTTAAATGCGTAATTAAATTATAATCTTATTTCCATTAACGATGATCTTATTAGAAACTTCAAATTTTAAACTTCACAGGCCATTTTAGGTAGTTGTCGGTTTAATGTCTTGACAGGAAATGACAATAAAAAGAAATATTACGTTATGAAATTCTTGCACGTAACACATTTCTAATTATAAAGTTTAAAACATTTTAAACGTTTTGAACAGTTATGATTCACATTTAAGTTTTACTCACAAAATTGAAAATCAAAGTTCTTTACCATTTTTAGTTTTAATTAATCATGATAGTTCTTTAATAACAGATTGGTTTACTAAAATCATACCTCCAACCGTACTATCAACTACTTCCTTAAACATACTCACAACCAAAAAATAAATATTATCTGTGAAAAACGAAATCATAAATTTATCTAATCCTCAATTTTAATAAAGAATTTTAGCGTTGTAAAAAACATGCTTACAAACAACAATTATCTTAACAACCTGTTTATTATGCACTAACACTACTAACGATACATCATCATCATCAAACCAAACGACCCTATAGGGGGTCGTGTGGTGGGCAACAAATTAATTTGCTTTGGATATTATTGCTGGCGACGTTTTGTAGACTAAAATGGATCTTACTCAAAACTCATTTAAAAAAAACACCAAGTTATATTAAATTGGTTGTATTAATTGCAATAAATGTTATGTTTGCCCAACAAAACAAACTAATATCAACCAAATTAAGAATTAGCAATATAACTGTAAAAACAAAAAAAAAGGACTAATGTTTGCTCTTTACTATATCAAATAGATCACAGTTTTGATTTTAGTAGGTAATCCTACGATATTAGATGTTGAACAAAAATGTAGTAAAAGTTTGATCGGCGAGATGATATACATTGCAAAACATAAGAACAATGTGAATTTTAAGACTAATACTAACTATGTAAGTACAGTCATTGATTCAAATATTCTTACAGATAGTCAACTCATGTACTAAGATTGCGATACTTGTATGCATGCATGATTGCGTTTTCGTTTACTTGTTTTGCCTGTACTGAAGCGCAATTCATTAATGTGGTCAACTATAGTAGTTCAAATAGCATTCCGGTTACATTCGTAATACAATTTTTCATTTTGGATAATTCACGTGTTGTCGTTATCACACAAGCTGTGCTTTTGTCACACGTCGCAGTAGACATCTTTAGAGCCCGGAACAAACTGTTTAACCGCATATTAAAAGCACTGATGCTACGTTGTCTTGTTATAAAATAAGAAAAATGTTTTTAATGCACATTATTATGAGAAGTAAATAGAAGGACCAACGTTTACCAATAAACTTGCATTTTATTTTATTTTAATCTTACAAATAGGTATTGTTATACGATACATGAAAAGGGATATTAGGTACTTGCAATCTATATAAAAATTAAACAAGACAAAACAACACCAACATTTTAGAAAATGAATCAATAATAGCGTTTTGTAACAACCATTAATTAAAATTTTGTGTACAATAGAGTAGGTAGGTATTTGTAAAGACAGAAAGTGTTAGTTATATAATAGAGTATTTTATTTACATTATCAGTGTTTATTGGAGTAATTGGGAATTTTCAAAAGTGTCACAAACAATTGGTTTTACTGTAATAATTAATAAATTATGTAATTGCTGTAATTTAAAAAAGTTTTTGCAATGTTTGTAATACCTTTACATGCAAATCCGTTAGATTTTAGTACTTTTTAATAAGAGTTTGTTAAATAACCTTCAGATTTTTTGATAAAAAAGTAAACTTGACTATTAAATTATTGGTAATTTTTTATATTGGTAATGACACATAACTAGTATTTTAACAATATTTAATATTATATATAAAATTTAATTATTCGCGATATTGTATATAAATAGAAAAAAATTAAACAAGTTGTTGATTGTACCTGTTTTTTTAATTAATTTTTTCTAAATGCCTTAATTGAAAAAAAATATATCGTTAAGTTAAAATTTATTTATTAAACCGTTTTATATTAATTTGTGTTAGTGATACAAATTTACATGCAATCAAATACAATGATTCACATTACCAAAAATCTATTAAGTACCTGGATCTATTAGTTTTTTATTACTTATTTAGAAATAATTATACATTCACAATACATACATATAAAGAGAAATGACAACTTCCACATTGATAAGATTGAGATCTTACAATGAAGCTTTTTAAGTTTTGTAACATTCTTACCAGTGCTAGTGGTGGTATTACCGACTGATCATTTTAATGTTTTAAAAGGTTTCATCTTAATGAGTTTGTCAATAATTATTGTTTTATGTGAATTGCATTTAGTTAACTACAAATAATCTGTCTATCTTAAATAATTTTTTAATTGTTTAATTTTTGTTATTAAACCATATTCTGTAAATTAAAAAACTTTTTATTAAACAAATTAAATAAATTCTAAAAAAAATTAACTTTGTCTTCACGTTGAAGCGACATTTCTATGTATAAGAAATCAAAAAATTTTTAAAAATGCAAAAACATCTATAATAAAAAACTTCTTGGATAAATACTTTTTAAAACAACGAAAAAACCGTATCACAATTAACGGAAAAATAATTAAAGTAAAGGCTAAACTATAAAATAAAAAAATTAAGAAACCAAAAATTTTCGTAACAAAAACAAAATTCGACTGCTGTCTATATTTTTCAGAGAAACAAATAGTAACTAAATATGAGTCAATTACGTAATTCCGCTAATTCAACCATTAGATTAAAACGTAATAAAACGGTCTTCGTATAATATCAAAATTTTTTACTTTCGTCTGTTTTATCAAAAATCCTAAAAATATAATCGAGTCTTTGAAACAAGTAACATTACCAGTAACAGCTTTTAATCAAAGCTTGAATTGATAGCGGTCTATGAGGTCGCACTACGGTAACGACGTAACTATAATTGAATTACGGCACTTAAAGGTTGATAATTTGACATTGTTTAGAACACAATTTATCAGCAAATAAATAATTAAAAAAAAATTTTTTTTTGCAACAGTGATAAAAATAAGAACGATGTTGTCTTAAGCGTAATTAGGAAACAATTACAATCCTAAACATTTGTTGTAGATCAACTAATATTAATTCATGGAATAAAAGCAAACAGATAAATTAGGTAAATGAGGAGGAACTAAAGAAAAAAAAGTATATTTTAGCTTTCTGTATACATATTACGTGCACAAAAAATAAAAGACAAAAAAATTTAAATAGCAACTTATTTTTCTTCTTATTCAAAATTTATATTGCTGCTGATATTGATAACAATTTTTTTTCTTTATTGTTATTTTGTACTACTTATGTTTTTTTTTTGAAATTGCTTTATAAATAAAATGATTTTTGCTAATGTAAACATTTTGATAATGTAAAGACTTGGTCGAATTAATTCACGTTATCGAGCGTCTACTCTTTTACCTTGTAAGTTTTTTGTTATAAATGTCTCTGTAATGAATTTAGTCGTTATGTATTTGTGATTTGTCTTAATATTAAATAAATTTGAGTGACCTTATGAATTGCGCATATAGGACACGAAGTATGTGGCAATAAAATTTAGAGTGAATTTTGTATGCTTTTCCGGTGTGAAAACAAAACTTTTCTTAACTTACAAAACGAAGATAAGTGAATAAAAAAACTTTGAAAATCAGTTACTACACTTCACATTTTTGTTCGAGTTACTACATAGTGATATAATAACGATTTACGTAACAAATAGATTCTTGTTGGATGAGCTGTAGGTTATAACTGAGCAAGCGTGACAACAAAAATTTATAAACAATACGATCTTGTAAAGGGTAATTATGTACTAATAGATGCAATTTTAGTTTTAATATTTGCACGAATCAATCTCATTAAACGTTCTAATTGTATCATTAGGAATTTTTTTCTTTAAATATTTTGTTTTGCATTATTAGTTTTGTTGTGTTATTTAAAAACAATTACTTTTTATTAAAAAAATGATTTTATCGTAATATATAATATAAACATCCTATAGTAAAGTAAAAAGAAAACATTTTTTTAGATACGTAAATTATTTACAATTAGACAGTTTTAGTGAAATGTTTAAAATCAACGTAAACGTTTTAATTATATAAAAAATTGTAAACTAAAAATGTTTTACATTACAAAGTTTATAGTAAAGCATACTGACTTATTTAATCAAGTTTCTATCTAATCCTCGTTACTAAATCTTAATACAAATCTTACAAACGCAGAGATTCTTTACATTAACTATGTAGTAACACTTTACGACACATAAAACTACTATTTAAATCACATCTAGTTACTCAATCTGTTTTAATTTGTTTTAGTAAAAGCTCGATATTTATCATGCTTAACAAAATTTACCTAAATAAACGTGTATAAACATTTAAGTACTACAAATAACCTAATACATTTATTTTATGAATATAACTTTGTTAAAAAGATACCTACGTCTTTTCGTTATTTAATGAACTTTTGGTAAAATTAAGTTAGTTTTAGACTTTTGTCTAGTTAAGTTTTTTTGTCTACTTAACATTGTATAAATAAAAAATAATTTTTTTTTGTATTTTTTGAATTAAACATAATTAATATATACTATTAAGGCAAATTTAAGCACTTAACATTATAACAAAAATTTGCTTTACATGTTTCAGTAAAGTAGATCCAAAAAGTGTAAACATGTAAACAATATTTGTTTTATACAAATTAATATTTTTTTTGTAAAATTTTAACAATTTTAAAAGAAACTCAGTTTTAAAATTTTAAACTAGAATTATTAAACAAAAATATTTCGAATATATTATAATTTTAAGTGATCGATATCAAAAATGATTTATTTATGGTTAGTACAACAAAACAATTAGTGAAATGTACACAAAAGCAGTACTTAAGCGTGCCCAGGAGCTTTATAGTAATCAAAATACTAATAAAGTAAAAAAATAAATAAAAAAAGAATACTAATTATCATTAATGAATGCTAAAGAGATGAAGGAGTGGTTTTTTAAGTTTTTAACGGCCGCACCTTAATCGCGTTTCTCTCGGGCGATAATATTTTGATAGACTGTTATTAGCTCTATATTACAGATAGGTATAAAATCAAATTTTGTCTATATTTGCTGGTTTTGAAAAAACAGTATGTTACCATTTTGCGAAAGTTGGCATGTTGCGGTTCAATAATACATATAATACCTCTGAAGCACTTTGAAAAATATAAAAGTAAATCCTTTACTATTTATTTCTCAGTACATTACATAAACCATACGTTATATATACACCTACTTGTTGAAATGCAAATTATCAAAACAAACATCTTTGTGAACACGTTTTTCACATTTGCTGCATTTTAGCCTCGTGTTGTTTTTACAGACAATGCAACGTCCTTACGATGTACTTGTCGGAATATGGTTTACACTATCAAATCTGATGTCTTGTAATAGAGGTGCAGATAGTCTTCGTTTTCTTCTCTATTATACTTAGATGTTACGCTTACCTTTCGGCTAGCCACACCGCAGATGGTCGTAGGTTAAAGATTGAAGTAAAAAGAATATTCTTAGGTAAGCTAAATGCCCGATTGCGCCCCTTTTCTATATATTAATATAACGTAGGATGTCTAGGCAGGACAAAAGGAGATCTTCGATCCGCAATTCCCCTAGGTAAATTCCCAAATCAAAGATACCCAAAATTAATAACAATTATTTATTAAGAGAAATTTCATTGAAGATAAAAGAAGAGGATCGACTGTTACGCCACTGGTACAAATTACATATACATTATAACAAAACAAATAAATCACAGTGCTAAACCAGGTCTAAAATAGATTCTAGAAACAGATATGCTTTTACTAGATTAAATACACCGCCGCAATACAATAAACCGTAGGAAAATAAATACGATTCCGCAAGTGAAATTTTAAAACCGTCCGTAGATCTTGATGTCAAGCTTACGACCGGTATCATTAGTCGAAATTTATTTTACGACAGAATCACAATCCGACGCGTACTTCCAAATCTCTGATAGTTACATTCCCGCACATTAATGATTGAAGTTTTGACATTTATAGTGAATAAACCAAATTGACATTGATTAGGCTTAAACTATTAACCAGAAAACAAATTTAGCAATTGCACAAATATTACGTAATCAGTCCTTAATTCAATTAAATTAAAATTGAAACGTTGTTTAAATTTTGACACAAGGCAACCTAGCGCGATTGCAAGTCGTTAAATCCGAAGTGCTTGACCAGATGAGGGTCGAGGTGGTGTCGTATTCCCCGCTTGATCATGCCGGCGGAAACCGAAGTACCTTTTTCGGCCAGAAACTACCTAAGGAATACCTATTCGCACGTGGCACTACTTCCAAATGCTCCTCGGCGAATTCAAACTACATAATATGACGCCATTCTGGAGTGCTGTCTTTCTTTTCTAGATAAATTTGCAGGTTTTTGCAGTACTCTGTATCCACATCGGCAATACTCCAAATCATTATTGTATATTTCTCTAGTTCACTCTTTATATAGACTTTAAAAAAGCACCTCCCACAAAATCGCAGCATTTGTTTGTTCACAAATACATTAAACACATCCCGAACTGATGCCATTTTGTCAAATTGCCTTAATTCTTGCTTTGTATCTATGTCACCAAACCTCATCTTTCTCGAAAAGTGAATAAGGTATAGTGAAATTAGAGTTTTTTGTAAATTATCCTAGTTCGTATATTTTACTGCTTCTACGTTTTACTTGATCCCGAGTTTAGTATCGTATTGAGGGATTATGTGTTCTTTTGTGTTTTGTACAACACAATTCAATTTCGCCCTTGTGGCAGTTTAAAGAAAATTTTACTACGGAGCTAATGCAGTTTTAGGAACTACACTAATTTGTTTGGCAATATCTTCTAATGATCTTGCAACCATACAAAAGCCTATTATCTGTGGAACTACAAAATTAAATTAAGGTATTTATTTAACCTACTACCAGGCGCGCTCTGTAATTTCACATGAGCGGGCGCTTGTCGTAAATGTTACGTTTTCCAGTAAATGGTGTTTTCTTTACATAAATGTTAGAAAATTGGTTTGGGGATAGAAAAAATGAAATATTATGACAGTAATTAAAAAATATGTGTGAACAAAAAAACTAGAGAACACTTTAAAAAAGAAAATATTTGAGAACAAAAAAAAATTCATCGAACTATTGACAACGGTTACACTTTATTGATGCTGATAATCTTTTTTTCCCAAGTGCACACGGTCGACACACTCCGCGTTTTGGAGGGGTTCTTCTTTCATCTTGTGTTATCCGGTCAACATCCCGACCGTAATTCACTTTGAGAAAAGCACTTATATCTTGATGTAAGTGTTTGAGGCTTGCTCTGAAGATAAGATGCTCTTTCATTAAACTCAATGCCAAATTTTTCAGGAAAACTCTTTGATACTTAAAAGCTTTTGTTGAACAGCCAAATTTGAATAAATTTTGAGCATTTATGCCGCCAATATTCATCAGAGTGTAGAAAATTACACAAGGCCATCTCATTGTTACTCTACAGACCAAGTATGCCGCACACATTTTGTCGACAGTATCAACTCCGCCTTTAGTTTCGTTGTAGTTCAGTATCAACTGAGATTTTCGGGTGTCGGGATCTATTTCGTGGTCGTCATGTAATGTTGACAGTAATATTACAGATTTATTTTTCCGCGGTACATAGGAAACCAGCATTTTGTCCTTTTGGAAATCAAAAAGAGTGGAACCAACAGTCCTACTTTTGTATGCCAAAAATTATTTTGGGATTTCAGGTTTATTTTTCTTCATTGTGCCCAAAACCGTTCTTTTGTTCGTAAGCAAATAATCAGCGAGTGGTACACTTGTATATCAATTATCGATGGTCAAATTCCTGTTAGTGTTTTCTATTGGTTTGATTAGACGCTTTACTATCCCCGTTGGAGTATTAGAGGCGGCAAATGGACCATCCCGTTGTTTTCCGCAGTATATTTCGAGATTAGATGTATAAAAACTTTTGGGATACATAACGCAAAAAACTTTAGCCCGCATTTCGCTGGCTTGCTTGGAATATACTGTATAAAGGAACAACGACCTCTAAATGGATGCAGCATCTGGTCGATTGTAGTATATGCACTCAAATTGAACGATAACTTACAGTTGTTGACAAAAACTTGGAAGAAGTCACGTATCGCTGCCAGTTTGTCAACGTTTTTCCTTTCAACTCTGGTCTGCTTGTCATCGAATCTCAGCCAACGCGTTATGAAGAAAAATTTATTGTAGCTCATGACAGATCTTGCTATTTCAATTCCCGTACCGTCTTGGTAAATATCTCTTGAACACTTGCGTGGTGGGATTTTTTACACCAATCAAATATAGTAGACCCAGGTATGCCATAAATCCATGACAGGCCAAGCTTTTACAGTCCTGATCTCGAGCATATTAGTTGTCAACTCTCAGCTGATCGATATACATATTTGTGTATTTTAAAACATCGTCAATCATGGAGAGGTCGATGATTTAGAAGAACGCATCAAGTTCATTTTCGATACCACGAGTACGTCCACTCAGGTCAGTGGGTACCATGACAACGTTTATCTTCTTAGTTTTTCGAGAAACACGGTAAGTTGTCTTCCGCCACTCAGTTGATTTGTTTTTTTCAATGAAAATTTCTTCCATCGGTTCCTCCTTCCCTTCAAATTCATCAGGATCTTGCTCGGTAGCACTCTCTTCATCCTGTTTACGAATTTCTTCTTCCGAAAACTCACTGTCACTCGAGGGAAAGTAAGTCTCCTCATCTTACTCAGGCTCATTAAACATATCTCGGACGATTTCTTCTAGCTCTGTTGGTGTAAGCGGCTTATGAGCCATAATGGAACACGTCTAAAACAAAAAAGCACATTTAGCTATAAAGGAGACGATACAAATGATAAAGAAATCATAAAAAAGTAGTTTATTTAATATACTTACAGTACAAGACGCGTGTCGTAAAATTTTCGCTCAACGGAAATTTCCCAAATGTCAACAGATAACAAACACTTTTGTGCACACCGTACCTTTTTAGATTAGAGAGAGACTGACTTTTAAATAGCTCGAAGCTCGATGATCGCGACTAAGTTGTAAAAGTGGGGGAAGCGATGTGGTGCGTTTGTCGTAAATTTTACGACAGCGCGCCCGGTGGAAGGTTAAATATTAAATATTTAAAATCAAAATAGGAATTTTAATTTTTGCACGTTTAAGTGTTTTATAAACTTGGATTTTAACCAAAATAAACTTAATTGCTTGTTTCCCGCTTTGTTTTTTTATTACTGTATTATTTTAAAGACAATGTGTAACCAGTTTTATTTGTTTTATTGACGTTAAACCCAACATTATTATCGGACTTTAGTATTAAGATTTTATTTTTGATTTTGTTATTGTAGCGTTTAGTCTTTTTACGTTGCGGTTTTACCTCGCAGAACTATTCAAAACTGATTTTGAATTTTGCGGGTGTTAATTTCAACGTGTTACCGCCGTTATAGCTATTTACAGTAAACTGTGTCACTTAGTAAAATTATACTATGAGATGACTCTGCCATCAAACTTTTATTCATCGTTACCTTTGTTATACTTGAATATAAAGCTATAGGAGCGTCAATGCAATTGTGGATATTACATTAGAGTTATCTCTACTGCTGAAGAGCCCCAAAAGAGCGAAACGACTGTCCAGTAGTTCACTCTAGTGAAATTTGCACAATTGCATTGACATTGCTTTACCCCCAATGTCTTTTTACATTGTGGTTTTATCCCGCAGAATTATTCAAAGCTGATTTTGAATTTCGCGGGTTTTAAATCAATTTCAACGTGTTACCGTTTTTGCTGCGATTTATAAATTTTGATGTTGGAAGATCATTGGAACGTCGTCTGCATAAATAAATTTTCTACATTTAGTTTGGAGATAATACAGACCCTTCTGGCAGACCGTTGTTTAATATTCTGACCTTACTCATCTCATTGCCAATGTAAACTTGAAAAATACGTGCACCAAGCATGTTATTTATTAAACTTCGAAAACTTCGGCATGGAACGAACTGATAAAGTTTCCATAAAAGACCTTTTCTCCAAACTGTATCATAAGCAGCAGTAAGATAAACAGAAACAGCTGCTGATTTCTTCTTTTTTTGAAAACCATTTTCAATGTGCGTTGTAAATGCTAGAATTTGATCACAAGAGTTTTTTTTGGGTCGAAGTCCGGCGAAGTGCGTCGTTCAGCAAAAGACCATCGATTGTAGATTAATCGTTCCAAAAGTTTATAACAGACACTGAGTAAAGCAATAGGATGATAATTTTCTGGTTCTAGAGTCTTCCAAATTTTAAAGTACCTAAAATATTAAAATACACCATTACGTTAATAAGAAATATAAGCAATATGATAGTGTGGAAATGTTTTATAAGCTTTCATGTGACAGTACAGTATAGTTTACAATTTTATGTTTAAAGTAAGTTACTACAACGAATTAATTGAAATACATGCATTTTTTGGTACGTATCAGATTTATAATAATAGAATTACTGCACTTAACAAACGTGTTTTAAAATTTACTTTATCAAGAAAAAAAGTAATATTAAAATTTATTAAAAATGTATAACAACTGTTTCAAACAAATCAAATATTTTTGCTTTTGTAAAAAATAGCAATTTAGTTATTGGTACAAAACAGAACAAAGCTCTGCGTAATAACACATCTGTCAGTTTAAACAAGACAGTAAAATGCTTTATACTCTTTCATATTACGACTAGTCTAACTTCTAACTGCCAACATAATCAAAGTTGTCATATTAAAATTAAAAATTTTTAATTTAATGCTACGTTCTAAAATAATCACGTTTTATAAAATAACAAAAATGCAATTTAATAATTATTAAGTCTGTTGTATGTCCTAAACAAAGAGATCTGTCAACTGACAAGGCACAGCTTTACTATTGAATTTCCAAAATAAATTTAACGCCACGTTGTGCTCGGCAACAAATTAAAACTGAAACTGTTATTTATATGCAAAATAACTAAATAAAAAATGTTAAAGTAGGTTAATCTCTAAAAGCATTAAACGTTAAAAATTTAATTAACTTGTAAATTTTTCTTACACAAAACAAAATAGTGTTCATTAAAGAAATTTATGGAGCATAAGCGTTTAGTCTTTGCATTTAAGAATAAGCAAATACACTTGAGCTAGAAGTTGTCTAGTTGTAGCAAATTCAAGAAAATCATACAAGTACTAAACGTAATGATACTCAACCCAGTTAGTTAGCAGTATATCAAGTTATTTTATGGTAGTTCCATTTACCATTAAACTGATTCTCAGCTTTGTTTGGCTTTAGAGTCGATCCATTAACTCTCGAAAATCTACAGCTTATTGTTTAAATTTCCGTCCCGCAAATTATTATTTTGCTACAAGTTGAGAGCACAAAACAAAACCACTATTTGTCTGAGAAAGTATAATATTTTAGTAAGTAAATGAAAACATACAGATGCTGTTCTAATTTATACTGAGAAATTTAATTAAATTTAGTTACTGTTTAAACTGAAATAGTTATGTTATGTTTTTCTTTCATTGTAATTTTTATAGTTTGTATAGTTTACACTTATATTTTCCTTATTAAAAATTCTACAAATACAAACATATTTTAAAAAATTGTACAAAAAACTTTGTACCTTATTAACAGAATTTAATGTGAATTAGGTAAACGTAAATATACTAATAAAATTATTCTTTGTTAAAAATCAACAAATTCTATTGTGAGCATTTTTAGTACACAAAGCATTAACACCTTAGGGTTTGTGCGCACATATTTGCGTGTTCTGAAAATTTCAAACTAAGTCGGTATGCATATATTTGTATTTTAGTAATTCTCTCTTCATACAAAGACTATGTACAAATCGAATAATGTGGGTACGTTTTGTAACTTGCAATTTATTTTGTTAATGTGTTTTTTATTATTTTAAATTGTAGTGATTATTAGCTTTTATGTATTTTAGATTTTATGGAACTGTTATTATTTATTAATGCTTTTGGCAGAATCATCTACTAAATAAAGTTACGTATTTAATTATTTAAAAAAAATAAAACATTTATAATGGTCTATAGTTAATAATTTATTATTAGTTTTCCCAAATGCCATGCTTGACATGTTTCCTTGTATTTCTACTATAAATGTTTTGTATTTAAAATGAGTTATCCAAGACTATTAATTACTTATTTTAAATTTGTTTAATTCTTAACAATTTATTGCATAAATTACATGTTCGTTACCTTTGATTGCAAAATTTTAGCTTTATAATATATCAAATACGTCATGTATACTACAAGAAACATTTATTATTTACAATTACGTGCAAAATGTGTGTAAAAGCTGTTGACGATTTATACAATATTAAAATAGTTTGCTGTGTTTGATACATTTGAAAAAATAGCTGTCGCAGTACTTATGCGATAAAATTTGTGCAAATTTGATAACATATGGTTTAAGAATTATATTTCAACTAATTAATTTTTTATGTATACAAGAGAAGAGAATTCTTTCAGAGATTATGGTAGTACAAGATAAAGTTTTCAATTACTTGTTACTATTCGATAGTCTGAATCCTAATATTTTGATACATACATTATTTATAACAATGTTTTTTTGTTTATTATCTACTTGATAGTACTACACCCATCCATACTATTGTTTACAATTTTTCATTTCCCATAACTGAAAAAATTAAAATCAGCTCTGTTTTACGTTAATGTTTGATTATTAAATTTTGTTCTCGTTAAAATATATTCAAAGCAAGAAAAAGTGGAAATGGTAAAGTTGTTTGTTACATGCTAAAGATTTTAAAAAGAAAATTGCTTTGGATTGGTATTATAGACAAAGTAATTGCCGGAGCTCAATTATACTCAAAAATCCGTGACTGTTTGGAAAAACTCAAAATCTAAAAATCAAAATTAAAACTCAAAAGAGGGTCATAAAGCATAATAACGGCTTAGTAGGTCTGTTGACCTTGCCAACCAGAAGAACACGATATGCGATGTACACACTATTAGGATCTACCTTTCAGTGTGTAAAGTCAGTAAATTCTAAACACAAAACAAAAGAAATTGGCTCGCAAACTGGTTAATTGATTAAAAATCTGTTGCATTTAAACAATTTAACGTTTAGTACAAGAAAAATAAAACACAAATGAAATGAATCGATTACACAATTAAGTTAAAAAAAATTAAATAGATTTTAATAAAAAGTAAATTGAGTTTAAAATGATACTAAAAATGCAATTACATTAAAACATTAATAACTTTTGGGTCAGCAAAATTAATTAAATTAAATAACAAAACAGTTATAATAACCAAAAAAATACAAACGAAATTAGATTTTTTAATTATCTTAATTTAGTCAAGAGTATGATAAATAATTTTTCGTTGGTACGCAAAATTGTAATAGACAATAATTTGTTTAAAGTGAAAATAGATTATGAAAGAAAGAATATAAATTTTCCATCACATAACCATACGGGAATATTTGGTTTTGTTAAAAAACCACATATAAATACCAACGTCATCATAAATTCCGTAAACATCATTTAAAGCAAAGAAGTGCGTTTTGCTTCCAATTGATTAAAAAAATGTAACGCAAATAAGTTTTTGCGAAATACTTTGTTTAAGGATGAATGCACGTTTACATTGCATAATAAACTAAACGTGCAAAATTGTAGAGTATGTGTTACTGACAGACCACACAAAATGCTACAACCATGTTACGTGTCGTTCATAATAACGTTTCACATTTTCGTAGCATCACCGACTAGATATTTCTGTACAATTTAATATCCAGGTGAGGATTTTGCGCCCGACTTCATTTTCCCCTTTGACAATTGCTGTGAGTAGTTTGGTTTTAGTAGAAATCTTGCTCGTTTATTGTAACTAATATTTTAAAGTGTAATTTTACATTGTTGTTATTATTACGCTTTTAACGATTTCAATTAAATAAAGATTTGCTTGAATTGATAGAGTTAAAGTGATTCTATTTGTGCTCAATACTCACAAGTCATAGCTACCGGGTGTTTTGTTAATTTAAAAATTGTTTACAGTAAATGTGGCAGAAGCTCAAGGTCTACAAAAATGAACGTATTATTTTCTTGTCTGTGGTGTACGTGAGGTTGAGAATAAGTATTCACTAAAATTGGATTTTGAAGAGCTACATATCAAGTGTCGTTTCCGATGTGCTCTAATTGACTTATGCTTCAACGTTATTGATCTATAACGCCTGTTGTAACTGTGCTACAAATTTATCTATATTTTTATTTACTATGCCTTTAGCTTTATTAATTATGTTTTATTACTTATTTAACGCCTCTAACTACATTTTAAGATTAGTACTAATATTTCATTTGAGGTTAAGTTTATAACTCAGTTTTTAGCTCATTTAAATTTATGTATATACTGTGAACATTGACTTAATTCCGATTAAACATTTTTAATTATTTAAGTAAATATATGTCGACGATTGTAAACTAACACTCCTCAAAAATTTGAAAAATAATATTACTAAAGCACCATAATAATTAATACGATGAAATGAACTTTATGTCTGGGGTAAATCTCATGTTATTATACTAATTCAAACGGTCACGTTTCTGTTGTCGAGAACTACATCTTAGCGACTAAATGTAATTATTAATAAATAATTTTGCTTTGTGTTTTATGATTTCTTATTAATTGCTAATAAGTCAAATTATTAAAATATTCATATTTCTTTGGGAAAAAAGCACTAGTGACAGCATACATTGGTTATGTTTAACCGATTTAGGTTATGTAGTATTTGTGGAAAATATAATAAGCAGTTTCTTAAAATCTTTCTTTGATAACTGTTTGTTTTTATGTTAACTTCTTCTGCATTGTGTTTATCTGTACCTGTAGTGTCTTCGATTTTACTGTTACAGCGAAGGGGCGCTAATTTTTTTTATTATAATAATTTTAACCACGTCCATTTACTAACATTTTTGCTAGTATTAACTCGGCGCCCGACATGTGATATTGTTTAACATTTACCGGCATGTGAGGTGTTACATGCCCCATTTAAATTTTTTTTAATAAAAACTTTGACTAAGATTTTTTATAGTTTCTCGTGATAAAAAAACAAACAGTACATTACTTTATTAGGAAAACAAAAATTTTTTCATAAACAAAAAATTGTGTAACAATTACAAGCAATTTGTCGCTAATGTATTTTTAGACAGTAGAAAAAAATCTCCAACGGAAATTTTTTGTTGTTTTTAGATATCAAATAAACAAATACAACTATTGATAATTACAAACACATTAAACCTAACACTATAAAGAAAACCGTTGAAAAAAATATAATTTAACAAAAACTTATTCGTCGCTAAAGTGAGCACAATTTTCACAGTACATACGCGCATGTTCTAGACTAAATTTTTCACTGCATTCAAAAGTGTATTTGTTCTTGCGATCACGGCCGCGAGGACAAAAATTACATCTGTGCTGTTTATTATGTGCTTGCTTTTTGGCAAAAGGCTCTTCGGGTTTGCCTCTAATTCTATGTAAAGCTACTCTTAGTTCGCGAGGTACTCTAAAATTAGACATCCTTACTTTGTGATAATCATTTATCTATTCAAATCCTTATTCTGTTAAGTAATTTTTTCTTTTTACTATTATACCATTATTATTTTTACGATGAATTATCTAAGAATTGATACTGGCTGTATTCATTAGGGAAAAAAAACAAAGTTAAGAGCCATCGTCGGCTATTCCAAAAAACATTATAAGTTGCTGACAGTTCATCTACTGTGGAAACTCCCCCTTTTGTTAAATTATATAATCGGGTAGTTTTTTTTTTCAGAATCATCTACTGAATCATCGTGATGAAGAGTTTACATAAGCAAAACAACTTTGTCCTTTTTAGGAACGTAAGAGACAATAGTAAAACTGTCTCGAAAACCAAAAAGAGCTTGAGCAGATTTTTCGATTTCTAGTGTCTAAAAATCTTTTGGGAATTTATTTTTTGTTTTTTCAAATAGTGCCGACTGCAGTCAGATGTTTTGTACGAAGTTTATCAAATAAGTCGTAGCTAGTGTACCAGTTATCGCACGTAATGTTTTTGTAAGTACCAGCGCATGGACTTACTAGTCGTTCTACTATAGCAGTAGGAGTATTATTTACTGCAAAGGGTCCATCAGGTTGTCGACCGACGTAGACTTCCATATTGACTAAATAATGGGTTCGGGCGTCTACCAAAGTTTGTACTTTAATGCGATATTTACTTGATTTATTGAGCATATATTGGCAAATTGAGCATCTGCCCTGAAAGCCTCCAATTTTTTGTCAACGGTCAAGTATTGGCCGGGTGAATAGGCATTGTTGCAATTCTTTGTAAATTTGTCAACTTTAGTTCTGATCGCTAATTCTGAGCGCTAATTTATCAATTTCTCGTCGCGGTGCGCGATTTTCTTTGTTGTCAAATCGCAAACATGTGAGTAGGAATTCAAAACGTCTCTGAGCCATAGTCACTCGAAATATCTCAAAACCGGTCTCGTCAGTTTTCCAAAAATCTTTGACCAATCGATGGTTGTTGCGAAAAACGCCTAATATGAAGACTCCTGCGAATCACGTGATTTTTCTTCACCGTATCGTTCATTGATGAAAATCAGAAAACACTCAAGAGGAGTTTTTTTGGCCCTGGCAAATGTTTTAAATTGCGTTATAATGTTCTTAACCCGGGTTCTTACATTTTTGTTATAGCAACCTTTTCTCCATTTTATTCCATTTTTGCTCAAAAAGTACTTGTTTGTCTCTTGCATGTCTCTATATTTATTTTCCACGTCATTAACTTCATTTGACGCAGCACTTGCATTTTCCGCTAGACTGTATTTATCATCGACAAACTCGGCAGCTTCTTCTTCAATATCTGGATGATCGCTATTTATGCTAACATGATCTGTATCACTTTTGCCATTTGATTTGATAACATCTTCATCGTCGTTTTGCACCTCATCCCACAAAGCCTGGAGGCGACGCATTTTTTTCTCATAATCTTCTATAATTAATATTATTATTTTAAAAACTATTAACTATTGCGGAATGATTTATAAAAATTAACTTACCTCAAAATTCCAAACGCCGATTTATAAATTCTGGTAGAAATTGTTTCAATTTTGTAACGAAATTAGACACGTGGGGTTTAGTACACCCAAGATAAACTAAACCGTTCGTTAAGTTTACTTGTGAAAAACTGCGGTTGAAATGGCTTTATAAGTAAAAAGAACCGACTATCGCCGAAAGCTACCTAGAAGTATAGCCTCGTAAGCGCGCAATTTTTAAAAATTTGGTACGTTTAAGTTCGCTTGGGGTTTGTCATACTACACATGTCGGGCGCCGGGTTAAAAAAAGTTGATAACAAACAAAACCTAATATCCACAAAAAGTTAATGTTTTTTTGGGAATATTAAGTTATAACATTATTGAACAATTATTATTACACGAGAACATAACCGCAGAGCGCTTTTTGCAGTTGTTAGAAGGAGATATAGCTTTGGCAATAGTCGAATCTGTGAAGACAACCAATAATGTGCCCAAAATTTTATATGACAATTTTTTAGTAAAGTTATTGGTTCAAATTGTGCAAGTAACTGGTTTGCTAAATCTTTTAATTTTTTGCCCCACGATTATTTTTTTGAAGACATTTAAAATCTAAGATTCTTCTGGGCGCACATTTCAAAATGTATAAGAGTGAAAAAATTGTATTCAAGTCGAGTGTGACAAAATATCACAATATGTCAGCAAATGTTAAAAGGAAATTTTATGACAGGTTGAGCCATTGCTTAGCAGTAAAAAATGGTAGGTTTGTTTGAACATTTGCTATAATTTTGTATTTGTGCTGTAAATTCGTGTTTGTTTTTTGTTAAAATAAATAAAATCTTTCTATTACTCATTTTATGGTTTTATAATTACTTAAAAGAAAGGGAAGTTAGAAAAGAGAAACGAGTAAATGAACTGATAAAAATATTCGTTGTTAAAAATCAACAAATTCTATCGTAAGTATTCTTTGTAGACATAAAACGTTAACGCCTTAAGGTTGGTGCATACATATTTGCGTGTCTCTAACTAGGTCAGTATGCATATAATTGTATTTTGGTAATTCTTTCTTTATACAAAGACTATGTACAAATCGCATGGGTATATGTCTTGTAACTTGTAATTTATTTTGTTATTGCAAGATAACTTTACATATATGCGATCAAACGTTAGAACGTAAGTCCATATCACAGACAATAATTGTTGAAGCAACACGTCGCACAAAGAATTGGACTTGTCGGCAAAACTTTTCCATTTTTAGAGCAAATAAATTTACATTTGTAATGTATAACACGAAAATACAAATTTCGATTACTTAGAGAACCAAAGAAGAAATAATATATTACACACAAAAAAAATGTATGGGTTATTATGACAACAACCCGATAAGTACGTACAGTCGCACGAGCAAACGACTGACAACTTAGATAAAAAAATTAAATTAGGAAAATATAATACTGTTTAGTTTCTTTTTTTAAGAATGCGACTATCTAGTGGCACCTTTTCGAAAATTCCTAAAATTTCCTGAAATGAACAATACTGTACTTACGGTGTTATTACAAGTAAATTTTCCTTGGTTCATACAATTAATGAAAAAAATCAAATGCGTCGAGTTTTGTCAAAAATAAGTTATGTTATTTTGTTGGGTCCTTTTGATATCTTCAACAAAATTGAAGTGACGTCATCAAGTAAATTTTTCTAATAAATGAACTAGTTTCGCTATCTCAACATTGATGGAACACGTGTGGATGTCTAAAAACCGTTAACGACAATTACCAAAGAATTAATTTGCATCACAAAAATAGGAAACAAATATCATACCAAAACACTTTTACAGTAAACTACCTAAACTATTATTAAAACAAAAACAATTTATTCTTTTAAAATCAAATTACAATAAAAATAGACCAAAGCAACTTAAAAACCTGCTACTAAAACTGAAACTTTAGATCAAACGTTAACTAAAAATCATGAACATTCCTTGTTGTAAGCACATACATTTTTTACATGTACGGCAAATATATTTAGTTTTCATTTTCTTTTTGCTTGAACAGTGAGTACATCGGTTATATGTAGTAACTGCAACTAACTTGTATTTGTACGTACCATAGAGAACAAAATCGTACGAACAAGAAAAATTATGTTGTGGGAATCTAAAAATTAAAACGCCAATTCCAAAGGTTACACCACCATGCGTATAGAAATAAAATGAACGCATACTCCAACAAAATTCAAAACTTTCTTTATTTGATGATTAAAACACTTACATTTTTACAATAAAAACGATAACAAAATTACATTATCAAAATAACAATAAAAGCAGATAAGTAAACTACAGTTCAAATTTACCATGTGACTACGCTGTCTGCAATTATATACAGAGACGTCCGCTTTCTAAAAAAAACGTAACAGAAGGGGATAAAAAAAATATCTACAAATGCATGTGCATTGCGTAAATGCGTTGCGCAGAATTATTAACATATAACTAAAAAAATATTTAAATTAGAGCTATTTAATCAAAAAAATGTGCATTTTACAAACTGACGTATATAGATAAAGTAAATTAATTACAGAAATTTTATTGCGCCTATCGTTGCACGGAAAATAAGTTTCTTTTAGGTAATGTCCTGTGTCTACATTGTCGCAAACCGTAAATTTTATGTTTCAATAGATTACTCAACAATTTTTCAAACTGATATACTTCAGAATGTCTTGTATAAAACGTTTAATCAAGAATATAACATAGGTTTTCATTGTATAATTAAATAGTTTTTGTGATAACAAACGTATTTTATTCAACGCGCTTTTTACGATGTTATGAAACTGAGTTTGTTCTATACAGGGACTTCATTAAAATCAGTTTCCCACGTGACCTATGACGCTTACACCAACGTTGTCTTAGGTTGGTAATGTTATCATTCAGTAACATTTTGTTTACATCGGGCGTCATATTTATCTTTGGACTTTTAATTATTTTCTATTAACATGTTTTGAACTCCTTATTATTGTAACTATTTAACAATATTTATGGTTTTTGTAGGTAATTAGGTAGTTAATTAAGGTTATCTATTTTTCGTAATTTTATTTTAACAACACTTTATAATGTTTAATCCTGACAAGACGTCTTTATTGTAATGACACATTTTTGAAATGGTACCTATATAATTACAATGTAACTTGGTTGTATTCTCTATACAGTTACATCGATCAATTTATTTTATTTATTTTGCATAAGCAAACTTTAATTACGATACTTCCCGACAACATAAACAAAATCTAATTCATTGAGAATTGCATTTGCACGGCAAAACAGACAGAAAAGCTTACCATACTCAGTGTACCTGTTGTCGAAAATATTTGCAGTTGCATGGAACAAAGTTTTAATAAATCGGTAACAGAATTACCTGCATCAACCGGTATAAATTCATTCTAAGTTCAATTTTTAGTTTATAAGCATACAATTTTTAGAATTGTCAGTAAGAACTTGCCACAAAGCATTCAAAACGAACAAGGTTACGTTTTATTAAAAACTACGTACTTTCTACTTTTTGCAGCCTGTACAATTTTGTTAATAGTTTAATCAACATTTAAATAATAATAATCTGTTTGGTTTAATTTTATTTATAAACAAAGCATTGTTTTATATAAGTAAATAAATTTCAAAATTGCTTAAACTGTTAATGATGCTATTATCTGTTACAAACTTCTAGTAGTTTACAAACCTTGCACGGCCAACTCGCTGTAGTATTGAAACAATACCTGTCGGAGAGAGGAAAGGTTCAAGTAATTTTATTTTAAAGGACGCCAGATCTCTTTTTGCAGAAATAGCTCCTACTAGATCAGCACAGTGGGCTTCAAGCTTGTATAAAAATTTTATGGTTTGTAAAACTGGAGAAAACGAAGAAAGAAACCAAATCGTTAACAGCAATTGTACTTTAATTAATATTAGTCGATACTAAAACATCAGGAGTATCGGCTACTTACAATTCAATTAAATCAAGACTGTAAAAACCAGAACATACAAAAATCTTTGTGAGTAAATTACATTAATAATAATAATTGACAGTTGACGTAATCAGCATGCGATAACAATTTAACTTAAATTAAATGAGTAATAGTAATAAGAAGCAAATCACTTTCAACGTTTAGACACGAGTAATAAAAATGATTTATGAGCAACACCGTAGCGACAACAAATAGTTAAAATCAAAAATTGACTTACCAAGATTCAGGTGTACTTTCAGAAAACGTTTTCTTACTGGCTTCCTGTAATCAAACTACCTGAAAATAATTGTGTCTACCTGGTGACTCACAAACTACAACAAGTACAAAGAAACATTTATAAAAGGTAAGAGAACCGAAACGTATCGTATGCTGTACATATGCCCTTTCATCCAAAATGGTATTAGTTATCAATTGACTCCGAATAGAAATATCAATCGTATCTAGTACATATGCACTTTTGTACAGGTGGTATTAGTTATCAATTGCTTCCGAATGGAAATACCAATCGTATCTGGTACATATGCACTTTCGTACAAGGTGGTATTATTTAATCGTCAATTGCCTCCAAATAGAAATTCAATTGTGTCTGCCCTTGTATCGCAGAGTTCATAGGTCCAAAGCTTCCTATTAGAACTTTTCCATCGTAGATTTAAAACTTGACAAGAAACTAAGACAAGAAAACCCAGATTTGGGAGGTAGCACATAGCGCTAATAAAAAGACATAGAAATTACCTTTAATCAAAAAACGAATAGAAATGACTTACCCTGCGTTGACTAAATTAATTAATTATGGATATTTTCATTATACATCGTATCACAACACGTGGATGTCTTAAGAAAACAGTTTTAAGTTATGCAAATATCAGATTATATAGCGAACGATGTCAAAGTAAAAATGACGGCCTGTCGTCTTCTCGAACGGAAGGGACCAACTTTAATTCAACTAATATGCAGGGTAATGCAGTTTTAAATTTATGCACGTAACATATCTATGGCTACAAAATTAACTATATATGTCACTAACAATTTATCTGAATTTAAAAACACACTTCACTTATTGGTAGCGCAATGCGTTACAAAATTTTCAAACTTAGATGTTTAGCAGCATATCGCAGTCTAGCTTTGTTTAGTGGGAAATTGCAACTATTAACAATATTGTTGACCACAACAAGAGTAAAAAAGAGTCTAACACAACTAAGAACAAAATTAGAATGCAAACTCAATCACTAACTTATATCGACAAAAAACTTTTAATCAAACTTTTATATTTTTGACGTACTCGCTTGTATGATAAATTCTATCATATCTTGGTTTTCTTTTCGCAACTATATACTATATACTACTATAAACTTGTTTAAAAAATGTTGGTAAATTAAGATTCTAAAACATAATCAAATTTTTGATTGGAAATGCAAAATTTTCTAAAAACATGTAGAGATCAGTAATTTTTGAATGAATATTATTTTTTAAGAAACAGTATCTTTGTATAGAAATAAATAACTTCTGCCACTGCTTGTCAAATAAATATAGAAGTTATGAACTTAATTTTGCAAACTTCTCTTTTTGATCATAGTGGTAATGAAAAATTCTCTTGGTAGTCGAATGTTGGAATTTCTATGTAAACATAATTTTAGATATGTAGCTCGAACGAGACATCTTCACACTGTATTTAGTTTTTTGAACGTATCAGTGTGTAGACAACTTACATTACAGTGACATTGTTTTTTTTTGCAATTTTAAAAGTTATTAACAGTTTGGCAACTACTAATAACTATAGGATTATCTGCATCAGTCATTATTTTAATTTCTGTTTTTGGTATTCACTTGCTTTTACATTTAATAAAAAATTATGTAATTTAGACTAATTTAAATTATTTTATGCTTTTTAGAAATATAGAAATGTATTTACTTGGAAAGTAAAAATTAAATGTGACAGTTTAATTAATTTTTAGTATTAACCGTAAAAATTGAATAAATATAAATTTATTCTTGTTACTACCTCATTAAAAAGTTGCAAAAAACTGTTTGAAAATGAAAAAAATGGTATTGTACGTATAATTTATAATGCAGACTTAAATATGGTAAACAGTAAATGTTAACAAAACATATAAAATCAAAGATGACAAAATAGTAAGCTGTATATACAAAAATTTAAAAACTATTAATTTAAACAATTAAACATAATTTTTCATGTATAGATAAATCTAAACTAAACATTTATATTTATTCATTTTAGTATGTATCAAAATTAGTGAAGCATTTATTCACAAAATTCAACAATTTATATCTAAATTTATTTATTTTATATTTTTGTATTTTAAATTACAAACTTCTCATGTTTTAGAACTTTTTATACACACAGAAAAACCTTAGTAAATTTTCTATTTGTACAATTTTATTACAAATGATTATCTCAAACAATGTATAAACCAAGTTTTTATTAAGCACGTAAAGCACTAGCTTAAAACAGTAAAGTATCTAATACTGCCAACGCAAAAATAAAAATGTATGACGCTGTAAACACCTGTTGTAGTAGAAATAACAGGATATTAGTATTCTTAAACAAATAATGTTTAAAATAGCAAAAAAAAACACATTTATTTACAAATTATGATATTAGTAAAAACATTGTTAGTACTTTATAATATAAAGTAAAAGTAATAATAAGTAATTTTTCATAATTAATTATTTGGAGAATTTAATTTAATTAATTATATCTACGTAGAATGAAGTAATTTTTTGCATACAATTCAAATTTTTATCATGGTTTTTATGTAATAAATTTATTTTTAATATTCTACAACTTTTTTTTTATAAAAACGCAATTGTACCGTGTTTTTCAAAGTTACAAAATTGTTCGTATTTGCTCTTTGTTTTAATTTTTTTAGCTTGTTTTCTTAATATTCTAATCATTAGGTTTTAACGTTTATTTTGTTTTTAAAATATGTATTTTTAAATTAAACATCAGCATAACCAAAATGGTTTCAAATTAGATTGTTTTACTTATTGCAATGTTTTTATTTTTTGTTATTATTAACACAAATTTTTCAGCATTCATTAAGAAGAAAGAATAAACAATAAAAATTTAATTAAATATCAGTGTAGGAAATGTAGCGATTGTAATTAGAAACACGTAAGAATTCGTATCGTTGAACTGTACCTGTGAATTTATAATCATGTTAATTTATATTAATATAAAGTGTAAAATAATGTAAATTTAGTTGATTACAACACTTTAATCTACAATGCCTACAAAACTACACAATGTATAACAAATAAATATTATAATCATAGCCGTAATACATAATTATTGCACAAACAAAATTTAATTTTGCTAAAGTGTAATTTAGATATATTCTTCTGATAACGTTATTGTTATGTTATTTTAAACCAGAATTCAAATAAAATTATAAAGCAAGATTTTGTAATTTACTAGTTCCTTCTTATTTATATGCCACTTGGATCTAAGTCACAAAGTACAAATAACCTTAAATTTGTTTATGTTACCTATGATTTGTTTAAACATTGTGATATGAGGTATTTTTATTGCTGTTGCTATAAATTAAAAATATTGAAACATTTGTTTTGCAGTTGATTTTTTTGTCATCTGATATCAAAACTTGTTTTAAAACGTAGATTCCAATTATTGACCAATTGCAACAATGCCATTTTTACAATTTATCGTTTAATTTAAACACTTTTTTTGTACATAATAAAATTTGTAAAAATTGTTTTTCAATTGACTTCTTTGTAAACTACATTTTTATGAAAATTTGTTATGTAGAATAGATACTATAAAATTTACTACGTAAAACATTAATCAAATCAATTCATTACTACAACAAACACATAGTATAAATATTGAGTTAAGGATTTTCAGAACTCAAACCTCTTATTAAAATTCTTAAAAAATATGTTACAGGGTTATAAAGTATATCTCAAGAAAAAATTGAGTTTCTTTGATTGATATGTAAATAAGGATCGATTTGTTTAACATTTTTAAACTTATTTGTGCTTTACACATACAAGAAGCTTAAAAATTAACAAAAGACCGACGTTTTATTTTCATTTTATATTTTGTAATTATTTGTTATGTTATAAAAACTTCTGTCGGAATGTGTCAAAACTTCTATTTAACTAAATATTATACGTTTGATCAATAACCTGGAAAAATGTATCATGAGAATGGTTTGGTTTACCTATAACATTTTCGTGTTATGGAATCTTATTTACTCAAGTTGATAAAAAAGTTTTTTAATTGTTTAAGTTAGTTAACAAAATTATTTGTTGACATGTTTATTTAACTTAAAATTTAAAAAAAAGGTAGCATTTAGTTTTCTATTATTCCAATTTTTTCACTAACGTGTATTAAAAATTTATAATAATGCCAAAACCAAGAGTTAATAAATCCGTTTATCTTAAAAAATGAATTAATACTGGAAGCAATTTTAAAATCGTTGATGAGGTTAATATTTCTTACACAAATTACAAAAGAAAGGTATGCCTTGTTATGTCTCATTGTTTTACTTTTTCTAAAAATTATATTTATTCTTATATTTGTGATTCAGAAATTAAACTGTTTAATAAAAACTGAAATTAATATTTTTCTAACACAGAAAATTTTGGAAATATTAGCCACAAAAAATTGTTGAAGAAACAATCGTTATAGGAAGGTAGTTGTCCTAAAAAAGTACAACTAAATTAAAAAAAAATGTTTATTTTCGTGCTTTCTTTCTTACCATAAATCTAAATATTTAAAAAAATTATAAGTTACAGTTTAATTTGGTACTTTGTACGTGCAACATTCAAAAACCATGTCCAAAAAATTAAAAAAACAAAACATTACTATCATATTGTAAAATGTTAGGTATATAAGTAGCTACTCAAATTTTTTTAAATAATTTTTTATTACAAATGCGCATTTTATTCTTGTTTGCAATACTTGAGAGTTACATTTGGTTAAGGTTTTAACAAAATTGATTTATTTGATAATTAAATTACAATTTAGTGCATAGGTATTTAACACATTTTTTGTTAACTCCCGGCTTCTTTGGTTAAATAAAAAGACAATAGGTTTCAGCAAACTAATTTTAAAACATTTACAATGACAAAAGATTTGTTAATACACGAAATTAGATTTTTGCTAGTTTTGTTACATTATTTATAGATTTGGCATTTTATGTAGATTTAAACAATTAACAAGTAAAAAAAATGAATCGCAACGTGACCGGTAGTGGTAGTAATGTTGCTTGTATTATTTTTTTTTAAATTTTTGTCAAAGTGTTTGTGACCGTTATACAAAAACGGTTGCTATTAACCCTAACTAGTCTGGTGTGGTACGGCTGTACTACGCGCGATTTTAAAAGTGAATATCTATAAAAGTATATGTTATTTTTTTCTGGATCTCTCTGACATCTAAGTTTACCATCGACAACGTGTTTTAAAGCTATTTTGGTTTTTTGAATTTGTACCCAACCCGTGCTTTCGCCCGTTAAAAATGATCCCCTGTTTAGACTGGTGTGGTACAAGTGTACCACATTATAATTCTGCACATTTTGTATGGAAAAAGTATGTAATAATTTTTTTTATTGTTTGAATAAAATGCAATTATTTATTTATAAATAACGTTTATTTATGAAAATCAAATACACGAATTACATCGCATAGTACTATGAATAGAGTTTTTCTCTTTAATTTTTTTGGTCCTGGTCGATTACATATATGACAAATTCTTTTGAATGTCTTATGACCTGTTTCATCCCTCTCTTGTGCCGTTGGTGTCAAAGGTTTCTTTGTAAATAAAGCATATCCCAAGACAGCTTCCATGGCATTTGGGACGTGAAATTGTCTCTGAACGAATGGAAACTTAGAGCGATGAACTAAATTTTCATGATATAATTGCATTGCCAGCATTTCGATGAATAATTTCCGATGACTTTTATTCTGTTCCGAATGTAACTCTTTGTATATGATGCACGCAGCCAATCTCATAATATCTGGCATTGAAAAAAAATGCCAAGGACCTTCGATTGGTCTTTCGTTTGCATGTGTAGTTTCCCAATATGCGATCCATCACATCGACGCCTCTTGTGGTCTGGTTGTAGTCGTAGACTATTTCCTCTTTTTCGTTCACTTGGCAATCGTTGAAGCGGCTGCTGCTCAATAAAAGTATTGCCTTCGTTCCTTTTTTTATAACCACTGAAACCATCGTGACGTTTTCTCGAAACGCATACTTTGCTGTGCCAAATTCATCCACCTTCTGTGGTTTTAATTCTTGAAGAATGCACGAATTATTCTGCCGAAGTGTCCCATGGAGCGAAATACCCTTTGAATAAAGATAGTTTACCAGCGGCATGCTGGTAAAAAAATTGTCCATCACGACATTCCGACCTGAATGGAGGTATTTGCTCACCAGTTTGATGACGATATTTTCACCAATATTCGTTTGTCGTTGCCCAGACGATGGTTTTCCGGTATATATTATTCCTTTGAGCGGATATCCGTTTGCTGCGTTGCATATCCAAAAAACTTTAATGCCGTATTTGGCCGGTTTCGAAGGGATGTACTGTGTGAATTTGGTACGCCCTCGGTAAGGAAATAACTGTTCATCCACAGTTATGTCTTGCATCGGATAGTATAGTTGTGACAAACGCACGTTCATCATTTCGAAAAGTTCGAATATTAGTGCAGCTTTATCTTCCTTCTGCCTTTCAACTCTTGAATTTGCGTTGTCGAAACGTATTGTGCGCAAAATTTACTTAAAACGGTCTCGACTCATAGCAGCTCTGTACATCACGTGAGCCGAAGACATCCACAAATCGTTTAAATTGCGCGTATTATTTTTAATCATTCCAATCATGAACAAAATGCCGATAAAGGCATTGAGTTCACGATCCAGCAACGGCATCCACACACGTTTCTGACAATTTGGATTTAATGTATTATACTCCTCGGCAAATACAGCACCCTTGCGATTTGTATAGTGCAGAATTTACTGTCTCATGTCCCCAGTAAAGACTGTGTTGAAAACCTCCATTTCTGTCATGGTAACATTTAATTGTCGTGCGTCAATACCACCTGAAACAAAGGTGAACTCCAATATATATTTATTTATCATTTTACGTGTACGGATATGTAAGTCATACCTTTTTTACGCATAATGTTTTGTCTCGCAGTTTGTGACTCGCCATGGCCTCGATTGCCATTCGGTTTGATCGGGAGCAATAAATTTGTTTACGTTTACATCTACATCATCGTCAGCCAAATCGATTGGGTCATCTTCACGATTTTTTTCCTCCTCGATCTCCAATTCCTTCTCACAATCGAAAGCTGTGTCGTGATTGGGCACCCATTCATGATCATCACACAATGTGCGTCGGTTAGCCTGTAAAAAATCAAGCGTAGATACTAGCGAATCAAAATAAATCAAAAGAAAGCAAACACAAAAAAAAGTACATACTTTTCTAGCTGAAGTATGTCACTTGAACTTCATGGCAAACGTTCTAAATAATCATTGTCCCTCTGAAACCAAAATACTTTATTAACACCACACAACACACAAACACTAAATATGAAATACCTTTGAAACCGATTTCGTATCGGATTGCTATTTTCAGCTGTACAGCCACTTGTACTAGCCACCGGTTCATCTGTTTTGATATTCACCTTACTGTAAATGGATGCACCGGCTGAAAGCTCAATTGGAGTAGCTTTCACCAAACTTCCAAGAACGTCCACAAAATCATTATCAATCTTTTTGTCACGTTTCAGATTACGTGGCGGCATTTTTCGATAAAACGAGAGCAAAATAAACAAGAAAATAACACGTAATTTCAACAAGCACTAAGCTCAGACTGAAATAAATGTTTTATAACCACCACCATCCAACAGTACGATCGTGTTTTTACCCGAACACAAACGATCTCCATACAAAATGCTTAGTAGTACACATGTACTACACCCGTCTAAATGTGTTGAAAAATGTACCAATCTGGTTAGAGTTAAGAGGGTTATTTTGACTAGGATTTAAGCAGTGGATAGTGGGTTGCAATATCCTAATTCCAAATTAGACAATCTATTATTTTAACAATGTTTAGGAAGTCTTGCAAAGGAGATGTTTCACAAAACGAATAAGCTGACTTCAGTTATCAATTTACTGTTAAAGTGATCGAGGCTCCCATTGAGAAAAATTTTATATACATAGATATCTGTTGCAGAGACGACCGATGTTAAAAACCAGTATATTACAAACTTAATTATTAAGAATTTAAACGTTAGTGTATGAAGCATCAAATGGTTTTTATTACAGAATTAAAAATTATTTTTAAAAGCCTTTTCTACAATACAAGTTTATAAAAAACGTTTATCCAATGTGATTATACATTAACTACGTTTTGCAGAATTATGTATGTTGACTTCGTAACAAATGATTATGAGAAAATTGAAGATTTAATTTGCAGTTTTGACGTAGGTATTATTTAAATTTGACACATATTTAAGTAAATTTTGTACATATTGTTTCATTAATTATTAAACCGAAGAAAACAAAATATTTTGCTGAACTAAACTATTAAAAACATTCTGTTGACAATAAAATTAACCATCTTAAAAAAAATTAAAGTTATAAAAAATTTTTATACAGGGTGTCATTAAAATAAGGGCGTATGTTTTCAGAGTGATAAAACAAGTGATAAGGATTATTTTTGCCAATACACTTGGTATCGCCGACTTAAGATGACATTTAGAGAGGATTTATGTTAATGTTGCGTCATTTTGGCGCGTGTGACATTTCTGCGGCCTAAATATTGCTGTTTCTCAAATTAAAAATTATTTCTCTTGTAAATTTAGTCTTATCAGTAAACATCACGTAGTTGAACAAGTCAGGCCTGTTTACAATATGTCGTAAAAACAACTGACAGTATCGCTGGCGATGTGAAAAGTACTCTGCAGCAACTGATTAAACATTTTCTAATGTAAATGAATGTGCGTTCTAGTTACGAATTTACCTCAAAGCGCTATAAATTCGTCTCTTCCAAGTTCTTGAACTCAATATTTTTGGCTGCCGTTATGATGCTGTTGCTCCAAAGACTCCTTATCCTGCAGGCGTTAAAGAATTGCCCTTCGTTCAGGCGTTTGGAAGTTGTCTATTTGCGTATTTCTCATGAAACAATTAGCTTGCGGAAAGCTTCTTCCAGCACACAGTGCATATCAGCGAGTTTAGGTCAAATAAATCTATATATTTTGCAAGTTAACGGAACAATTACAACAATAATAACAACAACAAAAACAAAACACGACAACAACACAACAACAACGGCAAGAAAAGTTTACAAGTAGATTACCGAAATGTTCTGAAAAACAAGCAAAATGACAATTATTTGACATCTGTCGACCAATGCTTACTTAATTTCAATAACGCATTTTTAAAAAAACCACTGCGCAGCAGTACAAGCAACGTCTACTTCTTCCCTTTGGTACTCAAATTCTAATGTCACGTACTAAATCTTGAATTTGTGCCGCCATCTTATGTCTGCGGTACCAAGCGTGTTGGAAAAAATAATTTTTTTCCACATGTTTTATAAACTTTGAAGATATGCGCACTTATTTGAATGACACCTTGTATATAAATAGTTATTATCAATATAAGAAATTTTAATTTACGGTTAGAACTCTCTTTTAAAAATAAGTTTAAATTTGCTCTATTGACGTCTTGTGAAGTGGAACGCATAATTTCCGTCAGATTAGAGTTAACAGGTTTATTGTATATAATTTTAAAAAACACTTAATAATATCGTTAACGATTCGAAAAACCACGTATCTGACAAGTCTGACGATTTTGAGATAGATACACCAAATTGTAGATAACCAAAAAGTGCATGTATCTGCAAAATCCTGTGCACCGGATGAAAATAACTTGAATATAACGGTAATATTTATATAACTGTGTGCAACACGTTTAAATACTTATTATTAATTTATATTATCGGGTAGCACTTATTATAAGAGTTTTTGGTGCTTGTCGATCTGTAGAATTTTGCAAACGTCTTCTAAGTACCGATGACATTCAAGCTCACGTTGTACATGTTTACGTTTTAAACACTAAAACGAACATCAAAATAAATTTTGTAATACCCAAGTGCTAATGGATAAACTTTATAAAGAAATACGTGATGTTGAGACTTCAACACGCAACTTGCTATCGTTTCTTCATGACATATAGAGCTGAAAAATGTGTTAATCACTCAATTCGCCGCAATCAGTTTGGAACATTTCCGTCAAAAATAGCAAAGTATCTACAACGCTGCTAGATGCTACACGGTACACTGCTTCCAACGATCTTCGGCCACCCTGCTTGCAAATAAGGAAGCAGATTTACTAGGTTTCAAATGTTTTGGTGGTTAGCGGAGTTTTGTAGTAGCTGATGGATATGTTTAAGACAGTCTACCTAATAAAATCAAGGGAGCTAACAAGTTAACAACAAATTAAAATACTATATCACAAGATATGGCTAGTTACCTTGGTTCTGCGTAATATAGTACTTGTTTAGTTAAATTTAATTTCTGTATTATATTTTCATATTTGCATTTTTATTTTGTGTACACTATGTACTTAGAATTAGTTATAAAGATTTATGTAATCCGGAGGGTACTTGTCACAGTTAACCCAAAGAATGCCCAGGTACCTTCCTTAAGAAATATCATTTTTGTAACCATTACTTGTTAAGCTGCAGTGGTGAATACACATTTAAATATACAGTCCACTACAATTATTTATTTCAACACCAGCCCAAACATTGGTCCTTCGAGCCGGATGAAGATTTGTAATTAAAAATAAATCCACAGCAAGCGTAGCAAGAAATCAACATTGGTGAGTCTCTTCCTGTTTTATTTCCTTATTTATTATACCTATTGGTTTTGATTTGAACAATCGCGGGCGGCATTTGTATTATATCGTATTTTATTTTATATTATTATTTATTTATTCGATACAATATGCCGGAGACTTCAGTTAACGCAAAAACTAACGAGCAATTATTAGAATTTAAATTATTGGTAAATAAGCGCAAACAAATTAAATCGCAATTAACACGATTTCACACGTATGTAAGTAGTTTTGATTCAAATAAGTCTGTTGTGGAATTAAGCGGACGACTAGAAAAAGTTGAATTACTTTGGCAAGAATTTATTGATGTTCAATGCAAAATTGAATGTTTTGAGGAAAATACGGATGCATTTGAAGGTCAACAGCAGGTAGAGTTTGAAGACAAATTCTTTGAAAGTACAACAAAGGCAAGGGAAATTATGTCTCACAATTCACAAACAACTTGTTCCCAAACGGTCAATAACCCGGGTATTTCTAATATTTCTAATAATTCCATTGCAAGTAACAACGTAAAACTTCCTAATATAAAGTTAATTGAATTTGATGGCAAATATGAACAATGGATGCAATTTTATGACACGTTTAATTTATTGATCGATAAAGACAAATCGTTACCATCGATTCAAAAATTCCATTATTTAAAATCGGCACTACGGGGCGAAGCAGCGCGTTTATTAGACTCGCTTGAAGTTACGGATGTTAATTATGGGGTTGCTTGGGAAATGCTTAAAGAGCGTTATGAAAATAAAAGGCCATAGTAAACACGCATGTAAATAATATTTTTGAATTAAAAATAGTTAAACAAGAATCGTATCAAGGGCTTAGACATTTAGTAGATAATTTTTCTAGCAATTTAAGGTCTCTTAAAAAATTAGATGCACTCAATACTGATACAATTTTAATACATGTAGTAATAAATAAATTAGATAGTAACACAAGAAGACAATGGAAAGAAACCACGGGAAATAAAGATACGTTTCCTACAATTGATGAATTAATAAAATTTTTAAATAACAGGTGTCACGTTTTGGAGTCGTTAGAGTTAGATTTAGTTAATAATAAGGTATCTCAAAGAAAATTAGGCGAAATAAAAACATTTACGCATCTAGTAGCAAATAAACAATCATGTCTCTTATGTAAAGGTGATCATTACTTGTATTGTTGTCCAGATTTTTTAAAATTAAATATCTCAGATAGGTGGGCAGAAATTAAAAAAATGAAAATATGTGTAAATTGTTTTAAGGACAACCATTTAAATTACAAATGCAGAGCACGCGGCTGTAGGAAATGTAATCGTAATCACAATACTTTATTGCATAAAGACTTCGTGCCTAGCGAAATTAATTGGAGTAATGATTTGAGAAAAACAATCACCGCGGTTGAAAATGTCAATCAGCCACCAACTATTGTGCCTACAAGCAATGATCAAGCTCATGCAAGTAAATCAATGCATTGTTCCCAAAATATTAATTATACATTATTATCAACAGCATTGTTAGATGTAGAGGATAGATACGGAAATTCAGTTACGTGTCGTGCACTTCTCGACTCGGGCTCACAAACAAATTTTGTCACTACAGAGCTATTTGAACGGTTGAAACTAACTAGTGAAATTTCAAATGTGACTATTTCGGGAATAAACAATAAGGTAACTTACTTAAACCGTAGATTCAATGCAACAATAAAATCAAAAATTAATGAATTTAGGACTGAATTGCAATTTTTAATTTTAGATAAAATTACTGATAATATCCCAATTAACCTTATAAATGTTAGTAATTTAGATATACCCAAAGACATCCAGATATCAGATCAAACGTTTAATGTACCAAATAAAATAGATATGCTACTGGGTGCTAATATATTTTGGGACTTACTCTGTGTAGGTCGTATTAAATTGAATATGCAAAATCTTACTGCACAGAACACTAAACTTGGATGGGTAATTACAGGATCAATATATGAAAGAGAAAATAAAATTATATCTTGCGTTACAGTAAATACAAATGTGCAGCTACAATTAGAAAAATTTTGGAAAATTGAGGAATGCATGATGAAACGAGAGTTAACACCAGTAGAGCGCGTATGTGAAGATTTATTTGTAAATACCGTAAAACGCGATCATAACGGACGATTTATAGTAAAATTACCGCGTAAACTCGAAACGGTATCTTTAGGTGACTCGTTAAAAATGCGATTAAAAGGTTCGATGCGTTAGAGAAAAATTGTCAAAGGACCCTGTGTTAAAAAAACAGTATAACGAGTTCATGTCAGAGTATGAGCGTTTAGGTCACATGACAGAAATAAACGAATTGGAGGAATCACCTAACGAGGTATTCTATCTACCGCATCACGGTATAATCAAAGAAATGAGTCTGACAACAAAATTGCGGATGGTATTCGACGCCTCAGCTAAAACATCGTCTGGTTATTCGTTGAACGACAGTTTATTAGCAGGTCCTTGTATACAAGATGATTTATTTTCGATTTTATTGCGTTTTAGAACCCATAATTATGTAATAACCGGAGACATCAGTAAGATGTATCGGCAAGTAAATGTAGATTCAAATCAACGAGATTTGCAAAGAATTGTATTTCGGTATGTACCAGATCAACCACTTCGTCATTATAGATTAAACACGCTAACGTACGGCACTGCGCCAGCTTCATTCTTAGCAACTAGATGCCTTCAGCAATTAGGTACACAGGCAAAACAAACGTTTCCGGAAGCAGGTGAAGTAATTACACGAGATTTTTATATGGATGATTTGATAACGGGCACAAATACAATCGAATCAGTAATTAAGCTGAAAAATCAAGTTAGCGACATTTTGGGTACCGCTGGATTTGTACTACGTCAATGGGTATCAAATGAGCCAAAAATATTTAATGATGATGCAAATAAATTAAATGTATCACAATATTATATATTAGATTCAGATTCGGAAAAGAAAACGTTAGGAATTTTATGGAATCCCAAGTTAGACACGCTTAAATATTCGGTTGAATTGCGAGATCGTAATAAATTACTAACAAAAAGAATGATTTTATCGGTTATTGCACAAATATTTGACCCTTTGGGTTTAGTAGGACCGATAACAATTAATGCCAAATTAATTTTACAAGGGTTGTGGAAATTAAAGTTAGATTGGGACGATGAATTGCCATATCCTATTCGGCTTCAATGGAATAAATTAGAATATTTAATAAGTTCGTTAGAAACTATTGAGATACCTAGGCAAGCAACAATAAAGGATTGGATAACGGCGGAAATACACGGATTTTGTGACGCTTCCGAAGCAGCATACGGGTGTTGCGTTTATTTGCGAACAATTGACGCGGATGGGAGAAGGTGTGTACGGTTATTATGCGCAAAATCACGTGTAGCTCCTATTAAAAAAATTACGTTACCGCGATTAGAGTAGTGTGGAGCAGTTCTATTAGCTCAACTAATGAGTAAGGTCTTGCATTCAATAAAATTTAAAATCTCAGAGGTAAAGTATTGGTGCGACTCAACCATAGTATTAGCATGGATATCCTCAGATCCAAATAATTGGCACGTGTTTGTGGCAAATAGGGTGTCAGAAATTCAAATTCTTAGTAATCCAAAACAGTGGGGTCACGTAATATCTTCCGAAAACCCTGCTGATTTGATATCGCGCGGAGTTAGTTCTATAAGCTCAGATCATTTACGAATATGGTGGTCGGGACCGAACTGGCTCATAACAGACAAGATGCCAACTTCTAAATTTATTAATGTGGGTGACATCCCGGAAAGAAAAATATCGGTGCTAGTTACGTCTAACGCTATAGATACCGACAACGATATTTTTGTCAAATATTCAACATTAGGTAGGTTACAAAGAGTTGTAGCTTATATGTTAAGATTCGCAAAAAATGTAACCACACATAAATATAAAAAAATATTAGGAGGATTACAAACAGATGAATTAGAAGAAGCTATGTTTACGTTAATACGTCAGGCCCAGTCACAAGATTTTTCAAACGAAATTAATTTATTAAGTATATCAAAGACATTATCAGGTAGCAGTAGGTTAAATTCATTGAATCCATTTTTAGACAATTCAGGCATACTTAGAGTGGGGGGAAGACTGTTAAACGCAAACGTTAATTATTATCAAAAATTTCCTATAATATTGTCATCTTCGCACATTTTAACAACGTTAATTATTAAACACGAGCACATAAGAAACATGCACACTGGAGTAGAAGGTACATTAGCAGCTGTGCGAACAAAATTTTGGCCACTCAAGGGGCGAAGCACTGTTAAAAGAATTTTGCACAAGTGCGTAGTCTGCGCACGATTTCAAAAGGTAGTCATTCAGCCACAAATGGGGCAATTGCCTTCAGAACGAGTCGTGCCCGGAAGACCGTTTTTAAATACTGGAATTGATTACGCCGGTCCCTTCATGATTAAAGACGGTAAACTAAAAAATAGAAAAATTATTAAAAGTTATTTATGCATCTTTGTTTGTATGGCTACAAAGGCTGTGCACTTAGAGTTAGCAGGAGACCTGACTACAAAGTCATTTTTAAATGCTTTAAAAAGATTTGTATCAAGACGCGGTATCTGTAAACAAATATTTTCAGATAATGGAAGTAATTTTGTTGGGGCAAATCGTGAATTGAAAGGTATAATATCCGCTTTGACCGATTCAAAATTTAAAAATTATTTAGAAACAAATAGCATTGAGTGGAGATTTATTCCGCCAAGGTCGCCGCATTTTGGGGGCTTATGGGAATCAAACATTAAAATAGCTAAGTTACACATGAAAAAAATTATTGCAAATAGATCTTTAACATTCGAAGAACTGACTACCGTCATTGTCCAAATCGAAGCTGTTATGAATTCTAGACCGCTAACACCTTTGTCCCATGATCCTAATGACCTTACCGCCTTAACACCCGGACACTTCCTAATAGGAGACATATTAATTGCAATTCCGGAAAGACACGAAGAAGTAATTAAAATCGATCAATTAAATCGATACAAATTAATGCGACAAATGGTGCAGCATTTCTGGCAGCGCTGGTCCACGGAGTATCTGTCCTGCTTGCAAAAAAAGCAAAAATGGTTGAAAAAACACAATAAATTGATTAAGGTGGGAGCAATGGTTTTAGTAAAGGAAGACAACACACCACCGTTGTACTGGCGATTAGGCAGAGTTGTGAACCTACATCCAGGTCCGGACGGTGTTTCCAGAGTGGTCTCGATTAAAACTACCAATGGCATTTCAAAGTGCGCGGTAGTGAAACTGTGTTTATTACCAATTGATATTGACTAATGTTTTGTTTAAGTAAAGTAGAGTAGACATTTAGAAAGTTACAATAGGGAACTTTCAAAGGGGGCGGTATGTTTAGTTAAATTTAATTTCTGTATTATATTTTCATATTTGCATTTTTATTTTGTGTACACTATGTACTTAGAATTAGTTATAAAGATTTATGTAATCCGGAGGGTACTTGTCACAGTTAACCCAAAGAATGCCCAGGTACCTTCCTTAAGAAATATCATTTTTGTAACCATTACTTGTTAAGCTGCAGTGGTGAATACACATTTAAATATACAGTCCACTACAATTATTTATTTCAACACCAGCCCAAACAGTACTTATGAAGCGTTCTGCGAATAAGTCACGTGCTATTCATGTACTGTGGTGAAGCGTTTATTTTGCTTCAAAGTCAGATTACATTACTAAGATGAGAACGTCTTCCGGGTTTGGACTGTATCATTGTTGTAACCGAAGTTTCACCTACTTTCGTAAAGGACTTTATCAGGGCGTGACAGAAATCGAAAAACTCAAACAAACAATTAAAATCTAAATAAAAAGTTCTCAAAAGTTAGGTAATCTACTTGTGAATCAAGCTAAACTCTGAAAAGGTGAGAAAAAAACGATAAAGTTGAAAAAGCAACAAAAATCTAACAAAGTACACCTCTAGAGTTAGGTAATCAAATTGTGAACCAAGCCAAATTCTAAACTCCATAGAAGTGACTTAAAAAGAAGCAATCTCCGTATATAAAGTAGAAGTATCGTCACAGCTGGTTAAGTTCGACTCTGATTGGGTTACGGTCAAAAAGAGGCGTGTTTTCAATTCAGGAGTAATGACCGGGAACTAAAAAAATTATAGCTGAAAACTATGATTACGATTAAAGTGATTGCGGTGTTTGATCATTTCTATGCTTCCTTGGAATTAAATTCCTCAATCGAGTCATACTATGCTATATTTAGTAAACATTTGATGAAAAAGACCCTGATGCCAAACCTTATCAAAAGCTTTTGCTATGTTCAAGAACCATGCACCAGTAGGGTAAGCTCTGTTTTTGTTATTTAAGTTGTATTCCGTAATCCTGGCTATTTGGTGTATGGTGGAATAATGTTGTCTAAAATCGTATTGTTCGTTAGGAAGTACTTGTTTTTCATTTATAACATTCGTTAGCCGAGTAAGGATTGTTGTTTCAGCTATTTTGTTCAAGTTGGATAATAAACTTGCCGGACGATAGCTGTCCAGCCTGTTTTGTAATTTATTTTGTTTTGGGATTAAGATGATTTTGGCTATTTTCCAAAAGTTCGAGTAGTGTTTAGGTTGGACAATTAAACTACACATGTTTTAAAGTTGTTCCTTTGTACTGTCTGGGAGATGTTTAATAGCGCTGTCCTGCAGCTTTTCAGTTCTTCAGGTATTTGATGTCGCGTAGTTCATGTATGTTTACTAGGTCATTTATAGCATCTCTCTCGGTTACAAGTAATGTTTTGTAAAGTTTTGTCGAAGGTTCTGTATATGTTACTATTAGGATTTGACGAAAATTAATTTTGTAACATAATTGAAAAAGTTTCCGTCTTGTTTTTATTAGTGCAGAGAATTTGTTGGTTGTGTTTAATTGGCGAATTTGTAATTTTTTCTTTCCTAAGAGTATTAGCAATGTACCAAGGAGGATCGTTTGTGTCGTTTGCTGGTATGTTTTGTGTAAAGTTTTTTTGTTTTATTAAGGTAATGATGTGCGTAGGAGTTTTATATAGATTTCTCTCTGCAGTGACAGTAGTATGTTGTTGTGCTACAATGATATTTTTTGTCATTGTTTCCACTTCAGTTTCAAGTTCCGTTTTGTTGTTTATGGTTTTTGGAAACGTGATTGTTTCTAGCGTTTGTGTAAACTTTTTCCCATTTGTTGTTAGTCTAGTGATTTGCGTTAAATGTGGCTACGAACACTCTAGGGCAAAGTGAATGGGAATACGGTCAGAGCTAAGCGCTGTTTCCGTGTAGATTTCAAAGTTTTTTGTTAAATTTTTTATTACAGCTGTATCAAGTATGTCTGGTCTGCTGCTAATGTTTGTCGGGTAGTATGTTGGTTGCAGAGGTGCCGCAATGCTCTGGTTACTTTTTGTAGCATAGTACAGTAATTCTGCGATGTTGACATTAGTAGTGTTACATTTGCGGTTTTAGTTGTTACAAGCTTTAGGTCTTACGAACCTTGCACGGCTAACTCACACAGTCGGAGATAGGGAAAGTTCAAGTGAATAATAATTAAGGGCGCCAGATCATTTATAATTAAAAATTACTCACAAAATCAAAATATACAAAATTGTTAATTACTGCTAAAAGAAAGTACACATAACATAACTTGATTGTCGAATGCTGTTGGACACATTCAATGAAAGTTGGTTTCGCAGGTGTTTGCCGCATGAGTAGGATCTCGAAGAAAAGTTCTTGTCTTCGGTTTTTTTAGTTTTAAACGTAGGCCTTATATATATAGAGTTATACTCGTCCCATAAAGGTATTTATCGATATTATTCCTCATTATTCTTTATTGAATAGAAACATGTGGCCAACCCGTGGCGGAATGTAAATATCTTACCCTGTGACGAATAAATCAATTTAAAAACGTAATGAAGTTATAATTTGATTTCTATTTCAGAGGACGTCATTCAAAAATTTTTTTTAAGCGAAACTGGCCATTTTATGCAGTTGTCAGCTTAACAACTTCGTCGTAAAGTGACAGTCACAAGAAAACATCGGCAGAGGGCGTCAAAACCGAAGTCTAATTTTAATTCAATATACAGGGTATTACGTTATCAAAATTTTGCACGTAACATAGTGTTGGTTTTCTCGTACCATCGACTCCCTTTAGTTGAGTTATTCTCATTGAGTGTGAGTAGTGTGGGTTGCCTGCAATTTTTAACTTTTTAAGAATTTTTAAAAAAGTCATTACAAGGCTTATCATTATATGCAGGAAACACATTTTTAAAACATTTCCTTTGTGATGTTGGGTAAAGTAAGACTTGTGGTGAAATATAAAGTAGAACGAGTTGGTTTTAAGCTGAAGGCATTGATTGCACGTGAAGATTATTCAAATTAATACTGCTACATGCAGGATTTTAGTGGTTCATATTTTCTTTTGTGGCCAGCAGTTTTGCGTTTACGTGTACAAGGTACACTACGACCACTAGCACTCGTCTACCGACGATCACAAGGCTCCACAAACTTATTCTAGCGCCACCGCCCAACCAGTGTAATCTACAAGTAAAAGTTAAATCTTCACCACGTGTAACTACTCACCACCGCACCTCAAGGGCAAGGCACGCTTTACCCCTGTGACACACAATTCTACTTGCACGCCGAGGCGTCCGAGGGATCTACCCCACCATCGACCAAGTAGCAGCGTACGACCTTTCCGACACTGCTGGAGATGCTGACCCAAATCAAGGTCTACACTAATTGTAAGCAGTTTTTGTAACTTTTCAGTGCCTTACATAAACCGATTCGAGGTTAGGACTTCGGAATTCTTTTTTTTTTAGAATAATATAATAAGTAATTCAATTATAATTTGTACTCACTTGTGTACCTTGCGATTCGAGTTTTTGTTACATACTATCACTAAGTTTGGCCGAAACACATGTAAGTGGCGGAAAATGTTTAATCTTAATTTTTTTGTTGTGTGCTTTAAACACACGCGTGGAACTACTTTATTTGTACAGTGGCGCAAGACGGTAGGTGTAGGAGTAAGCGGGTTTCTGTATTTCTACCACGGGCGTATCCTATAAGCTATGTTGGGGTTAATGTTGGGGCACGCGGAAATCAAGCGCTTGATACCACACTCTCCAACCGGGTGCACGTTGATTTATCGTTATTCTTATATTGTTTTTAATTAAGACTGAAAACTTCTACATTTACTTTATTTTGGGGATTATTAGTATAAGTAATTTATTAAATTTTAACTGCGAGCCTTTTCTAAAACGCCGTGTTGCGTAATAGATGTATATGTATTATCTAATAGTATTAATTTTTTTTCCTTGTTGGGGTTAAGGACATTTGTACTGAGAGTTGTTTTTAACTCTTTTTTTTGTTTGTGTTTTATTTAGAAAAAAAAATACAACATTAGTACATCGAGGTTACTTATGCGATTTTCTTTTCCTGCGTTTATTCTAATTTATTATATATATTTAAACTAATCTACGGAGCCTACCCTGTAGAAGCAGGACTGGAATTGGTTTTAGTAGGTTTACTGGCTCCCAAAACTAAATAATTTATCGCACGCCGTCTCCGCTAGTGCTAGCCGAAGCCATTTCCTGCCGCCTACTAGAGGTAAGTGTTAGTTAAGTTTAAGGGGGCTGATTAGAGAGCTTTACAGCCTCCTTTCTGGTGTAGACGGTTTTTTCGGTAAGTGACGTAGTTAGGAATTTGGAGTTTTTCCGAAAGATTGGGGTGAGTTTCAGTGATTGCAATTATGTCCGGTTTGTTTGAGTTTATGTAAATTTGCAGTTTTTGTTTCTTACCTGCAATACTATTGGCGTTCCAGGCAACAAGCGTTTGCTTGCATAATCTAATTATGTCTTTTTTGAATTTCTGGAATTGATGTTTGTACGCTGGTAAGAAGATAGTTCCAAGTTTTTTTTGGGAAAATGTTCAGTTATTTTTGGCATATCAGGACATTTTTTATGATAAATAAAAGTTCTGCTGTTACGATGTCGAGACCTAGTATTATTTTTATATTATAAATAGAATTGTACAGCCTATCTACTTTCAATATAATTATCAGTGCGTGAATTGAGTTTTTGCTGTTCATTAAAGTTATTCTCAGAGCAGAGTATCCTTATTCATTTAAAGCATTTATAATGTGCTGCTTTGAAGTTTTTACGGGGACTCCACGAATCACCACTTTCAGAGATTTTTGTTTGTTTGAGTTTATGGGTGTGAAACTCAAGTTTTTGCTCTTTCATCACCTGTCGCAAGTGTCTGTCGTCATTTATCGTCTGTGGTTGAATTCTTATTCTTTGTTTGTTGTTGTAGCTTTAGTAAACTTGATTTTTTTAATGCATTTTGCATATATTCTCGTAAATGGTCCTATTTTTTTTTAATTTTGCAATACTACAGGTGTTGTATTGCAAGTGTCTTCCAGATTGGTAGGGATAGGTGCGTCAGCGAAACTTTCTGTTGCGGCATTTGAGAATCCTGCTATTTCCGGATCTTGCTGTAACGAATTATAACCATTATTAGTAAAGATAGATGTTGTAGTACATCTTGAATATCGTTTTTAGCAGTTTTTTTGGGTAATATAAATTCATCATTATCTTCTGTTACGGGGCGTTTTTTTTGTACATTATTTTGTTCATTGACATTTGCAGAAGATTTAGATTGTTGTTTGTTGGTGAGCACGTTTTCAGTTTGTTTGTTATTAGTTATATCATTTTTATACTTGCTGACTACAGTGGTTTCCAAATACATATTATCTGTGTTTTCTAAACTGTTGCGTGTTGCATTGGTGTGACTCTTAATCATGTCCATAATATCTGAGTTTATTGGGTGTTTTTAAGATATTTGTTTATAACAGCTATTGCAAGCTGCCTCAGCTATGCATGATCTAATTCTTCCACGGTCAGCATACCAAAGTATGTTGCGTTGGAAGTTCACTTAACACATAAAAAACTGTAAACTATTAACTGTTAACAATTAACTTTTAACGGTTAACGATTTGCGAATGTTTACTAAGAAAAAATTCACTCTGAATCGGCATATAAATTATAATTATAAATATAATTTAATCTAGCAGACATTTATTTAAACGCCATTTTGACACTTTTCAAAGTCATGTAAATTACGTTTTTCATGCTCAATGAAATATAACCACTAGTATATTATTTATGATCAGTACACAGTATACAATATCCGTGCAAAAATTTGATGTACGTTTTTTAAATTGATTCTGTTTATTCAATTAGCAATTATCAACATGTACTGCTTTGAAACAAATTGCTGCCAACGCTAAATTATATTCTACCGAGACGAGATATGTACACAATGGACTAATCAATGCAGAATATACATTAATTATATTCCATAACTAATACTGCTTAACTTTACGTTATTTGTGACTCTCTATAGGAATAATTGGCCAAAGTAAATGTACACTACGGTATAGTTTGCATCTTCAACTTTAGAACTTAGAAATAATTAATTAATTGAAGTGTAACTTATGTGGTAATTAGATATAAGTGCAAGCTTTAATTATCACAAAAATATATACTTAATTTTTTGACAAAATAAATCATTAAAATTGTATACTTATTAAAACTTGGTTAAAGCATGTTTCAGATTTTTTGTGATTAGTACATTTATTCAATTTATTTGACAAACAGTTTAAATTTGCGTTTGAAGTACATACATTCAATCGTAAAAAATTAAAATATACATATTAAATAATAATATCTTTTTGAATTCATTTGCATATATAACGCATTAAAGTAAACAAGACGGAATTTTTCATTCCAGTGTAAAATTTAACAAAAATCTGTGCCTAAAGTCGTCAGAAAAAGCGCAACGTTCGATGTATCTACGTTAGTTAGACAATATAATCGTAAATTTAAAAAAATATTTGTGCAAAGTGCAAAACAATTTTATATTATTTTTGAAACCTACATTAGAAACCAATGAACAGTTGTGTTGTTCTATTTAAAGTTGTCTGCATTGGAATTCTTTTTGGCAACTTTCTTCGTTACGATATAAAAATTTTAGTTTTGCAAAATCAATCATTTTAACTATCTAATAAAATTAATATAAATGAACTAAATGTGTCTTATGTAATTACAAAAATTCTCGATTACTTTTTTAGTAAAACTTAAATAAGAAAAGTTTGACTGAATGTAAATTATTATTTTCAACAGCAACATTAATATTTAAGTTGTTATTAAAATCGTGACCGCAAAACGCTGAATAAAGTGTCACTGTATAGGAAAATTCAACACAACGTTGTTTTTTAACAAATGGGTAATTAAAACGCAATTTATTTTAACTAATTTACGTAAATGCCTACGGCTAGAAACAGTTTGTTTTAATTAGTACGGCGGGTACTAAACATGTATGGACGGAAATGATTAAAGATGTTACAGAATTGCTTGTGCTAATTACATTTTGCAACAACAAAAAACAAATATAAAACTTCAAAAGTTTATAATAAAAAAACATTATTTATCCGCTTTTTTGTATAATTAAAAAAATTATAATTTATTTATGCAAAGTTGCTCTATAAATTGTGCACGTTACTATTGACTCTAAGAGTTTTACAATTAACTCAAACTGTAATTAAAAGACTTTTAATTAAAATAAATTTTTTAGCTGTAATTTGATGTCATCGTATTTGTTTTTTAAATAAAATTAAATATACTAAGCGCAATAAAAAACTATTTTACATGTTGACAAGATCTTTTTTTGCCATTTATATGATTCTTAATATGTAAATACTTTATTTAAAATATTTATGTTATTGTTTGTGGCTAAAGTTTAATAGTCATAGCTACAGTTTTTATTTTAATTTATTTTTTGATATGAGTTGATTTAGTCTGCTGTCTGATATTCAACCAGTATTCTATGAAATGTTTTATAGCCGTTATAAAAGTTTTTATTTATAGAAATTTTTATTCTGTTTTTAACAATAACAATTTATTGTAAACGTAGTACTAAATCAAATTTGTTTAGAACGTTAGTTTTAAAGTACTTTTATTATTTAAAGTTTTTGAATCGTAATTGGTTGCGATGAGTTTGAAAAACTACCCAACTACAATGGAAAAAACTAACTTATTATATATAATATAATCAAACATTCTTGTGTCTATAGAATATTTGAGGCAATTTACACAAAAATCAGAATATTCTAAACAAAAACAAAGCAAAAATATAAAAGACAAACAAACAAAAACGTAATAAGTTTTTAAAAAAATGTGCCATTGCATTGTTAAATAAGTAAATAGAAAGTTAGTGTGCTGTAGAGATAAATAAACGTTATGGACTATCATTTCCCTAAACGATGTACAGTTACAAGGTAAATTTGGTTTTAGTAATTTATCTCTTAGTTTCTAATTATAATTTAACTACCGGCGGGAGGTGGTATCACTATGGATTATAAGACTTCTGAACACGATGATGTAGATAAGTATTGAAACTTTCGAGACATTATTCTCAAGCTTAAAAACTTTCGCGAGGTTTTTGTACATCTCCAGAACGTTCACCGAAAGATATAGAAAATTCTCCAACGCTTGGCCAAAATGTATAACGGCACTCATAGGTCAGTTATTTCAGTAATTTGAGGACGGCAGTGTTAAAAAGATTATTCAATTCTAAATAAATAAGTGATTAACGCGTGTGTTTGAAATAAATATACGGAGTATAACCTTGTACGTGACTTTAAAGTAAACAATAAGTGTTAAACTAAAGTTATCCGCGGATATATAAATTAGTGTTTTTATTAAATATCCTTAGATTTAATTAGTTCGGTTAGTTATAAACGCGTACATATTTGTAGTATAAATAAATTAATTACTAATAATAAACGTTACAGTATGTAGCTGAGTTTTTGTTATTGTTCTTATATAGAATGACTGCTGAAGATGTCGCAATGTTATGCGGAATGTCTGCCAAGAATGCAACGATTAATTTGAAGATGATGACAACAATGATTATGTCCCGCAAACAAATAAAGAAGAGTCAGATATACGTTTGCGTTAAAGTCTGTGTCTTATTGAAACCAAACCGGTTGTCAACAACGATTTACGCAATGATTTTATTACAGAAGACACGGTGGCTACTAAACCACTGCAATTTTTTTAAAATTATTACAGTAGCAATTGAACTATTTAAAAAAAGATACTATTATCTTTGTCTCAAGCCCGATTTTATGATATTATTCAAAACTCATCTATTAGACGTTTGGTTCTATAATTTTATTTCAATATTTTATGTATATAATTATTTCATCTAGTAAATTAACTGTCTGTTATACACGCAAATAGTTACATTTGAAATAAAATCAATGATAATCCGTGAAACAAATAGTAAAGCCAATAACCTATATTTTCAGTTCAATAGCAAGTTTTATACAAAAAGTATAGAAAAATATTAGAAAAGATGAACTTGATGTTTTTTTTTAAGAATTTTGATAATCGCAAGTGTTCATAAACGTAGTACTGCATACATTGATCAATTATGGCCTGATGCTTTACCATTATACCGTGTGTAACGGAAATTTGGATTATATATCCTTAAAGGGTTTGTAAGTAATTTCCAGTATAAGAACATATAATATCTGTATCAGAGAACGTTTTGCGTAATAATTTTCAAAATTTAAAAAACAAATATCAAAAATATTTTCAAAAACGTATCGCGTGGTAAAAAGTTTAGTCTAAAATACAGATGTAAAGAACGTATTTGTAATAGTCACTTTGGTCTAGTGTCATCAATCGTACGACTGCGGTAATATTGCCGCTACGTACGAAGGTTCAAGGTTCAAATCTCAATAATTTTTTTAGTTGTATTACTTTAAATGAACGACGATGAATTGTCACTAAGTGACATTTACCACTCTGAAGATGCAAGTTGCTATGTATTTCGAAACGTCAGTTTGTTTGGGTTAACAAACCACAATACGGCAAAGGCCAAGTTCTACTTCTTGTTTTGACTCTCAAGGAGAGACTGGGACCAAGCCTAAGTCTGGGTGATTAACTACGACGTGGTCTAAGCCAAAAGTCGCTTATAATCATAAACATAACAACCGCGAAAGCTTAAGACTTTATAAAATACAACTTATTTATCAGACAGATCTGACTTGGAAACGTTTTTTACGCAACTTTTACAAATAAAATTGTTTTCCAATTACAGAAGTTTTTTACACTTTTTACATAAATATCGAAGTTTTTTATTTTTTTCTCTGTCGCAAGTACTACATCTTCCGATGCCACTTTCTCTGGAACCTTGCACAACTGCATCTTTTAGAATTTCATTAATCTTTTGTAAAGATTTTGGAAAGGTTTGTTGAGTGGCTTGCACCAATAAATGCTCTAAGATAACTTTTTTCTTTTATTTGAAAAAACTTTTTTACAACCTCATTTAGGATTTACTCAGCTGTTATGGTTCCTCAGACTGCTGATCAACATACACTTTTATTACTTCTATAAAAGGGTTTAGCGTCACAAAGTATGGGTATTTTTATTTTCTTAGGGTTGGATGGTATGTACTGCCGGAAGTTATAATTTTTACAAAAACACTTGAGTTCTTTATCAATAGTTACAAACTCTGACTAAAACTTTAATAGTTTTTGCATTGTTCTATAGATTTATTAAACCAGATATGTCTAAAATTTTTGCGGTGGTAAAGTAATGTTTTTTGTTTTAAATCTATTAATTCCAAACAAAAGGACTACAAACAGGTTTTTAAAAAATCAAAGTAATTTTTAGTAGGGCTAAGACTTATATTTAAGTCGTAACAAAATTTATTTTCATAACTAGTTATTATATGTAGTGGTTTTGCTAAAACAGTGTTGACATTTATTTTTAAATTTCCGAATTTTCCTTTAGACTGGGCCGTCCTCTGGAAAACTTTTTGTTTCTTTTTTATGTTGTTCCAACAAGCCCATAGCTATATGTTGTCTAAAAGTTAAATGGTTCATCGTACCATTGTTGTATTTATGTACCTGCCAGCCATTATGTACAGCCATAACTACGCATTGTGATATCATCGGAAAGTATCACTTTATTTCCTCTTATAGATGTTCTGTAAAGACTGGCATTCTTATTACAACGGCAAACAACGCCCATACTAACATTATATAATTGAACCAGAGGGGTTGATCAACATGCACAGTTTTTTCTCTCACTGAGAATATTTTTTAGAGCTGTGAATAGGTTGCACCCCCTTTGTATTTAAACACATTGTTACTATGTTTGTTTGAATATATTAAACAATGTTGCTTGATGCGAAGTAATAACATTCTGCTGAACCTTCATTGTTTATTATTTTGAAATGAATATACACAACGTTACGATTGCTGTGGTATCTGCAATCGTCATCAGGTGAATACCAACAAACTTAGAAACTACTGGAGCTTATATACTAAAGACATGTTCGATGAAGCGTTCAAGCGCACAAAATCAATTTAGCGTAACAGATTAATTAACAAAATTACTTAGTGAAGTTTAAGTTGTTTTAGAGGTTCGATTAGTGGTTTCCATATGTTGCTTATCTCGACACTTGGCCATCAAATTCACTATGGAAAAGGAAAAGGAGAACTCACTTCCTTTTTTAGACGTTCAAGTAACAAAGAACAAGAAAATTTTGGAAACGACTGTCTACAGGAAACCGACACACACCGGTCGATATCTCAACTTTGAATCCAACCATTTCACATCTACGAAGAGGGGAGTAGTAATATCTAATCGACAGAGCATACAGGTTGTGCAACACAGAGAAAGAGCTACGAGAAGAAATCAAAAACATTAAAAACGATCTAAGGCAGAATGGTTATCCAGAAAAGAATGTAGGAGAGCTTTTACGGAAAAAGCAATTGAACACCATAGGACAACCTAAAACAGAAGAACTGTCCAATTCACTGCTGAGCATCCCATATGTCAAAGGTTTATCAGAATCAATAAAACGTATAGGGAAAAGCTACAACTTAAATACAGTGTTCAAATCATCGACCACCATTAGGAGTATAATTTCCAACACAAAGCCACAAACAAGTCGAGATTCCCAAAACTGTATTTACCAAGTTCCATGTGAATGTGGCAAATCATACGTGGGGGAAACCAAAAGACCACTTGACATCAGACTGAAAGAACATCAGACGCACACACAGAGAGGAGAGACTTCTAAGTCCGGCATCGCGCAACTTTCGTGGGATAACCAACATCGAATGAAATGGTCGGAAACAAAAATCATACACAGAGAGGAACATTGGTACAAACGGAAATTTAAAGAAGCGGCATTCATCAACAACAACAAAGAAATTTTCAGCCAGCCAAGTGTCGAGATAAGCAACATATGGAAACCACTAATCGAACCTCTAAAACAACTTAAACTTCACTAAGTATTTTGTTAATTAAAATGTTACGCTAAATTGATTTTGTACGCTTGAGCGCTTTATCGAACATGTCTTTAGTATATAAGCTCCAGTAGTTTCTAAGTTTGTTGGTATTCACCTAATGACGATTGCAGATACCACAGCAATCGAAACGTTGTGTATATTCATTTCAAAATAATAAACAATGAAAGTTCAGCAGAATGTTATTACTTCGCACATTGTTACTATGTTGTTATCGGTTTATTGTGTTGCGACTATTTTGGGTGAGATGCACATTTTGTTCTCATAATGTCCACGAGGTTGCTTTTGATTTGAAAACCTATTGGTCTTAATTGTTCCCGTTCCTCGTAATTTTTTTTTCAATCGTAGAAGAGGCAATTTATTAACAAATTATCAAAATATGAATGAAACTTTGCATCTGGCCATTTTTATTTGAGAGCATCAGCATAGATGTGTGTATGTCCAGTATAAGTTGATACTCCCTTCCAGAACTTGTACCCATAACAGATAGAATATATTGCTTGCTTCCATGGCTCCCGTAATAAAAAAAACCCTCAGCAACAATAGTCTCATTTTTGCAAACTTTGTATTTCTATTGAAATTACGTTTGTCTATCAAGTGAACGTTAATTATAATATATTTGAATCTATCTCTTGATATTATATTGACGAGATCGTTATGCGTATGCTTTTCCCAGAACATTCGCCGCTTTGGCAGCAAAACGTAACCACTTATGGGTAGTACTCCGAAAAAGCATTTCAATTCACAGATCGAAATATCGTTTAATGAATGTTTTGTTAAATATATTTATTCGTCCCTGCTAGTATCAATTGAATAATGTCATCAAAAAATAATTCAAATAATTGCTTTGGAGTCAATCGTTGCAATTTTGTGCTGTTATCAGCGGTCCATGTTTTAGTATTATAAACTTCATAACATTCACGCACCGAATTATTATACGTACTGGTGGAAAAAACCGGTTGTAACTGAGCAAGTAGAATATCATCTTCGTCAAATACAGTGTTTTTCTCGTTTGCTTAAACAAACTTTATTTCGGCAGAAGCCCTTAGTTGGCTAGATGGTAGGTTCTTAGGATGAACGTTGTCTTTACCTCCAGACTCTTTATCAGTAACGCTTCTACATGAATTTTTTTTTTGACGCTGGTGGAATATACGAGGATGGGGATAAAGAACATGCACCATTTTAAAATTTGTTTTCAACTTTTCCAATATGGTGGACTTTATTTTCGTTTCGTTACATACTATCCCTTCTTGGGCGAAGCCAGTGATAAAGGGTTGCTTTTTGCTACATTCTGGTTGAATTTGGAAACGTCCGGAATACTTGGGGGCTAGTTTTTCACTAAATTTCTTCAAGTTTTTGGAAAATGACCCTATCTGGTCTTGTAGCACATCAGTCAAGACAGCTATTTTCGGCACAGATACTCTGCATCTTTTCTTCAGGCCTGCTTCAATACAAACTTTGCATTTATATCGCTCGTGGTTAAGAGCTAAAATATTTTCGGTCACTTCTATTACTGCCTGGTTTGAACACAGGAAATCCAGGCCAATCAAAAGGTCGGTGTTAAGGTTCGCTAACAACTGACATTCTACGCGAAAATCTTGTAAGCCCATTTTACTTGTGACCACATAATTTCCATTGGTTTCGCATATGTTGTCGTTGACTAGTTGAACTATACTTCGCTTATTTTCTGGCGGTTGAGAACCTTAAGCGACAAGTTTTTGTACCGCCTGGTGAATTTAGTTCATTGCGGCGCCGGTATCTAAAAGAGCCTGAAACTCTTCTTTCACGATAGTGACAGGTACAAACAATCGATTATCGACGACAACGGGTACGGTTTGTTTTTGCTTAGAATAAAAATTTCTTACTCTATCTAACCAGCAGGTCCATTCAGGGTTATTTCTCGGGTTTTGGACGGCTGCTGGTATTGGTGAAGACTTTTCTTGCACAGATTCTGGTTTGTAACGGTTCGTCGGTAACAAATCTTGTTTGGCACTGACAAGTGCGGTTTCAAAGGGTATTCCTTTTGTTACTTGTATATTGGGACAAGCAGGCTTACTGACTAAACGTTCTCCGGTTTGGAGAAAATGTAGCAGGCGGGATTTCCATTCGTTTTCGTCTCCGGTTGGATCTAATTGGAATGCTTTCAGTTTTTGCATCAACTGTTCAGGTTGCATACTATTAATCTATCTGGACCACATCTCAGTTTCGGATACGGTTTTCGGAGTAACATCTACGTGTTTAGACATTGTGGATTTTTGGTACAGGATGCTCGAGCGCCAACCAAAATGTTTAAAAATGGAATTAATTTTTTACTTACAGGTATTGCAAGTCAGGTTCCGGAGTCCCTGCTCGGGCGCTAAATGTAACCGGTCCTGCGTTGTGATTTTGATTTTGTTCACAACACCCTAGGTAGCTAAGTGAAGAAATTACTAATAACACAACTAAGATGTATAATAAAACAATTATATATCTTTACATTATATAACATACAGTAAATAAAAATTAAACTTTAAATTAAAAAAAAACAAAATTAACAAAATAACAATTCGGGAAAATTAAACTGAAATTACTTCTAGACAGCTCGGTATATCGTTTATCGAATTCGCCGGTAGCGCTTTCTGTTGGCCCATATTCGACTCAGCAGCGACGTTGTTCAAGCTAAAACGCAAGTTAAAAATATCGTTTTTATACCCGTGTGTTCCGGTAATTTAACGCAAGTCCCCTTGCCAGCAATGCCTTTTCTTGCGTATCTCTAAATAAATCGAACAGGTAGTGTCGGGGAAATTTGACATGTTAGTTTGTAAACACTTTCGTCGAATTGTTCGAACGTTGACTTCAGGTGCGTTTTAAATGCAATGTAATTATTGTACTTAAAAAAATACGATTTCGGGAACTTACAGGTCGATGCGGCGAATTATTAAGAACCAAATTTAATTCAATTCACGTAGATCAAACAACAATTAAAATTATATATTATATTTCTATGATTTTTCCAAGGTCTCAACTGGTCCTTGAACTTGTCTTGCAAATAACTGGATAAAAATGAATTGAAATACACTTTAATATGTATTTATAAGGTTTGTAACACGACTCGGTGACAAAACGAGTTTCTATTGTATTTGTTTATGTCACAGGTATGAGTTACATAAAGTTAGTGTCGTACAACTCGACAGATAAATAAAATCACCTTAAACACTTAGGGCGAGCAATAAGGTACTCTACGAACAAATGTCTAAGGGCTACTCATCCGGGTCGACCAAGGTGCAGTATGTAACAATCCAGTAATAGTGAATAACCCTTTAGTTATCTACGGCGAGCACTAAGGTACTCTACGAACAGAAAACTTCCGGTGTTTGACAATTACTAACAAGGATAACCCTTTAGTTATCTACGGCGAGCACTAACGTACTCTACGAACAGAAAACTTCAGGTGTTCGACAATTACCAACAAGGATAACCAAATACAATACTCCGAATTACAACAATTACTGAATATACGTACGGAAAAATGAAACTTTGTGAAAATGATTTGCTGTTTATTGCGACAGGTGAAACGCAGGTTCCGATCGTTGTAATAACCGGTCAGGATTTAATCAGGTTGAGCAAATGCTCCAGGTACAAGCGGTGATCGTTTACGGGATTACTGGTTAACTTAAGGTCAGTTTTCAGGTTCAGCTGGCAATTTTCGGGATGTCCGATGTGTCTTTAGAGACGCCGCTCGGACGACGACGGGAAAAAGATGCCATCCTAGACGGTGCAGCCTCTTTTATATGCTTTTTCCCGCTTTTACTGTCGGTTTTAGAGCAGGGATCGTTTTTGGTGCTGGTGGGATATACGAGGATGAGGATAAAGTACATGCACCATTTTAAAATTTGTTTTCAATTTTTCCAAAATGGTGGACTTTATTTTTGTTTCGTTACAAAGCAGAGTTATCTTGATTCCAAGATGTGAAACGTTATTGTCTTCTATCAATCGCTATCACCTCCGTTAGCGTTAAACCTCTAAAATAAATGAATTTTATCAAATTTGCTGTTATACTAAATGTAATATTTTCTGTAACTAATTATATCACATTTGACTTGTGTCCTACATATAGGACGAACACAAATCAACTACTGTGAAAGGAAGCAGGCGAAACTAACCTCACATTCTTTAGTATCAATGTGAAACAACAACAATATAACTCAATATGTTACCTTACAATGTTTATACGTTGTGTTTTTAGCCTGCGGTTTATTTAAAAGTTATTTGAATTACGCGGGTATAAAATCATTTTTTAAAGTTTCCAAGTAAATTTGTACTATGAAATGGCTACGATATCGCATTTCAATCATGATAAAAATTGGTTTAGGGTAAATGGTGTAGGTATTTATTTAATTAAAAACTTTTGAACGTCTAATTTTATCAGGTAACAAATAATAATAACAATTAAAAAACTAAAGTATTTAGAAAACACGAATGTTTAGAAAAGTTTAGTGTTTTTTGAATTACAGATTTTGCTTAAAGATCTAAAGAAAAACTACCATTAAAAAAACGCTAGACGTAGCTTAAATTGTGTTTTGGTAAAAATATATATTAAAAAATAGTCAGTTGCAAGACAGCTTTTAATTATTGTTTATGGCAAGTTTATAAACAAAAATATTTTTTTCTAACTAGGTTTACTAGTTTCTCCAACGTATCCTTTGCTACCAACGTATGGAACTTAGTATATTCCATAAGTATTATACGGAATTTTATTTTTTACAAGATTCAACAAATTTTTAATTTTTGTGGTAGTATTATAAGCAACTTTAATGTTATGTTTTTTAAGGTCTCTTCTAATTTTGTCACTTATGTTGGCAACAAAAGGTAGAATAGCAAAATTGTTGTTTATAGTTCAAGCATCTGCTCAAGTAAGTTTTAGCCCAAAAAAAACTTTTTAATGTGCCCTTTGTGAAAACCGTTTTTAATCAAATAAATACACTATTTACCCTAAAACCAATTTTATGAACAGAAATATATTTTGAATAGTTTTCAAAAGTATTTTCAATATAAACTGTATAATAAGTACATTATCATTGTAATTTTGATAAATTAGTGTTATAGAATATGTTATTCTGTTTAATCCAATTTGTCCTTATTCAAGAAAAGTTTCATAATATTAACTAATTTAATAAATATTAGACTACATCAATAACCATTATTATTTAATTTAAAGCTTTACATAAACATTAAATAATTGTATAACTTCCTAAACTTTACAATTGAGGTTTCTGTAAATGCAAATATTAAATAATACAAATTTAATAATCGCGTTATTACTTTATAGGTTTATATTTTACATTATTAATAACAGCATTAATTTAATTTTAAAAAACGTTTTAAATACATTATTTGTTTTAAATTTAATTATTAAATTTTTAATTAAATACAAATTAAATGAATTATAAGCACTTTTAGTAATTTTTATATTGTTGATCGTACGAATAAGTAAGTCAGGAAATCGCTCATTCCTAAGTAAATTAAAGCTTCTATTCAACGTGGGATTATTAGCTTAACCCCACACTAAATCAAAATCAGGTCATTAAAAACTTTTTCTTGATGTTAAGGTGTAGGTAAATTTTATATTAGTTCGTTTTTTTAACGTTTTTCACATTTTCTTTCTAAGATTGACAAAATTATAATTTACTAACGAAGTATTTTATAAAGAATCAATCTAAAGAATTTTATTTTTGCGCTACTCGGTACATAGTTTTTTCTTGAATCATTCTGGGTGGCGTAAGCAGAAAAATTCGTAAATATTTGTTTTTCTTTATTTTCTGCGTTGTCTGGTAATTTGACAAACAGTAATAAATAAATAAAATATTAGTAGTCAGTTATACTGCTTTTAATGCAATTACCAAAAATTGATTTATATAGCAAGTTTTTTTAACAGAAGTTTAACCAGAATTATTGTTTTTGGAAAAAAAAGTCTTTTGTACTGACATACTAGTTTCTTATCACGGTTTTTAAAAATTGGATTAATTTTTAGAGACAGTGTTACGGTACAACGAGAACCTGCACTTGGCTAAAGTGCAATTACTTACCAATAACTTAATCACTGCAAAAACCGCAGCGTAGATGACATTTGCGACTAGGAAAAATTCACACAGCTAGAGAAACCATACTAAAGTTTTTTAATATAACAACAGTTTTGTAAGATTCACGAAGGCAAAAAATATATACATAAGATAAGTTCTAGTACTTACTACAAACATCGGAGAAGAGATCAGTAGCTATGAAAAAGCTATCAAACAGAAAAAATCTAGGTTTGCTATAAATGAGTTTCTAGTAGAAGTTTAGTACTTTAGTACTAAATTAAACTACAATTAAATTAGAAACCAATGACGCACTTTAAAATCACTAAATGTTACTCAAAATAAATATGATGCAATGCTTTATCCGTCTCCGTATATAAAGAAACTATTTCTTTTTAAGTCACTTCTATGGAGTTTAGAATCTGGCTTGGTTTACAAGTTGATTACCTAACTCTTTAGTGGTTCTTTGTTAGATTTTCGTTTGCTTTTCAAGTTTATCTTTTTCTTTCTTACCTTTTCTGAGTTTAGAATCTGGCTTGGTTCACAAGTTGATTACCTAACTTTTCAGAAGTGTTTAGTTAGATTTTGGTTGTTTGTTTGAGTTCTTAGATTTCTCTCACGCCCTGATTAAGCCCCTTCCAAAAGTGGGCGAAACGTTGGCAGCTTCGGTTACAACATTGCCACGGTCCAAACCCGGAAGACGTTCTTATCTTAGTATAGACTCCGGCCGTGAAAGCCTTCGCTATTAAACTAACTACTGATAATGTTTTGACAAATAACAATTTTGCTAATGATGGCTTGTTACAAATCACGTAAAATCACAAAATGGTAACAAAACTAAAATTGTCCGAGTTTTGTTAGACTCAAGATTTCAAAAGTTATACATTTTACCATTTTAAAAATAAAATTAAAAAAAGCTGGCACTATTTGTCTACCGATTATTTTTTATAGCATTTTGTAATTTATTGCAAGAAGAAGAGAAGTTTCTGTAATTTATTCCAATTTTAACAGCACTAGTTTTGTCGGTGCAAACAATTTTTTCGAACAGATCAATTGGGATCAAATTTCAACGTTTTCTACGGTAAGAAGCATCAAACGGAATTTTAATTTACCAACTGCAGTCTGGTAGAAAGCTTATTGTGCAGATCATTAAGAAACTTTTGAGTAGATTACCTTTCTATTACAAGAAACTAGCTAGCATACTATGCGATAGTGAAACAGTAATTAATTCACGTCTTTTGACATATGTATCAGAAGGGTCCGAAAAACTGGTTCGTCTATCCATGCTTTTCCAAAACATATTCAGATTTAAAATACCTAATTTAGACTCGATTGACAAAAAACATTACTCGAACAATATAAATATTTGCAGTAACTAAGAGATAGTTTAAATCAATGCTTTAGAAGTGAATATTTAGCAAAACCGACCGACAATGGCATAAGGAGGAATATGAAAATTTGAGTTAGCAACGCCGTGTTGGTTCAGTCGGACAGTGTTAAGAAAGCTAAGTGGCCAATTGGCAAAACCACCTAAATTTTTTTAGGTAGCGACAATGTCTACGCAGTAGCAAGAATAAAATTGTTCCGCAGAAGACAAAATTATTAATTTGGATTTAGATTAATTGTGGATGTATAACGAAAGGAACAAGAACGAACTCAGAATTAGAAGGAGAAGAATAGTAAAAGTACTAAATCGTTTCCAAAAAAAAATATCAATTTTCTTTAAAGGAAGTACGTTTTATTCCAAAAAAATTTCAAATAATACACTTGTAGGGAACTTGATTCGAAGGCTCGTCTAGCGAAACGATGAAACTCTCAGATGAAACAAATATGGAACTTGCGGTGGTGCCCAATTTCACTTAATTTTTTGTATTTTTCAGATGCAGTGTTAATTATTATTAAACAAAATATTTCTTATAATTTGCTTTATTATTTAAAAATATAATAAGTCTTAATTTCACTCAGCAGTGATTAAAAATGATTATAGTAATTGCGAAATTAGATCCGCGCGAACTTCCGCCTTATACGCTGAAAAAACGGTACAATATAGATAAAAATTGCACATAAACAATTTATTGGGCACAAAATTTATTACAAGAAAGAGTGTAGAAATATATCTAATAGTTTAAGAGTAACAGAATTTTAATGTAATTTTCGTGCAACTTTGCACACTTATATCTTCTAAATCATTGAACGTAATTGTACCATTCCGCCAACTTTTTTATAGTAAATTTTGTCCTCTATAAAAATGTTTATGTGCAACTTTCTTCTATCTTGCACCGTTTTAGAGTAATAGATTATTGGTTAATTTCAATTATAAAGCAAATCATTTCAATACAATAATTGTGGCGGTCTCGATCCTGGTGTAATATTACAACATTGACAAAGCTACTTTTAGCCGCAAAAAAGCCGCGGTAGTCACCAAAATCAACTCGACCGAAACACACATGTTTTATTAAACCGATAATTTATGTTCAAAATGTTTTTATTGCGAGTCCGATCTGCTGTAAGTTTTCTTTAGATATGACAAGGAATAGCGAACGCAACAAACTGTTGAAAAAAATTCAATTTTTAAACTGTGGATACACATTTCCAAAGATGAAATTTCCACTTTGCAACTTTTATATCTGAAAGCTCGAATTGTGTCATAATCTTAGAAGCTGTAGAACTGTGAACCGCCATAAAACTCGGGTAAAATGCAGTAATCATTAAGTTTTGTTGTTTTTTTAAAAATGCGCATCAACTAGTTACAGTGTGCTGAAGCAATTGCCAAAAATCGCGCGATATAAATTGTTTATTTAATTATTGCATGATTTATTTATTCTAAGCGTAGTCAATCAAAGTCTAGCTAAATTTCTGAAAGTTCCACTTTGGCTCTAAAATTGGTTGTGTCTAGAGAAAATTTTACATTTATCCAAATGCTTTCAAACGTATTTAAGCCAGCAGAAAATAAGTCAGTAGACGTAAATTACTATTTTTTTACCATTCCTTGCATAACATGCTTGCGAGTGCACTCTTATTATTTGAGCTTTACAAAGGTGACTTTTTTCCTTGAAAATATTTTGTGTCAAATAAAGTTTAATGTTTTGAGATTTTGTTGTTTGCTTTGTGTTTCTTACCGTACATCACTTAGAAAAGAAAAACTAAGCGTTATCAACACAGCCCAAACACCCATTTTTGTGCTTTTCTAGAAAAAAAATTCTATAAAAAATGTAACCTCCAGTTTGCAATCATTTCGCACTAAACTATTACATACTTCTGAAACTATTATTGGGAAACAACAACCGGGACTCTTTAGACTTGGAGTTTTTAATACTAATTCAATGCTGAGCACAATTTTCGTTCCTCTTGAAGAGATAAAGAGCAAACAATTTAAACTACAAAAATCAAAAAAAATAGTGACGCCTGCCTATTTACATGCCATGGTGTTTGTTTAAGTGCATGGATTTAAAATAACGCGATCGGGTTTCTTTTTAGATATGTCACTACAAGCTATGTTTTATCAGCGCAAAGCAATTCTTGATAATACCTAGGATACTAGTTACCTGTGTTTTTTTATTTTTTTATTATTTATGTATGCATTCTTATTTTTGAAAATTGTAATAAACCCTGTTCAGTATATTTCATATGTAATATTGTGTTTGTTTTCAACACCTTCCGATAATTGCAAGATATGCGATATCTGTAAATTTTTTATAATATATGTTAGATTGAAATAGTTTTCTTTTTGGGTTTATCAGATTAATGCTGATTTTATTCTAAATTAAAAAAAAACTGTTACAATCTAAATACATTAAACAGTAGATTAGTTCGTGTAAAGTTTTTTTTAATTTAATATCTTTTTTTTTAAATTAAGTTTGTTGAAAGAAGAAGATTATAATTTTGAATCTCCGCAATACGCTTACAATTATTTTTATAACTATTGAATTAAGATTACACAGTTATATTTTGTAACTACATTTTTTGTCATCAATGTCCTACATGACTTCAAAGTCACACGTTGCGTTTTCGCAACGTTGAGCACATCAAACAGTTACCTAAAGAAACAATAGTAACGGTATTTTAAATTTATTATAGTTACGTATGTTTTGAACTAATATAGATAATTTTTCATCAACGTCATTAAGAAGTATGTCGAATGATCTAAAAAGAATTAATCACCGGCTATATACATCAAAATGTCATAAAATAATGTGCATGCTTTAAGAAATGAATATTACAAAAAGTTCATTTTTAGTTGATCTCAATGTTGCTCCTCCAAAACCTCACGAGTTGACGGAAGAGAATAACGCAGATAAGGATTTTGGAGGCACATTTGATAATTTGACTACTCGTCAACTAAATGCCGAAGCTGAGTTAGTGCTGTATCAAAAAGATGATGACATAGGAATGGATGAGTCCAATATAGAAGAAATAGAAATAAGATGTGCAGCTATCGTTAACAAAGACCTTGACGTATTCGGTGTGCTGAAGAAAACCGATATTTCTTTAGCACCGAAAATGAAATGTAGGAAACAGTTTATTAACAGAGTTCATGGGTTAGCTACTATCTGTCGTTTTATTCAAATACAAAAATTTCTATTGAATAGTTCAAATGTTCTATATAGACGAATTACTTGAACATATAGTGAAGGAAACCGTAAAAAATGCTTAAAAATAGTGCTTTTATTTAGATTTAAGTTGAGACGGATTGAATACTTTTTTTGGCATTCTTTTAGTCAGTTTCTATTCTGTAAATCCAAGAAGACGGATGTACTATGAAGAAGCAGAGGATTGGAAGCAATTTTATTCATTTTAAGGGTAATTCTTCTATCATAGGAACTCGCTTATATAAAATAGCACCTTATCGAAACTTATTAAAAAGATTACTATGTGGTTACACTATTTGGTTTTTTGAAAGTAGCATAGATAAGGCAATAATCCCGTAATACGGACATAAAACAACACATTTAGGGAAAACCTATCCGCTTTGGATATAAAGCTAGTGTTGGAATTTAAACAATGGATATTTAATTGACTTTAAAATTTATCAGGATGCCAAAGGACCCACCGATTTTTACTGAAATGAATTTGGCTTAGAAGGTAGTGTTATACTCCCATTTTGTAAAAAAACTGCCCAAGACAAAGGAAGAGCAGTTTATTCTTCATAGAATATACGCGGATAACTATTTTTCTTTATTTGATTTGATATACTACATGACCAAATAAGGCATTGGTTTTACTGGATCTTTACAATAAAACCGTTTACAAAAATGCCTTGTAAATAATCTCAAAAAACAAAACCTACATTGCATCATTAAATGTTTGATAATTTACAATTTTTTTATGTACCTATAGTAAAGTGTGTTAAATAAAAGTACCAAATTTCATAAATATATTTAAGAAAAATCGTTTTGAGCCTTAGTTAGTTTAAGGTGCATTAGTAAGTGTTGATGTTTTTTACTAATCTACTGTAAAAACAAATGGTTTTTTGCAACGATTAATAATGCTGAATGTCACTGTGATGCCAAAATCATATCACATAACCATGATATATGTTATCAAATTTGTATGAATTAAATTATATGTTCCCATGTTAATTAATACAAGTATGCACAGTATAAATAATGATTGTGTTTTTTAACTTTACTATGTTTAGTGAAGATATAAACTTATAAAAAACACTGTAATTACAAATTACATATTGAAAAACAATGTTTTAAACTTTTATATAGTAGTAGACATCGTTTTAACAGGCATTTAAAGTAATAAAAAAACTGAGGTTATACCACGTTATACTTCATCGGACAAAAACGGACATTTTCGTAAGGCTACGGTGCATAGAAAAATGCGGCAAATTATGATGATTAGTTTATAATACCGCCAAAATAAAATGAAATTATATCTTAATAATTTTTTTTATGTACACCGTTTACCATAAGAAATTATTAATATCTTCTATGGTGAAACTTTTATGTCTAAAATTATATTTATTTACCTTTAATAATTACTATTATTCTACGACGTTGAATCATTATTTAATTATTTTATTATTGTTCTGATGTCTAAAATAATGTATCTATTTTTACAAATTGTCTTTTCGATTCCTGTTCTAGTAGTAAATAAATTTCCATCTTCAGATTAAAAACTGTCGAGAAAAATATTATGCAACGTTTGCAAAATGACCAATATAAAAAAGTATGTATAACGTTTTCATGAATTTTGTATGAACTAAATTGATGCTTTGAGCATTTCAATTTTTGCGTTGAATTTTTTGCAGAATGATACATTGACAAAGATAGCAGCGTATACAAGCTATCTATTAGCTATGAAAATCGTACCAATAATTTTGTATCAAAATATATTTATTAAAGTGACCCCGGATGTCAATAAATTGATAACAATGCTGATTAGGTAATTACATTAGAGCCTTTCTATCTTACTTACTTATATTTTGTCTTGCATTAAAAACTGTGTGTGTTAAATTTACGTACGTGGTAGAGTTATCCTTTGCAATTGGAGGTCATACAGATTAGTTTTGTTTTATTTTGTTATTGTAGTTTTATTGTATTGGATTAGTTATGTACGAAAAATATCAACGTGTATGTTATTTTTTTAATAAACTACCTTTAAATTTTATTTGAATAGTAAATTAAGGTTTTAGCAATTTGGAACTTTTAGAATTTATAATTAATAATTTCTGACAATAGCCTTTAGCCATATAATTTACCTTTTGATTGTGATTACCTTTGCGTAGTTGGTTTTCAGCTTTGTTGGTTTGTGATATGATTCGTTTTCGTGTAATATTACTGAGTGAATCGACTACTCTGTAACAACTAATAAGTTGTATAAATTATATGAAAAATAATATCGACTAAAAAATAAAACAAATTTAATCTAATTTAATTAATTTTATAAAAATTTAATATTTAATTTTTTTTGTTTGCACTATCTATACAATTTTAGCGAATAACATGTTTTCTTATACGTTTTAAGCAATAACTTTATTTTTATTATTATTTAAATTTACCATATGATTAATTCTATGATAAAATATGTTTCAATGAATTATTAAAAATGGTGAAAAATAAATGGATTTTATGAATTCACGTTCTTTTTTCTTTTTTTTAGAAAATAAATTTTTCTAAGAATCACTTCAGTCATAATTGTGCTGACTAACGCCCTACTATAAAAAAGTTATTGCATTAAACATAGATTCAATACTTACTTCTACTTTTACTTAAACTTTTCTAACAATTAATTTTATTTAAAATATGATTTAAAAAAAAGTTTGTAATAAAATTTGACGTAAGTATTATTTAAATACTTAAATAAATAAAGTTAGCAAAACATTATATATGTGGCAGTAAATTAAACACAAAATAATTTTTTATTAAGCCGCTTTTATTGATACATTTATATATTTAATTTAACAAATCTTGTACATTGTTTTAATGCTTTAATAAATATCTATGTCATAATAAATTGTATTTTTCGTTCTGTATGTTATTGATTGCAGATTGTTCAGTACAGTGACTAATGTTACGGATCAGAAGGTCTTATAAATCCATTAATTTCCTACATAAACATTATTTTATTGTAAATTAATAATAATTTTCTATTTTTAACAAAAACATTTATAAACGTAATTTAAACATTTAACAATGGTTGTTTCGTATAATGCAGTAACTGCTTCTTGTAAACTGCAATCATACTATTTTGTGTCTAGATTTTGCAGCATCTAGCAGCTCAACAAATTTCTTGGCACTTTGAGGTGGCCAACAAACCAAAATAAAATATATAAACTTTAAATTAGATTTATTCAAAACATAATAATCTTGATGTCTTTCTACTACGAAGGTAGCATGAACAACTTTGGGGGTACGCGCCGCTTACAACATAAGAAGGGGCAAAACACCCGTACATACATTTCGGCGAACGAAAACCAGCGAACACAATAAATTCTTAACAATGGTTTTTGAAATGTTGAATGTAGAAATAAAAAATCATTAGTCCTCATTAGAGAAACAACTCTTCTATTTACAAAATATTATTTTTTGTAAATATAACAAATGCATAAGTACAATACACAACGTTGCAAACATGTTTTTAATGCTACTATTAAATCAAAATTAAATAAACGCACACTATAGTACAAATTAATATTATATAAAGTAAATATTACAGATTATTGCAACAGTTTAATTACTAGTATTTTATTAAAATTAGAACCATTGTAATAAAATTTTGTTATTAAATTTAATATTGAATTTATATAAAATTAGAGCATGCGAATATATAATTAATTTATTTTGAATTGATGGATTACGATCAGTCGATCGCTAATAATAAAACATTTTGTAATTACGTGTGCTTATTTTTACATTTTCGGTAATCCAATACACGAATTCATACATATGCAATTATTTATAAATCGACTATATACGTTGCATTATTCATTTCGAAAAACCGTATCTGAAAACAATTTATATTTGTATTTAAAAAACACACTTTTATTAACGCAATATAAACTTTTTATCAGATTTTTATTGACTTAATGAGAACCGTTCAAACTCCTATTTATGACTGTATTTTTACGAAATTATGTCGTTTTTATAAATCACAATTTACAAATTAAAAAAACTTGTAGAATTAATTATGAAATAATTGTAATCTTTGACAAATTTTCTAATATAAGAAAAATTATCAATACCCATCTACATTTATGTTTCACTAATCTAACTTAATTATTTTTAAATTTAAGTTATATACAATAAATTATTAGATTGTTAAAATTTCTTTCTTTGACAAACAAACTTATACCAAAATTTACAGAAGCGTCCTTTCTAAGACAAGAAAAATAATACTGAAGAGTAGAAGTTACAAAGAGAGTAACTGCGAAAGTTTAGAGATATTAAAAAATATGTAATAAAACGCTACAAAAGTTTTGTTAGATGTCATTCCATTAAAACAAAAACATTATTCTATAGAAACATAACATAATTATAATAATGTACGCTAAGAAAAACCGCATATTTTATAAACAACAATAGTGCTAGTACTATTATGTTTCATTACTGCTGCTTAAGTCTGGGTTCCACGTGTAACATGTAAAACAAAAATTGTCTGATTAACAATAACATAAATTAGGTAATTGCCGGTGCACAGTGAAGACGGTCGTAGATTAAGTTTTTGAAATCCGTGGATGATTTAGAAAACACAAAAATACAAAATTAAAAATCAAAATCAAAATCTCCATGAAAGTTTATGGTTCAAAAAATCTTCTAGACCTTGCCTAGAACTAGACGTTTGGTGTCGCACACACTATTTGTACTTACTTTTAGTGTGTATAGTCACGAAGTTTTTATAACAAATAAAATTGACTAAAAGCTTTGTTACATTTAAGAATTTAACATTAATTACATAAAAGATCAAATAAATAAAATAAAAATGCAATGAACAAGCAAAATTTAACACAAAATAAACTGATAATAAAATAAACTTTGTGTACGTAAAACTAATTAAGTCAATATAACAATGTAACTTGCAGTTATATAAATTCAAAAAAATTATTTCTCTTAATCACCAATATATCAAGAAAAGTAAGACTGCTGTTATGTTCTAACTCTACACTTTGTCGACCAGGACTTTAGTAAAAAGAGATACCTTGTCAAAGATAACTAGAATATCTTATTCTGTTATAGTTTTCTCTACAAAGTCTGTAGAATCTTTAATGTGAGTTTCTGTATTTCCTGTCAACGGCAAGGGTTTTGCAACTCGATAACGTGCTAACGATTCGGTTGGTAAATTGATGGTGTCCACTATTGGTGGAAGGGGGACTTCTTTTTTGTATATCTTGGGAAGACCGTAGATTCGTGGCATAACTGGATTTTTGACAATCAAAGTTTGTTTCTTGTTAATATCTATAGTAGTGGAGTTTTTGATGGCGAAGTTTGCCTTAGTGCATAAGGAGTTTAAAGGGTTTTTCTGTACACGTATGTAGTAATCTTCCGAGAGTAAGTTCGTCATTTTGTTGTTGTAATCTTGTATGCTCATAGCGACTGTAGCGTTTCCTTTATCTGCTCTCATTACTAAAATGTCCTTATTCTCACGTAACCGCTTAGCTGCTTCTCTCTCATGTCTCTTAGTATTAGAGCGTGGCGGTTTTGCTTTTCTTATAAAGTTGCAAACATCTTGTCGAATAGTTTTAGAGATCTCCTTAGGTAGAGTGCGCATTGTCAATTCTACTCCACATACTATATCTTCTATCGGAGTTTTTTTCATATTTTCACGGATTTTACAATATAGTTGATCACATAGGTCTATAGAACTTGTAAGTTAGAACAGTTTCTTGATGACATTTTTTAAAAGTTTTGAATGCTAAGATTTAAATTGAGCATATTTAGATGTTGCACGTGTACAGTATGCACTGTCTCTTGCTACAGAGGTTACATGCGTTATTATAGCATCACAATTATTTTCTAGATATTTTAATTGTTTATGATTAGTTCTTCTATCAGAATATTAAGCGTGCACAATTTTTTCTGTATTAATTACATACACTTTGTTTGACACTAAAAATTTACTTATAAAAGATTTCTTGCAACACAGAAGTTTCATATACGTACATTGTATTTCTACGTTTTTTTTATAACACTTTTTGAAACTGTTTTTTACGCCATGAATAGCAAAGTCTTGCATTTCAACTGGTATTTACATATATAAAACTTATCTGGGATTACTGTGAATAACAGATTCGGTTTTTATCAATATACGTTTTGATGTGATAATGCTTTCACGTCTATATTCTTACGTTTTCTTGTTTTTTGTCTAGTGAGCTTCTGTCTATTCCCAAAACACCTACTGTTTTAATGTGCGTTCATTCGTACCAACCTCGTTCTTTTTTTGAAATGTTTAAACCTAATATACCACAAAACAATTGAACACGTAATTACAGACAGCCAACTGACACTTAACACATTTGTAACAAGATACTCCTGGCACCTACGAGTGCTTTTCCTTTTTTCAGATAAAATAAAAAGTTGTGTTGCTTCGATTTGTGTAATAGTTAACCGTATCATATTATTACTGGAAACCGGTTAATTCAAAACTAAATTAATCATATTTAGTTAAATGACTTATTTTAATAAAGTTATCAAGTCATGCGTTTTAACCATGTTTATTTAGAGAATGATATTAAATATTTTTCATATAAGATTAAAAAAATTAAAATTATTTGTTATTTTTTGTTTTATTGAGAAATTTGTACGTGGTTTATTCTTACTGACAAGTGTCAACATTAAACAGGATAATAATATAAAAACATTTTATTAAAAAAATTACAATAGCAATAACTCACTGACATGATACAAGCAGAATAAGAAAGTTTAATAGTGAGATAGAAAAAAAATAGAACTAAGTGAAGATAACATCGCAATCCATGGAATAAAAAAACCAAATATACGTGAACAGATACATTTTAGAAAACAAAATGTAGTATATGTAGAATAAACACATTTTTAAATAAAATAGACATGGGTTAGTTATAACGGAAAATAATAAAACAAAATTCATTATTTATAGGAAAATTAAAAAAATGTTAAAAATGTAAATAATATTAACACAAAAAGCGACCAAAGGTACTAATTCAAAAAAATTTTTTTTGATACGTTAAGTTTATGTTTTACGATATTTTAGTTATGGATCTGTACGAGTAAGATATCAATCAGCATTACAATTACGGAAAATTTGGAAATTTTAAATACGCATTACGAAATTACGCAATATTACGTCATATGTATCAGATAAACCGCACTAATAAAATTGCATTTGTGCAACGACATAACGTAATCTGGTAATTGCAATGCTTATGTACTTGACCTTTGTTACATTTAACTTTGTAAATACGTTTATTAATAAGTTATAATTAAATTTTGTTATGATGTTTATATTTCATGTATTTTTTGGGTTTCAATATATCCCAATTTATTTATAAAAACATTGTGGTTTTCAAATTTCAAGTTTAAGTAGTTTTTAAATTAATAAAAAATCTGAGTGTGCGATAGAATTCTAACGACCTTATTTATAAATTTGTAATTAGTTGTCTCATGTCTCATTGTTCATGTATTATATTTGCTATTTTATTTTGATTTTAAATAAATTTATGTGGTGATGCATTTATTTATATTATGCTTTGTAAATTTAAAATGTTTTTTTTGCTTACAATTTTAATACGTTACAAGATAAAAACAAATTTTAACAACCATAAAATTATATTATGAAAAGAATAAAACAACTAACGCTGTAAAAAAAGTAAATGTAAATTAGAAAAATATTCCAGAAATTTTTAATGAATAAATAAAGTTCAACATAAAGTCCATCAAAAATTATAAGTGCTTCGGACAAGCTTTGTTACAAGCTAGTTAATAAAAGAACAAAAAATAATACTGAAAAAATAACTCCTGACAACTACAGTATTGTATTAACTATTCTCCTATAAAAAAAAAGATTAAAAACATTTGACAATTAGAGACCAGTATCTCAATTACCTCAAATATAGAAACTCTACAAAAATTATAATAAATGCAAAACTAGAATTCTACCATTCTCAATCTACGATTGGAAAAACTAGATTTACAAAAAAAATTAGCAAAATCCATCTCATAGTGTGAGTTACTATGTATAAAAGATAACTGTAAATAAGATATAACAGCGGTAAACGTTGATTTTACACCCGCGTAGTTTAAAATAGTTTTGAATAAAACAGCAAGATAAAACTACAACGTAAAAGACATAGGGGGTAAAGCAATGTCAATGCAATTGTGCAAATGCCACCAAAGTAAACTACTGAACAGACGTTTTGCTTTGGTAGGGCTTATCAGCAGTAAGAGAATACTCTACTGTAATTCCCACAATTGCGTCGACAAACCCTGTAGCTTTAAATCCAAAACTTGTTACGTGCACTTGACTGAATTTTTCTTTACGGTAGATTAAGTTACAGGTAGTTAATCGCAATTAACTACCTGTAACTTAATCTACCGTAAAGAAAAATTAAAGATTCTGATATTGAAAAGTGAAAACAACTAATAAAATTCAGTCTGTCCTCAATGTCTCGAATATACTTACAGTTAAAAAATCGTCAGAACAAGAAAAAAACTACAGCTACCTGCTCCCACCTGACAACACTAAAAAGACAAAGAATACAACTAAATTAACAAGAAGTAAATTTACTTTAACATCGATGTTAAAAAAAATATAGAAGCTAGTAACTATGATTTCATACAATAAGACAGTAAACAACAAAATTCAATTTCAGGTACATGGAAGCATCAATTTACGCAACACCTTCTAAAATTTACAATCACAGTGGTTATATTAAATAAAATATATTGTGATTATGTTGGCGTACAAACACATTTATTAAGAAAGTAAAAGGATACTTACGGCTCAAACTGTTGCTAGCACCATTCCTTAAAACTAAAAAATTAATAACAATTATATAGCCGGGTCATCAGAAATAGAGCTTAGTTAGTTCCACTTGATACTAAAACACGTGCGCTGAACTTTTAAATTCTCTTACTTCGAAATTAATTCTGAATGCAAAAATTTTTTAACCTAGCTCCCGGTATCTTAACAATATGCCCGATATAATTTGTATAAAAAACATTTACAATGATTCTAATCTATATTTCCTAAACAAAAATATTCAGGATTTAACTTAGAAATTTCATAGGTAATAGTAAACCACCGAATTTAGCAGATAAAAGTAAATAAATTTTTAAACTTAAGTGGTACATAAATGCCAGAAATGACAAAAGAAATATCAAGCTAACCGCAAAACAAAATTTGCATCACACCTCAGCAAATCTTGCTATAATTATCAACTAAATTTCCGTCGTGGTTACCATAAAATAAGCACATGGTCAACGATTTTTGTTAAAAGCATTTAAATTAACCTGTGCTGATATAATTTTATTGTAAAATGTCAACTTGTGGACGTTACCAAAAAAAGGAGAGAAAACAATCCAATACTACCAACGGAGTTTAAGCAAAATGTATACCATGTTTTTGTTCTTCCACGCATGTACGGGCCATTTAATAACTATATCCCTAATTTTACTGTGTTTTTAATTTGGTTTATAAAAAAAAAGTGTTATAGTATAAATTTCCAATAACAAAACACATCTCTGTATAATTTGCTGTTCCGAAATAAATAAATTAAAGAAAAAATGCAAAGCATTTAAAATTTTAAAAGAATAGCAGTTTCTAACAAATTTAAATAAAAAAAAAACAATTTAACATAATTTTCAAATTCAAAGAACTTTGAGATTTTAGTTTAAAAATAAGAAACGTTGAGTAATTATACGCAAAATGTTTTTAAAACTTTAAAAATTATATTTTTGTGTTAGAAAAAGTCGACAAATTATGTTTGGTATGAAAGTCAAATTTACAAATTTCAACTAATGAAATAAATTTGATTATGGTGCAATGACTGTAAAAAGCGCAAAAATGTTAAACGTGTAAACATATTGCCAATTTTTTAACAAAAATAATAGTCAATTCTATACAACTTAAAATATCTCAAACAAAAAAAAATAAAAGAAAATATTGCTTCAGATTATAAATAAGTTTAATTTTTAATAAATATTGTTAAACTAATCAGTTACAAAGTTTATACATGTTATAATGTTTTGTTTTTTGTACTAAAATTCAAAAAAATTTAATAAAATGTTGCTGCTTTTTACTATGTTTTTAATAGGTAGATGCGGCATTTTCTTATTGTAAACGCTTTTTAACTAATGCTATTAATACAAAAAATAAAAACAGAAAGGGTTAGTTACTTTCTAAATTTTACAACAATGATACTTGAAACCTTGCCAAATTTTTATTTAAAATTTATATTTGTTTTTTTGTTGTAAATTGTTAGGACAGACCAACTAATCTTAAGCAGTCATTTTCACAGAATTAAATAATCTAAAAAAAATAAATTATTTCTTAAATACATTAAAATTATACGCTTAAATTACCATAAAAACTATATTTTATATAATAACGTTAAATAAATACTTAATTTATCTATTTTCCTAAACGCTTATTCTACTGTTACATTATTATCTAATTTTTAGCAGCAAATACACGTGTTCTTAAATATTTTATTTTATTCACCTAGATACAAAAAAAGTTTTTCAGCAAATGCTGTTTTAAAAAGTTACGTAAATCTTTTAGAATTAAAAATGTAAAAAAATTTCAGCTTAACGAAACCTCCGGGCGGTTACTACTGAGAATATTAATTAGTGTGTCTTAAGTAATTTGAAATTAATTAACAACGCTCGACTGATTCTGTTTACGAAGGTACCCTAACCTTTTTTAAAGTTTAACTTTTGTTTCAGTTGCCAAGCACAGATGCACTATAAAGCATTGCTTTAACAGGTTTTTTTTAATTGATTTACGACTTTTACTTAGAATTTGTTAAGAATTTAGGTTTTGTAGATGTCTTATTTTTTTGATAAAATTTAATTATAAAATATGTTTTGTTAATTTTATAAACATCAAATTTTTTAACACATATTATAATAAACGTTTAAATAGATTTTTTTTTCAGATTGAACTCGAACTTTGAGGAGTACTAATTCCTCCAGAGATGTAAGTATTTAGTTAATTTGTTATTTTATATTTTGTTTTAGAAGTATTTTTAACAGTTAGTTTATATTAAATACCGTATTTCTACAAACCAATTAAATTTAATAAACAGTCAATAAAGAGTGACTGATGGTTATTTTTTTATTGTCCTTATAGAGAAAAAGTGTACAGTTATTGTAAAGCTTTATTTTAAGTTGATATATAAATATACCTTTTAACCATCATATTTACTCGTTTTTAGAAATTCTTGACGTTTATTGCAGCTGTTGCTGTCGCTTTATGTCTCAGTAATCCTTAAGGTGCATTTCCGTACTTCGCACTTCTTTTCAGCTAATGTTTTATTGTCTCTTTGTATAGAAAGACTGTGATTCTATTATTTATTTATAGCTTAAAAAATAATATGTTACTTGATATATATTTTGCGACACAATTGTGTAGATTAGACAGATTTATGTGAATATTAAAACACGCGCATAGATTTTATTACTAAAAAACTAATATCAATTTTTCATTCAAATACAATATTGTTTTTAACTTGCTAATTTAAATTTGGTTTTATAAAACACATTTATCAAACGAAATCTTTAAAACGATGCGTTTTATTTTATTTTTTAATTAAATAGAAACACTCGAGTTCTAGTGCTAGTTTTAAACATTCGGTTTCAAATGTTATGCAGATTGAAAACTACTCTAGAGATGTCAAAGTCAAAACCTGCATATCTTTGCAAACAATTTCTGGTTGAAAATTTAGAATTGATTTCTTTGATCTTTCTATGTGCGTGATTTACTACAAGCAATTCGTTTAGGTACATTTTGATCTTTATCAAACGCCGTTGTCAGTTTTATTACATAGTCTAAAGAACTAAAATTATTTAAAAAAAAAAAGTTTTAAAGTAAATTAAGTAAAACATCTACTTCGAAAACCCTTTAGCGGCAACGTTAATAACCGTTGAAGTCTCTATAACATTAAACGTCTATTTTAATAAAAGAAGAAAAGTGGTTAGAAACTTTAATATGTTTCACTTACTACGGGGGTATAAAAAACAGTAATTATTAAAAGTTTTATTTTATTAACCTGTCGTTTAATATTAAAATTAATTAATTTTTGTACTAGATTAATATATGATTATTTTATAAATAGTTTATGTTGTACATTTTTGTTAATTATAAAATATTGAGAGCAAAATTTATAATTAAAACGTATAGGGATTGTGAAAATATTATAATTATGCAAAGTTCTCGCTTTGATAAATGTGATTACTGTTTACTTAAGAAAGAATTTTAATTAATTTAAGAATTTGCAACACTAATCGATAAGCAAAAAAGTAACTGTAAATTTGTTTTCCAACAAATTTAAGGTGTTTTAAAGCAGACCATTTAATTTTAATTTTGTTTAATTTATAGAGTGCGAAATTTAAATAAATTACTTTTTAGCGGTTACTATTAGCGTAATTATTCTTTATTTTTTATTAATTTAAACTTTATAATAATGCGCATTAACACACGTTTTTACTTTTTAAATTAAATTGCTATATTTGTGTTAAATGGTATTTGCTCTCTAAGGCTAATTTATGGTATTGATTAACGATAAAAACGTCCAGAAATATAAATCTTGTTTTATTTATTTTTTTTTTGGTACTATTGAAATATGGTTTTTTTAAAATTAATTTCTTAATTGCAAACAGAAACGGTTTATAACAATAATAGAACAAAAAAAATTGTTGCAATATTTATTATAGCACTTTTTTAATTCTAAGATTCTTAGAAAAATTAATTTTTAGTTATAATTGTGAACATCAATAATAAATATAAAAAAATATTAGTTAATGATATACTATAACAAAACAAACCGATATGTATAAATTATTTAGGTTTTTTTAATTTCTTACTGTTGCTAAAAAAATGTAATTTGACGAATCTATTTGGGCACTATTAATTAAAACGATTATAAATTAGTACGGAGGGTAGAAAAGTTGTCATTGGATTTAATGACAGCGAAAGTCAATGATCTATTGACAAGTGACGCTGTCAAAATTTATAGTTTTCTATATTATCCTGTGTGGTATTTTTACCACAAGATGGCATTCTAAAAACGTTTTAAAACGATTATGTTTCTTATAACCAAAAAAAAAATTTTTCTAAAAAAGTATTAGCAAAAAACTATATTTTTAAGTGTTCTAAACTAAAAAGATATAATTTTATATAAAAAAAAGTGTTAAATTAAGTAATTAATCAAATGTGTTTATATTCACTTAAAGAAAGTTTTTGTTAAAACGTTTGAAACAACAGCGACAAATGAAGAAACGCCAATTCAAGATAAATATTAACACAATAATTTTTTTTTTATTAATTATGTTTAACTGGTTGATTTACCATAATTCTGTTGTTAATTTAACATAAAGTTGTAATAACTTAAATGTAGTTCATTGCAGAAAAAAAATTAACTATTTAACAGTTTACTTGTTGCTTTAAAATATTCACAGCTCAAAATCAATTGAAGTATTTTATCAAGTTTAGTGAACAAAAATAGAATAATGCAGAGGCACTAACCTATTTGCTAAAAAAAGAAAATTGTCAGTCTAAGATGCAAATGGCCTAACTTACAAAACTGAAATTTTACAGGAGAGCTAAAAAATGTAACTAACTAATAACAAATCATATTTTAAAACGGTTTATAAATATAAGCGACTTTCGGCTTATACCCCGTCGTAGTTAAACACCCAGACTTTTTAGGCTTGATTTTAGTTTCTTTTCAAAAGCCAAAACAAGAAGTGGAACAAACTAAGAAGATATTGCAGCTTACATCTTTAGAGTGGTAAATGTCACTGAAGGAAAAAGTGTAAGTGACAATATTTATATCTTTAGCAATTAACGTTACTACTTGACTGACTTTGTGATTACACGGAGTAAGTGTTCGTGTCCTTTCCAAAATAAATTATTTAAAAAATGTGATACTGGTAACCAAAATTTCCTGAGTCTTAAACCGTATCTGGGTTCATATTACACGGATGTTTTTCTATTTCCACAGCTCTGCGGATTAGTCTGGGAAAATAGAAAGGAGTTCTAGCTAGTCAACTGGAGAGAGCGGTAAACGCATAGCCGTTCTTTAACGAGCTCAAGTTATAGCCTATATTTACATGAAGTATTTTAAAACAGAGATTACAAAAAATATTGAGTTAAAACCAAAAACTTAGTTCAGATATGTTGATGATACGTTTGTTGTATGGCCTCATGGCAAATATAAACTAAATCAGTTCTTTCAACATCTAAACTCTGCTCATAATAACATTCAATTTCTCATGGAATTAGAACATAACAGCAGTCTAGCCTTTCGTGATGTACTGTTGATAACGAAAAATAACAGAAACATACTTTAGCTATACGTGTGTCAGATAGTGAAAATCTACAAAAAGGAAAGGAAATACTGTTGGAGTCTACAACAAAATGGATACGAACTCAAAAAGATCCAAAACGCATGGGAAAGAGCAATAAATCCAAAAATGCAAGAATTTAGAAAATTCCTTGTTCTTGTGGATCAAGTTATACAGTTAGAGTAAAAGAACATATGGCTGATTGCAAACAGCGCAAAGTTACAAAATTATTAGTAGCATAAGACGTGTGGAACCAAGAACACACGCTAAACTTTGACCAAATTAAAGTATTGCCTAGAACTGTGGAAATAGAAAGACATCCATGTAATATGAACCAGAAAGACTGTTTACGACTCTGCAAATCTTGGTTACCAGTATTACATCCTCTAAGACAAAAATCGACCTTCTTGCAAGGAACACAAACACTTACTCCGAGTAATAACGAAGTCAGTCAAGCGGTAACGGAAAGATAAGGTCCGTTAATTACTCTAATTGCAAATGATATAAATATATTCCCTCACACTTTTTTCTTTAGTGACATTTACCACTCTGAAGATGCAAGCTACAATGTCTCGCAAAACCTCAGTTTGCTTGGATTCACAAACGACAATACGGCAAAGGCCAAGTTCTACTTCTTGTTTTGGCTCTCAAACAGAGACTAGGACCAAGTCTAGGTGTTTAACTACGACGCGGTCAAAACCGAAAGTATCTTATATTCATAAACAAAATATCTGCAAAAACTTAAGATTTTATATTAAAACCGGTTTTCTAGATTAATTTTACTATACTTTATAATCTGTAAGATATTCTACGTTTTAAGTATTAAAAATTGTTTTTAGTAAAGAAAATAGAGTTAGGAAATTTGCATCTCTTCATTGCTAAAAATTTTGGAGTTAAGCAAATTTCTGTTTAAACGAAAATTTAAGTTACCATATTTATTACAACAGTACTTTTATAATAATTTTTTTTGTATAGTTGAGGTAAGGCCTCGTATAGAGTAGCATGTTTTTTGTTGCGGCGGTATGATAACTTCCAGTCCTCTGAGTGACAAAATTTAAACATTATGGGCCCGATTGTATTGTACCTAAGGCCCCTAATATTGGTAACGGTCGTGTGACTTGATGTTCTTCTAGATCTTATAGAATGAACGATTTGCATGCGTTCAAAATTTTTAAAAAACGTGTGGTCTAAGTATTCCACAATATATGGTCGTGGACTTAAACGTGCTGACTCGCAAATCTCAACGTAGTCAGTTGGGACGCTAATTATTTTCTTTCGTAATTTCCTCTCAATTTTTAAATGCATCAAATCGCATTCCATTTGTGTATGTCCCTTTTTAAGATATTTTTGCTCAATGTTCAAAGTGCATCTCTTGAGATGGTGTAAAAAAGCACTTGAAAGCAACGCATTTGGGTTTTAGACGGTACGTCCGTTGCTATACAAAATTATCTTATTTACTTAATCTTCAACTTTATTTGCACGTTTTCAAAAAAAACCGTAAAATATAGAAGCAAATATATTGGCCGTAAGTCCCCCATGGCATTTTATTTTCAAGTTAAAAATAGTGAAGTTTTGTACTATAATTTTTTTTTGTAGTAAAGCAAGGACAATTTAGACTGCGGACACAAAAGTACAGATTGCAAATCCTCTGTATATACATTAGACTCCATCGCATTTTTGTCTGTTTCTTCTTCCCGACAAGCCGCTTTTTTTCGAAATTATGTTTTTAATACATTTGGCCGTCTAGATTGCCTGCTTTGTGAGCGACGCACTTGTCACATTTATCTTTTTTTGGAGCAAATAATATTTTCATAATCAAGCATATTTGCACACGAAGTCTGCTACATTGGCAATAAATCATTTCTAGCACACCATTTACTTTTATAAACTCTGTACAGCTCTAATTTTGAATTTTAAACAGGCTCTAAATAAAGTTTGCTTGTCAATTTTCATCAGTAGTGTGATTTCAATTAGGCAGGCTTTCAAATACCATTTACTATCTGCAATCATTTAAGCCTCTTTAATTTTATCATGAAGCCACTGTCCAATTGATCTTTTTGAAATACCGAAAGTATTGCAGAACATTGTTTTGCAAACGTTTAGATTGTGATTCAGATAATATGAGTACGAACATTCTCGCCATGATAAATTTTTAACTTTTCTGTTTCTCGCCCTTTTAACTAAAGTCCTCTGAACCAATGTTTTTAGGTAAATTTATTATTCAATTCATGCGAATCTCCAAAAATGTTCAAAAAGTTTAACTCTGCCTTCGTTCGAGATATCCTGACACTTTATTATTGTTTTTCCTTTACATTTGCATATATTCTTTACGATTTTGGCATTTTTCAATATATTGTAATCCCATTTTTCGTTGAATTTTTCTTTTCCATAGTACTCAAATCCAAATTGATTTTTCAATTTTTCTGAATTCTTTTGCCATTATATGTCTCTTATGTGGCGTCTTTTCTTTCTAATTCTACGTTCACCCTTTTGCATTTAGTTTCGGTATCATTTAATGCAACAAGGAACGCACGCGGTTCATTTTTGTCGTTACCGACATCACCAGAGGTTGAACTCAATTAATTTTCGTATTGAACTTGAGAGTTCGAATGAACGTTAGTATTGTCATTTTTTTTCATTAGACTCAGATTGTACTTGGTCATTTTCAAACAACAAATTTGTTTGCATCAAATGGTCTTTATAGAGAATATACCTTTACCGTAAGACGGTTCTAGAGTTTAAATCTTCTGCAAGGTAAAATCTTCTCCAAAGAGATTGGTGTCTAAAATAGAATCACCTTCACAAATTTCTAAAAGTTCTGAATTTTTTTTATCGGCTATTTGAAGTAGTAAATCATCACTAATTCCACATTCTTTGTCATAGTCATCAATAGCAGATACTAGGGGAATTTCGTTAACTAGCTCTAAAGTTTCTGATACACTGCTCATCTGACAGCTTACGTCAACCATGGACAGTATTTTGAAGCACGGGAATGATTATTCGTTCTGAAAGTCATATATAAATAGTTGATTTAAATCCACAAAATAATTTATTTAATTCGTCACTAATTCAATTTGTTACAACATAAATTATTTTATATTTGGAAAAATCTAAAAGGAAATACTTGCTTTTCCACATTAAAAAAACTCGTTATGAAAATAAGGTACAAAACTGTTGCAGTAATTAGTTTTCTTTTTAACTATAAATACTTCTCTGAGGTACTTCATTTCTGCCGCTTTTAGTTTTTCTGTCTTTTGTTAAGTACCTAGTTTTCGCACCCTTATGTAAGTGTTGGAATCTATATGGTTTTAAATATTATTATTTTTGTAGCTAGTTTAAATTATTTACTTAGGAAGAGCAAAACAAACTGCTTTATACTGTTTGTACGCGACAATACTGCAAGAAAGATTACAGAAGGAAATAGAGGAAAGAAGTTTGGTACCAGACGGACAAGCGGGATTCAGAAAAAGAAGAAGGGCGATAGACAACATATATATAATAAAACACTTAGCAAATAAAGAACTAGAAAAGAAAAGAGGGAAAATGGTAGCACTATTCGTAGACCTAAAAGCTGCTTTTGACAAAGTGAATAGGGAACAGCTGTGGGAATATATGAAAAGAAAAAAAATCAATGAAAGATTAATACAAAGAATAGAGGAAATATACGAAGAAACGAGAAGCAGGGTTAAAGTGAATGGGGAAGAGAGTGAGAAATTCATAACAAAGAGAGGGTTGAGGCAGGGATGTCCACTGAGCCCAAGCCTGTTCTACGGTATATACGGGGGATCTGGAAGAGACAATGAGAAGACAACAGACAGGAGGGATAGTGGTAGGGAAAGCTAAGGTATGGTCGTTGGCGTATGCGGATGACATAGTGCTGGTGGCTAAGGAGGAAAAGGAAATGAAAGAGATGATGAAAACGCTAGAAAAATATATGAAAAAAAAAGAATTGGAAGTAAACACGGAGAAAACAAAGATAATGATATTTAGAAAAGGAGGGGGGAAAAGAAAAAGAAAGGAGTGGAGATGGAGGGACGAGAAAGTGCAACAAGTGAAGGAATTTACATACCTGGGCTACACGATGAAACAGGATAATAAAGAGGGGTAACACATAAAGGAAAGGGTGAAGAAAGGAAACAGGCTAATAGGACAAGTATGGGGTGTAGGGGAAAGAATTTTCAAGATGGATATAAAAAAAAGAAAATTGCTGTTCGAAAAATTAATAAAGGGGGTGGTAATGTATGAAGCGGAAATATAGGGCTGGAAGGAGTGGAGGGAGGTAGAGGGGCTACAGGAAAAATACTGGAGATGGGTGTTAGGATTGGACAGGGATACACCGGGGTATATTGTGAGAGAGGAGGTTCAGATAGAAAAAATAAGGATTGAGACAGGAAAAAGAGTAATAAAATACGAGGAAGAAATGAGGGAAAGAACAGATTGCAAAATTCTGCAAGAATGTAGGAAAGAGATAAAGGGAGGGAAAGTGAAGTACGGGCAGGAGGGCAGAGAAGAGTATTACAAAAGAAATGGGTACGCGAGTGAAGAAGTGGAGAGATTAAGATAAGAGGGGGTAGGGACAAGAGAAGAAATAATAAGGAGAGATAGAGAAATCGAAAAACAAGAAAGATGGACAAAGATAAAAGAGAGCAGATATAATAGGAATTATAAAGATATCAAGGGTGAAGGGGTGCCGGAATATTTAAAAGACAGTGAGATTAAAAGCAACAAAAGGAAAAAAATGGTGGCAAAGTTCAGATGTGGCAACGAGGAGTTAGGGAACAAATATTGGAAGGAAGAACCAGAAAAGTTGTGCAGGCTATGTGGAGAAGAAACGGAAGATCTGAACCACATGAGAAAGAGATGCAGGGAACTAAGAGAAGAGGTGATGAAAACACTGGATATCTTAGATGAAAACGGAAAAGGAGCGGAATAGATGGAGGAAGTATGGAGCAGGAGAAAAAAGTTAAGGGGGGAGAAGGGATAAGAAAATGTAATATATATGTATAGACAACACGACCAAATTTGTAAGCCAAATGGCAATGAATAAAGTTAAACTTATATACTGTTTTTATGGCAACGTTTTGTGCTGCTAGTGAGCACTTCATAAAACCGCTGAAAATTTATTGAAAAATTTATAAGTCCACGATATAAAAGTATTAAGACAACACACTAATACAATCGTTGACTGACAACTTTTCAGTGGACTGTTTGTTGAGATTTATATTTTTGTTTTAGACTGCGGTCCTGTAAAAACGCATTATTTAGATTAGTGCTTGCAAATACGCAAGCATCTTGCAGTATATTGTAAACATGACTCATGCAAAGACGTTGCACACATTGTTTTAGTTCAAGCATTTTTATTGTTTTATATGTGAATAAATGGTTCCATTTGATTATCAATAAATGCTCATTATTAATGAAAATCAATACAGTCTACTACTACAATTTTGTTCGATCAACATTTTGGTCCTTCAAGCCGGATAACAAATTCATTCATTTGCATATACCAGAGAAAAAAAAAGTATATTCAATTATCGTTTTTAGCATACACTTTGTTCTTCCATTTTTAAGGCCGTTAGTTGAACGCATTTAAGTTATTTTTAGCATAGACATTTTTTTATCAATCTTATACTCGCTGGGTTAGTAACTTTCATGCGTTGATTCAATTAATCGTTTCTACAAGTTAATTGCCAATTTCGCATTTTGTTGTATTATTATTACCTAACAGCGGTTGTTCTTTTATTTAAAATTAGGTAATGTTGACCTGGACAAAGTGTCATCTACACAAATTTATAAAATACAAGATCGTTTACAAGTAAACTCTTTATTATGATTTCAGTTTGTTGAGATACAATCTAAAATTATTTAAGCAGCTACAGACGTTGAAGCTGAAGCAAAGCAACACACTCTATTTGAAGATAATTATTTTAGAATTACTGCAAAGCATCATAGCATTGCAAAAAACAACCCTAATAGTAACTCTTCTTGTAATAGTAACAAATCACGAAGTTCAAGGGATCATTCTAACAAAGTCCCGGTTTTCAATTTGTCAAAAATTTCCATTCCACGTTTATCTGGTGAACACACTATTCGTATTTTATTAGACTCCGGTTCCCAATCTAATTTTATTTGTTCTGACCTGCGCCGAAGTTTAAATTTGCGCGTCGATGATCTTAACATACAAGTTACAGGCTTAAGCAAAGCCGCTTCTGTCATTCGTTCTAAGTGTGACGCAATCGTGCGTTCACATGTCTCCAATTTTTGAATAAATTTTTTGTGTTTGATTTTTGATGAAATAACGGGCATTATGCCCACCTCAAACACAGGTTGCAATGCATTCCGTATACCAGACAATATCAAATTGTCTGACTATTTATTTACTGCTCTTGGCATGTTAATAGGAGCACCAGCATTCTTTACGTTAATGTTTGTTGGTCAGGTGCGACTAAGTCCGCACTTACCTGTACTTCAAAAAACTTGTTTTGAATGTATATTTTTTGGTCAATTTAATGCCCTAGATCTGTTTGTTCTCGTTGTCATTTACATCGTATTTCTAGATCTTGGGAGTTTGAAAGCTACCCACAAGAAAAAGTTTTTTCTTTTGAAGAAAGTGATTGTGAACCCCATTTTACTCTAACTATTGGTAGATACACGGATGGAGTTATAGTTCACGTTTTAATGAGTCACAAGACATTGCCCAAAAACAATTCCTTTCGCTGGAACGCTGCCTTCAAGCTAATTCAGATATTTTAAATCAATATGCTTCTTTCATGCGATAATACCGAGGCTTAGGACACATGACTGTGTCAACTCTTGATGACAAAAATTCTTATTATTTTTTTTGGAACAATTACAAGAGAGTCATTGAATGACATCCAAATAGTTGTTTCAACCATAGAACAATATTTATTTTTCATTTAAGTTTGCTTTCGAAAGCACACTTATGCTGACATCAATAAAATGTAACGGCAAGTATTGATTGAACCTAATTAGAACTTGCTTTAGCAGGATCTTTGGAGACTATGCTAGGATTGATCTGGTCGTTTTAAACAGACAGCTTTACATTTACTATTTATGGGCGTTCAACCGGACGACAAAGTAAACGAATTATGTTCTCTAAAATAACTTAAATATTTGACACTATTGGGGTTCTAGCTCCTTGCACTATAAATGCAAAAAAATATGTTTTAACAGTTGTGATTAGAAAAATTATCTTAGGAGGATATAATTACTAAAAGGATTAAAAGAAATAGTCTACTTATAGATCAGAAATGGTTCATTTAAACGACTTCAAAATTTCAAGACACGTAATATGTAAAAATGCAACTTACGTCCTACTTTATAGTTTTTGTGACTCTTTAATACGTGGATATGGCGCATGTATTTATCTAAAATTTATTCACTCTTCAAACACCATATTTTCTAAACTTTTGTGCGCTAAGACTAAGATAACGCCTATGTAACTTATTACTGTTTCTAAATTAGAACTGAGTGCAGCCGTATTATTAGCTAAACTTGCAGAGCATGTTATAAAGACTTTGAATCTCTACATTTTATATTGTTATTTTTGGTCTCATTTGACCGTACTTTTGAGATGGGTAAAAAGCAATCCAAATTTATTAAAAACTTTTGTTTGTAATCAAGTTGTACAACAACGTACTTTTAATGCATTCTGGTGACATGTGCCAATCAAAGCAAACCCTAATAACCTACTGTCTAGAGGGATTACTCCCAATGATCTAAAAGTAACTAAACTATGGTGGCATGCTTCAACTTGGCTTACGGAAACTGAGTATGCGTACCCAGTTCTATTACGTCTATTGGCCACCTGCCAAAACTCACAAAAAATCTTTAGTTGTTACCGCGCAAGTTTTGAACCTATTTCACAATTTTCTGACATTATTCGGTAAAAAAGAATTGTTACTTATTCTCTTCATTTTCGAAGAAACTGTTGTTTGCCAGCACACAGTCGTACTAATACATCTTTAACTATTCATGAGCTTAAAGATGCGGTTACATGTTTAATTAATACTTTTCAAACGGAATAATTTTCCGATAAACTCAAGCATCTCAAACAAGGTTAATCAATAAAAAGTTTTTTGTTTTTAACAAACCTTAATCCTTTCTTAGGTGCCGACGGCATTATTCGTGTTGGAGGCAGAGTCTAAAACTCTGAATTCCATTTTGATAGAAACCATCTTATTGCCTTCTTACTTTTCTTTTTGCTCTGAAATAGATTTTGGATCACTTCAGGACGCTGCTAATTTGCTAGTTTTGCGGGTAACTTTTGCACTACTTCCAAACTCAAGGAATTAGATTCATTTTTTAAATCTAACTGTGATTTTGTCATTGACGTCCTTGCTAATGAAGGTGGCACTTTATTCTACTACGCAGGCTGCACTTTGGTAGTCTGCGGGAAGCAGGCATTAAGTCAGCTATAGATCATATATAAAAAGTTCTCGGCAACTCAATACTCACTTATGAAGGTTTTCATACTTTATTATCGCAAGTTAAAGTAATTTTAAATACGCACCCTTAAACAACTTTGTCCGCCGACTCTAATGATCTGCAACCACTGACATTTGCGCATTTTCATTTCCAACTTCTTTATGTCAGTATTCTATACTTTCAGTTGTTTATGTGTTTTCTCCTTGCATCCGATATTAATACGATATCGTCTGTGTATAGTAACGCTTTTATTTTAACCGGATTTATGTTGAAATGTTCTATTGTGTCTTAGGAGTCTTGTTTTTTACTTCCTTGTAGGTTTGGTCCATATAAATTCGAAATAGCAGGAGGCCCTGTTTAATTCTTCTTGTAATTTTTAAGTTTACCGATTTTTCTCCCATTAACTGTATTACGCATTTCACATTATTATAAGCACTTTTGATGACTTCTAATAATTTACTATCCATTCCTCTTTCTCTTAGATTTTTCCATATTAAGTTCTTTTGTACCATATCAAACGCTGCTTTTAAATTGACAATCGTTATATACATGTTTGTTTCTTACTATGAGGAACGATATAAATCCTCCAAAAAACTTGATAGATTTGGTGTGTTTCTATACAATGAGTAATATTTGGCAGAAATTAAACATTCTTGTGATGGTAAGATCAATTATTCTTTTTACTCTAACGTAATATTGGTAAACAAATTAGATTTTTAATAATTGTTGTTTGTTTTCATATGTACTGAAAATTTGTAATTTATTATTCTAGCTAGTAAGTTTTTAATTATATTGACTACTGTAATATGTTCTACTCTTAGTTTAAGATTACTAATTATAATTACCATTAATATAGATTGGCCTGATGAAGTTGGCACAATAGCCAACGAAACGTAGCCAGAATTACGTACTGAGTTTTATTTCTGAGTGGTGCCTATCCTCCACATCGAAGGATTCTATCATTGTATAGAAACACACCAAATCTATGTTTGTTTCTGTTTAAAGTATCTATAAATTTCATGAATACGTGAATATGATCTGTAGTTTGTTTTGTTTTCTAATAAACTTCTTGTTTGTCTTCAAATTGATTTAACGTTTTACTCTTAGCCTCTTCTCTATTATTATTGTAAATATCTTTAGTTCTATGGGAAACAGTGTTATCGCTTTATGATTGCTGCAGTCATATCAAATCAGTCAAATAACAAAATTACTCAATTTGCATTAACTTAAAAAAGTCAACATGGATTTACATCAGTTAGTGTTTTAAACTGCACAATTCAAAAAAGACCAACTATCTTTTGGCATTTATCGATAGATTCAAAATACTAAGATATTTTTCTAAACATGCATGATATCTGTACGTTATTATCTATGTTTACATTAATGAAGTTCTCATCTATACATTTATTTTGTATTACTTCATATTTTAATAAAAACAATTTATTTGTGCAGCGTCGCCACTTTGTTAAAAATTTTAGTTGGTTTCGTAGCTTACATTTAATACAATTGCATATTTACAAAACAACCATAAACAATTTGTACTTAAGTTGTAATGAATAACACAAGATTAATATTACAAAAACAATCAATATGTTACAACACTAGTTAAAATCACTCGTTTATACATCGAAAAATTACATATTTAAAAGTAATTATGAACAAATGCACTTAAATACTGTTATCTTCTTCTTTGTTTTAACTTTATGTTTTTTTTTAACATCAATACATGTGTTTGGTTTGTATGTTTAAGCAAATCTTGCAGTAAAAGTTGGTATAGCTTCCAAAAAAAGATAGTATTTATTGAAAGAGTTTGACGACATTAACAATTTAAGCTTTAACATAGATTTATTTAATTTACTGTGTGCAATAGCAAAATCTTGTAAATAGTTGATATTTTTGAAACTGATCTTGCTTATTCATAATAAGTTTTACTTTAAATAAATGTACCCAAACAACACATTGGTACAAAAAACGTCTAAATGTCCGTCTAATAAACGTTAATAACGCGTTTAAAAACGTTTTAATGTCTAATAAACGTCTATTAGCCGGACATTTAGACGTTTTTTATACCAATGTGTTGCTTGGGTATTTAAAAAATATTTGAGCTTAACTAAAATTGCTTGTATTTAAAACACATAAATTATAGTCACCACTTTTCTAAATAGAGATGAATAGCTAAAAATAAAGATTTTAGATCACATACAAACTGTAATATAAACGAAAACAAATATTTCAAAATAAATGCAAGGTTTTGAGGTATAATTTTTTAATTGTTATTTTAGGTATTACTAACACAATTGTTTAAATTTAAATATTTTATTATCAACGTGGTTTATTTTGATAAAAAGTTTAATGTTTATTTATCTTTCATAAATAATTAAACGTGTAGTCGTAGAAAAAGTATAGTGTATAATTTATAAATAATATGCATTGCTAACTCGTATGAACTTCTGTATGTTTGGCTGCAAACTTTTATACTCGTTGATAATAGAGAACATTACTTACTCGTTATACAATTATAGTCGACCAATAATGCCTTGCCAATTTAGTTAAAAAAAATTCAGAAATAAATTATTTTTATAATTAATTCCTTTGCTTAATTGTACAGTATAATAACACTGTTTACATTAAGTAAGTGTAACGTGAAATATATTATTATGCTTTCTTAACGTTTACTAAAATAATGTTTGCTATAATAACTCAAATTTAGTTATTATATGTTGATATTATAATCTTGTAGTAAAGTTTAAAGTTGTTATCTATATACTATGTAGAAAACCTATAAAAATAAAGTATTCAAACACAGTTCTTTATTTTTTAAATATTTTTTTTAGATATTACGCAGTATAATAAATTTGTATTACAGAGATAAGAAGAAAAAAGTAAAACCCTTGCGGTATTTTTAAAATTTTTAATGCAGTGTATATAGTTTATAATCTTTTATGCATGTATTGAACGATAATTATATATATAGGAATAAGTTTATATTTAATTAATTATTTAAAAATTGGCATTTATAATAAAAATTTTGTTTAAAATTGTATATAAAATAACTAAAGGATATAAAAATGGTTTTGATATGTTGCAATAACTGCTATACAAAATCAACGTTTCTTTTTATACATGTTTTACTTTCTAGTTAGGATATCATAATTAGATACATTTAATCTGTAAGATTAGGATTAGATCCTTCTTATACTGAATTTATTATAATTTTTAGAAACATATTGAAACAATAATAAGTAATAAAGTACAAAAATTTATAAGTTTAAATTTTATAGAAGCAAAAAAGCCATATATTAACTAACAAAGATAACGCACTAAAACGGTGTAGACCAAATATTTGATAAAACACTAAATAGTAGCAAAGCAGAAAAAATGTTTTGGATGGAGAAAAAAGGATCTGGAAGCTAACCGAAAGTAAAGATCAAATTTACAAGAAATTGGAAACATTTTAAAAAGTTGGGAGCAAAACAAAAGCTTAGGAAGCGACGGCATTGTAGCAGAATGCTTTAAATATAATAAAATGTATGAATTAAAAAAATATACGCGTTTATTACAAAAATGTAGACACAAGAACAAATAATAAAGAAACAGGAACAATATTTGTGCTAATAATTAAAAAAAAATGCAGTACAAAAAAAAAGAAAATGCAAAGAATAATAGTACAAATTTATTATAGTATAAAAACACCCTGTGACAAGAATAAAAAAAAAGAATTAACAGTTCACCTGAAAGTTACAAGCATCGGCGCAAATCGTTAATTTAAAAAAATCTAAAAAAAAGTTTATAAATTGGTAAAGCACACAGTTGGTTAAAAAGACTAGATTTATGATAAAAACAAAAGCAGAAACAATGTAGTAATTTGACAAAGTGGTAATCGTTAAATACAATGACAATAAACAAAAACGAGAAATGAGATTAGAACAAAATTGATGGGTAGCAATAAATTCATACATGTGCTCGGTGAAGTGTACACTAAAAATATTTTAAGACTTAAATAAAAATAAAAACCTGTACGCATAAAACAGTTTAACTACGGAGATGTGCAAAGACAAACCAGCAATTTCAGACCCTTTGCTATGTCAAGAATGACACACAAATCAAATTCAAAGTAAAGTGATTGTTCCAAAAGCTAATTCTTTTAAGGATAAAAGTAAACACTGGTGGTCTACCAAGCAACTTACAAGATCTAGGAGAACCGCTGCACAAAACATAATTTATTTTTTTCCTGGAAGCGCAAATAATGCAAAAGATTTACTCAGCCCTACACAATGCTTTCTAAATTTCTTTAGTGAGACAAATAATTCCGGAAGTTATAACACACAAATCAGCATATTTAAGATAATTCTTCTAAGTATGCTAAGCAAACGTCCACTGTTAGTTAAACTTCTAAAAAAGAAATTTGAGCCTTTCTATGACTTTTGATTTTCTCAGTAGACGAAAAAAAATTATTTTTTGGTAAGAAAAATATTCGACGCTAAATTATCGGGGTGTATATATAAAGCAACAGTAAGTTCTTGTCGCTTACAGTTTCAATTTATTATGTTTCGATAATAAGAATACTAGAGCATAAAGAAGAAAGTTTATGTTTTTGCATACATTTGTAGCATTTAAGATGTATCTATCAATATTTGTAATACATCTTACACTTACACTTACTTACAGCTTTTTGTAAGATTTGTCCATTTTGTATGTACATCCCAAACAAACCTGCCAAATATGAGATCAAAATTGTTATGTTATGTAACTATGATTGAAGCTAACCCATATATACGAACAAAAACAGGAAGTCTTCCCTTTTCCAATTATTACGTCAAAGAATTAACTAAAACCAACCGCGGCAGTAAGAGAAACGTGACTATGCACAACTGGTTTACTTTAGTGCTAGCTGCAGAAGAACTTATAAAGCCTCCATAGAAACTTATTAAAAGATAAACTCCAAATACCTCCCAAAATGATTATTATTGTTCACAATTTACCAAGAAGGAAGTATACATTCTGCAACTTGTAAGCCAGAAATAATACATTTCTACAACGCGACAAAATCTGACGTTGATTCGTACGACCAAATATGTTCTAATGTAAACTGCGGTAGAAAAACGAAAAGATGACTTCTATGCGTATTTTACGATATGATCAATATTGCAACCATAAATGCTTTTGTCAATAATTGCTTTAATATGGGTAGGGTAAATCAAAAACGTGTGAATTGGCAAGAATTTATGTTAAGTTTGAAAGATGGCCTTAACCCTTTAACGCTCTCTGGTAACACAGTAATACCAGTGCGCAGTAGACTGAAAATAATTCGCCTAGCAGCAAATAATAATTTTCAATGGTCACAAATATATTAAAATGGCTTCTCAGATGCCATCTCTTTTATTTCGTCGCAATCAAATCAAATTTTACGAAGTTATTCGAAAGCACACCGAAGGATAATTTCAAATGGTACTACGTGTCTACCAGAGAACAATCTCGCCTTCGACTTTTGTTTGTTTGCGCGCCAAGATAAAGTTTTTCCTTCATAATTTAGTTTTTTGTGAAGATTATAATTTGAAACAGTGTTACATGCCAAAATTAACACAAAGTCACTGCCTGCAATGAAGTAACATAAACGGGGGGGGTTGTGCCACTAGCTCAATAGAGAAGGGTGGGTTTTATTTAAAATTCCGTGAAAAATTGGAAACGCGATCGTCGTAAAAATGGAACTAGAACGGTAAAATAGTCAAATAATCGGTAAGGGCGCCAATCAAGGATTTCTATAAGGGAAAGCTTTCAAACCCTTGATTACCTGAAAGCTCATCCGGTTGGTCATAACCACAGAACTTACCTTGGGTTATAACAATTCTGAAAAACACTTAAACAAAAATTTACGTATGCGGCGGCTAAATGAATAAAAGCTCTTTACATTTAACAATTTAACATTTATTGATTGAAAATTTAAAACCAAGACAAAATAAAATAACAAGTACTAAATGATATCAAATAAATTTGAATAAAAGAAATGAAATAATCTTAAACAAACAAAAATGAATAATTTACACACAAAACATTACATTAAAATTTATAAAAAGAAATGCTACTACAATAGCGTTAATTCGACGTCAAATATAATTAAATCTCAAGATCTTGGCCGCATATTTATAACAAACAAATTATATAACACAAAAAAAAAAACAATACAGTTTATAACATAAATATGTCCGAACTTTAATTCGAACTAAACAAAATATAGTTTATAAGTCGTTACATTATCATATACTCGAAATACGAATCACTTCTCAACGCACAAAACAAAGTTAATTGATTTTAATTTTTGCGCAAACACTATACGTGTTCATTAAAATAATTAAATTCAACGTTAGTCGTAATTTCAATTGACTTAAAAAAAAAATTGAAAGCTTTTACTGCATTTTTAATCGCGGGACACTGCACGATCAAACAACAAAATCGATAAATACCTTAATTCTTAATTGGTGACACCGGCTGAACTTTGGTTCCCAGTGGATTTGAAAGCTAACACCTTGGATGGACTTTAGCTGCTTCCCAAACAATAGGTTACCAGTGGAAGATTTATTAATCCGCCCCAAAGGCGAAAGATATGAGATTGCGAAACAAACTCACGCACAAATTCACGTAACGAAACATACGATATTAATTTAGGTAAAACAGTGATCTTAATTAACCGTAATTACGAAAAAGGAAAGTTTGATTTTCCACTTAAATTCACTGCACCCTCTTCTTTTACTTCCACGGTAATTATTAGAACAGGTGAATTATCACCTTCGTTAACTACATTTTTCCGGCCGTCAACCAACTAACTTCCCACTCTCACATTTTCCAAAAACACATCTATATATCAACTTTCGTCGACTGCCCTTTCCACAAAGGCTGCGTTCGAAACTTCAAACACCAAAATGCTCTCGCGAAAAAGTGCAATAAAGAGGCAAACAAACATATTACGTCATATTTATATAATTAGGACACAGCGTTTCGCTTGTACGTGAAACTGTCAATTTGACAAGATATTATATTACAAGAATTTAAACTGCCTAATAAATTAAGATAACGACTTAATTTTTCCACGTAATCTAAACGTTTGACATAAAGAAATTCAAGTACGAATGTACTCGAACAAAGAACTCATAAACCAACTTAAAATAAACAAACGGTGAAAATAGATTTAATTACGATTATATCTCAGAAGGAAAACATAAATCACAACTGGAATTTTTCAACAATCCAAGTGAAACATTCAATAAGCAAAATCGCGAAATCAGATGGTTTACCGCGTAACAAAATACAAAACTTTATCAACAATTACATTGTAACTTCGAATTTAAAATCGTAAAATAACTTATTAAACTCAATCTAAAATTCACATTAAACCAAATTCAAAATACATTAAATGAAAATCGTCAATCCAAATACTGTGTCCGTTATCAAACATTACTCAATCAACCAATCGATTCTAAACGATGGTTACAACAGGTAAGTCTTATTAGCCTAATATATAATACATTGTGTGCATGTAGATTTTTGTTAATTTATCGAATATATTTCCCACATAATAAATAAAATTCCTCAACATGTCACTCCGATGTAATTTTTAGCATAAAAGTTTTCCGTTATTTAGTATCTAAATGTCTTATTTTGGATAATAATTTTGATGTAGAATTATTCTACATACACTTTCATTAATAAATTTTGTTATTTTACTGCGAAATTATGTTGCGCCTGGAAAATTACTTTAATATTGTTTGGTGCGCCGAATTTCAATGCTTTATTCTCCTGTAGTTGTATTCAGGTAAGTACGTGTTTTTATGGCAGAGATACCGTTACAATTCAAAAACTTGTCGACTTTCATAATTAGACCTAATATTTATTTTCTATATAAGGTCAGGACCGTATTATGTTTTTATCGGGGCCCCTTTTTTTTAATTCAATTACCTACTGTTCGAAAATTTATGGTTTATTTACAATTTGGATTCTGCATTTGTCAGGTCATTATTATGGCATATTATTGGAAGCGAGCTCTTAGCCAAGCTAAATTACAAGAGGTGATTCAGGAGATCACGGCTGAGCAAGTAGAAAATTTAGATGTAGGCGGTGATTCCGATGCGGATGACGATTTTCGAGAGGAAATGAGTATAAGCACCACGAGATCTTCGACAGCTTCCTCGCCATTGGTAACACCTACCTCGTCAGGTGTAGCTACACCAGAGCCAAGAGCTAAAAGAAAAAGAACCAATATAGATTTAAATATTCCGTCGACATCAAAACAAAGTTTTGAAGAAGACTATTCCTCCGACGACTCTCTTGCGGACAAAACGTACCAACCGGACGACCCGCAACTTCTTCAAGCTCCATTGTTGCAAAGCGATAATGATGACGAACAACCTGAGGAATTGCAAAATATTAGTAACGATTTTTCGACTTGGGAAAAAACGCCCATCGTTCCCGCGAGATATGTCAGTTACGACTTTGTCGATGACATGGGGCCACGCGTGCAGGTTGATTTATTGATAAAGTTGTCTTCACATTTGTATTTATTCATTCTTTTACAGGTCAATTTAGAAGAACCTATTGATTTCTTCGACGTTTTTTTTTTGATGAGAATTTTTTGAAATTTGTCGTCCAGCACTCAAATTTATATGCTACACAGGCTCACAACAGTTTGAATCTTTCAATAGAGGAGCTAAAAGCGTTAATTGGAATCCTTATAATAATGGGATTCAACTGTCTACCACAATTACGGAAATACTGGTCGCGCGACCCTAATTTCTATAACTCAAGGGTAGTCGGGGTGTTTCCAGTGAAGAGATTTTTAAAAATACTCAGATTTCTTCACTTGAATGATAATATTCAAATGCCCAAACGGGAATCACCGGAGTACGATAAACTTTACAAAGTTCGGCCTTTGCTAAACCATTTCGATCGAGTGTTTGGAGCTTCATTTACTCCCAACCGAAATGTTGCTGTGGATGAAAGCATGATAGCATTCAAAGGCCGTAGTGGTATAAAGCAGTACATGCCCATGAAACCTATCAAACGAGGCTTCAAGGTGTGGGCACTGGCCTGCTCTATTACTGGGTATTTATACTCGTTTGAAGTGTACACGGGGAAAGCAACTACTACTCAAGATACCTTAGGAGAGCGTGTTGTGCTGAAGCTATCCAGAGCTCTAAGCAATAGAGGTTTTTGCTTGTACTTTGACAACTTTTTCACAACAATACCCTTATTGGAAAAGCTGGCGAATAGAGGTTTGTTTGGATGTGGAACGATTCGCCAGACACGAAAACATTTTCCAAAAGAAAAGTTGTTGGAGGATAAAAAATTGGCCTTGAGTCAATTTGACTATGCCACTTGTGATGAAGTCTCTGTCACTAAATGCAAGGATCGGGGCACAAAAGCTGTAACGGTATGCAGTAATATGCAAAATGCTGCTCAAAACGGCCAAGTGCTCCGAACAAGTAAGACCGGAGAACGTGAAGCGGTAACTTGTCCACAAGCAATTGTGGATTATAACAAACATATGGGAGGCGTTGATCGTTTTGATCAACGTATGGCAACATACAATATTAGCTGGAAAAGCAGGCGTTGGTGGATGAAATTGTTCTACTATTTTGTTGATACTGGTCTAGCAAACTCGTTTATTCTTTACCAGCAAACGCTCAAGAAAAATAATCCGCGTAAGAAACACCTAAGCCATTTGCAGTTTAGAAGCAAGCTTGCCGACCACCACCCAGCTTTGAGGCGTTTAATCCGACAAAATACTTTCGATATCTTAGAAACTGAAATCTTACGGATTCAACCATCTATGCTGATAACAGACGTACAGTTTGTAGTTTTTCCCCAAGTCAATTTGGAAAATGACAACCCACTATTGTGTAAGATGCAAACAATCCTTATGTGGTCAGCATCGATTATTTTGTTGTCTAGATTATTCAAATTAATCTGTTTATCCAATTAAACAGTTTGTTCTTTTTTTTAAATATGTTATTATAATTTTCTTACAAATGAGTTAAAATAAAATTACAAAGTACCCAAAAAATTCATTTATAAATTTGTAGTAAATTTTACAAAAGTTTAGCAATCATGTAAGATTAAAACTAGTTTAGTATTCTAGAGTGAAAGAAAAAGCATCACATTTTATAAGAATCTTACAAAAGCGTTTTAGATGCTATTGCAAAGTGATTTTTGTCAAAAAACCTATAGTTTTGCCAAAAAAACTGTTAAATTTAAAAATAATAATTAAGTTAATACAACCGAAAGTAAAGGGTACTAAAACTAATTTAGCGGTGTGTCTATGCGCGCGCTGTCATAATCAGGACAACTAGTACAACCCTGTCCAGTAAACCTTAAACAGATAATTAGTCAAGCAAATAGTGTAAAGTACAGAGAAGAAAGTTCAATTCTTGATACACCACAATATATCATTATCAAACAAAAGAAAAAAAGTTTGCCTCTAACGGCAGACAATAAAAAAATTGCATTTAAAACATTAATATATCATTACGATCCGAATTGAGTCATTTTCTAACTCAGGTTCCAATATGTAAAACGCTTAGACAGATTCTTAGAGATTAAGGTCGCGCTTTGGAAACAAATTTGTTTAGTAGTAGTAGTTCATCAAATTTAGTTAAACTTTGTAGTGGCCTTCAGGATTATTCCAAATTTAGTGGTGGCGTGGAAAGACGCAAACTACAATTTTTGTTTACTGCCACGACCAACCAATTATCGCAGTCTTGCTGTTTGCACTGCAAAGATCAATCGCATTCCATTTATCGTTATAGTAGTTTTGCTGGTCTAAAGTCGTATGATCGTTATGTTGCTGTCAAATCCGCACGACTTTGATTAAAATGTCTAAGAACCACACTTTCGGTTAAATCTTGCAATTTGAAAGCTACTTTCGGCAAATTTTTTTTAATCTCACCGCTCCCAAATATCTTTAAAATCGGCGACACATTTGACGGACACTTTTGTAATTTTGACCTCAAGTAAGAAGACCACCGATAATAATCCCTCAACTACGTTTCTAGGAACTATTCGTCTTGAAGTTCAGGATTGTTGAGGAAAGTTTCAAACCTTTAAAGCATTTTGTGACCTAGACAGTCAAATTAGTTTTAACACAGAGTTGTAATCGTCTTGGTATGTTGTATAGTCGTTTGTTAGTTAGGTTTTCAGATTCTACTTTGCGCATTCCAGCCACAATAATTCATAGTATTTGTTTAAAGATTTGAAATGTAACAATTTTTTAAAAACTTCGGCTTAGAAACAGGAACTTGGCAGATCTCGACTGAAACGTCACCGAAAATATTGATTTCTTTTTAGGTGCTGATCTATTTTTACGTGTCGTTTGTAATGGCTTCTTGCGTGATGAAAGCGAAGATGACTAAACCGATGGTCCAACTGCCATGAATACAAATTTTGGTTTTGCCTTTATGGGTCCTTTGGTTGGTAATGCTGTTACACAACCACATTCGTTTCTTGTTTCATCCGATACATCATCTAAAATTCAAGTAGTATTCGATTCATCAGTCAGAGATCATAAAGAGGATTTACTCAAGGATACACTTCTTGCTGGATCAACGATCCAAAATGATATTAGTTTTATTTTACTTCGTTTTCGTTAGTATCATTATGTCAAATGTTTTGTCAAATGGTAATTTCGAGTTTGCATAAAAAGTATCAGTTGATTTTTTGGCGTATCTCGCCTACAGAGTCCATACAAAACATGTCAATTAAACACAGTAACTTATGGAATCGCTTCTTCTCAGTTTCTAGCCATTTGTACGTTGTGACAATTGGCTCAGAAAGGCAAAGATGAGTTTTCTCTTGTTTCGCTAGCAATCATCGGCAACTTGTACGTAAACGCATGTAAAACCGAGCCAATAGATTCGTTAATAGATTTGCAAACCGAATTAAATAATTTTTTTAATTTTGGTTGTTTGGAGTTACGCAAAAGGTCCGCTAATGACTCTTTGATATCTGCTTTGTTATCAAGGGAACATTGTCAAACTAGCCCATTCTTGTTTGACACAGAGTCTGATGTCATTTCAAAAGTTTTAGATCTACAGTGGCACGCTTCTATGGATTTGTTTTCTTTTAGAAATAAACTAATAGATCTGATCTGCACTAAAAGAATCATTTTGTTAGAAGTCGCAAAAATGTATGACCCTTTAGAGTTCTTTTGTCTATTTACATTTTTTGCAAAACGATTAATTCAGCATCGGTAGTTTATACTCTTAGATTGGGCCACAAAGCTTTTTGACGATGTTCGCAGTCAGTAGGAAAAGTAAAAATAATCTCTCGTCGCTTTGTTGAATGTTTGTTGCATGCATACTGCGATGAATCGCAGTTTGGCTACGCTTTTATAATTTATTTTTGGTTTGTGGATCAGGATAATAAAGTTTTCGTTTCGTTTGTAATGGCCAAAACAAAGATCGCGCCACTTAAAAGAATATCTATCCCTTGTTTAGAACTATTAGCAGCAGTGTTCTTGTCTGTTGCATTCGTGTTAAGAATTATAAACAGATGATAGTCATTAAAAAAATAATTGTTTGGAGTGATTCGCAGGTAGCATTGGCGTGGATACGCTTTTTGCCAATAGGATCTTTATAGCTGACAGGGTCTCACACATCTAAAAAATCGTTTCTTCTAGTTGTTGACGTCACGTTTGTTCTTGTGACAACTGTGGTTTTCTGCCAATACAGCTAATCGCGTGCTCTTTATGGTAAGAGGAAGCAAATTGGCTTCATCAGCAGAGAGAATTCTGACTGAGTGATATAGTTGTTTCGTCGCCGTCAAAAACCACCTGTGGTATTTTTGGTACAAATAGTTAGTAATAAGTTTTTTAATTTGACTCGATTGTTATTTGTCAACGCACAAAATTCAAAGAATTATTGTATATTGTTTGCGATTTATCGCAATTTGTCGTACTTACGTTAAAACACCATATTTTCCGAGTAACGGAGAATCAAATTCTCACTTATGAGGACTTCAACACACTTGTCATGAAAGTAGATGCAGTTTGCAATTCTCTACTTCTATGTGGTTTTAAGTTAGATTTTAATAGCTTGAGTGTTATTACCTTATCATTTTCTGATTTATGAACCTTTAACGTGTAGAGGTTAGTATCGAGACCGCCAGCATTTCGAATTTAGCACGATCGAGAAAGAGCGAACCAGGAACGAGGTCAACGGCAGTGTCCGGCCGACGGGGAGCGGAGTACGATGCGCGCAACGCAATACCTCGTTCGGTTACATTGTTAGCATGCCCTTTTGTAATAACGTTTAAGTTGTGTGTTTTATTATTTTTGTAGTGTAAATAATGTTACTTAGTTTGTATCTGTATTGAATAAAGTAGTGGTGGATTGTTAATTAACTAGAAACCCACATTGGTGACCAAGACGTTTAGTGATTTCTACGAAGTGAAAGTGCACCCACGCCACGCCGCCGCCATGATTAACGACGAAGCGAATGGAAACTCGACTGATAATAGCGTTGAGCACAGCGGACCGGAAGTATGTGCTATCAAACAAATTAAATTACCGCCCTTTTGGCAATTCAACCCGCAATTGTGGTTTGTTCAAGTGGAAGCGCAATTTCACACATACGGAGTTAAAACAGACGCTATAAAGTATTATACCATAATTAGTGCTCCAACAAGTGTCGGACATTTTAATGTCAGCCCCCGACAAAAACAAATACGAGGGACTTAAAAAAGAATTGATCGCGCGTTTTACAGACTCCGAGGAAAAACAATTGCGCTAAGTGCTAACAGACTTAGAACTCGGAGATAAAACGCCTTCTCAACTACTACGGGAATTAAAAATACCCGCGGGTTAAAGTTAAGTTAAATTAAACGAGATTGTGTTGCGTACGGTTTGGCTTCAGAGGCTACCATCAACTATACAACAGATTTTATTAGTAACTGACACCTTGCCGTTGGATAAAATGGCTGCCATTGCGGATAAAATCAGGGAAGTAAACGACAGCGCGTGTACAGGTATCGCCGCCATTACAACAACGATATCCCCACCGTCAGTTTCTTTTGCATCCGCGCACGCAGAAACGGCAACGCAACAAACCGCCCCACTTACCCACTTTTCCATCTCGACGTTGGAGCGTAAAGTCGAAGAGCTTACGAAGATGGTCGAGCAGATGAATCGCAACGGAGCGCGCAGACGAGGAAAAAGTCAAACGCGATACCGGTCACGCAGCAAATCCGCACAGCCGGACGTTTGTTTTTATCACCGTCGTTTTGGTGGTCGAGCTAATAGATGCACTCAACCCTGTGCGTTTCTGACGAAACAGGAAAACTAAGAGGTCCATCGCTGAACGAGGCGCTCAGTGACGGATCTCGCAGCAGCCGCCTCTTTATAACAGACAAAACGACGGGAACGCGATTTTTAATCGACACCGGTGCTAACGTTTCAGTGATACCCGCGAAAGCAAAGAGACCTAGTGCCGTGTCGGATTTCCGTTTGTACGCCGCTAATGGTTCTACGATAGACTGTTACAAGTTTTTCGGTATTACGAACCTGCACGGCCAACTCGCAATAATCGGAGAGAGGGGAGGTCCACACTAAATATAGAAAAGATGTTGCAGGGCGCCAGAGCTTCCCAAAGTAATTCTCTGTCTTGCTCAGGACAGTACGGTATAAACCTTGTAACACTATGTTAAGTTCGTAATTCCTCTACTCAGCTGTTCGAGTATCCCTAACTGGTTCGTAGGAAAAAAAATAAGCATACAAAAAGAATTAACAACTTTAATCGCCCTCAGTCTATCAATAACAATTATCACAGTTGAATTTGTATTAAGTAACAGTCATTACACCCCCCAGTTGGAGTTATTAAAGACTAGAAAAAGTTACATTAAATAATTATAACGGTATTAACGTTTGCATTCAGAATATTCAATTTAGAGAATTTTAGCAACAAGAAAAAGTAAGATTTCGATGCCTACAACATCGGCAACCCACCACACATAATTATAAACAACCGAGGTATATATTTTTCTACTACATACAATATGCGAAACATTTATTTCATTGAAGTTAAATACCCTAATGGTAGCTACGCGTTATACTTAGTTATTAACGTTACATTGAAATCCCACAGTTCGTGAGTAATTGCACGTGACCACGATATGTAAAGTAAATTCAAAGCACTCACCGAACTCCAGTACCCACTTGCCGGAAGAAAAACGTTTTTCTTCTTCAGTGGCCTGCAATAAAAGGTTAATACGAATCGTGTCACAATCCCCAACTCACAAAGATCGTTTAGCTAAAAACAATTTTATATTAAATAATTCATGAAATATATCTCAAAAGTAAATAAAACGTGTATCGATTACTGTATGTAGTGAGAATCGAAAATAGGTGATTATTAATATGATTAACGTCGTGTCATCCACGTGTAGTATAAGTTGGCCCAGAACGCCTTCGAAGACCCCAAAATGCACGGCGTGAAACTGCCTTCTGCTAGCGCTCGAGTCCGGCAACGTGATGCCTTAGTTAATAATAGTTACGATATCCATTTATCGAGAATCTAACATTTAGAACAGGAAGGTACGCAAAATGGCTGTCAAAAGGAAAACGAGTTACAAACGAGTTTATATTAAAAGATGGCTTTAGCTTACCCCGTAACGTCGTAACGAAACTAGAAAATTAAATAATTATAAATGGTTTTCCATTATTTCCCCGATGGTAACGGATATATTAATCTTTTTACTAGTTACAGGCCATTTACATCTTTCACCTGTCACGACTTTATATCAAAAGACATCTAATGCGCAAAGCATAGTTAGCGCGTGTCAAAACTCGAATTTAGTTTCATGTCGAAAATCCATAGGCGTGCCTGATGAAGATTTCAACCGTAACAGCAAAGGCGTACTTAATGAAAATTACCGTAACAGATTCCCCCCCAGCAAGATAAAAGCGTGGAGCGAGAATAACGAAAACAAAGCTAAAATGAAGACAGAAATTTAGGCATACGCCAAGGACAGAACCCTAAAATCCAAAACCAACCCCGAAACACAATAACGCCCAACCCCAGAAGAAACGTAGCGGAAAGAGGTTTTCTCGGTTTACTAAGCATCACTAATCAGATGTGTCCCAAAAGTCGCATGAAGCGGAATGATACTTTAAAGAACCAGAAACTCAACTAACAGAATAGAAGTATCAGCACAGGTACTCGTTGAGAGTCGACAACAGTCGTTACGCTAAAAAGCCAGAAAGCAACGCCGTCCCATAGACCTTACTGATCAACAACACTAAAGTAACCCCAGAGAAAAAGAAGAATGATAGGAAAGAAAGAATACGAATCTAACCCCAAATATAAGTCCCCAAAGCTAACTAAGCTAACGAAGTAAAAAGAAAAAAAGTATCTAGATGTTGCATGGTGATACGCGATTTAGAAGAAAGTCCAAAAAGAAAAACTAATGTAGTTGTGCTCAACAAGTCGTCAACAGACGATATGAGATTCTTGCACCAAAAAAACCCAACAGATCCTAAAGATCTAAGCAAAGAAAACCAATGAAGAAATCTCAAGCAAAAAGAAAAGATTCTGATTAAAAGTCGACATAAGTCGTACTACCAAAGAGGCAGAGAAAAGAATCAGTAATCCAAGAGTCACACCAACAAAGTTACCAAAAAAACAAAACACTAAATGAGTGCCAATCCAAAAGAAATCCAAACCACGTAATCCAAAACAAAACCAAGAGAAAGAAAGGAAAAGAAGTAAGAACCAATAAAGAAGAGAAAGCTTCACTTGCCAATTGAACGTCGTGAGTTAGTGCCGGTTGTGTTGGAATGTCACCTGGAACTTAAATGCCGAAGAACGGATTAGAATATTCCAAGAGCAAAAGAAACCCAAAGAAGAGAAATATCCTAACAGTGACTAGCAACATCAAAAATGCCGACTAAGCGGAAGTACAAAGTACCAGAAGCGACGTTGCAGTCTATCCCAAGCTTCAATCCAAAAACAACAAAACAAAAACCCACTAAATCCAATACAGCAAGAAAAGTAACTGAGAAAGAAAAGAAAAAAAAGAAACACAGCTGCAGTGAACACTAAAGAAGGAAGTTACTAAAAAGAAAAAAGAAAGTGTTCAGCCAACAAACTATGATAAAAGAAAAAAACAAAAGAGCTAATTGCCCTAAAGGCAAACCTTCAAAAGCAAAAGAAAAAAAAAATAAGAAGTAAGAAAAACAAGAAAGGAAGAAAAGAAACAGACGGAGAAAGCTAAGACAAGATGTAGATGTCTGATTCGTTCTTCTCTCCGTAGAAGAAACGAAAGGGAGTGACCAACCCTTCAATGCCCAACCAACCGCCCTAGAGGCGAACCATAAAGAGAATCCAAAGAAAGAATAATGGTTGGCACAAAGAAAAGATAGATAGGCCCCAAGCAGAAAAAAATGAAAAGTAGAAAAGATAAGAGAGATAGAAAGACGGAGAAAGCTAAGGCTTGATGTAACTGCCTGATTCATTCTTCACCCCGTAAAAGAATGAAAAGAGAGACCACCCTACGGTGCCCAACCAACCGCCCTATGTATAAAAGAAAAGAAAAAGAAAAGATATCAGTTAATCATAGAACGAAAGCGTACTAGTTGCTGTCCCAAATTGGAAAGTATACTCCAAGACTTTAATGCCGACGCGCGGAATAGAAAACTCAAGAAAAGAAAAACCAAATCCAAAAGCAGAAGAGAGAATTCTATATATGACGTACCGATCCAAAAAGGCCGACTAAGCGGATATAAATATATACAGACGGAAAGGTAGTCTGTCCTGAAGTAAGATGTAGAAGAAAGAAACAAAAAGAATTTTAGCAGAACTTAACCAAAAAGAAAGAATATCGGTGACAGCAAAATGGGTGAAAGCAAATAGATAGCATCCGAACCACAACAAACAAGATACCAATAACGTATTCAAAGAATGGAACCACCAAAACCAAAAGAAAAGGACCAAAAGAATAGCAAAGGTCGAAAGTCGAAAGCCCAAAAAGTGAACTAGCACTTACGACGCTTGCGACGCCGATGAAAGCGAAGAGAACGATTAGAAGGAGACAACAATGAATAATTAGAAGCGACTGAAGAAGGAGATGCAAAAGCAATAACAGCGGCCTTTACATCCGGAGAAATAGCACGATCTTTATGTATACGCGTAGACCTTGTAGCGACATCAGTGTTGGAAAGCTTCGTTCTACTTGGCAAAATGTGGCGTGACCTAAAAGGCTTGCTTCGTCGCGAATTCGAACAAGAACAATGACGTATGAACTCGGCAACCTTAGGTCTCATATGAGGCCAGTAAAAATGACATCGAAGAGCTTCCAAAGTGCTCCTAACACTGAGGTGATCACAATCAGATGTAAAGTGGTGATCCTGAATAAGTTGTTTGCGCTGGTCCGATGGTACAACTAACTTCCAAACGCAAGGATCAGTAGAGGAAATGCGTACACGTTTACATAAAAGATTTTTCACAACACACCAACGAGAGAAACGACGAGGAGAAGCAGTAACTTTAGATACCATACCTAAATACCAAGAATCAGTAGTAGGCCTAATAATCCTAGAAACTGAAAAGAAATTAGGAGGAAGAGAAAGAAGAGAACGAACAGTACGTAAAGGCTTATCACCTTGAGAACGACAACGAACACAAGTATTGGGAGGAGAAGTAGTAAGAGAGCAAGTAGCAGAAGAGACGGAAGTAGAAATCTTATCAGCAAAGACTATAGATGGCTCTTGAACTTTGTCACCAATCGCCGTCGTAGAGAAGTGGAAAGAATCGCGAGAATTGATGTTCGACTCCAAACGTTTGCCTAAAGATATTAATTCAGCGATAGATTTGATTTCCATCAACGCTAAAGGAAGTTGATAGAACGGCGTTAGATTCCGGCGAATAACCTTGAGCTGCATTTGCTCTGAGACCGGTTCTGCTAACTGAAGGAAGAGATATCGCATTGAAGTAACGTACGTACCAATGGTTTCGTTAGCTCCCATCGTACGACTGCGAATAGTATCCATCAAGCGCTCATCATAATCCAAAGGTAAAAACTCAGACTTCAACAAAGCAGCAACATCATCCCACGAACGTAACGAACTTCGATTCGTCCTAAAAACAAGAAGGGCTTTGCCAGATAAAACTTCAAAAGCTGAAAGAAAAAGTTGATGTTGTGAAACACCACGAGACAAACACAACTCGTCAATACGAATAAGAAATTCTATAAGTAAAGAAGGATCTTCACCCGAAAAAGTAACATTCCAATTACCTAAATTCGTTTCGGAATCAGAGTCCGAAGAAGAAAGAAATGGCGGTTCTTCATCTGAAGAATACATAGCTAAAACAAACAAGTAAACAAGAAACTAACCAAAGCAGTCAATTTTGGCGAAAATCTGTCACCACGTGTCTGACACGACCTCAAAATAACAGTAAGTACCAGCAGTATTACTACCAAGTAATTACACCAATAAGAAAAAAAAATTAATCGACGTAGTCCAGTCAATCCAAAAATCAAAACGAAGGTCCGATTAAAAGAAACGTAAGCAAAGTGCTAATCTACAGTCAAACTGCAGCACTAAAGAAAAAATAAAAGTAAAAGTTAATGAAGTAACTCAGACGTCCAGTCTAGTAGCAATAACTAAGTAAAGAAAGCAAAGTAAAATCGAACCCACGTAAGACTAAGAAAAGAATCAATAAAGCTAGAAGAATTTATGATCGCCCACACTAAATCGATAGCAAGTCAACAATATAAACCACCTATTCCTGCTAGTAATCCTATACTAATTAGAGAAAAAAAATCTAAACAGCAGAAAGAATTATAACGAATGAGAAATTCAAAAAAGAATCGAAAAGTCGGGTTGCCAATTTGTTACACACTAAGTCGAGGGAAATTCAACAGTATAAGTTAATCCTACGCTAATCACAATTAAAGAAAATAGCTAAAAGCAATGTAGTGAAATGAGAAATTCGAAATGAGATAATCAAGGCCCCAAACAGTTGGGCTCGCCAAATTTGTTACAAGTTTTTCGGTATTACGAACCTGCACGGCCAACTCGCAATAATCGGAGAGAGGGGAGGTCCACACTAAATATAGAAAAGATGTTGCAGGGCGCCAGAGCTTCCCAAAGTAATTCTCTGTCTTGCTCAGGACAGTACGGTATAAACCTTGTAACACTATGTTAAGTTCGTAATTCCTCTACTCAGCTGTTCGAGTATCCCTAACTGGTTCGTAGGAAAAAAAATAAGCATACAAAAAGAATTAACAACTTTAATCGCCCTCAGTCTATCAATAACAATTATCACAGTTGAATTTGTATTAAGTAACAGTCATTACACCCCCCAGTTGGAGTTATTAAAGACTAGAAAAAGTTACATTAAATAATTATAACGGTATTAACGTTTGCATTCAGAATATTCAATTTAGAGAATTTTAGCAACAAGAAAAAGTAAGATTTCGATGCCTACAACATCGGCAACCCACCACACATAATTATAAACAACCGAGGTATATATTTTTCTACTACATACAATATGCGAAACATTTATTTCATTGAAGTTAAATACCCTAATGGTAGCTACGCGTTATACTTAGTTATTAACGTTACATTGAAATCCCACAGTTCGTGAGTAATTGCACGTGACCACGATATGTAAAGTAAATTCAAAGCACTCACCGAACTCCAGTACCCACTTGCCGGAAGAAAAACGTTTTTCTTCTTCAGTGGCCTGCAATAAAAGGTTAATACGAATCGTGTCACAATCCCCAACTCACAAAGATCGTTTAGCTAAAAACAATTTTATATTAAATAATTCATGAAATATATCTCAAAAGTAAATAAAACGTGTATCGATTACTGTATGTAGTGAGAATCGAAAATAGGTGATTATTAATATGATTAACGTCGTGTCATCTACGTGTAGTATAAGTTGGCCCAGAACGCCTTCGAAGACCCCAAAATGCACGGCGTGAAACTGCCTTCTGCTAGCGCTCGAGTCCGGCAACGTGATGCCTTAGTTAATAATAGTTACGATATCCATTTATCGAGAATCTAACATTTAGAACAGGAAGGTACGCAAAATGGCTGTCAAAAGGAAAACGAGTTACAAACGAGTTTATATTAAAAGATGGCTTTAGCTTACCCCGTAACGTCGTAACGAAACTAGAAAATTAAATAATTATAAATGGTTTTCCATTATTTCCCCGATGGTAACGGATATATTAATCTTTTTACTAGTTACAGGCCATTTACATCTTTCACCTGTCACGACTTTATATCAAAAGACATCTAATGCGCAAAGCATAGTTAGCGCGTGTCAAAACTCGAATTTAGTTTCATGTCGAAAATCCATAGGCGTGCCTGATGAAGATTTCAACCGTAACAGCAAAGGCGTACTTAATGAAAATTACCGTAACAAGACACTTACGGGACTGAGTCGTTATGTTTAAAGCACACGTGGCGCGCCCTATAATCGGTGCAGATTTTTTAAACCACCACGGTCTCCTGGTGGATTTGCGAAACAATCGCCTAATTGATACGACCACTAAACTGTACGTGTCTACATTGTCTGCAACTAGCAGCGCGGTAACATCAGTCTCGACAATATGCGAAACCAGCAACTGTTACGCGCTATTAACGGAATTTGCAGACATCACCAGAGCATCCCAAGGACCAACGGGAAACAACCACGATCTTCAACATCACATAATAGTAAAAGGTCCCCCAGTCGCACAACGTCCTCGCCGGCTCACACCCGAAAAGCTTGCAGCAGCCAAGGCGGAATTTGAGTATATGCTGAAGCAAAGCATCTGTAGACCCTCCAGCAGCCCTTGGGCAAGCCCGTTACACCTGGTGCCAAAGAAGGAGGCTGGGACATGGCGTCCGTGTGGAGACTACCGGCGTTTAAATGCGGTTACCGTCCACGACAGCTACCCGATACCTCATATCAACGACTTTACGCATTTGCTGTATCAAAATAAGGTGTTCACGAAGCTAGACCTGGTGCGGGCATGTCACCAAATCCCTATCGCGGAGGACGATATTCCCAAAACGGCGGTAACGACTCCGTTCGGTTTATTTGAGTTTATGTATATGACGTTCGGATTGTGCAACGCGGCACAGACTTTTCAAAGATTTATGCACAAAGTGCTCCAAGGGTTAAATTTCTGTCACGTATACATCGACGATATTCTTATTTTTTCGCATAACCAAGAAGAACACAAGACGCATCTTCGCAAAGTATTTGAACGTTTACGCAAATATGGTGTCCGCATTAACCCCGCGAAGTGCGTGTTTAGTGTTGAAAAGGTAGAATACCTCGGTGTCTTAATTTCGCCTGAAGGAATCCAGCCGTTACGAGACCGCGTACGAGCTATACAGGAGTACAAAAGGCCAAAACTATCACCGAGTTACGTCGGTTTTTAGGTGCCGTGAATTTTTACCGAAGATTCGTCAGAAACGCGGCACACTTGCAAGCACCTCTTCAAGAGTACCTACGCGGTGCTACCAGAAGGGACAAACGTAGCATCGTATGGACCCCAAAAGCAATAACAGCATTTGAGCAGTGCAAAACGCAACTAGCAGAAGTAGCCCTCCTAGCACACCCAGAAGAATCTGTTCCTCTAGCGTTAACCGTAGACGCATCCGAGGTAGCTATAGGTGCTGTGCTACAGCAGAAACTCACCCCAGCGCAAAATAAATACAACGCATACGACCGAGAACTGTTGGCGATTTATGAGAGCATAAAATACTTCAGATTCATGGTCGAGGGCAGGCAACTGGTGGTCCAAACCGATCACAAACCATTAACGTTTGCATTCCAACAGCTACCCGAGAAAGCTTCGCCGAGGCAGTTACGTCACTTAGATTTTATTGGGCATTTTACAACTACAATCCTACATATTCCAGGACAAGAGAATGTAGTTGCCGACGCGCTGTCACGGTTAGACGCCATAACATTGCCATCGGTAGTGACGACAGGAGTTAGCTTCTGAACAAGAACGAGATGAAGAACTTCAGCGACTAGACGTCACATCATTAAAGATGCAGCAGTTTAGGCCCCCGGGAGAGTCAACATTAATATGGTGTGATGCCTCTACGCAAATACTTAGACCTTATGTACCCAGCGGTTTGAGAAAGCGAATTTTTAACATGTGTCATGGTGCAGCGCACAGTAGCGCACGATCAACAATGCGGATGGTTTCGCAGCGTTTCGTCTGGCCTGGCATGCGGAAAGACATCGCACAGTAGACACGAAGCTGTATTTCATGCCAGAAATCTAAAATCAAGAGGCACACAAAAAGTGAACTGCAAGAATTCCCAATGCCAGATAAACGTTTTGAACATGTACACTTGGATGTGGTAGGACCACTACCGCCATCTAAAGGATACAGATATTGCTTAACAATGTTAGATCGTTTCTCCAGGTGACCGGAAGCTGTTCCGTTGGCGGATATCACCGCAGAAACCGTCGCCGAAGCTTTCTACACAAATTGGGTTTCACGTTACGGCACACCACGCACGATTACTACCGATCAGGGCCGGCAATTTGAAGCAGCGCTAACAAGTTCGCTTACAAGGCTATTGGGTATTCAACGCGCACGCTGCACTGCATATAGGCCGCAAACTAACGGCATTTTAGAACGATGGCATCGAACCTTAAAGACAGCAGTTAGATGTCACGAAAGCGAAAAATGGTCCGAGATACTGCCAACTGTGTTACTGGGTCTATGCACAACCTGTTCACCGGCGGAGATGGTATACGGGACAACGCTAAGAATTTCAGGCGAAATGTTTGTAAACAACACAGGCCACCAGCTCGACCCAATTTCTTTCACAAGAATGCTACAGCAACAAATGCGAAATCTGCGATCGATCCCTACAGCCCGTCACGGCCAAACTGCTGTTTTCGTTCATCCCGAAATCAAAACGTGCACACACGTTTTCTTGCAAGATGACACAGTGAGAAAACTATTGCAGCAGCCCTATAGAGGCCCGTACGAAGTTCTCGCTAGAAACGGCAAAGTATTTACCGTTAGGATCAATGGCAGCTCCGTGAATGTCGCAATTGATCGGTTGAAACCATGCTTTATGCCATCTATGAGAGATCAGCCGCTGACGACGATCAGCGCCGCGCCAACCCCTTCAGGTTTAGAGTTAACGACACCACTACATCTAGAACTGGCCGTGTAATCAAGCCACCAGTCAGATTTGCCGAAGGTCGCGAGCGCGACTCCGTCGCGGGAAGGGGAGTACTGTAGCGGTTAGTATCGAGACCGCCAGCATTTCGAATTTAGCACGATCGAGAAAGAGCGAACCAGGAACGAGGTCAACGGCAGTGTCCGGCCGACGGGGAGCGGAGTACGATGCGCGCAACGCAATACCTCGTTCGGTTACATTGTTAGCAAGCCCTTTTGTAATAACGTTTAAGTTGTGTGTTTTATTATTTTTGTAGTGTAAATAATGTTACTTAGTTTGTATCTGTATTAAATAAAGTAGTGGTGGATTGTTAATTAACTAGAAACCCACAAACGTCTGTACCGGACTCAGATTTGTCACATTTGAGAATGAATCGTCTTTTGCGTTGGCATGGATAATATTGTTTACGTAACGACAGTTTGTACTGTTTAAGAATTGTTTAAAAATTGTTTAAATGTCTTTTAGTAAAGTTATGTCCGTTGCCTTTGCAGTAACATTGTATTATATTTAGTTTAGGTTTAAAATTTTGTTGAATATTGTTCAAGGACTGTTCAAGCACCCACTAGTATAGTTACGTCTGCTGCCTTTGCAGTAACAATGTATTATATATTTTTTTAATTCAAGAGGTGGTTCGTCTAGTACCCCTGCACTGCGGTCTCTTAAGTTCTTTTATGCACATCTGATTTATTACTCCCTCAGCAGTTATGTTAAAATTTGGAAGTTCACTTTTCGAGTATACAAATTTCTTTTCAAGTATAAAATTTATCCCTCGATATTTCTACCTTTTTCTTCGTACCCAGGTGTCAAAACGAATTCATTTTCCTGCTAACGTTTTGTAAAATACGAACCGTTCTTAACGGTCTCTCTGGCCCAACAAAGCTTTCATTATGAAATTGTTTTACGCCATTCCACGTGAATATGTGGACGACTTCTGCGTATTGTTTAGTAAAAACTTATTTTGGGCGGGTTCGAACCCTCCACCTGTAATCTTATAAGTGACGTTGGTAAAACACCTGTTTGTCGAAAAGTTTCCATGACGTCAGGTCGCTAAAGGTTAAAGGGTAGTACACCACTTTATGGGAAGAAATACTTATACAAGTGCGAAGTTAATTAGAGGGAAGCTTGGCGCATTCTTTTACGTCAAATATTGTATGCATTAAATCAAACTACTTGTGCTCACACAGTATGTGCACTTGTGTCAAATTGCATATTACGTTTTAGGTCAGACTGGTACGGAATTAGCTAATTCCCTACTGGATAATACACAACTGTATTTATTGCATTTTCTATTTTACTTTATTGGCCAAGTCGATTATTAGAATGGCTACATGTACGTACTAAGTTTTAATCACAATTAATATTAAACTCTTTTTTGTGTCACATACTTATTGGGAGCGCTTTGATTCTCGACACTTTGATTTTCGTATTCTTGAAATTTAAGTTAATAAATTAAAGTCATTCCTTCGTTAAATGTAAAAGTTAGATTGATTAGGGCACGTAGACGTATTGTCCCGACAAAGGGCGTTATTTATATTTGGTCTGTGATATCAATCAATGTAATATTGTTTGCATCGTTTATATAACTATACTTATATACTGTTTTTGTCTTCTTTAACTACTTCTGTTATACGATAAATATATATTCTGTGTTATTACTTCTGTCGTGTTATTTGTTTTTTTCCAGCTACGGTTAGAATTAGACGATATCTCCCTACTTTAATCCTTCATTGTCTTGGCGCCTTTTTTTAGCTTTAATCTATAATTTAGCATTACAAAGTTTGTGACTCCCTCTCCGGGGAATCTGTGTTAGCCGTTGCCTCTTTTTTTTGTTGTTACAAAAAACCAGAGTAACACAGCTTTGTTTTGTTAATGAATTCCCAAAGAGCCTTTTTCAACTTATTAACGATACTTAAAAAAATATCTTATTGAATTATACCCAAACATTGTTGCTAAACTCAGCTGAATGAGTGGAAACTTCTTAGACAAAAGCATAACTTAAAATGTTATGCATTAATCGAAATAAAATAAGTTTCTAACAATAAAAATAACAGGCAAAAACAGACTATCCCAGGTGAATCACAAGATGCAACTGCTTAAGTCAATGCCGGTAAAGCAAGCGCAGTTGCTTTATTTGCCGCTACATTTGCAACGGCCCGTTTCTCCTTCCGGTCCATCTCTTGTTTTTTACCTTAATCAGAGATTCCAAAGATACGGGAGATCTTTTATTATTTTGTTTAACTTCAAAGTAATTTAAAACGTTCACAACAAACTAAGCTTATAGTTTTAGTTATTTGTTTCGTAGTATTTTTGGTTATGAATAAAATTGTTTAATATATAGTCAACAGAAAAATTTTTTTTTCTTATCAAATGTGAAACAAATAAATTCATTTGTAATTTTAAATAAAACAACGCAATCTTATAATCATACCTAACTTTACAAGAACTCTAAATTTAACAGGTTTTATATTATTTTTTTTGTCATAATACGTTTATATCTATAATTGATTTTTAAAAATAATTATTAGGTTAGGTGTAACAATTACAACCAAATTAATTGCCTAAAGCTCAATGCAATGTAACATAGATTCGGTACCTTTGGTATTATAAGCTGCTTTAACTATTACTAAGAAATTATTACAAATATCTTTTGTTCTATTCTAAAATAATTTTATTTTTAATGATGAGTATTAACTATGTTTTAATTCAGTGTAGCGTGAATCTTAATGTCCCCCAGTTTCAATTAGTACAACTGATAGTAGAATAGAATCGCTTGTCGTATATGCTAGGTAAACACCAATTAATTATCAGTTACAACGCAGTATTAGTAAATTTCAAGAGCGTATGTAGCTTAATATTAATAGGCCACAGAGTTTTGTGGTCCTGCAGCGGAATTTGGGTTATCTTTGTGGTATACATTCAAATATTACAAGCATCACAAACGGTAATGGTAGCGAAAAGTCATACTCATTCTAGGTCAAACATATTTGTCATATTAATATAAAAAAAAATGTTTCATTTAGAAAAACTCTTCACATAAAATCTATCTTAATGAACTTAACTTATTAAAAAAAACTATTTCAGTTTTAAATCTAATTAAAAACTGAAAACTTATTTGCTTTTGTTAATAATTCGTCATAATTAACTTCGGAAACATATCAAAGCACGAGAAGTTCGTAAACGTCTAAAACACAAATAATTAAATTGGCAATTGAAGCATTTAAAGTCTTTTAATAATTCATGAACGATCAATTAAATATTTTCAAGTTAATAAGAAGGGTGACATTCAGATGCAAAGCATTCGAAAGGATGATTAATTAGATGTAGATAATGTTTCATCGTCATACATTTATCAAAGTCGTTGTAGTATCTTGGGGGTTTGTATTCATAAATCAATCCCAAAGGATAATTCCCTCTTGCACTAGAGCAACGACGTTTTGTTCTGAGATTGGCTTCTATTTTTCTTTCCCTCAAATGTTTTATAATAGATGAATTAAACAAAGCGTTATTGGAAGAATTTCTTTGTTTTCTTTTTGTTGCGTGCGCCCCTGCATCAAAGAAAATTTTTCATTTCCGTTAATATCAATACCGGTTCTTTTTGTTTACGAAGATTAAAAAAACATTTTTAATTTATCCGTTCAAACATCTAACAAAACATTTTTGCCACTTTATTGCAAGTCGACGTAATTCAATAACATTTTTTTTTATAGAAATAAGTCCGTGACAGCCTACATTGCAAGACAAGTTTAAACATAAATTGTGGAAATAGAATCATAAACAACAAAATGTCACTAGAGTCGTAAATCCTCATATAAGTACTCAGTAGATAACGTAACAACGTGATAATGCTTCGTAAAGTTTACAATTGAAGTGAGAATATTCACTTTATAACACTACATACTGAATAAATAAAACATTATTAAAACTCGTTCAAAATCAATACCTCGTCAAACTTATTTAGAATGCAAATTATTTGAAACTAAATAACTTTCAGAATAATGCAGAAACCAATTATTAAACCCGTCAAATTTATCAAGTTAATTACTGATAAACCCTTAAAAACAATTGTAACTTAATTTGAAACTATTTAATACTATTAGGCGGTTTCTCTTTCCTACCCTTGTTATTGTATAGAACGGTAATTGCCCACCAAATATTTTATTTCAGTAGAATTTAGCGAAAATCAATTGTTTTAGTGATACCTATATTTATTTTTTAAATCTAGAATAAAAGATTTTTGCTTTTTTTTGTTTCAACAAACTACAAACTTTTATCTGAAGTTTCTGAGTGAGTTATGTTTGTAAGCAAAAATTTTGCAACACACGCAGATATTACATTTTAGCTTTGATTAAATTTAATGTGTCACCTTGTAGTTTCAAATTAGTCTCGTTAAATCTGGCGAATAAATTAGTCTTATAAGCGATCTTATTTTTTGAGATAATTAAATTGTGCCGCAAATTATTGTCTTTACTCTCTAGGAATTCCAACACTGAATCAACGTGCAAATAGAAGCGATCGAAACATGCACTTTAAGATAATAAACGTTGGGTAACGGATACAGTTGTTGACCAGGCGACAGTTATTGCCAGTCAGTTATACTTTTCGGTTTATTAAGCATTGGAACTGTTAATATCATTAGTTGTATGTAAGTAAACTGTATGGAATAACTAATTAACTAATCTTAATTTAAAATGACAATAAAAATCAAGACAAAAAAATAGTGCTTACCTCGTCTAGTCGTCATTTCGGCGTGTGGCTATGAGTTAATGAGCAAGGGTACCAAGGATTATAACCTTTCACTAGAAACGACATTCACAGGCATAAAACTAATTTTGTACTATCTAGAAAAATGAAATTAACTATCCTCATCACATAAATTTCAAATAAATGCATAATGCGGCACCTATTGCACAAAAATATAATTTACATGTACAAAACGGTCCAAAGATACTTTCCCTGATAAAAAAATAATTTTCAGAACAAAAGCAAAACTAATAATAAAAGTTAAAAAAAAACCAGATGAGTTACCTATAATAGTACCATATAATACATTAAAGATAAAACATGAAAATAACTACCTACTAGAACAAACAAAAAAAAATGAAAATGAAGGTAAGAAGAGGACATACTTTAACTATTGGTCTTTTTTACAGTCCGTGACGACTTCGTTCTGAAACTACTGGAACTATGCCAACTGTAGCTGGATATACTGTTTCGATAACACCTAGAAGTCATTGAAGAGGTTAAACGTTCTCTTGTTTAACTACAACTACTGTTCCCGGAACTATATTATCAGGTGTTGTATTCCATTTTTCTCTGATTTGAAAAGAGGAAAGATATTCTATACGCCAACGACGCCAGAATGTTTGAATCATTTGATCAATTAACTGATATCTATCTAGTCGACCAATAGGAACGTCATATAATGTTTCAACCTGCATAAGCTTCAAAGAAATCAAATTGAGCAAATGAGAGGGCGTTAAAGCCTGAAGATTGTTTAGATCGTTGCGTAAGACATAAAGCGGCCGAGAATTTAAGTGCTTCGATAGCACAAAGAACAGTTTGCAATTCTTCAAGAGTAAGAAGTTGTGTACCGATCGACTTATATAAGTGTGTTTTAATAGCTTTTATATCAGCTTTCCATATACCACCAAAATGGGAACTAGAGGGCGGATTAGAACGACATTCAATTTTTCTTTCCGAAAGTCTACAATAAAAGGATTCAGATATTTGCTTAAATTTAGTAATTTGTACATATCGTCTAAACGGGATTTGGCTCCAATATAATTAGTACCACAATCAGAATAAAATATTGAACATGGCCCACGACGACTAAAAAATTGTTTGAGAACCAACAAAAAGGAATTTGTATTGAGAGTAGACACAACTTCTAGATGTAACGCTTTAGTAACCAAGCAAAGGAAAAAACATATGTAAGCCTTTTGAGTCTTCAAGCCTCTAAGTCGACTAATTAAAATATGCATGGGACTAGCATAATCGGTTCCCGTGTAAATAATTGGTTTTGTTTCTTTAACCAGAAAAACAGGAAAATCAACCGTAAGAGAAAATATAAGTTTTAAACAAAATATAAAGCTTATATTACAAGCTTGACGACAGTTTCTAATTAAACTTTTGGCTCCTTAAATCCAATAAAGTAACCTTTTTTGGAAGTAGTAAAGGATGTTGCTGGTTAAAATCTAAATTTGAGTTAGAGAATCTACCACCTACTCGTAGCAACTTGTAATGTAGAAGAAGTCTAAATTTACGAAGGTTCCGAAAACAATCTTTACCTTTAGCTAAGAAATTAAACACATCAGAAAAATGAAATTGTTGAATCAAAGATATTAAATATTCTTCCGTTTTTTTGTAAACCAGAAGAAGCTATAAAAGAATTACTTTCCAGAATTTTACATAAACCTTTCTTTCTATCAATACTTATAATACATTAGATTCTTTATCTCGAGTTGCTATAAGAGAAACAACTTTCTCATCAAGATAAGTAATGGTATTTAATTTAGAAAACGATTAAGCTGACCATGTCTCATCAACATCTAATTTGAACCAATTGAGACCTTGCAACCGCTAAAGGAGTTTGTTCTTTTGAAACAAAATCAGCTGGATTCATAGTGCTACTTACATGAAACCATTCAACGGATGGTAAAATTTCTTAGATTTTAATAACACGATTGGCCACAAAAGTTTTCCACTCGTAAGGAGAAGAATTTATCCATGACATTGCAACCGTGGAGTCTGACAAACAAATAATATTTGCAATATAGATGCTATGTTATGACACTCAGTATAAACTAAATTAACGAGCTGTGAAAGTTAATACTGTGCGCGCAATTCTAAACAAGGTATAGAAATTGTTTTTAATGGTGAAACTTTTGACTTAGAGCATAATAAACTAACTTTAATATTGTTGTCAATAGCCGTGCGGATATAAAATACAGCGCCGTACGCCTTCTCAGAAGCGTCTTAAAATCCAATTGAACTATTTGAACTACTTGATACAATACTTACATGACGTGGAATTTTCAAGTCAAATATGAGTGGCAGCTTGTATATAAATTTATTCTACGATTGGGTTATGTGAGATGGAGGAGTTTCGTTGCATGATATATTTAATATCCAAATTTTTTGAATAATAAATTTTGTTACAAGTATTATTAGAGCAACTATACCTAACAGACGTGCTATCGTAGAGAGAATTGTTCGTTTACTACAAATACCAGAATCAAAGAGATTGATTTTATAAAAAAATGTATCTGAAATTGAATTCCATTGCAGACTTAATACTTTTAAACCATTATTTGATAATAAATTGCGTTTAAAAGTTTGTTTTTTGAGTTATTGTGATTTAATTAAGGTTTTGAGTTACTAGACCATTTCACGAGTACAAAACCTCCTGCAAAGCGTAAGCTAATTATTTCAGAACGTAATACTTTAGCCTCTTCTAAACTGGGTGAAAAAATAGTCATCATTACATGTCCACAATTGACTTTGAGCAAGCAAAAACAATTTCGATTCATCTAAAGCTAATTGACGAATGGTTCGAAGCTCTAGATACGGAGAACTTAAAATTCCAAATGCGAGTGTATTTATTTTATACACAGAAAATGACTTCTTTAGAGAAAATCGCCATAAAAAACGTTGATATCGTTTGTGCCTATTGCAAATGTTAATTTGTCTATACATTTGACGTATATCAGCAGTAATAGCAACTAGAAAAAATATAAACCTGAAAAGCATTATAAAAATATCTTTTTGAAGTGTGGAACCTACAAATAAGATGTCATTTAACGAATAAGAAGAGTCTGTCTTCCAAATGGCATCAAATACTATTCGCAGTTGCGTAGAACTTGATTCTAATTTAGATACTCCATGGTGTGGAATATAATATCCAGGTTATAAAGGTTTATTTTTTTGTTGAGAATTGTGATTTTGCGAAATATAATCTAGCATAGCTGCGTTGTAATTCTTTCAAAGAATAAGGGAGGATTCTAATCGCTTTTCTAACATAAGAAACCGTTTATGAGTTGTACAATAAAAATCACCTAAACATTATGGATCTTTTTTAAACGGAAGCGTGACGATGTATCTACCATCAAAATCACGCGTGATGGTATTGTTAAAGATTTTCTCAAATTCTTCCTCATTTGGTTTCAGTCGTGAAGTCAAAAGTTCTTCTAATTCCCAAAAACTTTTTAGTAAACTTTCTATCGATGAGTCGATAAAAGTGCAAAATGGGTGTAAATTAATGATGGGGTTTTTCACAGTAACCCTACCCATGCCTATATATCCTAAGGAAGTTTCTAAAGCTGCCAGAAAACCTAATGGTCCAGTAATTTATCTAATTCCTGAAATGTTAGCAAATGCATCTGCTCCTAATATTCTATCCACTTTGCCGGGGTTGTGAAAAGTTTCGCCTGCTAAAGAAAGGTTTTGTAAAAATTCTAAAGGTTCTAGAGTTAATTTTTATGTTAGGCATCGGAGTGGAAATTTTATAGACAACAAATAAATCAACGTTGTAGTTTATGTCAGGATTAACTCTTGATTTTATAATTAAATGTGTTTTGCCATCAACGGAACTTGGAATGCCGCTTAAACCAGAAACAGCAAGGTAAAAAAGTTTTACCTGAAGTTTTAACTTCCTTCATTTACTAATAAAATTGCCCTGACTGGCAGTATCGATTAATAAACGCAATTGATTTACTTTTCCCGTATAATCTACTACATCGACAATTACCGTAGAAAGCAAGACTACTGTATGACGTGCAGCGGTGGTTGTACAAACACTAACGAGAGTATTTAACTGTTGAGTTTTCGCTATTTCTATAATTATTTTGTGGACAGATTTATGAAAATGCAATAAACTGTGATGTCTACTATGGCTTTTAGTACAATTAATTTTTGACTTGCAATTCGCTACTTTGTGAAACGACAAACAGTTTATTATTTAATGCTAAGAATTGAGAACATCTATAGAGGGCATGATTGAGTGAACCTGTACATGCTGGACATTTTTTAGGTTTATAAGTAGACGAATTACTAACTATAAAAGAATGAACGATTTTTGATTTCGCGTTATTACTTAGAAATTTGTTGGCGTGAACAATTTTGAGCTGTCAACTACTAAGGGCTTGAATTTGCATCTTGATAAACTTAATAACTTCCTCGTAGGTGGGAAGATTAGAATTTCTACGACTTATTTCAAAGTTACGACGAGTAGTTGAATTTAATTTAGATAAGATGTAATATGATAGATCCTCAATGTCTATCTTTTTAATTGCAGCAATATAAGAATCGAAATTATCAAGAAACGTATTTAAAGCAGTCGCTGATTCTGACTGCAACGTTCTAAAGTCCAATAATTTATCAAGATAAAAATTTGATAATTTTTGTTGATCTTAGTATCTTTCTATTAAGGAATTAAGGCATTCCAAATAATGAAGTAGTTACAACCTACTGGTAGAAGTCCCTGACAAATATTTTTTGCTGAACCCCACAAATTACTTATGAGAAAATTAATATTGTCTACTTCCGTGAAATCATCATTATTGTGAACTAAGCTTTCAAAACATTCATAAAATATCGGTCAATTTTTAAAATCTCCTGAAAATGTTGGCAAAATTAACTCCGGTAATCTAGAAGAACGTTTTGAAAATGAAAAATGAGAACCTTGGATTAGAAGTTTCTGTTCTAAACGATTGGGATATGACAATAAATTTCATCAAATGCTTTCAAAGCAGAATAATTTGGTACAATTGTCAATTGAAGATCTATAGACTCTAATATTTCGGCGAATTCATTTTTGTTTGTTATAGACTTTAAAAACGAATTTCAAAATTGTTTAGTATGTTTTCATTGCTAATATCTTTCCTCGCGTCATAAGTTAATTGTGAACGTGTAAATAACGTTTTCTGTTTAGCCATTCGAATATTTAATTAAATAATTAAAAGTAACACAACTTTAACGAAAATTCAAATTAGCAAGTATGCTAATTTTAGAAATAAAAAGTATGAACTTTATCACCTACAAACTACAGTATTCTAAATTTACCGATATGAAATATTATTAATTTCTTAATTAAATCAAGCTTGAATAAAAATGTATTTTTGTTTTTTGTATTAGTTTCAATTTATGTCAAAATCTGATAAAATTTGGCATTTTGTAGTGCCTTTCTGCTTTTTTGACTACAAACTTTGTTTTTCATTTGTTTTTTGATTCTTTTTGATGTGCGTAATCGATAATATTATTTAAGTTTTTAAAGCTTTTTAGATGTATTTGTTTGTAAAAATCATATTGTGTGCGTTTGCCTTTTGTATAAAAATAACCTTAATACGGTACAAAGTCAAGAAATTTAGATATTTTTTACTATTGACTAGCTTCTGTTTTTGTTGATCTAGATTTAATTTCCATTCTTTCAATTAATCATGTAGTGGTTAAAATTGCTTCTCAACGTTTTAGCAAACTGCTTATTCTGTGTGACAAAGTCTAGATTGTGGACATCAGCACACTTTTTTAGGCTTGTTTAGTCTTTTTTTTTGTTTGTTCAGTACACTGCTATACATAACTTAAATGCATTAATCTGAAGTCTCAATGTAGATTGAGGAGAAATTACTCTAGTCAGTTTGTACAAAAGTTTTTTATTTGACATCGAGTCCTACGCAGTAGTTAGGTCAACAAAAGTTATTTTTAGTTGCTTTTGAAAACCTAAACGTGTTGTTAAGTTTAAAACCCATTCTGTACCTTTCTTGTTAGGTATAAAATTTGTCTGTTTAATTGATATGATGACGATACTATCTGTAGGTTTATCTTATTTAAAACAACTAGTTTCTCTAGTAGTTTAAAGCATCTACTAAAAAATATTATCAATCAATAGATTTCTGTTTTATTGTGTGGTTTCAAAACTGTAAGTACTTTAGATTTTTTAAATTTTTTATTTCCGTTGTTAATAAGCAGAAGTAGAACTTTGTGACTAGCATTCTACAGTGGGTAACAAATGTTTAGTGTACCACATCAAAACCAGACGTTTTGATAGATTAAATCTTCTTCAAAGCGATTTTAGTTTGTCAGTGTTGTGGCATTTTTTAAAGGATTCAAATATAAATTTTAAAAGTTAACGATTTAAGTTATTACATATCACAATTTCTTTTAAGTTCTTCTATGAAGAGGAGCATCAATACACTTTATGTGTCTATATAAGGCGACGACGTTTCGCGCAGCTACGTGTGTACTTCTTCAAACCTCTATTTGTCAAAAATTGTAATTATTGCATAGCAAGTAAAATTAACAGTTATTATCAGTAATTAATACTACAATGAGTTACACTTACATTTATAGGTTAGAAAAGTGGTGTGTCTCAGAAGACAACCATACAAATAAGTTAACATTAAAAATAAATTAATTAAACACAAGAACAAATACAACACAACAGTAACAAACGTGGACTTGAAACATACTGTGAATTTTTCAAATTCAAGGTTCATTGATAAAGTACTGCGGACATACCTTACGTTACTTTATCTTGGTGATAAAATTCTTATAACTAGTACTTAAGTTTTGAGTAACATTGTTAAAATTCTCATTGTTACTATGTTTTGTTAAGAAAATCATTTCGGCTGTTAATATTTTTCTATGATTTGATTCTACATCTAAAATTGAACGGTTATTAAAATCAAAATTGTGTCTCGTTTCAATATGGTGTAGTGCTAACGCTTATTCAGTTTTTTTCTTTTCACAATCATATTTGTGATTTTAACTGGTTAATTGTTTTTTGTTTTGTTTGTCCTACATTACATTTACTGCAGTTCAAACAGTCGGTCTTATAGACAACACTATGTCGGTCAAGCATGTTAGTTTTATCCATGATTTTTGTGTACTGCATGTTGTAGATGTTATTTCTGTTATTAGTAGCTAATTGCATCTTGGTTGTTTTTAATATTGGAATGATTTTATTAGTTAGTCCTGCTACGTTGATGATAGAAGCGTAAGTTAAGTTTGAACTAGAGGCGTTTGGTGGTTGTGGAATAATGTTAATTACGTTATTGTTAAATAGTATTGGGTTAATTATGTTGTTAGGACAGTTGTTTTGCGGAATATCTTTTTTAGAATGTTAAGGTTTTTATTGTGGAATGGTGCACTATAAAGTTTAATTATTTTCTTGTTCATTGATTTAATAATATTAATCTTCTGATGGTAAGGATGTTTTGATAAGTAATTGATAGTTCTATTAGACACCATTGATTTGGTATATCATTCCGTGTTGGGATCTTTGATAAGTTTAACATCTAAAAAGGGTAAACAACCATCTTTTTCTAATTCAAACGTAACTTTGAGGTAGGCGTTATATTTATTAAAAATGTTTAAAGTATGGTCAATTTCACTATAAGGAATACATGTTATAATGTCATCAACATAACATAGTAAAAATGTTGGTTGGAAATTAAGGTTTTTTAAGACAAAATTAAGTAGATCGTTCATTACCAAGTTTGCTAAGATGGTTTATGCAGAATTGCTCATAGCTTTGCCGAATTTTTGATTATAGATCTTATTGTTATATGTAAAGTAGCTTGTATTGAATAAAAACTTAACTATATTGTTAAATGTTGTAAAATCTAGGGTGGTATAGCACTTTATATCATTTCAATATGAGTTTATTAGTTTGACAGTAAGATCTTTGGTAATATTTGTGAACAGAAACAAAACATCAAACGATATCATCTTGTATTATATTTTTAATATTATCGATTCGTTCATAAGAATTTTTTATATTGTGTTGAAATAAAAATGAAATGTTACTTAATATGTTAGATATGAACTTTGACAGTTTGCATGTAGGTGTTCCAATACAAAATACGATGGGTCTTAGTAAATGATTGTTTTTGTGAGTTTTGACTAACCCGTAGAATCTAAGTACCCAGTAAACACGAATTGAAACTGTTACAGTCACAAAATTAAAACAATTGTTTCAATACGTTGTTTCGTGTTAGTTCCATTTTTATATCATTTACATGTAACTGACAGTGAATAAATTGAAAGAGTTCCGATTTTTCACAATCAGTTTTGATCCGTTTCAGTACTTGCAATTTTTTCCCATAATCAGCAACCGGTTAAAAACTGATTTGTTAAATCCGAATATTTTTTGAATAACTAGAATTGCTTGAAGATCGATTAAATAAGATTGAATTATTTTCAAAACAGTAGAATCGTTCTAGGAAAAATGAATACTTTGTAATTAGTCAGCATTAGTCGTTGCTATACTTTTGATTACTGTCGTCAACGCTTGCGCTACAAATTGATATCTTTTCACTTGTTCGGTTGCAGTTTGATAAGTGATGCTGTGTGTACAATTACGAAATGGAACAATAAACGGTAAGTCGAAACATTTTATTATAATCCATAAATGTAATCACTATTATCATTTTTGTTCTTTATGTATCATGTTTTAATTTGTATTTAAAAAAATGTAAATTAACACACATGGTTGCGTTAAGGTAGATTATTGCGTAAATCTGATGATACTTTAAGATTTATAATTACAGTTCAATTCTTCAAGTTTTCTATACGATTATGTACAGCTAAAGGTATTCACAGTGTTTTTATAACTTTCTTATGATTGCTAAAGTGATATTTATATTAAGTTTGTGTTGTTTTTTATTTAAAAAATGTAATTAATTTTATGTAACTCTATGATTATGTATGTATATAAATGAAATATTTATTTCTATGTTACAGATGCGGTTAAAAGTTGCTACCCAACAGTAACTGATGCAGTTTTCGAGGCTTCCGTGAAAAGATCACATCAAAGAAATTTGCAATATGTAAAAAACTCAATGTGATAATGTATTTAAAAATATTTATTGTGCAATAAATTTTGAAACGTGCATTCGAAAATGTATTATTATATTATTGAAAGAATTGTTTTAGTTGATTATTGAAACAAAAAAATCATACATGTATCGATCATTTAGTATCAGTTCAAGAACGAAGCTTTTAAAACGTAAACCGAATGCAACATTTAGTTTGCAACAGATTTGAATTTAAAATACCGAAACTATACTGATTCAAATAAGTGAAACAGCGATGGACTTATAGCTATTTTATTGCAGTTAGGTTTCTTTTATGTTTAAAACAAGAGCGAATCATAATTTTTTTGTTTTGAAACTGTTACTAAACATTATCAATTTTGTGTTTACTGGGTAGTGTGCTAGTATATGTAACAACCTCTTTATATGTATTAGTATTGATATGTTCGTTGTTTAGTAAATTTTTTATGATTTTGTTGTTTTGGTATCGGTATTTATTAGTGGGGTCTACGTTGCTTTTGTTATATATTATATTGTCATTTAATAAATTGTTGATTTTTGTTTCGTATTTGTCTTTGTTTATAAATACGGTTGAGTTCTCTTTGTCTGAACGTAAAACAATTAAGTCGACATTATTTTTTAGAAAATGTTTGGTAGATGTCAGTAAAGACTTAACAAAAATATATTGAGGACTATAGTTGTGTTTGTTTTTTTTATTTGCAAAGTTGGTAATAATGTTAAACACCTTTCCTCTTAATCTTTCTTTGTCGTTGTCATGTTGTGTGAGGATGTTTTCAGTGTCCTTAATGAGGTTAGTTATAGGTACGTTCTAATAATTAAAAGTAAACTTAGGAGTTAACGCCAAGCACTGTGTCACTTTATCAGACAAATGGACATTAGTTAAATTATAAATACATGCCTCTTTATTGAGACTTAAATTATGATTTTGTTTCGCTTATAGATTTTGGAATTTCTTTTAAAGTTTAGTTTTGTTTTTGTGAAATATGTTGAGTAGGTTATGTAATCTGGTCTTTAGATCATTAATTGATTTAGTTAGGTTATCAATTTTTTAATAGCAAATGTCTATTTCTAAGTCTAATATCGATTTTTTGAAACTACCAATTAATCTATCTAATTTACTATTAAAAGGAGTATGCAAGAAATCGTGTTAAGTTCAATCAAAGAGGAAAATAATATAGAACTAACCGTAATCATCACTAATTACATATGTTTTTTAAATAGTTGTCGTTTTTCTTAAATTATATGTTGAGTTTGTAAACTGCTTTTCGGATGGTTTTTAGAGTTCTGCAAGTGATCCTTTGGGATTTCACACAGGTTGCTTTCCGTTCCTTATCATGCACACATATGATAACAAGTTCTAACGTAACATATTTAAATTATAATTTAAATGTTTTAAGTTGCAGAAGGCATGCTTTAAAATTCTTGTAGTAATAAAATAATTAGTAACTTACATGCAGGCTACAATATAAAACTTCAATTCAATACTTATGAAAATTAAATTTTTTCAATTAAATCTGTCAAAAAAATGTTTTAATTGTATTCTAATCGTTATTTATTTTTAATTATTGTACTATACTTGCACCACTACACTAAACTTAAATTAATAAGTTACAACGATACATATGTACATTTAAACGTACATATCCTACATTTGAAATTTAACTTCGATAAAATAATTTGCAACTTTAGTAAGAACGTAATTACAAGACCGTTATATAAAGTCGTGTAGTAACTCGAAGTAGTTTAGTATCTTAGTTACATACATGTGCAAAGTTAGATGTTACCCATTAATGGACATTTCAAATTTTCAACATTCTAAAAAATTTAAATTGTTTTAATTATTAATTATTTTGTATAACATAGGTTTTTTAAAATAAAATTGTTGCTACATGCTTAAGATTAAAACAGTGTAACAATATGTTTTTAAGTTGTGCTTACGTAACTTGCATCAAAACGCTCTTTAAAAGGTAGTTGTGGTATATCTTTATGGTGCACAAACACGATCATTCAGTCACGACATAAAACACATTGCAAAAGCAATCATGTTATATAATTTAAATTGTATTTCAAAAATAATAAGTTTACATCTCAATAAAATTGTTATATGTATAAACTGAAATAAACTATACAAGATTTTTTTATCGTAAAATACAAATTGTGTATTTAAAACGACTAATGTAAACGTAACAAACTTTGTATAATTTTTGAAACTGCTAGTTTTTATTCTAAAGTGGAAAGAATAGGGTTTTATAAGTCTAAAATAATTATTAAATTTAATTGCAAAATTAATTATAAAACTGAAAATAACTGTAAAGACATAAATTATGAAATTGTATTGTTACATCATCACTTTCAGTAAACCAAAAGTAGTAAAAAAATTTTGTATATTATACAAGATGACTATTTTCAGAGACTTACTATTGGTATATCGAAAATGGTAAGAGATAGATAATCAGTTAAATAGACAAAATAGTAAAATTTCATACCTTCCGTAGTATCCTATTGGCAAAACAAACAAATTTTTGTTAATTCATTTTTTATTAAAAAAAAAACTGAAAACTAATAGTTTGGAAAATTTGCTGTAACTTCTTTATTTTTGAATTTTTGAATTTATCACAACATAGTAGTAGTAATAGCTTTGCAGTATGTTAGAAACTTCAAAATAATGTACATATATGCTTAAAATTATTTTTTTCTTGGTTTTTGAGATAGTAGCATAAACTTCATTTTTTAAATTTCAACATTTGAAATTGTTGATTTTACTATGATATGCCACATGCTCTACTTTGTCCATAAAAAAAGAAGCAGATTTCTTTTGAATAAATTGTTATGCTTATCACTAAAAAATAAATACGTCTCAAATCAAGTTGCTTTAGAAATTAAATAAATAAACGTAGTTGCTTGAAAATAAGTTTCTCGTGTGTTAGTCGTAGTTCTCGTAGTTTTTAGCCGTAAGACGGCGCAGCCTTGATTCGATTTTTGGGAAAATGCGATCTATTCATTTGCTGTTAAAGTACGTTGCGTGTAACTAGCGTTAGGACGCAAAATATTGGTAAGGAATACAATTTTTGTCATCCTTCAACCACTACCTTATGGATACGTTTTCTTTAGAGAATCATTTTTTGTGCATTGCATTTAGGCAATTAAAGGGGCGACGAAAATATATTTTTCAAGCCACCTGGTCGAAGATCACATTGCTCGTCGTCGTAGCAGGAGTTTGATAAAACGTGCGGAACTATGTATTTAAAACAATAATAATAATAATAAATTTATTTTCTAATATAATGAAATGCATTTCAAAGATTTACTTTAAGCTTTATTTTAATAATTTAAACGCCTTTTAGTTTTCTGTAAAGCTCTATAAAGAACCCATTATCTTTACAAAATATATGAAATGTGGCAATCGACATCTATACTAAGATTATAAAAGTATAAATATAGTTTTCAATGGCATCAGCACATGCAACTACGGTGAAAATACCATCAACAGTTTCGTGAACGAACTGGAACTTGATTGGACGGCAAAATCTCGTCGAGTTTTTCATGACCAGATTTGAGCATTTTGTTATATAAATACATCCGTGATATAAAAATATCAAAACATCCAGATCTTAAAAGAAAACAAAAAAAAATACAAAATCAACTATTTAAAAATATTACTTAAATTTACTATGTTTTAGTATTAGTAAATCTGCGATTTAAATAAATTGGGGCAAATAGGGGCAAACATTTTTGTTATCAGTTAAAACAGTATGGTATCAGGTAAAATAATAAACCAAAATCATTACAACTAGTGACAATTAGTGGAACTAAACACCTATGTTTACTCAAAAACAACTTAATACTTAATCATTTTAATAATCCAAAAATAAAACTAATAGCCAACTAATAAATATGTCTTAAATACATAACTCACCCATTGCTGAAAGTTTTATGGTAAATTTTTTAAAAATAATTACTCAAACTTGACTTTTAAATACCTAAAAATTTTCCATACTCGTACGGACTGCGAAAAGCGTAAGTTTTGACTGAGGTGTCCCGATTGTTTTAGTGTTGAATTATGAAAAGATAACCAGTTATCGAGCAGCTGAGTCTACCTGCTCTTTATAAGTTATAAGTCAGAACAATAGATAATACTTTGCGCGTGGGACTTTTTGCCAACGATTCATGGGTTCTGTTCCTTTGTGCGTCGGGCAAAACGGTGCAGGAAAAACTGTACGGGTAAAATTGTGTAAAATGACTAATGTATGTAGGTTATCGGTTTGTGTCATCATAATTTATGTGTTTCAAATCCTGTAAAAAACTGTACATTAAAACAAAATTGTACGGGTTAAATTGCAAACGTCTGTGATTTTTTTTATGAATGATGTACTGTTACCAGCTTTAAATCTTAATGGGTTCTGTTGGTAACAACCAAGTCACCACGGCTATCAGATATGTTGGTAAGTGGGCGTGGTTCAGAATTTATGAATTGTTTCATCATATAAGTCTCTTGACTCATCGTCAGCAATATTGGGGTAATGGATTTCTAAACAAGATATCGGCAACAACAAGATTTTTTCCAAGACAAAATATTATGTGATACGTATAACGCATTATTTTAATTCTAAATCTCATGAGACGAGGTGATAATTCGTCAAGTGGTTAAAGCTAAAGAAAGCTAACGTAAGGGTTAATAATCAGTTTCTACATAGAACTCAAAGCCAGTTGTATTATCTTTGAATTGTTCGCCTGCCCAAATAAGTGCTAACGCTTCCTTTTCATTTTGAGAAAAACGTCCGTCTGATTCTTGTAAAGATCTTGACGCATATGCACATATTTCTCGTTCGCCTAAATGATTTACCATTTAAAGACATGCGTCTAACTCATAAGAAGAAGAATCTGCACTGATAATAATTTGTTTATTAGGATTATAATATGCTAAGATAGGAGATTGGGCTAAAAATGACTTTATTTCCTCAAAAGCTTTAGATTGTAGACAATCCCACATGAAAAAAACATTCTTTTTTAATGGTAAAGATTCTAAAACAGTAGATCTATTTTTTATAAATCGACCAACAAAATTTACCATTTCTAGGAATTGAAGTAATTCGGTCCTGAAGGTTCTGAAAGTTTGAGAACTGCCTCAATTCTTTTAGAATCGACCGATATACCACAAAGCATGGCCCAGAAACGTATTTGTTTGTACACCAAATTTACCTTTATTTTTGTTTATAGTGATACCTGTTCGGGAATTTTTAGAACTTGAGTTAAAACTTGGTTGTGACTTTTCACATTAGGAGCATGAATTAAAATATTATCGACATTGAATATAATATTCTCTACTCCGGATAAAAGTTGTGAAATTTGGCTAGCAAAATATTGTGGGGCACATGTAATTCCAAATGGTAATCGCTTAAAGAAAAACTTACCAAATGGTGTTATGAAGGTGGTTATTAGTTGACAGTCTGGATGTAATTTTATTTGGTAAAATCGTAATGCAAGATCCATTTTTCTGTAATATCTTGATAGTGGTATCTCAGCCAATGTTATTTCATCACTATTTATAGGAAAATTTGGAACATACTTATTTAATTCTGTAAATTCACAATCAATTCTTACAGTCTCCCCTTTTGAAATAACTATAGGACTACAAAATTTCGTGTAATCTTTAATAGGACATATAATATCGAGTTCTTGAAGTTTTTGAAGTTCAATTTTTAGTTTTGATAAAAGGCGTATTGCTACAACTCTTGGTGCTGACTGTACAAATGGTTTATAATCATCTATTTAAATGAACCCTTAAACTCACCAGTATTTTTAAATAGTTTTGGAAATTGTTGTTTAACTTGTTTTCTAGTAATAAGCGAGTTTTTATTGATTACATTCAAAGACACACTTTGCAACGTTTTGATTTCATTTCTACCTAGTAACTCTTGTAAAACATAAAACATAATTTTATAATTGTTACTATTTTGCAAGACATAAATTTGAACAGTACCAACAGTATCTAATGGTTTACCGTCTGGTCCCCTAACAATAGCACTTGAATTTATAAGAAAGGTAATTGGATTAGGAAAATATTTTAGATTAATATGAATTTTGTAACCCTCAGAACTGTTATTGCTTAAAGTATTTAAATATAATTTCAAATTTCTCAAAAATGAATCATTTGCCCCTCACTTAATGAAACATCGTTTATATTGAAACGTCCGAGAAGTTATTTGCAAACGCAAAAGCCTTCTAGAAACTGTTATCCATCTTCTAAAAGATATACGGAAAAATAGGGAACACTCGAGAAGGATTTCCTTATGTGTATATATACCGATGAAACAAATCGTAGGTCAGTTATTGCAGTAATGCAAATACAGCAGTGTTAAGAAGATTATGCAAGTTGAAATAAATAAGTCGTTAGCACGCGTGTAAGATAAACCTACAGTGAATAATCGCGTACGTGATTTTAGTGTAAACAATTGTGTGAAGCTATCCGCGGACCTTATCTTATCTTCTTGTAAGTGATATAAATTATAGTGTAAGTGTTTTTTTTTAATTAAATATTAATAGATATAATTAGTTCCGTTAATTAAGAAGTGTTCATATTTCTAGTATAAGTAAAACATCGTTTTAGCCGTTAAATAAATTAGTTTTAATAATAAAATTCGCAACAATATTCTCAGATACAAAATTAGTATTTTCTTCTAAATTATTTGTTTTATGTGACTTACATGCCTTTGACCAATGACCTTGTTTACTGCATTTGTTGCATGTAGCATTTCTTGCAGGACAATTTTTTTTTAACCCAATCAACAAAGAAACATTTTTGAAATGTTTTTTTCAACGTTGTAAAAAAGATATATTTACATTTTTAAAAACATTGCAAAAACGTCTTAATGGGCAGAATTGCGTTGCAAAAGCAATATTAGAAAAACATTCTAAAAAGGTTTAAAAAATATTATTTATAATATTATTTATAAATATTTATAATATTTTACAAATTTTACATTAATGTAAAAAAATTTATAATTAACGCTATTTTTTAATATTTCAATATGCTTAAGGGCAGTTCTATCATGGTATAAATATAACTTTAGTTATACTTGGTTTAATTTTAAAATACCGACATATTTGGCTGTTAGTTTTATTTATACTAACCAATAACACAACCAATAATGACAGCATTTTACAATCAAACTAAGTATAACTTAACTGACATTTATACCATTATTATGGAACCAGTCTTAAAATGATTAGAAAAGATAGGTAATACAATCTTGGTGTACTCAAAATACTTCAATTTCAAATTTCATGTGACTGCAAACGCATTTGGTGCCTCTAACAAAAATTAACACATTAACATAAAAGTAAAACAAACATTATTCATGTAATTTCTTTATATTAATTGAAATAATTATAATAATTCTCACAAAAGTTTCCAATTAATCAAAAGTATTTCTATTCTATGGATAGGATCTTTCGGAGTGGAGAAACGGCAACAATGAAAACAACCTTTATCTGTTGTTAAGGCCTGAACAATAAAGGTTGTTTTTATTGTTGCCGTTCCTCCACACCGAAGGATACTATCCATAAAATAACAAAACTTTTGACTAATTATGCATGTACCTCTTTGTATAAAAACGAGAACCAGAACAACTAAAAATCCAAGATTTGAAACTTTCTACACACAAAATAATGCTGCATCAATTCAGAAAAAATTACATACCAAAATAAATTGGTTATTGTGCATGTTCAAATATCCCATTTGGCCAACATCATATCTATTTGAGTTTCACTAGAACGCAAATTAGAAAACGAATAAACTGATAAACTAAAAATACATTACACAGCATAGCGAGTAATACCATGGAAATTGTTGATTCGTTGAAGTTTAAAATATAATGCAATTATAATATACAAAATCGCCATTTTTTACGCAAATTCCAGTATTTAGCGCAAACGCGGTTATTAAGTACTTAATTCAAATTTGCAAGAAAGTTTAAAAAAAAACGAAAAGGTTTAATATATATTTATTAAAAATATGTAACAAAATTTTATATAGTTGTGTTGTTGTTACAATATATAAAAGAAAAATTGTGTAAAAGTGAAAGCAAGCAAAAGTATAATTTCTAATAAAGTAAAAACGTTTTTTATGTTACTAAAAATGTTTTTGAAAGCATTTTTCAAATGTTTTAATATCAATGTTCAAATGAAATATTTTTAAAACGCAACAAAAATATTTTTTTGAAAAACATTTTTTATTTCGACTATTTTAAAACGTTGTAACGTTTTTAAAACATAAAAAAAACGTTTCCTTGCTGATTGGGGATGTAGATTTGACGAATCGCAAAAGTAACATTTTAATGTTTGTCTATAACCTGTGCTTGATGATTCTCTAGTTCTGAATGTGGAAGTGGTCTGTTTCTTATTTCTTGTAGGTGGGTTAACTTGCTTCTCACGCTATAATAATTAACTGTGCTCTCTTTGTATTTCCGCCTAACGAGCTATTGTGATTGCATTTGTTAACTTGCTTTGTAGTTGTTAATTGGCCATACTCACATTGATTTGCTAATTTATGTAATGCCCTTATAAAGGAGTTGACGTTTTTACCTGGTTTTTGTTGATGTGAATTAAATTCGTAGCGATTGAAAGTAACATTTTTTTGTGGAATAAAATATTGATTGAATCTATCTACGTTTCTTCGTATGTTGAAGAAGCTGGTACAAATTGAAGTAGTATTTTTTCTGCTTTGACTTGCATTCTATCTTTTTTTTCGTCTGCTGACGTCATTGTATATCCGGACATTACCGTGAATCTTAAAAATCGTTTTTTCCATAATAGCCACAAATTTGGGTTATCAAGGTCGAATGAATCGGGAGGTGCTACATTGGATAGAACGCAGTTTAAACTTATAGGTGTTTGCTCTGTAATAGCATCTTCAAGTTCCATTTTATATTTTTTCTTTTTTCGATTTTGCGTAAATAACTACCGATAACTTTTGTAACTTAATACTTTCTCTTTTTACCAATTTACCGCTGCTACTATGTTTTAGTATGTAACTCGACCGTTAATTTAAACATACTTACTATATTTTATAAGCATGAATAATGCGACTTTGTGTTAACCTTATGGCAACGTTCTGTGTAGTACGCAAGTCTTATTTTACCGCATTTTCTTCCAGTGTTACCACAACAAAAATACAAATTAAAACGAATATGACTATACTATATATTTTACACGGTTTATACTGTTATAACTATTGGTTTTAGCTTTGGAAAATACTTATAGATTCTGCCATCTCTTGTTCAAGTGCTGAACTTTTACAGAGTCCATTTTTATAACAATTGTAAAAATAAATTTGCGGATAGTAATAAAACGTCCGGTAATCATTTAACATCTTATACTTTCATATAATGCTTGTTATTGTCCAACTTAGGTATTAAAGTAATATAATTGTAATTGGTTGCAATTAAAATTCAATTTACACTGATTTCAGTTGTAAAATACTCGTTAAGTAAAGCTAGCTTTGATGTAGATTTTTGTCATTACTTAAACTAACATTTCCTCTTTAAAACAACATAATTTTTTTGTTTTTAGCAGGTTTTGTAGTTGCAAAGTTAATTTTACATGTGATGTTATCTATCGGGATAAACTGCAGCGATCGCCCTCTTCGTATTCGTCGGGATGCTCTTAATTGACCAATAATATTAGTTTCGATTTCCAAATATAGACGGATAACCAATTAGATAATTTAGAAATAAAAAGTTTTTTTAAAAAAACGTTAAACAAAAAGAAAAAGTTCAAAGTGTATTCCCAGTAATTCAAAAATTTCAGGAAATTCAATTAATAACAATTTTTTGATTGATACTGATTATTCGATTAATTCTACATTGAACTTTAACAAAAACATTGATTTATACAACGTTACATTTAAAATGATTAGAATTAAATAGATTCTTACAATTAGAAACATAAATCACTTTAACAGAAGCCGATAAAAAAGTGAAAGGTCAATATTGAAATAAAACTTTGCAGGCAAAATTTTAATTAATGTAATAATTTGCAGCATAAGTCATTGTTATTAAATCAAATGTAAAAGTTCATTTTCTAGATTTAAGCTCATGTAAAAGATATCTTTCACTTTCTCTAATTTTATGTCATACAAATACTGTATTTTGTCATTTTGTTGAAATATTTGTTAAAGATGAATATTTAAATCAGTAACCCTTTGCATAGTAAATGACGTGTTTCACTTTCGTTTTAATTAATTTATCTTGCTTAAATTATCAAAAGGTTTCAGTTATCATAAATAATCACTGTGATATAAGAAGACGCATATTAGATGTAGTTTAAACTTCTCTTTATACACGTTTGTTCTATAAACTTTCATATTTGTAACTAATGTAATATTTAGGCTTGAAAAGTATATTTACACAAATAGAACTATTTCGTTTAAAATCACATTTACTTTAGAAACGTATATCTTATTTATTGCTTACTTAATAATTTTCTTTATAACTTGTTTAGTTAATTAGTCTGCATACTTAAATGTTACTGAATTATATACCCCCAAATATAGAATAATTCTTGGACATGTATTTTGACAGTGCAATATTATGTATCGATAACACGATTACTTTAGGAAATCTCATAACATCATGATAAATTATATAATAATGTCTTACTTTGTAGATTACAAGTGTCACGAACTTATCGTGGGAATTGTCTATAATATGTTGTGACACCAAAGCAGTTTCTTTACGATATTTATCATTTAGTTTACCACAGATGTATCGTATTACATAAAAAAGTTGCAGCAAAATTATTTTGACATATTTGTAGTTGGAAATATTCTTATAATAGTGAATAAGCATTTACTGGGTACCTATGTCAGTTGTAATTGCTAACATTTGTATGGATTTTAATTACACTAATCGATAAAGTTTTAAGTTTTGTCTGTAAAATTAATTATAATGGCAATTTGTTATGGAATATTTTACTCTGACTTCAAATTTCTTGTAACGAGTTTTAAAACAAAATAAAAAGCTCAAAAGCTTCGAGATCATTCAGAATGATTTGAGTAGATTACTAAAAGGGACAGAATGTTCTCGAAGCTGATAACTTAAGAATATAAAAAGTATCTAAAGGACGTTGAAGTTAATCAAGTCAGAAAATCGGAAATGTGAAGAATCGGCCTATATAAGTAGTAAATAAGCACGTGCGCGTTTAAATAAATACAAGTGCATTAAGTGTAGATAATAGAATCAGATATAAATGCCCAAGCAACATTTTGTAACCGTGGTTACATTGTAACCAGTTGCAAATTAGTAACATTAGCACCATGGTAAATAAACCGTTGCAGCAACGTAGCCGCAACTTTCGTAATTTACTGAGGTTTCAAATCTATTACAGAAATAACCATTTTACAACTATGGTTATAAGTAAGCTTTTCTTAAACCCTTATGTAACTACAGTGTCAATTTAGTGACATTAAAACTTTCATTTCGGTTTCGAGTGTAACAGTCTTGAAACTATGGTTACAAGTGTGAATTTCTAAAACTACACTGCAGTGTTAATCTATACGTTCAAACAGTAACAGAAGAAGTGCATTTTACAAGATTTTTATAAGACACATAGTCCATTATCATTATCCAATAAACAGTACCGAAAGTGTTTCTAATTCAAAACTACGTAAGTACAATTATTGGTATATTATATTACTATAATTTTAATCGTGCATTTAAACTACTGTTTCTAATTTAATCAACGTTGAAGAATTAGTTGCCAATTATGAGTAAGCAAATTTTAAATTGGTTTTATTTTCTTCTAGGATAAAATAGAATTTGATTGCAAGGACATTACAATATTACACACAGTGATCAGAACGTGTAAATTAGATCGCCATTGCGAACACCTATAATCTTTAAAAAACGAGTCGAGATTATGATCATTGAACCGATTATAATTGCACATGTGCATTTGTAGTAACACAAATATTTAACTAAGAATTACGTAGACGCATTAACATATAACATGTGAGGAATATCTTAATCCGCCATGGTCTTTTAACACAAAGACATTTTTCTCTTAACAAAATTTATGCATTTACTATTTACAAAATTTATAAATAATAGACATAATCCGCTTTTCTTGAAAATTTGCCGTAAAAACCTGTTTACTGGTACCTACTTGCAACAGATGTAAAAATTCTTTTATTATATCTTTTTTGTTTGAATTTAGTTCTATAAGAAACTATAAAAATTTAAATAATGTACATTTATTATAACTTTTTATATATCTGTATCTTTTTATTAATATATTTTTATCTCTACTTTTGTTTTAATCTTTATAATGCAGTTAGTAACTAAAATCTTGGATAAGTTGCTTAACAAAACGGTAGTAGTTTCAAATAATGGTAATAAGCATGTTTTCAAAACAGTTACATAGCAGTTGCTGTAAACGGTAACTACAATGTTACAAATTAATTACAAAACCGTGATGATAAACCGTTGCAGAAACGATTTAGAATAGGTAAACATGATTTGTAAAAAACCGTTATAGCAACGCTGCAAAATAGTTACAAAGTAGTAATTGCAACGGTTTCAGACACGTTGTAAAACGGTTATAATATTACTGCAGTTGCCTTGCAACTGACCAAATCCGGTATTGACAACGTATCAGGAAAGACTCAGCAACTATTCTGTAACTAAATACCTTACTGAAACCATAGTTACAAAAGAGTTTTACAACCGTTTTGTAACTGATTTTTGTTACTTGGGTGACTTCTAAGATGTTTTTCTTAAATATCGTTACACTTTATTAGTGTTAATTGAATTAAAAATTAACTATAGTAAAAAATAGTTCTTAATTACATGTAAATAGTTAGTTTTCTATAAAATTTGTTTTAGGGTTTCTGTTTAGTATCTACCAATAGTCTGTAAATATATTTTTATTTCATTTTCTTTTTTGTTACTTTATTTTTATTGTTAAAATATTTTGGTGGAATCGTTGACAGTGTTTGTCGCTTACAACGCCGAGATTTTTAGAAAAGAAGTCTATGTCTGAATCCAGAAAATGTATAAAATCTTAAGCCTTCGCGGTTATTATGTTTATGATTATAAGCGACTTTCGGCTTAGACTGTAGTAAAACACCTGGACTTAGGCTTGGTCCTAGTTTCTTCTTGAGAGCCAAAACAAGAAGTAGAACTTGGCCTTTGCCGTATTGTCGTTCGTAAACCCAAACAACAACAAACAAATCTTTAGAGCTTTATAGTTTTGAAACCCGTTCCCCATAATTCTCATTCTTTTTATTGCCAAGAAATTAAACTTCTTCAACTTCATTCAAACTTTCCTCGAAGTAACGGTTCTTTTATTTGCAAAGCTTCAAATATACCTCCTTTTATTTCAGCTTCAATGATCTTAAAAAAACTTGTTTTTTAAGTACAGCAAAACCTGGACAATTTTTATCTATCGCTTTAACAAAAATTTTCAGTACTTTTTAGTTTAATATGCAAAAGAAGAAAATATGCGTGTTCGAAATTTACAAGTGATTGAAAAATTACGCTTTTTGTTCAAATATCAGATTCCTTTAACGACACTGCTTCTTGAACAAAATTATTTTTGCAAACTCTGCTGTCTCACTCACATAGAAAATAACAGAATTTAGTGTATCCTAGTTGGAAATTCTACAACTATAACATTCAAATTGCCGCATGTATTTTAAGAATGGAATTGGTGTTTGCGTTTTCAATAGCGTACGTCTCTGACATATGGATTACATAAGCAACAGATATCAAAGGTTTATTTTCAATATAAAAAAAACTTAGTTAAGAAGAATCTATAAACTTCCATTCCTACAAACAAAAGTCTCTTAACTTACTTAATAATTAATCAACATAAGTACCGTACACTTAATTGCCTTCTGCAAAGAACAAACGTTGAAAGTTTCGTACCCGTCGATGATTGAGTCTACAAGATTTTGTAGACATTTCATTAAAATTTAGGTCCCTATTATCATCTTTTGTTTAACTTTTTTTAAAATTTTTATCGCTAAAGTATTGTGAATGTAAACTTGAACTTTTGAGAAGTGCTGGAATTTAAACCTTGTTGCTGTGAGGAAGAGGCGTGATGCCTTTTGTTTGCAGAATTAACTTTTTTTTTCTTAAAATACCTTATTTATTATTGAATTTTTGTCAACAATCGTAGCAATTTTTCCTTTCATGCAATATACTGTATTTGTCTTTCCGATATAAATGTCCAAGATTTTCTTTTTTGTATTGGACTTAAGGGTACACGTTTTAGGATCATACAACAATACTGAATATATGTAGCACTGCACAAATCTATATCTGATAGTATGGTGAAGATTGCGGTTAGTAAGTATTTTCTTTACTTTCTGAAATGCAGATCTTGCTATTTCTATACTTATTTTTATTTCTTTCTAAGTCTCCATTTTCTATCAGTACTTTTTTTATTTGTCGGTTATATATTGTTAGTTGTGTTTGTGGTATCGGAGCTGAATTTAATGTATTTTGTCTTTTTTGTATTTATTGTTAACCTTATTGTATCTCCTTTTGGCTTACAGCATCCATCAGTCGTTGCAGTCTTTCTATTCTATCTGAAATTATAGCGGTGTCGTCAGCATATCTTATATTATTATTAAGTTTGTCATTCATTTTTATTCTGTCTTTGCAGTTTTCTAGTAATTTGGTGAATCTTGTCTCTGAGTAGATATTAAATAATAATGGTAAAAGGACGCGTTATGATTCCAGTAAAACTTTCTAATAGCTGTTCTGTTCTCTTGATCACGCCCTTTTGCATTGACAAAATTGAAAACACGTATTTGGGTAGACAAAAATATCATTTGGTATTTTAATAATATTTATAAGGTAACAGTTTATACGTAAGTAAAGTAATTAAATGTGTGTTATAACTAAATAGCAAAATCGAGTCGCTTTGGCAGTTTGGCCGACTCTTCAAAAACTTCATCAGTCGACAGTGTTAGTTCTTTATGCGAAGTCATTTAACTTTGTCTAAAATAAAATTTTTCGTTAACAAGTGTTGTCAAGTTTGAATAAGAAATTAATGAATGTTTTACTAACCTGTAATGTTGAGTTTTGGAAATAGGTTTTAACTCTTTAAAGCGTCAAAACAGTACGCTCTAGTGTAGCAGTCTATACGGGAAGCGTACATAATATTTTAATTAAATTGTAAATGTTGGGAAATGTTATCTCATCGCTACATCCTAAAGCTTCTAAAGCTTGATTTTTAATGTTTTTATGTAATGCAGACAAATAATTTGTTTGCCAAAGTTTTATTTCTGTAATTACAGCCTGTTTTGGCACTTCAGGCAAGGAAAGATTTAATAATGTATTTAACGATTTAACGAAAAAAGGCACAGGAATGCTTCAAAAATATCTTTGTGGCCGGTAAACCTTTTTTTTAACTGACAAAGAAAGAAGTTAATATATGGAATATAAACCGTTGTTCGAAAATATTCCATAACGGATGTTTCTAATGTGCACATTAGATTAGCGCGATTCATTTGGCGTTTAACTGTTCTTTTCTTTTTATTTTCTGTGCCCACATCATCGGCCATTTTCTAAAAACACAAAAAACACTTTTGTGACCAATACATATTTAAAAAACTATTTAGTTATGATCGGTACAATATTTTATTAAATTCTTCATCAACATTATTGCGAAAGCTAGTCAAAGCAGAAATAATATTTTTTACTATAGCAACAGCTCCTTTTAAATCGAGATTTACTGTTTGTAATATTCGACTTAATGGCAACCCATATCCAAAAATTTGTTCAGTAACATTTAAAGCGATTATAAATTCACTATCCAAAAAACTATTATACAGTATTATTGCATCACCGGAATCTCGCCATTTAGATATTTCTTCTAGAGCTTCGACAACAAAGCTATACAGCTCTGCAAAATCATTTAAAGCTTCACATCTTGTTACCCATCTTGTAGCACATAATCGTTTTAATGTATTCACTGAATTCATTTGAATCTTCAATTTTTTTACACAGCACGTTTCTACGTTTTGGTGTATTCATAAAGTCATAAACGCATTCAATAACACCTAAACAGTTTCTAATTGGCTGAATACTGCTTGATTTACTACCGGCCAGATTAAGACAATGACCTGCACAATGCACGTAAATGGCTTTTGGGTATTTTTTCCAAATTTGAGCTTAAGTACCAATAAATTTTCCGGACGTATTACTTGCGCCATCATATCCCTGTCCAACTAGATTAGATAAATCTTTCCCGCAGTTATTGAGACCGTTTAAAATTGTGTTAGATAAGTCTTCACCCGAAAGACCGTCAGCTGGCACAAACTGCAAAAAATCTTCATACATTTTATTTTCAAATACATATCTCACACACAACGTTATTTGCTCTATGGTCGATGTATCTGTCGTCTCATCTGCTAAAACTGAAAAGGCACCTGCTTTATTTACTTTATCGGACAGTTTTCTTAGCAATACGGTGTACATACAGTCAATTATTTGATTCTGTACCTTTGGGCTGATATATGTTTCTCGAATGAAAGCTGTTTCTAAAAACTTACATAAATTAACATCTCCTTTAGCTCTATACTTCAAAATAGCTCTAAAATTCTCTTCATTTTTATCACAATAAATATCTTTAATTGGTTCGCTATCTCTTTTTCAAAGTAACATAACCAATTATACTCCGAAAACCATTTGCACCGAAATTTCAATCTTCGTTTATTAAATTTTTTAAGTACTGGAAACGTATAAGACGGCGGAAGCTCCCATAATAAATTTCCAATAACGCTTAAATTAAAAAAAATTCTGAATTGTTTTTATTACTGCTTTTTTCAATGTCCTAAAGCTTATTCTCTTGATCATGTACACCACTCTGAGAAACATTTTGAAAAGTTGAAGTAATTGGTAATTCAAACCCGTCTCTTCCTATGTAGTTCTTCTATTTTATTAGATTTCTTATTTAGACATTGTTTCTTTGCTTGTTGGATCTTTTTTTGTATTAGCTTCTTCAGTTGTTTGTATTCTTGTTGGTTTTTGTTTTTATATATTTTTCTGTTGTGTAATACCGTTAGTACTTCTCGTGTCATTCATGGTTCTTTTATTTTTATTACGATTTTCATAAGTGATGATATTTTGTGAAAGAAGAAAGAAAAAAAATTAAATAGCACATAATAGAACTAGCTTAAATAAAAAAAAAGAAAGAACCTATTAAAACTGATTTTGGGTAATATACTTTAGCATTCACCTACAGATAAAACAAAAATAGAAGTAGTAGGTTTCCTGATAAACAATTTAGTTGCAGAACAAACTACACTATTGTAACGTCCCGTTAGAGTTCATTATATTAAAATTCAATTTTACATTCGTTTATTTTCTGCAACTAATATTGCACGTAAATTTATTCAGTTTCGCAACGTCGCGTCGTATTTCGAAACGACTGAGCAATAGCTTAAGTTCGCACTTTCGTTTGAGCCATCTTTGGTTTTTCACGTGAGTGGTGAAAGGAAGACAAATAATTAAGATTATGGCGTAAAAAAGCATACAAATTAATTTTTATTCATTCCAACTAATTGTTGATGAGTTTACCTTTATTTTGATATAATTTTTCTATTGAATTCAACATCTCTAGTGATTTCACAATCTTACGCAATACAATTACACAAAAAAATTATTTCAAGGCCGCTGCATTTTTTTATTTACTGGGTCTTTTCGTCTTTTGGTTTTGTCTTTTTATTTACTGGATTTTCCGTTATTGGAGTTTATTATTCACTGGATGTATACTTTGGTTTAATGCCTGCATTTGTGCTTTTATATCTACATTCGTTTGGAAGAATCTTATCACTTCAACAAAGAATGTGCTAAAAATAGAAGATATCCGATAACATCATATCATATATGGTGAGTCAACTGGAATTTATGTTACTACATTTGCATTCACATTAATTAAATTGTGTTATTAGAACTTTTCGGGATACATACTCGATAACAAATTAAACGTTTACTACTTTTGAATTTAATATCAATTAATAATTAGGTATAAGTTTTTATGCTTTTTATTCATCACCAATTTTAAGGTGGTTGGCGCCCTAATATATTTTATTCCAAATAATGTTTTAATTCAAATATTGTTCATTTCTTCTTTAATGTAAATAGTGTATTATGTTATAGTTGCAAATAAATTAAAGGAATTCACGTTTGTGTATTTATTTTCATTTAGGCTCACACCCAGAGGTCTGGGTTTCGACTGCTGCCGTGGTAAAATAATTATTTTTGCTTTCAATAAATGTATTTTCATATTTTTTATTATACGTTTTTATTATTTTTAATACACTATTTCAGCGAGTATCAAACATAGTTGCATATATAAAACTCAAAATAAACCATAATAAACAATTATCAATTGTTTAGGTATACTTTTTTACATTGGCCTTTGACAAAAAATACACAGAAACTTTTTACGAAAAAGTAAGAAACGCATTAGACACTAACCCAACCAAATACTATTTAGTTATTAGTAATTTTAACGCCAAACTGGGATACAGAACAGAAGTCAACAAAACAAGGATGGGTACGGCACAAGAAACAAGCAAAGAATCACTTTATAAAACTTGCTTAAAAAGTAGAATGTGTATCCGACAAAGTTCTTTTTTAAAAAAAATCACAACGCAAATAGACTTAGATTAGATCAGATTTCAAAACTAAAAACGACATAATAAGCAAAAAGTAGACAATTACCAACAGAAAATAAAGAAAAAATTGAAACCAAAATTTTACATAACATAAACATAAAAAAATATGAAAAATGTAATCATAGACACAAACAAAAAGTAGTTCAATAAAACCCCGCAACAAAAAAAATAATCTAATATCAGAATAGACTTTTATTTTTTTTTATTATTTATAATTATGCTCAAACAAAAACAAGAATTACTGAGTAGCTACAAATGACAAAACAAAAAACTAAATACCAATAAAAAAAATGATCACCAGGGAGGTCCGATGTTCCTGGGATTTCTCACAGCTTTTGAAAATATTATTTTTAACTTGGCAAGGCTACCTAAGTACGCCGACGACTTATTAATAAAAATGAAAAAAATAGCTAAACATTGCTGCATAAATTTAACATAAAATTAATATAAATTGGACTAAAAATGAACAAAAAAAAACTAAAGCAATAACCAACACGAAAAACATCTTACAAATTAAAATAAATAACATAGCACTAGAATAAGTATCAGAGTACACGTACCTAAAAGAACCGATAAAACCGAAAGGAAAATATTGAAAAAACAAACATTTAAACAAACAAAACTAAACGACAGAAATCACTAAAATGCTAAAATAAGGATGAATAGTATTTCTCAAACTAAATTTTATACTCTCCAATAACAGAGAACAAAGGTATAGAACGAGTGCATTCTTCCTGAACTACGGCGCGCAAACCTAAACTCTGATACAGAAAAATATGAAAATAGCAAGAACACAACAATTAATAATAAGACAATTGTTTATCTCACAAATATTCTAGAAGACTTGACTTCAAATTAGCCAATAAAACTTATGTGTTTAATTCTGGCATCCGTATACGTCCACCCAAAAGACAAAATGTTTAACAAATTTCTGAGATGACAAATACGTGGAGGAAACATAACTTGCTGTGATAACACAAGAAAAATTAAATTGCACCGTAAAATAGAAATTGTATTCTTACCCCAGCAAATCTTTCTCATGTAATTCATCAAATCGAATTTGATTTACCCATTAATAGAGATAATGGTCTCTGTTACTTAAAATGTAGTTATCATTAGGCATAGCGTTAGCTCACGTGTTGTTTCCTTAACGTTAGAAACGGAAATGATAACCACTAACCTCCAACTCGTAAATGACAATTATGCCTAGACAAAATTAATACAACACGAGAAATCGTACCAGGGGTTTTTAACATAACAAATTACCTCTTAGGAACATAAAAATCTAGAAAGTAGACATTAGCTATAATTGAAGAACATAAATTTAGGCATATAAAAACAGAACCATAAAATCCAAAACGAACCCAAAGACAATATCACCCAACTCAAAAAAAAACCTAAACAAAAAATTATTTCCGAGTTCACTATGTATTACCAATTGGATGTGTCCAAAAGTCGCAAGAAACGAGATTTAAAAACCAAAAAAACTTTAACTAACCGCAAAAAATGTACAAAAAAAGTACTTGTTGCAAAGTCGACAGTAGTCGAAATGCTAGCAAGGAAAGACAAGTCAATGCAGTCATATACACATTACTGAACGACAATCTATACCAAACCAAAAGAAAAGAAGAAATATAGAAATGAAAGCACTAAGACAGTTGTGCTAAAAAGTTGCCAACAGACGGTATGAGATTTTTCACCAAAAAACTCAAACAGATCCTAAAGAAACAAAGACAACAAGAAAACTCAAGCAAAAAGATTTTGATTAAGAACTCGACCAAAATCAGACTACTTAAAAGGTAGGAAAACAAATCAGCAATTCAAAGGTCACAATCACGAAGGCACAAAAAGCCAAACACTACATACATGGACTCACTAATTAAAGTAAAATCCAACCAAAACAAGGCACAAAACTAAAGAAAAAATAGAAGTAAATAAGAAAGATTAAGAAACATTACTTGCCAACCGAAGACTCCTATCCTAAAAAGAATAAAAAATAAAGAATATAAAAAAAAGCAAAAGCAACAATTTGTTTAAAGGCAAACCTTAAGAAGCAAATAGAAAGAAAAATAAAGAGTAAGCAAAACAAGACAGAAAAAAAGACAGACGAATAAAAATAAGACAAGACGTAGATGTCTGATTACAACCCTACGTGCACAACCAACCGCTCAAGTGACAAACTATAAAAAGAAATAAAGAGAAAAAAGAATGGTTGGTTCCTAAATAAAACTTATGAGAAAGAAGAGAACGATTAGAAGAAAGAGACAGTATAGCACAATTAGAAGCGAACGAAGAAGTAAATGCTTGAGCGTTGGAAAGCTTTGTTGTACCTGGTAATGCGTGAAGAACAGTAGCAACTTTAGGTCTTATATAAAGCTAATAGAAATGTCACCGAAGAACTTCCAAAGTGCGCCTAACACTGCGGCTATCACTAGCAAATAGAATGGGAAACTCCTGAATAAGCTGCTTGCGTTGGTCTGATAAAAAGATTAATTTTCACATTCAAATATCAGAAGAAGAGAATCGTACATGTTTACATAAAAAACCATTCAAAACACAATTACGCTTGAGCAAAATGCACACAGTTCGAGAAACTGTACCAACTTTTAACATAACAAAATACTGAACATCTCACTAAGAGAATGAAAAACACATAGATCAGATTAAACAAAAGTGACAGAAGTTAGCTGGACAAAACACAAGACAAACCGACAACAGCTGGCACGCTAGAATAGAACAATGGCGGCCATGGATGGGCAAAATAAAGCGAGGAAGGCCACAGCAAAATTGGAAAGATTTATAATTTTTGACAATATTATAGTGATGTCAACAGTTCAACTTCATGTGACATATATTGTTATTGTAATTTTTTAAATTATATACACCTCTATAAAAAAAAATTTAATCAATTTCTATTAAAAACACTTGTGTCGCACATGTACACATCTACATAAAATTAATTTACTAAGTCATCACTCCGTATAACAAGTTTTTCTTAAATGAAAAACTTTAAACAATTTGTTTTGTTTTTTATTTTATATATTAGACTAAAAAATTAATTTGTATAACTATTAATAAACCTAATCTATAAATTTGCCTGTTGAAAATTTATTTTATTATTTATAAATGTTATATCTTAGTGTGTTTAGTTTATAATATTAAATTTGTGTTACTATAAACTTAAAATTCAAAAAACACAATTAAATTTGTTAGAAATATCTTAAGCTGTATTATAAAATCTTCTCAGGTATTTAAGATGAAAATGCACAAGTTGAAATAAAGAAAATAGCCATGAAGAAAATTAGTCTTTAAAGTAACAGTCACGTAATCCGTTTAATCCTTGGATATCCCACGAGAATGCACCAAAGTTAATTTTAATTAGTAACAAATGATTTTAGCAGAATAAGGATATAACGACATTAAAAGTTTTCTTACACAATTGTTTAATAATTAATTGACTTTAAGAAAAAAGTTTTCAAGTTTTGCTTGGGATAGTTAACATTGTTGCAATGCTGAAGGAGAGTGCCATCTAACAAGAGTAAAACTTCGTTAATTATAAGTTAAGGTAAATTGAAAATACGATTCTGTAGTATATTTAATAAATTATGTTAATGCAATAATGTTCATTTTGTTATTGTTAAATTTAAACATAAAAACTAAAATAATATTTTATATTATTTTTCAGCATTATAGAAGCAAAAATGAAATATTAAAACAAACACGCTTTTTAGTGCTTATATTTTTGTAAAAGTAGTTTTGTACACGCTTTTTACTTAATTGAAATAATGATGCCAAGCTTCTGCATAAAAGCACAATTTCTAAAAAGCTTCACTTGAGCTTGGGCTTGCTTGCTATTGTTAGAGTTAGTATTTGGATTGATAATATTTCCTGAAGCAGTCGTGTTATTCTAAGTTTTCCAGACATTGAACAAAGTAAGCTTAAAGCTATTTTTTTAGTGTTACATTTTATAAAAGAATCTAGGATTGCATTAAATCTAAAAAAGGACATACGAAATATCTTAATAAAATGACCTCTTTCGAAGTTCTATTTGCAGTGGTTAGATGTCTTTATGCTAAAAACGAGCACGTTGCACGGTTAACTTATGCAACAATTTAGAAAGTAGCGTCGAGAAGTTTCTAGACTGGTAAAACACAAATTTGACGTAATTTAATTTGCGACTAACTCGATTTAAACTAGTTCTGATTTCGAAACAATTCTAAGGCTGTTTGTATTTTATCGACGTTTTAATAGATAAAATACGCCATAATAGTTTTGGTTTAAAGTGGTTGTTTATTGCATCAACTTTAAGAAAAGTGTTTTGTATAAAGTTTTTTTACATTGATAAGCTGATTAGTATAATCAATTAATAATGTATTAAAAACAGTTAATTAATTTTATAGTAAATTGCCGCATTTACAGCAACAGCATAATTCCATAAAAGTATATTTCGTTGTACTCTTATCAAAAACTACGTATAAATACTAAAAAAAATTTAAAAACTTAAGTACGGTCATAATGCAAAAATGTGTAATAAAAAACTAACAAAAGCAGTAATGGACGTTCAAAAAATTAATTGAAAGTAAAGAAAAAATTAAGAAAAATATAAATGAATCAAATAGAAAATGTAGAAAATGTAAAACGAAAAATGAAACTAAGATAATAACTTTAGGAGTTCGTGATAACGATTACAATAATTAAAGTCGTTTTCTTCTTTTCTTTGATTAACCTCTCTGTGTGTCTATGAATTTTGTAATAAAAAAAATGGTTTCATTCAATTAATGTTAAAGTATCATACTGTATTGATAAAAATTTAAAAAAATATTATTATTATTGTTTTTTTACTATACAGATATGAAACATGATCTAAAGATAGTCAAATTAGCAAATATTTTAATATAAAATTATTACGTTTATACATGAAATTTGCGTTTTGTTTTTTTTTTAAACATAGATGATTTTTTTTGACTTGAAACATGTAATAGAAGACCAGTGACTTGCTTAGTTTCTGCGTAGTACATCATAAAAAGGAATAAGTGCAGATGACCCATGTTTTTTCTTTATTTTATACAGGTTCCTAAAAATATCTGCATCATGGCCGGGTCTCCAACGTTTTTTCACAATTTTTTTAAAGCATAAACTTTTGCAAAAGATGGTTTAAAGATCATCCATATCTTTCTTAGAGAGATCGTCCTTATGATAATCTAACCTAGAAATGGTTCACGCGCTCACATTATTTATAGCAATAAAATGATAAAAAAATCTCATATATTTTTTTTTGATCTTACAGATAGTACGCTATTTGGCCATTTAGTATAAATTTGTTATAAACACCAGCACAATAGGGTTTTTGAATTCGCACTTGAAGATGTTGTTGCCAAAACCACTGCTTTATTCTCAAGCCATCTTTAATTTTTCTTCATACGTACCTAAAAATTTTTGTTTATGTCTTTATCATTGTAAAAGTACAGCCAGAAAATCTGTTTAGTTTAATCGTTCCCATGGCTTCAACACCTCGCTTTTGCAGTTTAACAAACAGAAATGGCAACAAAAACCAGTTACCAAAAATAAAAAAATGTTTCTGCCATAAGGTAACACGTTAGGCAGTTAAAGTACAATATTTAGGTATTAAGCATTATTTTTTCTTTATAAATGGGGAAATTGTACATTTAACAGGACAATGATCTTATTTGTGAGGTTTCTTCTGATTATATTATTTTAGGCAAGATTGCTTTTGTATAGTCATTCAGGTAAAACATTTGATCATGCAAAGAAATGTTTTTGCATTATTCGAGCAAATTTTTAAATAGCAATCGTATTTTAAATAGTCTTTCTAATCTACGGATTTTATAAAAATTTTTCTTTTAGTGGTTTTGAGTCAAAAATTGGCATTTAAATTGTTATTCCAATAAATTGCTCTAGCTCTAATAATGCCGCAAAGATTTGTTCACATTTTAGAAAACATATAAATAAAGCTGTTTTACAACGTGACTTATAAAATTGTTATCAAAAAAGATACGGAAGTAGTCAGTTGGCCAAAAAAAGTTATTCACGTCTTCCCAAAAAGTAACAGTTGACCTTGTAGAGTTTTGAGGACTTGATTTCCATAAATGCATGCTTGAAGGTTTTTTTTTTAATGAATTAATAATTTGCAAAACAGATAAAGGAATATTATAATCAGAACTAAATTCATCTTCAGATTTGACATGTTGCAATTGAATATCGTCATTAAAATAATTTTTATCACTATCATAAACAGAAATAAAGAAAATAAAATGGACAATAATAGGTTTAGCTGAAGTACGAAGAACAAGAGAACAATTCTTAAAGGAACGCGAAAACAAATAGGAACATAGAGTTGGTCTTCTAATTAATAAAACAGAAGTAGACAAAGTCAGTCAGATATATCAGAAACTTTTATCAGATGGACATTCGAACATTTTTTATACTAATGTTTTTCTTGGGTATTTACCAAGGCAATAACACAACCACTAACAAATAAATTAGATAGTTACCAATCACGTGAGCAGGCTGGATTTAGAAGAGACTATAGCACGATAGATCACTTACAGACGATACGAATATTAACAGAAAAAGCTAATGAAAATAAAATAAAACTATGGATAGCAATGATAGACTTATGAAAAGGCATTTGACTTTATAGAGATATAAGCAATCCTAAAAGCTCTAAGTAACTGGTAGAGTAGACGAAAGATACACAGGCTTTATTAAATACATATATAAAAGTGCAACAAAACAAGCAACGACAGCAGTACAAAACCAGCAAATTCAAGACACATCGTAGAGTACAAGGCGACTCAATCTTTTCTAAATTATTCGCATTGGCTTTAGAAGATGTTTAAGAGATTGGACTAGGAAAAAAAAATAACAATAAATGGAGAGAAATTAAATCATCTGGGATTCGCCGATGACATAACACTGATAACAAGAAACAAAGAAGAATTACAAGAAACATTGAAAGAACTGAACGCGGTATAAAAACAGATAAGAATGAAAATAAACACTCAGAAAACAGAATACTAAACAAATGATACAAAAAAACAACAAAAAAATGATCTAGAAGGCAAATTAATAGAAAAAGTGAACACATTCGTATATCTAGCGCAAAAATTCCAAATTTCAAAAAATAACTTGGTAGCAGACCTAGATAAAAGGGTCTCATTGGCGTGGTCAGCGTTCGGAAAACTGAATAACATACTAATAGCAGACATACCAAACACGTTAAAAGCAGAGACCTTTAATCAATACGTGCTACCAGTACTAGCTTATGGTTCTGAAACGTGGGTTCTAAACAAAAGCATTATACATAGGTTTCAAATAACGCAATAAACAATGGAAAAAAAGAAAGTTACGCGACTATATACCTAACACTGAAATACGTAGGAAATCAAAAGTAGTTGACGTGGTAAAACGACTCTGCTTCCTAAGATGAAACTAGATAGGACACGTAGGAAGAATGGAAGGAGATAGATGGACGCGTAAAATTATAGAATGGAGACCTCGAGAAAACAAGAAAAAGACTACAAACCAGGTGGACCGATGACATCAAGAAGATAATAAGACACGATTAGATGAGGAAAACACATAACCGAGAAGAGTGGAAAAACCTAAAAGTGGCTTACATCCGACGATGGATGGAATAGACTGTAGAAGAAAAAAAAGAAGATATTATAAATATAGGTTGTGGGAAAAACTTCTTTTTCAGGTATTTCCACACTTAAAGTTTTTTCAAAAAGAACGTCGTAAAACTATATGTCAACTCCCTCGTTTGTGTAAACTTCGTTTATAAAGGTTTTTTTACTTGCTATTTTTAGAACTTTCAGAGTATTGTTGTAAAACTATGTATCAACATCCTGATCCGTAGAAAAAACTTTGTTTGCAAGTATTTTGTTTCTTAATGTTTTAGAATCATGGAATACTTTCCAAATCCTGTATAAAGCGATATTTCTCCTTTAGTTAATATCTTGTAATTTTTTAAATTGATTGATTCTATTTTGACCAACAATTTTTACAAATGTATTATTGTCATATCTGCGAGCTGGTCACCTCATTCGAGAGAATTGATATACGCGCAACGTTATTTTTATCTTATCAAACACGTGCGCGTATAACGATTCAAGCACGGTAAATTTAAAATATTATTATTCAGTTATAAAATTACACTGGTAATGTAAATGCCTTTTAAGCAATTGTATTATTATTTTCTTTACGTAATTAAATATGTGTTCGGTAATTGATAAACAGTGTTTTAATAATGTCGCGAGTGCCAAAGGCCGAAAATCCAACAGTGCCACCGCACACCTCTGAACCGGATAATGCTAATAATCGCTCGGATACAACATTGGCGACGAGGATGGGATCCAACATTGCCGTTAGATCAATACCGGCATTTGACGTTGATAGCCCGGGCACATGGTCTGATTACTGTGATGATTTGGATGTCTTCTTTTCTGCAAACCGCATCGATCAAGAGTCACAGGTAATTTAAAGATCAACCTTTTGTAGTGTTATCGGTTCCGCGGCATTCAAACTGTTACGTACGATAATCGCACCGTACAAATACACCAAACAAACGGTAGAACAATTACGACAGGCACTCACAAACCATTTTGCACCGAAGGAATCGGTTGTGTTATATTCGCATCGATTTTTTACGCGATTACAACGTTAAGGAGAAACTGCAAATCAATACTTGGCAGCCTTACGAGATATAGCCGATCATTGTGAGTATGAATCCATGCTTGATCGTTTAATACGCAATCGGTTTATATACGGTGTACGCGATACGGTTCTTCAGCGTCGCTTGCTGGAAGACCAAAACACTACCTTACAGTTAGCAATAGAACGTGCCAACGCGTACGAACAGGCGTTAGTATCGTCCGACGAAGTGAAGTCGTCAGCATTACAAATGACCTCGCAACTCGATATCAAGCATACCGCGAGAGCGCGAAATTGACGCCGTTCTGTTTCTCGTAATCGACAACAATTCCGAAATTCACAGTCAAGTTCGCGATTACAATCTCCGCATCAAAGCCGAAGTTGTGCCGGATGTTTAGGATCGCATCCTCGAGCACAGTGTCCATTTTTAAAGGCTATATGCCGCACGTGCAAGAAGAAAGGACACATATCGACCGCTTGTCGATCACGATCGTTAAACAATGTAAACACAACGCCCGCGTTAACAACACTAGATCACGATTCCGACGATCTGTTAGTAGCATCCATTCGTACACAAAACAACCCGCCGTCGATGGTAACTGTTCGCATTAATGGTTATTCACTGCAGATGGAAATCGACACCGGCGCCGCAGTTACTATCGTGTATTGCCAAATTAATCAAGTGCGAGCGACTTCCTTAGAACCTTTTAAGGGCACAATTCGTGGTGTCGGTGTCAACACGATAAGCGTTCTGGGTTGCGCTGACGTAAATGTACAATATCGATCGATCAATACCGAATTACCACTTATCGTGTCCAACAACGAATCGCCGAACCTACTAGGCAGAGATTGGTTTTATCGCTTAGGATTCTTTGTTGGAGGCATTAATCACGTCGACTGTCCTAATCAAACTTCAACTATATTCACTAGACACGCGCTAGTTTTTTAACCAGGTCTGAGCGAATATAGATGTGAACCAATTCATCTTGAACTTGACCCTAATATAAAACCACTTTTCTGCAACCCACGTCGTGTCCCGTTAGGCATCGTGGATAAGGTTAACACAGCTATCGATAAGCTAATCTAAGATGGTGTTTACGTTCCCGTTAATCATACGCAAAGGGGAACTCCTCTTATGCCGGTCATAAAGGCCGACGGCTCTATAAGACTCTGCGCCGATTATAAGGTTACCATCAACAAAGCTTTGAGACCGCACCCACATCCAATTCCGGTAATAAGTCATTTGCTGACCAACTTGCGGGGCGGTAACGTCTTCGCTAAACTTGATCTAGCTCAAGCTTACCTGCAACTGAAGTTGAATTATCAATCATCGCTTTTGCAAACAGTAGTTACGCATAGAGGAGCTTTTTGAGTAACCAGGTTGCAGTTTGGAGTGAGCACAGCACCAGGCGAATTTCAAGCCGTAATCGACAAATTATTAACCGGAATCGACGGTGTTGCTGCATATTACGACGACGTAGTCGTAGCCGCAGATAACGTGACACAATAAAATTATCGTATCGACTCGATCAAGTGCTTAACCGATTAAGCACAGTTGGTCTACGCTTTCGACCGGATAAATGCGTCCTCTTTACAAACGAAGTAAAGTTCTTTGGCTATATTATTTCATCCAAGGGTCTTAAACCTGATTCAGAATTATGTGCCGCTGTCCATAAAGCTCCAGCTCCCACCAATAAAAAAAAGCTACAAGCGTTCTTGGGATTAATAAATTTCTTTCATACGTTCTTGTCAAACAAAGCAACCGTAGCTGAACCGTTACACCGTTTACTTGAGAAACAAAGTAGATGGAAATGGACAGCAAACCATCAGAACGCCTTTGTGTCATGCAAACGTCCTTTATCGGCAGATTCTGTTCTATCGCATTTTAATCCTAGAGTCCCAATTGTGCTCATTTGCGACGCATCTCCAGTCGGAATCGGTGGCGTTCTGTGTCATCGAAAACCTGATGGAAGTGCGTTACCGGTGGCTTACTTTAGTCGATCATTGTCTTCAGGCGAACGAAACTATGCACAAATCGATCGAGAAGCGTTAGCGATCATTGCAGGCGTTCGCAAATTTCATCACTTTCCTTTTGGATTTTCGTTTGAAATAGTGACCGATCACAAACCGCTTCTGGGGCTGTTTGACTCGTGTCGTCATACGCCGGAAATTCTATCGCCAAGAATGCTACGATGGAGCGTCATGTTAGCTGCTTATAAGTACCGCATCATTCACCGTCCGGGCAAACAGATTCCACACGCCAATGCCCTTAGTCGACTTCCGTTCCGTTACGTCGACCAATCTGGCAGAGATATTTTTGCTTGAACATCATGGAAAACTTCCGATAACTACGACTGATATTGCTACCAAAACTCGAAAAAACAGCGACTTATCTAAAGTCTACTCGTGGGCGGTCACCGGGTGGCCACACGCTAACGCGGTGCCATTAAATTTGCGTTGTTACTTGCAACACCGAAACGTTATAAGTACATACAAAGGGTGTTTGCTTTACGGGACCCGAACTATTGTTCCTCCATCAAGTCAAAAATACATTCTTGATTTGTTACATGTCGCACATCCGGGTATGACTCGAATGAAAGCAATTGCTCGAAATTACGCATGGTGGCCAACTATTAATAACGATTTCGAAGAGTACGTTTGAAACTGCAGTGCTTGTCAGATGCATCAGAGCGCACCGCCGTCAGTGCCAGCTGTTAAATGGTCAAAACCGCCAACACCGTATGGTATCGCATACACGTGGATTATGCCGGTCCTTTCAAAGGTCGCCGTTTTCTATTAGTTGTTGACGCATTGACGAAGTGGTTAGAAGTGCGAGAAGTTAGCACCGTGAATCGAATTAATACTATTATTTGTTTGCGATCAATTTTTGCGACTCACGGAGTACCTGCAATTTTTGTTAGCGACAACGACAAGGCATGTTTCGACACCCCTCAGTTTGAATTGTTTTGTAGATCAAATGCAGTTCGACATGTCCGTACAGCACCCTATCATCCGCAATCTAACGGTAAAATTGAACGCATGGTTCAGACAACTAAACGATCATTAGAAAAAATAATGGCTAGTCACTCAATAGAAAAGGACGAGAAATGGAAACAAGCTATCGATAGTTTTCTTCTATCTCAACACGTGACGCCTTTAACTCCAAACACATTAAGCCCATCTGAATTGCTTTTCCGACGCCGACTACGAACTAGGCTTGACGCAATCAATCCCGTGTACAATCCAGACTTCGATCGACAAGAATCACGTAATATCAAACGGTCGCGTTCATTTAGCGCCGGTGAAGCAGTTTACGCTCGCAACTACGGAACCGGTCCCCGGTGGGTTCCAGCAACAGTTTTAGAGCCAAGAAGTGCAGTCAAGCAACTCAGCATGAAATGGTTTCAAAGCAACTAGAAGAGTTGTTAATTATTTGTGATTAATTATTAATTCTTTTATGGTATCTGAAATAGTTTTTATACTCTAAGAGTCCAAATTATTTAGAAAAATTTATAAATTGTTAGAACTATTTTCATCTGTGCTAGATTCAGAAATTATATGATTAGTATCAAGATTAATTTGGTTGTCACCCACAAGTAAGTCATCTCCACTCCAATCGTAATTATATATTGCAATACCCGATGAACTACCTCAATCTTGAATCAAACAAATAGCTTCTGGTTTTTTATATTTTTTATAGGCATTGTTACACTTATCACATAGTTCCCTTTGCAACTTTATTTTTATAAACATTGACTTCCTTGATCTGATTGAACTGATAATTCCCAACAAAATAATCAAAAACTATTTGAAGAACTTGAATGACTGATGTGTATCGTAAACCATTTCATAATACGAATAAAGCATAGACAGTTATAAATTATTACTTACATTTCTGTAAAACGGTTGCAGCAAAAGTAAAGCAGTCTTCAATCTGTAAAACAATACATTGAAGGTAAGTGATTCGAATTCATAGAACGTTTGTTGAATAAATTACAAACAAAAAATTAATAGCACAAATGCATATATATTTATTAGTTGGATGAATATTTTGTAATCGGATGCATTTATTAAAACGGTGATAATGACCCACACAAATTTAACCTTATAAATACTTTACACGTAATATTCTACCAATATTGTATAAACAATTTTCACTTTCTTAATAATCAGAAACATTTACAGCATAATAAACCAATATTAACCCAATATTGTAGTTTAAATATTTAATAAATATTTTCAACGTATATTGTATAGATATTGGCCAATCACTGGAAATATTTTGCCATTTTTGGATTATTATTGTGCCAATAAAATGCCGATAAATGATGCTATATGGGAAATATCACCTACAGTAAAATGAAAAAACGTGTAGTATCACGCAGACGCTTAAACGGAGTGGGAGAGACTATAATCCCCTATAATATTAAATGTTATCTTTAAAACAGATATGCAAATATATTGGAAATAGATGTTAGAGATAGACGTTTCTATACAATCTACAAAACGTCAACAAAATACAAACTATAAAATAATACAAAAAAAAACACAGAATCAAAAATAAATAATTGCTTCAATTGTAAACTTTTGTTTAATAAAGAACTCTTTATTAAAAACATAAATTTAAAAAAAAACTCTTTTATACATCGATTATTAGACAGTGATTAAAAACTTTTGTTACACAAATAATAAACAGTAGTTTTTAGTTTTACTCCATTTGTTGTTATTTCAGTTTGATAATTTAAAAAACATTATTTGTGTTATGTACTAATTCTATATAACAAAAATTACTAGTTTTTTTAGAAAAATTATTTCTTACACAAAGCACAAATAATAACGGTTTTAAAATACAAAAAATAAATTTAAAAAAAAACGAAAAAAATATATAGGTTAGTGTTAATTTAATATAACGCTGATGCTTGGCATTGTTACGCGTTCAACGGTTTTTAAGTTTTTTGTAAAAAATAACAAAGTTACAGTATTTGCGCAAAATGATAGGGTTGTTTATAGATATTTCTTTGCACTAAATTTAAGTTCTAACTGAAAAAAATCGCTTAGATTAATTGATTGTACTAATAAACTAGAATCAGAACGACCAAATTTTAATTAAAGCAATTCTTCATCGAATATACAAAAGCAGTTATCGATTAATGAATAAATAGCCGTTATAATTTTTGGTTAGATCAGCGCAATTTTATTACAGTGTTCTACACTCAAATGAATAATTAGTATCGATATTCGATTAACTTGTCGGTTGATTTTACACATATGTCAATTGGGTGTTGGCCAAAACTACGGTTTAATTCGATTGTTCCCTATGCGTTTATAGTGGTAGTGTACAAATTTTAGAGCTTTAAATTGGAATTCAAAGCAAATTAATAGAAACGATAAAACAAAACGTACATTATTATGTTATCTATAAATAAATCAACTATTTTACTTAACGTAATAAAATTCAAATTTTTTTTTAAGTGAAATATTATTAATAATAAAAATGTACTTAAATAAAATAATGTATATTACTAGAAACAAAAATCTAACTTTGGCAATTCGAAATAGTGCTTTCTTTCTATACATTTTATAAATTAGGTTTAAGTGTTAATAAAGCTTAGCAATAAAGTAAATTCAAACGTAAATCGTTTTAGAAACGAGATTAAATAAAATGAGTAGCGCAAGTAAATTCGAATTTTCTAGTAGAGTTTACAATGATTAGTTTATCACATGTTTGTGTTGTAATTTTATTACGATTTCTTTGCTGATTATTATCGTTTTATACTTTCGTATAATACTGTTGTGCAATTATAAAGAAAAAATATTTTTGTTTTAAAATTTAGGCAAATGCTACTTTAATATTACATAGTTTTATATCTGCATTTAAAATGTAGATAACTTTTTTTGTTTATATTTTGGATATAGTGGATACTAATAAATTTTCTTTTTATAAAAATATTTTTTTGTTAAATAGTGATTTATATACGGTAAAATGTGGCCATTGGAACAGCCAGCGACACTTTAGGTAGGTTACAAACAAGTGGATTTGATTTTTAGACGATGATTTATTAGATATTTATTATAAGTTATAATAGTATAATACGTTATCTAATAAAGTACATTGCTTAGTTTTTTTTATTATGTTACGTTAAAATTTCTAGGTGAACGTTTATTACTAGCGTTAGGGATATTTTTTTCTTTGAATTTTGCAACGACGATTGACGTTCATCAAACCGTTTTCAATTTTTGATGTCGACAGGTAGATGTAATCGTTTCAGAATAATAGTATCTGAATTTTTAAAAAATAATCTATTTCACTAACCCAATTCCTTTTAACCTTAATCCGGCAACGACGGCTTGCCGACTCAAACGGTGACGTGGGATTCAGAGGCCCCGCGGTACATCAATCTAATTTTCGACGTTATATCGTCAAGTATGACATCGTATAAGTAGTAATCGGTCATGAAATTAATAAAAAATGCTTATATTTTTTATTTTAAATTATATTTAATTATAAATCAAAAATTTTACATAATGTTTAGAAAATTAAATTAATATATGTAAATTTAGCTATAGAAGTGATTAAATAATAATTTTGCCAAAATTTGATCGACTAATGAGTATTAAAGTATTAAAAATTAACTAATCTTAATTCAGTTTTGACCGTCTACATTTTTCTATAATAAAAAAAAATTAAATAATACATGATTATTAAAACTAAGATCTTTATTGTACCGAAATTAAAATTACTGGTTAGAAGAAGAATAAATATGAATAAAAAATTACCCTTTTCTGATACCTTTGTTAGAAGAAAAAACGGTAAAATTATATTTTGTTTATATCAAAAAGCTACAAGCACGAGTAGGTTTTTTGACAAGTGATTTCAACCACTGCTTCTACAAAGGGTCTATCTAATTGTCAGTTAAGGATAAATCAGAAATATATAAAATAAACTGTAAAAACTGCGATCAAGTATATGTAGGACAAACCAAGAGACCGATTAAAGTTCTTTTTAAAGAGCATTTGGCTCGCATTAATTACAAAAGAGCACATAACTCCAGTGATGCCAACCATATGCTTGAAAAAAGACATCAAGTAAACGATATACGTTCAATCAAACCAGTTAGTAAACTATTTATCTGTTTTTTTTTTAAATTCAGTTATCTAATGCTGCTCTTAGTTTATATGCACCATTCAAACGATATTGTGATTTTTATTTTATTTCTGGAATATGGCTTGCAGCGGTTGTGTAACTTCTTTTGGCAGTTTCTGTTATGTATGTAGTAAATACACACTAAAAATTCAACAAAGAAACATAAGTGAGTTTGTAAAGAAAATTTATTTTGCGTATTTCAAATAGAAACTTAAAGATCAAAACAAAATAGAGGTTTTGCATAGGGTGTGCAGAAGATGCGAGAAAGATTTTTGTTTGTGGTTTAATAGTAAAAGAATTCATTTTGTTTTAGCATTTCTAACATTGAGAACATCAATGAATGGCTTATGGAGATTTTTAAATACAAACCATGTTAGCAGAAAAGTTACACAAAATATTTTTTTTTGTTGTTTATGAGATGGTAATGATAGACAGCTTCACTAGACAAAAACCGAATGGCTTCCTCAAGACAAATTTACTCCGTTAAGAAAAACGTGATTAATACGACCTTGGTTCCGCGAGAAAATGTAGTATTTCCACCTCTTCATATTAAATTGGAGCTTATAAAGCAGTTTATCAAATTACTGCCAAAATATGGGGAATGTTTTCTAGTTTCCAAAACTGTCTGAAACCATGTTAAAAGATAAAGTTTTTTTCTAACTTTTGCTTGTTTTAGAAACAATGAGAAACAACAAAAAAGAAACGTTGTTTTCTAGATTGTAGTGCACAAGTTTTTGGGGAAACGTTGAAGACTCTGACTACCAAAACATTGCATACTGGCAATGCATAAAGTTTAAGGATGCAAAATGAAGCTAAATCTTAAATGTTACATTTCCATATTGATTATTTTTGTGAAAACTAGAGAGCCTATATTGAAAAACAAGATAAAAAATTTTGTCAGAATATCCGTGATTTTAAGAGACGTTACCAATAGGAAATCAAAAAAGTAAAATTAAAACGAGTTCAGAAAAGCACTAAAGAAAAGGAACAAAAACATACTATGCATCTAAAAAAAAGTTTTTATACGGACCTATGTAATTAAAATACATTATTAAACATTTTTCTTACAACGTTACGTTTAACTTTTTATGTAGTGCAAGTGAGAAGAAACAGACAATCATTAAAAACGATTGAATTTTAGTTTATTTTGTATTATTTCTAGTTTAAATCTGTATAAAGATATCTAAAATAACTTATTGTTTTCCTAAGTGATATCGCAAACCATGGGAAAGCATATAATTGCGTTAAAATAGCAGTTGATCTCTGAAAATACTGATATTGCACCTCAGATAATGCACTTTATGATCATATTGAATAAAAATTATAAATAGTCGCATAAGTAAATGTTATGTTTAACAATTTTATTATCAAAAAGTGTTTCTTTATAGAGTGTCGTCATTTATCTTTTCTGACACAAAAGATCTCAATAATATGTTCAATCTTTCCAATATACAGTGTCAATTTGAAAACTTTAGAATAGAAACAAAAAAATAATATCAAAAATTACAAAAACCTGTTTCGAAAATACGGAGATGGAACCAAATTAACATAGTCAATGGCACACTTTTACCTATCCTATCACACCCATTCTTGAAAACTGTAAAAAAATCTCCTGTAAAGTTTCTATTTAGTAACAAAAGTTTAATAATTTTATCTCCTAGAATGTAAGTATTTAGTATTAATAATATTATAATTTTTTATAGAACCAGTGGCTTCAAATTTCCGCACAAAAAGTCGCACCTAAATATAGCTGACATTTTACATGGATGCTTTGCATTTCAGGCAGTAACCATAAAGCACATAAATTTTCATTTGCCTAAAAATAAATTATTTCAACCTGTTCAGCAACTGTGTATACCATTTTTACAATACTTTTCAAACAACCAGTTCGTATAAAATTTAACAATGATACACTTTTAAATAACAGTAGAGAATGACGTGTGATTACCTCTAAACAATGAGTAAAAGGTTCAAACAAGTACCTGATAAAACAAAATTAGAAAAAACTTTTATCTGCTTTTCCTGATTGTCGTTATTGAGATAATAGAACTCGTCCTATTGTACGAGAGTATCACACCCAGTATACTCAAAAATAGTTGCTCTAGATATTCTAGGAGATACTCTCCACAAACTTTATTATTTTCTAATTATTTTAAAACTTCAATTAGAATCTTAATTTTTTTGGTATTTCTAAATAGCATTTTTTAAAAAAAATTCTGAAGTTGAGGTGACCAGGAGTTAATGCTTACGTGGGAGCTTGTCACCAATACACAAAAACTTGTCTGTAGTTGGTTATTTTTATTTTTATAAAATCTTAAAAATAGTCTTGCGGCCATAAGAACTCAATTAAAATGTGTATCATAAATTATTTTGATATGATACGTAAGTTATGTTTTTACTTGTATTTTTAATTTTCAATTGTTAATAGTATTAAAATTTTTAGTTTACATATGTAAAGGTGGAAACACTGCTCCACCTTTATGATAAAGACGGTAGCATAGCAACATATAACCTTCAGATTGCAAGTCTTATTTTATTGACATTTAATTTATTAATTATTATTATTCTTCTTGTTATACGTAATTATTTCTTTCACAAGACCTAGTAAGAAGATGGCCCAGTTTTTCGTTCAGGTTGTGAAGAAGACTGAGAAAGATTGTATTATTCAAGGTATCACCACTGATAAAAATACTTGGTACACGTTTCCAGATGAAACTAAGGATTGGAAGCACCACACCGTTTTATCAAGTAAAAAAATTATATTAAATACTACAGTAGCTATAAAAAACATTAATGGGTATAGAACAGTAGGTATTAAGTTAGATGATAAAGTTAAAAAAGAGTATTTTGATGAATTTGGAAATTTTTGTTTCAAAGATTTTCTACTAGAAGAGTACATACCTATGTCAAATCCAAAATCTATCGAACTATTACAATTAGAGTTAGAAGAGCGAATAAAAAATTTTGAACAACATTACATGTGAAATTGAATTCAAATCAAGAAACGAAATTACACAATATTCATAAGGAATTTATTTTAGAAAAATTCGAAAAAAAACAAGATTTTGTAGAATGGTTGTGTAGATTTGAGTAAATGTAATAGGTTTCAATTTTTTTCTGATAGTTTAAAAAGTCATGCTGTTGTTTTTTCTATCAGGATCAGCCAAAGACTGATATGAGACTAATTTAAAGAAAATTGGGTTTACAGCAGATTGGGTAAATTGGAAAGATTCGTTTAATAATGTTTTTGTCGATAAAGGATGAACAAGTTTAAGAAAGGCTTTTAGCTACAAATATTTAGGTGGCTCTTTAGTCTATTATGCGTTAGTTAAAGAAAAATTATGTTTAGAAATAGAACGAAAAGGTTCTGATATTTCTCGTATAAACCAAATAATGTTCGGGTTACCAAGCGAAAGCTCAAGACGAGCTTGACAGAGAGGAACTGACTTCTCTAGATACGTTATACACTGCTCATACAAAGTTGGAGGATGCATTTTCTAAAAAAAAAAGAAAATAATTTTAATTCTCCGCCGTTTACAAAGATTTTTTCTTACACAAACATAAAAAATTATTTTCAGCGTAAAGCATGTTCAAATTGTACAAACCTTGGTTTTCCAAATTGTTTTCATTTATTATCAGATTGTCGTAATAAACAAACAACTGGGAAAAAGACTAAATCAAACCAGGCGAAACCTTCGGCTAATATGACTGACATAAAAAAAATAAATGTTGATTTAAACTAGATAGCCGGGCAAAAGTAGATCCGTTGATAAAATTAAAAGTTGTTTTTAATGATAATTTTAAAATAAATGCTCTTTATGATAGTGGCTCAAATGTCACATTAATTAACCAACGAATTGCTGATTTGCTTAAGTTGAGATTATTAGAACAAAAGTGCATATTAAAAACAATCAACGGATATAACTTTACTACTGCCCGGGCTTTAATTAAACTTCGTATTGGTAAAATTACTGATTGTATAACAGCTTATGTTGTTAAAAACGATAATTTTTCTTATGATTTATTACTAGGTATCGATGCTATAAAAAAATTTCAGTTTGTTCAAGATGAAAATTTAAAAATTCTTCAACGCATTGATACTAAATAAGTTATAGATTTACAAAAAGAGCAGTCTAACAATAAGCAGATGCAAACTTTAGATAATAATTTTGAAAATATAGAAGTGAATTTTATTTAAAATTTAAACACAAGCGATTTTAAAACCATATCAAAGATTATGAAAAGCAACAAACAATTTTAAATTTAATTGAAAAACATACACATGTTTGCAAATAATAAATTTGATATTGGTAAAGTAAAATCAAAAGAAGCCGAGATAAAACTAATTAGGAACGAATACGTCATATAAATGTTCTATTCCTGATGACGAAGAAATAAAAACTCAAGTAAAAAAGCTACTTCGCGCTGGAATTATTGAAGAATCTGACTTTTCATTTTCCTCCCCAGTAACATTGGCATACAAAAATGATGATGGAAGAAAATCTCGTTTATGTATTGATTTCAGAAAACTAAATAAATTGGTGGTCCCAGAATGTTTTCCATTTCTTACAATCCAAGATATTATTAATAAAGTTGTCAATTGCAAATACTTTACAGTTTTAGATATTGATTCTGCATTTTGGAGCATCACTCTCAAGTTAGAGGACCGTGAAAAAACTTCCTTTGCCACTAAATATAAAAAATGTATGTTCAGACTCTTACCTTTTGGTCTTAAGACTGCTCCTGCAACTTTTCAAAAAATTTCAAATATACTTAGGAGAAATAATTTAGATGATTTCTGTATTAATTACATAAACGATATTTTGATTTTCTCAAGAACTTGGGAAGAACATATTCTCCACCTTTACGATAAAGTATAACCTTCAGATTGCAACTCTTATTTTATTGACATTTTATGTAATTTATTAATTATTTGTATTCTTGTTATACGTAATTATCTCTTACGGTTTTGGAACATACATGAAATTTAATTCTTTTGTAGGTATGTAATATTGTTTAGTTGTGTATATTTATATTAATGTTGTTCGTTTATAACTTTTATAGAAATAAATAACGTTAAAAAGACACAATCTTAGACATATGTATATTAAGAAAACATTATTTATGAGAACAAAATTTACTTATTATACTAATTAAATCCGTTTTAGCGAACAACTTTATTTGGATCTTAAAAAGAAAATAATTTAACATAATAAAATTACTTGTATTACGTTTTTAATAGAAACTAACAAATTAAAAAAAATAGTTTTATACAGTGCTCCTACGCGTCAATAACAATTTTATAAAAAAAATCTTAAAACCAAGCCGTTAATTAAAATAATTAAGATGGAATGCAACAATGTACAAAAATTTTCTAAAAAAATAGTAGCTTAAAAACGTTTTAATTAATAAACTTCAATTTTTAAAGCAAAATGTAATTAAAAAAACTTTATTAAGGATTTTTTATGTTACTTTATTTTTTCTAAATATTTTTTCATCTCAAAAATGTTGGTATTTTTTATAATATACAAACTCGAATATTACAAGTTAACGCTTGATAAAGGTCTTACTGTTTTGTCAACTTATTTTAGACAGCATAAACGCACTAACTATTCTATTAAATTTAAATTTAAATAGTAAAACAGTTACAGGTGTATCTTGTCTAAACCCGCAGAAACCTATAAAACCATACAACTGTGAAACATACTAATAAATCTAACTCTAAGTATATTATTAAAATACTCTTTACGGTCTACAGATGTTTCGTTGTCTATTATGTATACGGTAATGTAGAAAATAGATTATACGAAAACTTACGGAGTTAATAGTATGTAGCGTAAGCTTCAAGTAAAGCAGCAACTTTAATAACTTGATTTTCATTATTTAAAGTTTTTTTGTATACATTTGAAAACATGTTTTTTTTAAATATTTTTATTAAAAAAAATTATTTTTTTAATATGTATCTTTACAAATATATAATGTGTGCAAAAACAATTTTGTGATTTACACATATCTGGACATTTAGCTTTTAGAGTTGAGCAAACGCTAACGTGGATTAGGACAATTTTTTATTTACTAAATACGTAAATTTTCTTTTTTATGCGTCGAGAATAACTAATAAGGTTTACTATGTATCGATGTTGTAAATTTAGTTTAGTTTTTAAAAATCGATTTCTTTAAAATTTGTAGTTCAATTTTGCCGTTAGCATTTTAAGTTTTATTTTAATCTTTACCATTTATAAGTTTTATTTTTTTAATCAAGCATTCTTTTGTATTGGTTATTAGAAACCAAAATTAAAAGTACTAATAAATAGATTGGGCCTAAAGCATTAGTTAATTATTTTGCGTTGCTTAAAGAGTTTACAAATTAAGACGTAGTGACTGAAATACATTTTATCTAGGACAAACTAGTCGGAAACTTTGCAAAAATAATATTTTGAACTACTTTTTTAAAACTGTCTTACTAATTATTTCTTAAATTTTAAGAATAAAAATTTTTTAGGAATGCAATAAAGTTATTAATTTAAAAAAAAAAGATTGTAAAAAAATTCAATGTAGATAAATTCTGTACAATTTTATTAATGATAACAATCAGTATATATTTTTCAAATCATTAAAGTTTTTTTTATGTACATACATTGTTTGTAAAGTTAATAATTTATGATAGTTTTACCTTTACAATTTATAATTTTATTTAATTTTAACTTTTTTTGTTGACATAAATTTTTGTTCTATTTAACTAGCTAATATTTAGAGGTTTAAAATGACATTAGTCCGAAAAAAATGTCTGCTTTTATTTAACTTAAAAACAGTAAAGGTGGTTAGACTTTAAGAGAAATTTAAATCAGCAGATATTGATTCAAAACATTACAACGCAACAAACATAAAGAACATTAACAAAACTAAACCAAAGATTATTTAAATAATCGAAAGAATATTGTCAGTTTCTAAATTTTATTAATTACTTGAAAAAGAACCTAATAACATGCAAAAGCTGTTAAAACAGAAATTGCCTAGATAAAAATAACATAAATGAGATTTTGGCGGTGCCCAGTAGATTAACTTAAAATAGAAATTCGTGACTGAGGAGGAGGAGGAGGAGGAGGATGTGGACCCACCAAACCACCCGAACTTGCTTGGTACAAGTTCGCCACAAATGGGATAGGTAAGAAAGAAGATGTTTCATTTGATAGGACAAGTCTCGTTACGACAGTTGGATGGGCTAAGGTAACGGTACGTGCTTTGAGAGCACGCGGTTCCGCGAGGCACCTGCCTTTCGGCTTATCCTCGCTTCTAGTGCATAAACCAAGTAGGTAGGAAAAGGACTTAGAAATTGTGAAGGAAATAAGAGAGGCAGATTAGTTAAGTAGCTACGGCGAAAAATAAACTAAAAGTGTTATTTAAAATAAAAATACTGAAAATAAATGACTCTAAATTAAATACGTGCTGTTAATAATAATAATAAAAACTAAATTCCTACTTTGCCATAGCGTACTTAGAAAAATAAACAAAACCATGCAAATTTGTTAGCAAATAAAACTTATTCTTATTGTAAACTCTGATCTCTCTTAGCGAATGGTCTATACATGTTGACATCAGGCACCAGTGCTAGGATGGCCTGAGATCAAGACCTTTAAGTGACGCTTGGCCGCTGAAAAGGACGAAAAATTTTCGTTTGAAACGTGCTGGTCAAGGAAATTGCACGAGCCAGCCTTGCGAAGAACTTTGGTGCAGTAAATTTCCTGCAAAAGGAGATGTAGAGGAGGATGTTTGGAAATCACACAGAGGGTATCTACGGGAACGGTGCGATACGCCCCTAGGATGGTTCTTAGGAACAAGGATTGTAACGAGGCCAGTTTCCTGACCACGTGAGTGTGTCGAAGTCTGTGGTACCAGATGTCTAAGCCATAGGTGAGCATGGGAATGACTGCATTGTCGAAGATATTCGCAAGATGTTTTTTGTGAAGGTTCCATTTCAGCCGTGAGTATTTGTAGAACAAGTGCAAGACGCTCTTACACTTGTCAACCACGAAAGCGCAATGTTTAACAAAACTCAGCTTGTCGTCGAGCAATAGTCCGAGGTACTTGAATTCGAAAACCCTACGGACAGGAGTATCGTGAAGGCGCAGTGAAGGATCTCGTCTTAGTGTAGAGCCAAAACTGATTTGGAAAACTCAAAAATACAAAAAAAATGTCAAAATCAATAGGGCGTTGCAAAAGTTTATAACTTAAAAGGACATTTGGACCTTGCCAACTAAAAAGTACGCTCTTTTGAATACACTCTAAATGAGACTTATCTTCTTAGAGTTAATTATACTAAAATTTGTAATTATTAAATTATAAAAAAAAGAAAAACGCGAAAGCCGCTAGAATAAAAGCTTTGTCACAATTTAACATTTATTAAGCAATAAATAAAAATAAAAAAAAACAAAATTAATAATAGATTAGCGTCATAACATAAAACAAAATTTAAAAAAATGAGCTTGTTCGCATTAACACAAAATATAGTACACAATAAAAATTTTGTAAACCTCAATTCTAAATACAATTAAATTATTTATCTCAGTCTTTTTCACAAAAATATTTTAGTATTAATTTATTTTATTTTAAACATGTTTCAACATTATAAAATGTCATCATCAGTAACTCTACAAACAGTACAAAATATTAAAAATATAGCTAACATATTAAATTATAAAAGAGCATACCTATTAATATTATTAAATTGACAAATGTCAAAAATAACAAATTGAAACTATCAATAAACACACAACCTAAAATGATAAAAAATAAATTAAAATTTAAAAAATAGAAAAAGAAAGTTAGAATTTAGGATTAAGAAGTGAAATAAAATATATTGTAAACCTACTTCTACGGATTGCTTAATTCCTTTTCACTCTAATCATCTATATAATCATAAAATTGTTTCTTTTCGTTCTTTAATTAATCGTCTTTATTCTATTCCTCTTTCTATAACAAGTTTTAACAAAGAATTGAGCATTATTAAACAACTTGCATATAATAATGGTTATCTTATTCAAATTTTAAACACAGTTATTTATAGAACTTGTTTTTGCTATTTATTTAAAAACTTGGTCTATAATAAATCTAGTAGTAATGAAATTTGGCGTTCTATTTCTTACTCTAGCCCTTCTTGTCTTTTCCTTAAAAATTTGTTTAAACAATTTAACGTTTGTATTTCTTTTTCTACGAATAATAATTTAAAATCTAATATTGCTAATAATAGAGATCCTATTTCCTCTTTAGATAAATCTGGTGTTTACAAAATCTTGTGTTCTTCTTGTAATTCTTGTTATGTCTGCCAAACTGGAAAAAAGTTCAAAATTAGATTCAAAGAACATATTTATTTTATTAATAGAAATTTAAATACTGATATCTCTAATAACTGTGCTGCCTTTGCTAATCACATTTTGTTTATTAGTCAATTTTTTTTCCTGATCTTAATATTAAATTTCTTCATTTTTGTAATAAAGACGATTATCTCAACAATCTTAAAATTTTAGAAATTCATCTTCTTTCTAATGATAATTCTTCTACGTGTCTTAATGAACTTCTCGATATAAGCACTTCTCCTCTTCTTAATCCTAAATTCTAACTTTACTTTTCTATTTTTTAAATTTTAATATATTTTTTATCATTTCTGGCTGTGTGTTTATTGATAGCTTCAATTTGTTATTTTTGACATTTGTCAATTTAATAATATTAATAGGTATGATCTTTTATAATTTAATATGTTAGCTATATTTTTAATAGTTTGTACTGTTTGTAGAGTTACTGACGATGACATTTTATAATGACGAAACGTGTTTAAAATAAAATAAATTACAACTAAAATATTTTTGTCGAAAAAACTTTGAGATAAATAATTTATTTGTATATCTAATACTCTACTTTAAGAATGGATTACTTTAACTTTATAATGTCTCAATTCTAAAGTCCGATAATATTAATTTATTGGATTTAACATCGATATAAACAAAATTTGCAATATAATGTTTTTAAAATCAAACAAACAAGAAAACAAAGTCAACGTCGTAAAATTCACTTATTGGTGCTATAAACAAGGAATAAACCGTATTTTGTTTAAAATCAAAGCCTCTTTAAAGCATTTTAGTTTGCAAAGAGTAAAATTACAAATTGATTTGTATTTGATGGCAAGGCTACCAGATAATATCGCTCAAAATTCGGCTGTTTGTGGGTCTGTAATATTACCTCGAAAAAAGATTAACCGCCCAAACGGCGAAATTAAATAGTAAGACACAAAGTCGGCACATAGCACATTAAATTCCGCGTTACGATAATTAATTTGGGTACCAGTGATCTGCCAAGACTGTATTACATACGAACTAAGAAAATTATCTAAACATAATATTCACTGTACTCGTTAACAGGTTAACTGCCGATCATTCCGATCAAAGTACATCGGCTTCTTTCGTTAACGCCAGTTACTCCGATCGGATTGGTGCTTAGATAATAGTTTTTTACTTTAGTATCTCATTAGAGTTGTATACGGATTTTGTTTTGTTCACGACGTCAGTGTTTATAACACCACAAGCTTTGGTTAATTTTGCGTTTTTTTGTGGTTGTAATTTTAGGATGAAAATGAACGATAAAGCAGGGCCTTTTGGTGTTAATAAAAAGCATACTATTGACAAAAAAAGCATTAATTATAGAAAAAAAGTGAAAAAAAAATCGTGAGTTGTTACATATTTGGAAGAATAACGAAATTAGTGATATATCTTTATCTGACTCTGACGATGGGAAAACAAGCTCAAGCTCCGACTTTGAAGATTTGAATACCAGTATTTTTGATTATAATTTGGTTACAAATTAATGCACATATAGCAATGCCTCTGAAAAAGAAAAGTGAAACAGGTGCATTGAAACAAGTTTACAAGTTTGTTTTCGGAAAAGTCAAGAATTTTCGTGCTAATTCCAGGAAATGGCACTCCAATAGATTTTTTTCAGATGATCGTTGATTCCTACAAACTGTTGTAGAACAAACAAATGCATGTGCAGTTGAAATTTTCTTGCGTTTAGAAATATTTACTAAATCTCGTATCGCTTAGAAAGATGTAACTGTGGATGAGTTAAAATTATTTTTTGTCTCTTGTTCCATACTGGAAGAATACAATTGAATTGTCTAAACAATTACTGAAAAACAGATCCTCTATTTAAGATTCCTGTTTATTAGAAAATATATGTCACGGAATAAATTTCTACTTGTTTTGAGATGTTTGCATTTTACAACCTTAGAAACTTCTTCGGCTGATCGTCTAGGAAAGATTAGACCAGTGGTAATTTTTTTTAATAAAATGAATGACATTTACTACCCGAGAAAAGAGTTATCTTTAGACGAATTTATAGTATGTTGGCGTGGTCGACTGCACTTCAAGAAATATATCAAAAACAAGCGCCATAAATATGGCATAAAATTATATATGCTCAGATGTTCATAGCGGGAGCGGACATACAGAAAAGGTTGTGATGCACTTATTTAAAAAAAAAGTTAAACCTTTTTTGTATATTTATAATCATTACAATAGTGTAGAGTTAACCAAAAAATTGCTTAAAGAAAATAAGTATTGTACAGGAACGGAAAAGTTGACAGAAAATCCAACCCAAAAGAAGTAATGACTGAAAATCTAAATCAAATGGCGTAACAAACGTAATGTTTATAAATTACTACAGAGTATAGAAGCAAAATGGGTGTTCTTAGAAACTAAATAGGACAATAATCCAATTTTCTATTGTTGCTGATAATAGGTTCATGTCTAGATTAAACCGACGAGATCAGTTGATGGCGTACTACTCTTGTGATTATAACACTATATGATGGCGCAAGAAGTTTATACATGTACTGCAGATGAGTTTGATAAATGTATATTATTTATACAACAAGTTTTCTCTCGATGGTTATGTACGCCTATACGATTTTCGATTAAATATTATTAGGAGTTATATAATCAGGCGCACTATTATCAATATACCAAAAAATTTTACTGGTACAGAAATAAAAGTAACTATAGAAGAAAATAAGAAAGTGTACGAATGCAAATTTTGCTTACAATGTTTTGAAGAATATTATAAACATGTTAAATAGTTGTAAATATAATGTCGTGCAACATTAGTTCTTCAAAGTGCTTAGGCACTCCATCCCCGCTTTGATACACACTGTTACCCCCATAACTGGGAAACAAAAGCTGGTATCGAGCTGCTGAACTAGTCAGCAATAATCATCCAGAATTAAAAAATCAGAAAATAATATACTTTTTTACGCTAAATTACCGATTTTCTACTAAGAGTCGTAATAGAGTAAATAGAGTCAATAAAAAGTCTTTGGTATTTTTTCACATTTATTGATGACAACACTCACAAGTTCAATTTATTTAATATACCTAAAAGTGATTTCTAAGTTTTCAAAAAATGTAAAATGCATATTAAAAACAATCTGGTTGCAAAATAAAATGATGTCAGATAAAGTGATGAAAGAAACAAATTTTGTTATTATAACATTAAGGAAAGCAGTGGCTGGAAATAAAACACCTAAATGAATGAAATGGACAAATCAGTACTAAGAAAAACTCTCTGATGTTTTTCCACAATTATACCGATTAATTTTTATAAGTCCATATAGTTACTTACGCTATATTCGTTGGTGGATTATAATCGCGTTTTGTTTATACATTTTTAGAATTTCGTGGTTATTAAATTCAACTGCCAAGATACTGTAATCTATACAGCACCAATTTGTTAAATTTTATGCGTGGGCTCATAAACCACGAGATGGCGTTGACCACAACACTTCAATATAAAATTGTTGTTGTCTATGTTAACAATATATTGTAGATATCAAAAGATAAGCAAGTGTTAAATAACATTAAATGCTGCTTTAAAAGGATTTGAATTTTGTGATTTAGAATTAGCAGAATATTTTTAGGAATTGAAATCAGTCGAGAAAGTGGTGAAATCGAATTAAGTCGACAAAAATATATTAAAGAATTCTTAAGAATGTTTGGAAGAATCGAATCCAATAAATATTTGTAGTGATTCATTGAATTTACTAGGTGAAAATATAAAATTAAAAAAATTTAAATAAATTATATTTATAGTACTTCGTACTATTTGTATATTACCATAAACTAGTTCTAATTAAGAGAATTGTCAGAAAAACAATGTTATGTTAATTTTTAAATAAAAAGTTGCAAAAAATATTTAGTTCTTTTAACTACAGCACAGTAATGGATTTTTCCCGTTTGATTCGTTTTTTTGTTTTAATACATGGCACATATAAAATTATTACTTTTCCTTTACTGTAATTTTGATTTGGTATAAAATCTAATATAATAAATTGTTAAAATTATTTCAAAATTACTGTGCGTTTGATTATAGGTATGTATAGAAGTTATATATAGGTTAGTTAAATTTAGCGTTACGAATCGTTACAATGAACATTAGTGGTCTATTGAAAATCCAAGGCATTACACAGAAGTTAGACATCAAGTACTATTTAGAATTAATGTTTAAATCACTATGTTCCAGTTCAAGTCTTACGTTTTAAGTACGCTACATGTTTCCTTTAAATACTTAGTAACTATTCATGTTAATTAACAAAAACACACATGAATTAACTGCATTAAACTAATCATAAATTTTCACACATAATTTGATTTATAGACGCAAAAATCTTACAAATAAGATACAAAAAGAAGCAAACGTTGTTGCGTTTGGATTGTTTAACGTTTTACATATAAATTAACTTTTAAACAAAAAAAATTACTTTTTTTTAGAAAGTAATTTGCCTATTTCGTATGTAATCAATTTTATTAGCTTGTTTGTTATGTGTCGATTAACACGTTTCTTTTTTAGATTTTTCTTCGAGTTCACTAATCTAATTCTAAGTTAATTTAAAATAAAGAATTTAAATTCACTACACATTTGAAAATACACAATTTGTTTTTATTTTATTTAAATTAAAACTGAAAGAATTTTTTTACAATTTGAAACAGTTGGTAAAAATAAAAAATTGTTGAATTTTTTATGCTTATGTAATTAAATTAACTGATGGGAAAATTTTATGTAACTAATACAATTGTGTTAAAAATGGTTTTTGAAATTTATTTTTGGCGTTAACTATAATTGTATGTTTAAAAAATACTTTACAAATTCTAACTACATTTGAGTACAATATTTAATAATCGTACTAAATAAACAAATAGAACTTAATAACACTATAAGCGTTAAAGTTTTATTTGTTTCTTTAATTTTTGTACTACAAAACATTTTTTAAAATGTTATTTCAAATAAAAAATTACAAAATAAAGTAAAACTTTGATAACTTTGTTTATGTCGAAGATTACGCTTTTTTATCACAATTTACACTAAAGCTACCCACTAGCGCATATAATATTTATTGTATATGACCACGCCAATATGTACTCGCATGTCACACATAAATAAAGTATCTTAGAATGTCGTGACATAAGATGTTTTGATTTATTCCAACACCCTCACAAAAGCAAAATATTTCTTAACAACTAAACTTTTTATAAATTTACTATGTTTTTATTAAATCGACTTAAATAGCTCACAGCAAAAGAAATGTCTGGTCTGGTCAGAACAGATAAACGCATCAAGCTACCTATAAGTTACTGGAATGGCAGGTTTTGATTCTTAACTTGACTATTTTCTAAACTTAAATTACTTTCAATTGGCGTATTAATAGATTTACATTCTCTTATTTTAAATTTTTATAACAATTGGTTCACATATTGCTCTTGATCTAGAGTAATTACTCCTCTATCTTTATCAAAATTCATACACGTACCTAGACACTGTTTAACTTGACCCAGATCTTTTAGTTTAAACTTCCTACTTAACTTTTTAACAATTTAATTTCTTAATTATTGTTAGAAAAAATAATAAAGTCGTCGACGTATAAAACATTTATGATGTTTAAGGTACCTTTATTTTTAATAAAAACACACAGTTAGATTTCGTTGCTTGTTTGAGTTTTGCGATTTATCTCACGCCCAGATGAAGCCCCTTACGAAAGTGGGCGAAACGTTGGCAACTTCGGTTACAACAACAATGACACGGTCCAAACCCGGAAGACGTTCTTCTCTTAGTATAAAAACACATCGCTTAAAATCAAATTTGTTATAACTCAAATCGCTTAAAACGTCTTCTACTCTTTGGAACAATATCAAATTAATACTCAACCAAAAGAGCAAACAGCAATCTTAAAGTAGAGTGTTTTACCACTGGTGAAAAAGTTTCTTTAAAATCAACACCTGGTTTTTGTAAGAAACTTTTTGCCACTAACCTTGCAACGAACACTATTGTTATTGTCATATTTAGTTTTAAATGCCTATTTACATCTTACAACTTTCTCCAAATAAAATTAGTTCTTCGTTAATAACTTATTGCCATTTGTCACCATCTGGTTTATTTACATCATTTTTAGAGATGTTTGCTTTTTTATCTCTTTTACTTATTTTAACAATTTTGGGTTGTTCAAATGATCTTGTGAAATCACTGTAATTTAGACTATTTTTATCAAAAAAAATTCTTCTTATAGTATCTTTATCCCTCACAGAAACACAATTTTCTTCAGAATTTTGCAAAGTACTATCTCCTAAATTGAGTGTTTTTACTTTTTCCAGTTTCTTTTTATTAATTATTACATCTCGGTTTGTGGTGATACACTTTATCTTTTGTATTGAATTTTTTTCTATATTTTCATTATAATAAACTAAAAAAGTTTTTCTTGCTGTTTTGTCAAACTTGTATCTTTTTTCAGAAGAGAAATGAATCATAACCCCAACACCAAAAATTCTTATATGTCTAACATCTAGTTTTTTACTTCACCATATTTCAAGTAGTATTTTATTGAGACCTGTTACTAACAATTTATTATGTAAATACACAGCAGTATTTACTGCTTCGGCCCACAGAGTTCTGTCGAGATGCGCATTAAACCATAGGCATCTTGTTTTTGCTAATTCCATTTTGTTGTAGAGTATATGCGTTAGTCTTCAAACACTTTCAATTAAATTTTTTTACAATTATTACTTCGGGAATTTTTGATCTTAGCTGTTTGTTTTTCTAAAGCTTTAAACTCTTTAAATGTTTCATAAACTTCACTTTTGTTTTTTAAGAAGTAAACGAAAACCATTCTGTTATAATCATGTTCTAGAATAAGAAAATTTCTTGCACCACCCAGAGACGAAACTTCCATAGAACTACAAAAATCTCCATGTACAACATGTAGCAATTTGGAAGCTCTTTTACCTTTACTAGAAAATGGTAATCGTATTTGCTTACCCTCGCCACACGCTTTACAAATTTAAACATTTTGTGAAAGTGTTATGTTAAAAATGCTTTAGTATAAAATTAATCCTTGGTACGCCTACTTTTCGTTGTTAAAGTATGGACAAAAATGTCAAATTTGAAACACGATTTTATTCTGTAAAGTCTGAAGGACGCAGACAGCCTCTAGCTTTGGTAAGCCCAAAAAAGGTTTCATTGTTAAGCATTTTACGCAGCTCCATGTGAATATAAAATCGAGTATTGTGGCGATCTGAGTGAAAGTTTTTATTCGAAGTAAGCACTTATTATTATACGATGCGCTGTGATTCTCTCTAAATCTTTTAAAGTCATAAGCCTAGTCGAGGGCGTAGTTTATACTTTGTCTGTGATACCGACCTACGCTTATTAGAATGTATATAAATATACTTATGTACCTTCTTCTTCTTCTTCTTCTTCTTCTTCTTCTTTTTCTTCTAACCTGAACTACTATCTGTGATAAAATATATATTCTCTGTGTTACCATTTCTGTCTGTCTGTTATTTGTTGTAATTCAGCTGCGGGTAGTTTTAAACAGTGTCTTCTACTCTAGTCTTTCATTTTTTTCGCGCCGTTTCAAATATATTCTATAATCGTATCACCATAAAGCTTCCGACTCTATCGCCGGAACAACTGAGTTAATCGTCGCTCCCTTTTAATTACGAGAAAAACTACGTAACAAAAGACTATTGCATTTTATGCTTTTTACGATTTCTTCTAAATTTTTTATCTGATCGAAAGCGTTATTACTAAAATAACTAAAACGCCTGTACCATATTTCACCTGGCACCACTGTAGCCATCAGTAAATTGAACACCAATTCCTCAAAATTTAGTTTAGATACATTGTCTATCAAATTAACTGTTGCAATGAAAACATCATTCTTGTTGTAAATCTTGCACTCATTTTTATTAAGCGCACTTTTAATGAGTCGATTGACTAAATTTGTTGTCAATTAAGGGAAATACAACAGATTTTTAATTGCAACTTCAAACTTGGAGTTATTAGAAATAGTAATTATGTTTATCTTTCCTGCACAATTAACTGAAACAGTGCCTTTGTTTGCTATTATTATTGCTGTGAGTAATTTTTCTTCAACGATATTTTTCAGCTAATTTTTTTACCGTAAGGTGGATACTAGAACCAGAATCAATGTATCATTCTGTATCTTTGAACTTTTCGGTTAGAAATACGGCACAGCGTCTTCTAAAAGTACCCTGGTCACAGCTTTTATTAGATTTAATTAAGCAATTATTTATGAAATGTTCTTGTTTTTTACATATAAAACACGCTGTTATGTTTTTGTTTTTGTTACCAATACTTTCTCGGATTTTTTTAAAGATCACTGTTCTTTTACCGACAAATGCACTTCTTGTTTTATTATTTGAAACGCCATCCGTTATCATGTTAAGTAACCGTAATGCCGGAATGTTTTATTGCTTTTATCATAAGTGAAAATTTTTTTGCTAAACTTGCCAACAGGAGAAAACCAACCCATGTATGTATATCATTGAATCCAGCGTTAAAACTAACTTTGCTTTGTAGCTTTGTATTAATACCATCTAGACTTTTAGTTAAGCTTTTGAGTACAAACACGTTCTCAACTGCAAAAAGCGTAATCTGAATAATATTCTCGACCCGTTAGACGCGGTGCACTATTTAAATAGCTCACAGCCATCTTATCTTTATGATAAACTGAACGAGACTTTTTATTTACCGCAGTATTGCCAATAACCTGTTGCAGATTACGCTTTTTTAAATAGAAGGTCCATGAACGAAAGACTTATTGTATATGACTACGTCAATATACACTCGCATGTTACACATAAATATAATATTTTAGAAATTTTTTTAATTTTTCATGCGATGGCGTGACATAAGATATTTTATTTTATTCTAGCAGTTCTAATAAAATTTAAAAATCAATTTAATTTAATTACGATATTGATAAATACAAATAAACATTTTTTTTAAAATTTATTTGGTAGTTAAAAAAAACAAGAAGGTACATGATCAAAATCAAATTTCGAGCAATTATATGGTAATACCTTTGGTAATACATTAAGTTTCACCTACTTTTGTAGGCGTTCTTTAAAATTGCTCTATACATAGTACAAGACTAGAATATTTATTCAAAAATAGCTATGTTTGTTTACACAGTGTGTCAATTTAAAAACTTTGGATTGGGAATATATTTACAACAAAAAAATATATCAAAAATTACAACCACTCGTTTTGGCAATACGGAGAGGAAACCACCACAAATTCAAAAATATAATTGCAAACCTCCACTTATGATACATCGTTAAAAAAGTCTTTCAAAATGCTATTCAAAAATACTAAACTAACATCGCAATTGACAGTTTTAAAATAATTAGGAAATAATGGAGTTTTAAGAGATGTTGTTAACGCTTTAAAAATACAGTGTTTGTAAAATTTTATTTGGAAAAGTAATTATAAAAACTGTTCAAAATGTTTACTGTTTTCAATATTTGTTGCTGTAAGTCTTGTAGATCTGCTAGGTTTTTATAAACGATTGATTTGATGTGACTACATAAGAAAAATCTAACGGTGTCAAAACAAACGACCGCAATGACCACTCGATTGATCCTCTACGACCAATCGATTTTCTTGGATAACGTTTATTTACTGTCAAGTTTGCGGTGGAGCATCACCCAGTTGAAAGCGAAGCAGGTTTGAGTCTAATCGCAGCTGGCCATCTATTTGATCTTCCAAAGTTAGAACAATCTATTATGTTTTCAAACAAGTTCACAAAAATATCACCGATAAACGTTTTCTTCAAAAACAAAATACTAGCTCAAGCATTTAGTTTCTGAGAATATTGGATCGTAGAATACGCGGATTTTCATTAACCCAACAACGACAATTTTGTTTGTTGGGCAGGCATAAAAAAGGAATGTACATTCATAAAAAAAACAGATGTTTTATAATATTAGCATATTGTTCAAGTTTTTCAATCATAGTTTCACAAAACCAAAATTGTCTATTGGGATCATCGTCTCTAGTGTAACAAGCACATTTTTTTCGAGTGAATACTTCTGATTGTTATTAACATTTTTGTATTTACTTTCTATGTAATTTTTTTTTACAATGCATTTATGCATTGCCATGCGTTTGTAGATTTCTTCTTAAGTTACTATCCATCCATCTTGCGACAGCGTCCCGTCGCGTTTTCGTCCAAGTGTGGCAGATGACGACATTTAAAATAGAAATGTAGTGTGGCTTTTGTTGTTACGTGATTATTTAGTTTTCGTTGTAATTTGTTATTATGCCATCAAAAAACCCGTAATTGGGTAAGGGTAAGTTTTTTCTCTGTTCATTACACTTTGTGTAACCTTAATATTTGCGTTTGAGATTTATTAGTAATAGTAGTAATTTGATTTGTTATCAATGTTATCATATGTTACGATTGTGTGTTACGATATTCTGATTATGAAGAAGATGAAGATAAAGATTCAGTCGTGCAACTCGAGTTGAGTTAAGTTAAATTTTAAACTTTATGTACTTGACCCTTGATACGTTTAAATATATAACTAGGTTTTTTAATTAGTTAAATTTTTAATTAGATTTATATTGCTTTATGTAAATTTTTTAAGATTTAATATTTATCTTAATTTCTTTCTAAAAAATATTGTGGCGTCTAAAATTTAAAAATATAATTTTAAATTAAAATAAAAAATTTGACTGTACAGAGAAAGCACATCGATTTTCACTTGCGTAAAAATAAATTATTTCAACTTGTTCAGTAACTGATTAAACAAAACTTTTATTTGCTTCTCCTGGTTGTCGTTACTGAGATAATGGAGCTAATGCTAATGTACGAAAGTATCACACTCAATATCCTCAAGAATTATTACGTTGAATATTCTAGTTGATACACGTAATAACTATCCTAAAAATAATTTTTTTGTCACAAACAGTGTAGTTTAAAAGGTTGACAGCGTTTCTTCAAACTTCATCATTTGAAAATTATTTTAAAGCTGTCAAGTGGAATGTTGTTTTTTTTAGTATTTTTGAGTACAATTTTAAAAGACCTCTTCAACAATGTATTATAAGTAAGAGGCTGTAATTTACATTTTTGAAATTTGGGTGATCGAGGGTAAAAGAGTAGGTAGAGGTCCATGTCAATTTGGTTCCCTCTCCGTATTGGAGGATTGGGTTTTTGTAATTTTTGATATTATTTTTTGTTGTAAACGTATTTCCAATCCAATGTTTTTAAATTGATACAGTGATAAAACAACTTAAATATACACGAACGAGTTTTGCTGGACGTTTAAAAAATAAACAAAAATTACCATGTTCATTCGTCCTTCGATGCATGTTGATGAGAGCATTGACCTAACAACTTCAACTTTAAATTTAAACTTCAAATTTTCAGTAAACGCATGAATTATCATTTTGTAAATTTTGTAATTAGTTAGTTATCGAATAGATACAAATAGCAATTATCATATATTTCTTAAAAATTGCAGTGATTATATAAGACGAAACAGGATTTGAATAAAAAAGTATCAGATTCTTTCTCAACATTTAGGTATGTAGTGACGAACTTTACCTACAACAGATGACATACTGGCTAGTTAATAATGAAAAAAGTTTATATAATATATGATTGCTTGCTTGAACTGTTACGGTATTAAATTGGTAGCCCAATTTAATTTTGCTCGTGGCAAACATTAAATCGATAGATTATAATCAAGACAAATCAGATAAAAAAAATTGTAAATTTTGAATCTACATGTATAACAAAATCAAAAGCTTTTATTAAAAATTGAGTTACTAAAAGCAACGACTAAACCTGTAAAATTTAATAGAACCCATAAACTTTACAAAGTACGTAAACATTTATAGGTTTGTTGTAAATTTTTGGTTTTTCGTTTTTGAGTGTATCAATTTGCTTTCAGCTCTGCTATCTTAGAAAACGTTTTTACCTTACTCTACAGTGCACTACCAATCATATTGAAACTTTTACGAGGTAATCTAGTAAGACGTGTTTTTTTACAGATTTTACATGATTCCTGGTTCTCCTTTTTAGTAAAATCAACAGTTTATTATGTTTGATTAGAGCTCTATATTGCTAGACCTATATACATTTGATGAGTGTTTTGTACAAAACGTTATAATACAGCATTTGCAAATATTTACCAAAAAATGAGAAAGATGACTCTTACGGTTATTAACAGCTAATAATGTATTGTTTTCTACTTTTTTGTAGTGTAATCTGTTATGCTTAAAATCTGTTTTGTCTCACTCGGTGCATATATTTCGCACCGTTCATTTTGAATTCAGTTAGTAGCATTAATTTTTTTTTTCTTCTGGTTGATTCACGCGTTTGATATTTTACACGCAAACTGCAAAGAAAACGCATATAATGTTACCGTTGCCACTTCCCCAGACGATTCCACCACTACCTACGCTACTTCAGCCAATAAGAACCGTCACCTTACTAGCGCTACCACCTCTACAACACCCGAGGGCAATTAGAGGGTTTAAAAGAAGATTCCCGAGCTGAAGAAATCACTCTCTCTTGGAGCAGAGTCAAAGTCACCTTGCTGACTACGCGAGGAGGCGGGAGCCGCAAAAATCTAAATTGCTTAATGGACACTTGAAACTGGGTGTTCAGCTCCCGCTTTCCTTGCCCGCCGCTGCCTCAACGTCACACCCGTGACGATCACAGCGCTGCCCGCAACCAAGTCCACGTTTCCGGACGTACCGCTATTTGCGCCGCCGTTGATCTGTTCTGCGTAGTCGTAGCCTGTCCGTGAACCGCCGTCTGCGTCGCACGTCGCCTACAGCCGTGTTCGCACCCTGAGGCCGCCGCTGCCGTCGCAGCACGAGCAGTAGCCGTCGATCACCGCCTTCCTTTGCCGCAGCTACAAATCTACGATCAGTCGCGCTACGCCGATCCGCTATGGTTTCCGTGACGACGTCACCGCTGCCTTCCGTTGTTGGTAGTTCACCGCCGTCCACGAATGTAGTGACAGTGACCATTGTAGATATTACATGTAGTTTTTAAGCCCATTGTACAGTTAATCTTGTAATATATTATCATTCACCCTCTATCGTCCACCTATTCATCGTTATGGCCCACTACCCGACCGTAGCTGACTACCGTTTGCCGAAGCCAAACTACGCTTTCCCCGGTAACAATTAGGGCCCAAGAACGGGGGGCCTATCATAGAGCAACGCGCTACGCGCCCACGACTTCATCTCCGACTGCCAGCTTCGCCATCTACCACGCCGGACTGGAAACCGGCCAACTTTTTTAGTGGCGCCCAACCACAATCAGCTTCCACCTGGATCAAAATCTAACATCATCCTCAGAACTAAAGAAGTGATGGAATCGTCTTTAAAGCGGGGAGGATTGTTACCGTTGCCACTTTCCCAGACGATTCCACCACTACCTACGCTACTTCAGTCAATCAGAACCGTCGCCTTACTAGCGCTACCACCTCTACAACACCCGAGGGCAATTAGAGGGTTTAAAAGAAGATTTCCGAGCTGAAGAAATCACTCTCTCTTGGAGCAGAGTCAAAGTCACCTCGTTTCTACGAAGTGATGCATACTTAGACGCATTCAATTTTTGGATTTCAGAAATACATTTGTATTTGTGATACCTGTCCGATAAAATTATTTTCCAGCTTTACGGATGTAGTTTTGTGAGTTTACCTAGATTTAGTAAGAGCGCGGACTAATTGCAAGTACCTTAACTCTTATTCTGATTTTGTTATTGTCCGTTTGATTTCGATCATTTTGTACCGAGTGTTATTACAAACGACTTTTTTTGTGTAATCATTACTGTTAAATAATCACTTTTGTTAGTCACTTTATTGTTTATACGTTGTAGTTAAAGACATTACGCTGTCTGACTGCTGACGTTAAGGGGGTTCTAAAACGGCCGTTTTGATGCGCTGCAAACTAGGCTAGTTGTATAGGTTTTCTAAAATTAGCGAAATTTCTTAGCGGAATGAGCAATCAGCAACACATTCCATTTTGTGTCGCGTTTCTGGTCTGGCTCTAAATTTTTTAATAATAATATTTATTTTTATATAAAAACTATGTATTTATAAACTAAAAATACATATCTATATTGCGTTTCTGTCACTTTTTGCAAATAATCTATGGTACGTTTACCATATGCCATCAAAATTAGCCTAAAATTGACTAAAATTGCTTCGTTTTCTACTCATTTTTTATATTTTTGGCTTTAAAATTACACAAAAAGACTCAAGACGGCTATACAACTAGGCTTTGTAATTATTTTAGTTTTTGTAGCTCTTATAATTTTAACAAAAAAACAAATCTTATAAAGGCAACACATAAGCGGCCGTTTTAGAACCCTTTTGATTATTATTTTGTTTGTGTATACATTTTTACGATACAAAGTAAAAAAAGTTAAACTTGTGCAAAAGTAATAAATATTGTTTTTTTTTATTTTTGAACAATAAAAAAGTAAAATGGCTATATTTTGAAAAAATATGACGTGCGTTAACTAAACTACTAAATTTAAGAAACAGTTTTAATATGTTTTTTTTTGCAAAATTGTATTATTTAATATTCCTGATTTTATTAATTCTTCACTTACATTAATCTAACAAAAACAAATTTAAAAAAAAATTATTACTAAAAGATTATAACGAATAAGTAAATAATTAGAAAAACGTTTTCACATTAGTAAAATAAAAAAAGTGTAATGAATACAATAATGTAGTATGATAATTAAACACAATATAACTACTAAATTTTGTGCAAAATTTTTATAATTAATGTATGTAATTTTAAAAATTTATTTAAAATTAAACATTACTAAAACTGAAAACACATGAAATTTAAGACAGGTCGACGTTTGTAATATAAGTTATTCACCCTTGTAGAAAAAACGTATGTAAACAACTTGAACTTGTATTAAAAATTTTCTTTCTTTTATTTAAATTTATTTAAATTGTAAAACGTCCAAACCGTTTTACTATGATATTGAATAGTAACTGCCAAGACCAATTATAACTACAAAAAATTAAATTATTCTTAAGTAAGTTTTAAAAACAACCTTTAATTTTATTTCAAAATTGAGTTTTGTTTTTGTAGTATTTTGTTTTTAAGCCGCTTGTGTGATAATAGTTTTTTCAAAAAAAAAATTAAATTTATGTTATACAACAGCAACATCCTTCTTTTTATCGTAAGTTATGTACACTCGTTAACCTTGTTCTTTTTACGCAAATAACGTTAATTTCAAAAACATCAGGTTTCTTATTTTACAAGAAATTTACTTCAAAGAAATTTTATAAGTTAATTATCGAATAACAAATAAACATTGTTTTATATAACAGTAACAAATTTTAACATATAAGAAACTTCATAAAACACATGTAGATTAAGTATCTATTTATTATTAAAATTGAAATTGTATGAGAATGTTAATGTAACTTTATGAAAAGTTGTTTGTCACAATAATAACTCTAATTTTTAGAATTACCATTAAGTAAAATGTTAAACTACAAATAATCAAATTTCATGTGCAAAATACATAGTCATTTTCTACAAGTTTATTACTATTTAGGTGTTTTAGAAATGTTATGCTTAAGTCAAAACGCATAGCACAGAAAAACTAAACGTTTGGTCAACAAACAAAAATAAAAAAAAAACTAAAATTAAGAAATGCCTCGTCTGCATCTACATAAATAACAAAAAAAATTCTTTTTATACACTGAGATTCAGTTAAGCATACTATCAATTCTAAAACGTTTCACGGTAAACGTCCTTTTTTGCAATACGTTTAAAGACGTTCCTTGAAAATATGGATCACTAAAAGTGTCATAAATGTTAAATTTGATTTTAATTTTTAAATATATTTGGTTGTTAAAAAGGAAGAATTCTTAAAATGCGAATTTAATGTTCATTTAATAAATCTTTGGTAAAATGGAAAGCTTGCTAAAAAGACTTCTATTTAAAATGAAAGCAGCTGAAGGAAATTATTCTAAGGTTTCGCAGCTTCCTAATGTATTCTATTAAAAACACAATTTCTGTAATCCAAAGTTATGACCGACTTACATTACTAAAGTTGAGTTAATTAGAAAATAAATGGGAAATCGGGTATAAAGACACTACATCCCCTTATGAAATAATTATGGAAGTAAATTCGTTGCTTTTTTAGTTTATTCTCTTTTAAAGATACTTAATGTCGTTAGTGGAAATGTTACTTGTAACATACCGAGCGGAAACAAACGACGTTAGGTACCTGTTGGTTTTTTCTTGTTTGTGGAAAGATGTATGTGGTACTAAATTTTATTTAATGTTACCAATTTGTTTTTTTACAGTAAGCACAATAAAACATTTTTAAAATTAGAAATCTACGAATAGAATTTACAGCTACGTAAACATTGTTTTTCTTATTACCAATAAGTCAATCAAAAACATGCACATACAAAGATTATCTTATTATCAAATCAGTGATAACCGTTACCTTGCTGCGACCAAATAAAACATTTGTCGTTTTAGTATTTGCAGTTAGCGCTAATGAAAATTGCATTTTCGTGCAGTTTTCCGTATTGCAATCTGTTTTATAGAATTGAGCACGTATAAAAGCGTTTCGTATAAAACTTTTAAGCTGACTTTGCAGAATGTCATAGATTTTTTTAAACCTGCTAATACAAAAAAAAATACAACGTGTTTAGACGTTATAAATTTGAAGTTTGTATTAATATTTATTGTTTCAATAAAATTATAGACGTAAAATGTTGTAATACAAAAAACAACTAATCTGACGTATGAAAGACAGTTAAGCGTCTAAGTATGTTGTAAGCGTATTGTATATACATAATTTTTAGTAAATGAATTATGATTTTCAGAATTTACATTCATTTTGTAGTAATATTAATTTAACTTGAATTATATTAATACAGAAGAATTAACGTAAAGATAAGTGTAATACTTTCGTTCTCTCTTGTATTTGTTACCTGTTTCAATCAGAAGCCTAATTGAAAAACTTGTCTTCTGCAAATACTATATGTATAATTTAATCAAACTACAATTGTTTTGACTTTAATACAACTTAAGTCATCAGGTTGTTAATGCAGTCGTTAACGCAATCAAACTAATTTGATTTGGTTAAATTATATAATATTGGGAGAAGACAAGTTTGTTTTTGTTTTTATTCCTTAACTTTCTGTTTTTTAATAGTGCAATTTTTTTTTATTAAAATCTTTTTAATATTTATTTTGTGTATGTGTGGTGTTTCCAGAGTTTCATTTAATGTATAAATGATGTGTACCATTGATCTGTCTATAATAAATCCATGCTAGTATTGTTCAGTGGCGTAGGCAAGATTTGTGTTTGACGGGGTTTACATTAATTAAATTAGTTTAAAGCAAAAGAAAAAAGTCGGGTTTTTATTTTTGCTAACATAAAATTTTTTGTAATTAGTTATCAATATGTATACTCAAAGCATTAAATTTATACGTGTATTAAAAATTTAAAATAAATTAATATTATAATTGCAATAACCAACAGCAAATAATAAATACATTGTATTATTTTATTTTTATTTTTTATAGATTCTCAAAACCTTCCCATTACGTAATTTTAATTTTTATTTTAATAAACGCTACATGTTTCGACATATTGTCATCTTCAGGCGTATACTATTAAATAAAAAATATAAAATCGAATCTTAATTAAATATAAACTTACATTAGAATTGAAAAATCAAACTTCAAATATTACATAAACTTTAAAAAATAATAATTATAGAAATCTGAAAAATAAATTAAAAAATCAAAAAGTTATAAAAATGAATAAGCTTACCAACATATATTAATCAAATTAAAAATGGTTAAATATTTGAAGTTTGACAAATTTCGAAATTTGAACAACACAAAATTATCTTAATAATAGAAAATCCTAGGATACAACAAATTAATATAATAATGGAAATAATCAAACAAAAACTAATTTAGAAAAAGTAAATTATTATTAAAGTTAACAACTTCGTTAAGGGATGATTTACGATTGGAATTGTAATTGTTAATAATTTCTTTTATTTCTAAAAAATTAAGTCTTAAACCTTTATTACAAATGTGTAAAATTTCAAAATCTTTTTTAGAATTGAATGAATGCTGAGAATTTAGTATATGAATAGCAATATGATGATTTAAATGAAATGTTATTATTTTTAATACAAGATAGATGTTCAGCAATTCTAATGGAAAACTTTCGACTTGTTTGTCCTATATAAAATGCGTTGCAATCACCACATTTTAATTTATAAACACCGGATTTGTCTAAAATATTAATTTTATCTTTAGTATTAACAAGTAAAGATTTAATATTATTATTTGACGAAAAAAAAATGTTAATGCCAAAATGTTTTAAAAGATTTTGAAATTGAAATGAAAATGGGCCTATATAAGGAAGAGAAAAATATATTTTAGATTGATTAGACAGGTGTAAGAGATGAACAATTTTTAATTTTAATAGAAGACAAAATTTTCTTTTGTAAATTTTTAATAATATGTAATGGATAATAAGTAATATTTGTATACAAGATTATTAAGTATTTACATAACACTAAAAAAATGAAATAACGAGATAAAAGTTTATGCAAAATCAAAGCCTAATGTAAAAGATTTAATGACTAGTTTAATATTAACAAACTCAACTGTAAACTTCTAAAGTGAGGTCCGTCTGCCACCTTTCTTGTTCTACTTTAACCACATGCTATATCATAACATAACATACTTCTTATACTTGTAAGGTGTCAAGGTTATATTAATTTGCTGCATTTAGTTTAAATACTTTAAATTTATTTTACACTGTTGACAAATTTCTTTCAGTTTTTCCCGTCTTTGGCTAGTTGAGTGGCCTCACTCTATATGTTCCTTCTCTGTTCCAGGATTTTCCTCATGTTGGTATTCCACGTTTTACATGGTCTGCCTCTTCTGTTTTTCTAGTGGTTCTGGATTCTCATACTGTTTTGGTTTGTCGGTTGTTACCTATTATTCAGTAACACTATTTTGTATTTACTTTTATTTTTATGTGTTAGAAAATTGCTGAAAAACTTGTAATTTTTTTCAAAGTTTAAATAAACAGTTAACACATGTATCGAAGCTAAAGAACAACATATTTAACATCAGTTATTTAAAATAAGTTTTGCTTATTCTTATTTTAAATAAACAAGTATTGCTGTTTTTGTCTTACCGCTTTTAATAAAGATGCCCAAGATGCTGTCAAACTGCTCAACATACTGTCATTCCCTGTCATACAACTAAATTTGACAGAGAACTGTATGACCAAATTGACTAGCTAAATTACCCCATTATGAAGCTGTAGTATAGAAAAAAATAAAATGGCATCGTAAGGGCAGTTTGACAGCATCCTAGGCATCTTTGTTATTTACTTAACTTCAATATAGATATTTCTTAGAGACTTAATTTATGTTTTACTTTCTACAAATTTAAGCAATGTTGGTTGCCTGACATATATGTCTCGTAATAAATAACTATTTATAAAGGTCTTATATTATGCTGACTTTACTATTAGTTTTTTGTTATATTAAATAGTTAATTCTTTTATAGAATCTTAAGATTTTTCAGTTACTTTGGTTACGGTTATAAGCGACTTTCGGTTGAGACTGCGTCGTAGTTAAACACCCAGACTTTTTAGGGTTGATTTTAGTGTTTCCTTGAGAACCAATACAAGAAGTAGAATTTGGTTTTTGCCGTATTTCCGTTCGTGAACCCGAACAAACTGACGTTTCGCAAAACATTACAGCTTGCATTTTCAGAGTGGTAAATGTTACTAAATAACCAAATTCTACTTCTTGTTTTGGTTTTTATTAATTACTTTATAATCGTTAACTATCTTCTTAAATTTTTGTTTAATAAAAAGGCTTATGTCGAATTTATTCATTTTCTTATCTTTTTTAATTTCTAACTGTTTTCTAAATGTTTAGGTAAAGAAAAATAAGTTCGAATACTTCGTAAATCAAAATTAATAAAATTTAGCCAAAAATAAATAGTATATGTGTGTGTTAACAAAATAATGCTTTTACAAAATAATATATTAGAACCCAAGCACTTCAAATATCGATTTCTAAGCCTTTAAAAAGATATAATACGAGCAACACCACATAAACATCAGAAGTTGCAGCCATTCGACCTAAGTTTTATGCGCTTACTGTAGAGTTTCTTGTATATGATAAGATACGTCAACGCAGACATAAAAAAATAATATTACCTTTTAATCCTTAGACATAAAAAATATGTTTAAATATTAAAAAACAATGTTTTAAAATTAATAAATTATCTAATAAATTACATTTATTGTCGATAGCTTTTGTGCTAAAAATTACTAGCTTATATAAAAAAATATAGCTACACTATATAACATAAATAAAGTAAATAAATATGAACTGAATTGTTATTGAAACGAATACGTTTAATAATTATATTTTTAGATTAATTTTTATTACGTTATCATGCAAAAAACAATAAAATTATGGTATAAGTAAGTTGATATTAACAACGAATTAAAAATTAATTATTAAAAGCGTCAGTAATGTGTATTCATTTTTAGGAACTCCTATATTTTTTAGCTACAAATTTACTCAATGAAAAATTTAGGTTACACATAAATTTCCTACTGTCTTTTGTAATGTAAACTTTTAATGGCAACATTTATTTTCCTAAGCAATACAAACTGCACACAATTAATCACACACAACTATAAATTGATATTAATACAACTAAAATAAAAGAAAGTGCTTTGAAATTTATTTAATTGTAACCGCAAGTATCCATCCTTTAATCTTCCACATAACTATAAAGTCCTTAATTGCTTTCAGTTAAATGGTTCTCCAGAGCGTATAGACAAACATTAGCCGAGAACGTAAAGGTAAAAATGTAACTTTTCTACCTAAACTCATAAAAATACAACATAAAATTACTCATGTACTAGTTTTATAGGTACATTCTTTAATAATATAAATTTATTTTATTTCTTTCGATACAAAATAACGTTATTCAATTTGAGAGAGTATACTAATATTTTGATTAAAAACACTACAAAAATGTTCAAAGTCAAAGTAATCTATTTATACTATTACACGTGACATTTTTTCTACAGAATGTTTTCTTTTAAACTGTAATGTTTAGTTATCTTAGTTTTGTAATAAATAATTCAATTGTTTTAAAAAAGTTTAAAATTATGAATTTTATAACTAAAATTTACTTTAAACTAACTTCTAATTATTTTTTATGTTTATACATTTGTTATAATGACGTTAATTTTTTTCTTGAAAAAATCTACAGTTTGTTCAGAAATTAAAAAAATGTTTTTAGTATTCTGTCACATAGTTTTCATTAACAAAATCAAATTTTCACTTTATATTACATTTAACATGCTTTATAATTATTTATTTATGTCAGTCAATATTAACTTTTTTTATAAAATCTAAATAAAATTTTCTAAAATTAATAATGTTTTTATTAGAAATTAGAATTTACTAAATCTAAAATTCACAAAATTTTGTGAGATCTTTTAAATATTTCGCATGGGATTTTACGTTGATTTTAATAGCATAGGTATCTAAGGATAATGTAACAATGATGCGGGTAAATGTAATCAAATTTTGTGTAGAACCTACCATTAAATTAAAACTCTTTTTATCCAATAGTCTCGGGTATCACGTATTTAGCGTTTGGTTGGCAACTTAATTTTATTTGTCTTTTTAAAATAATTCTACTGTTATTAACTATAATGAACGTTAAATCTTTACACATTGCTTTTTTATTATTAAATTATGTAAAAACCACAAATATTTCTATTAACTGTAGTAGAAATCTTATAAATAATTTAAAAATTTGCGTGAAATAAATAGGTTTTAAATAAAAGAATCCGTTAAAAATTGTTTAGGTTGTTACTGAAAAATTATATAATAATCTATAAATTCAGAAAAGTAATACTTTTCAGTAACGTGTGAATGATGCTGATTTTTGTGTAGTTGACAAAAATAATGCTATTATGAGAGTGTCGAAGCAAAATAATATGTTATGAAAGTATATCGAACATTTGTTGACATAGGAGCAAAACATATGAGTAAGTAAATAATTTGTCAAAGAACGTTTATCGAAAATAAGTCAATCAAACAAATGTTATCAGAAGCAGAGTCAAGTTTATTACCTAAAAAACCCAAAACCAAGTTCTATCGATAGATACTGTAAAGGACTTTTTAAAAAAAGCTTTTTATGCCAGTTTATTGCTTTTGAAGAAAGTGTTGATAATTGCGTTGCATAGAGCATGTCCAGCAAAAAAATTACGTTTATTATAAGTGTTTGTGTAGAAGATCACGGACATATATTGATCATAACGTGACTTGACACAAAAATAGAAAAAAAGCGTAACAAGCTTGTAGCAGTCATAAACCCTGCACGGTCGAGCTGAGCTCCTTTCTCCGAATAGGACGAGCTGTCCTATTCGGAGAAAGGAGGGGCTTGACTGATAAACTTTCTTTAATAGGCGCCAGATCTCTTTTACTAGAATAGCTTATGTTGGATCAGCACAGAAAGTTCGAAGCCTGTAGTAAAATTGTTAAAGTCCGTTACAGTAAACAGACAAAGAATTAAACCCAATCGTTCACAGCGAACTCCATTTAATTAGCTTAAATTAATAACAGAATAAGAAATAGCAGCAGTATATAATTACAGGTACAATGGTAGTTGTAACAACGCTGAAAGTAACCGCAACTTGCAATACATTTAAAAGCCAATTACGTATAACAGTTTTCACAGATTAAATAAATTAATAATGACTACTATTGATATCAAACAAATTGTTTTAAAAATTATGAAGGTTATGGTAAACAAAATTTGTGAGAACACTTAATTCAAAGTTGACTTACTCAATCTAGTGTTAACCTTAAGAAAACGTTTTCTAAAAAGCTCACCTAGAGTTTAGTTAAGTAGCAGAAATCGTGTCAGATTAGTGTAACTAGCAGAAATCGTGTCAGGCTGGTGACTTACGAAGATCTACACAAGAAAAATAACAGGTGTAACAAATAAAAAAAAATGGGTTTTTTTTATGCTGTTGATGATTCATTTACTTTTCTTAAAGGTGGTGTACGCCCAGGTCTCGTAATAAAGTATCAATCGTGAAGTCTATCGTATCTGAGTAAGTTATCGACCCGATGCTCCTTTTTAGTAATTGCATAGAAATTTCGAGAATTGCTTAAGGCTTTGGCGTTCTACGGAAAGGGTGCTAGCAGATGCAAGCTCTTACGGGTAGAGTATATAAGTCATATGTGGAGGTAACACGCGGTGCTAAGAAATTTACATAGTAATTACAAAGCCTAAAAAATAATAGAACGAGATTATCTTGCGTTGAAAAAGCAATTTAAACAGCACTATTGTCAAAATACATAACGCCACAACAGGTAGATGTTTTAACAAACATTGTTTAAAGAGACCCGGCGGCTGGTGTAGTCGTGTTGTTGCAAAAACCTAGGTCTTTTATCTATTTTTTATTCTCTGAATCGTCATCAAGAGTAGGAACAAGCGAAGTAATCAATTTTAAATTGCAAGTGTCTGCGTTGTTGTCAGTTTCTTCATCTCTTAGTACTTAGTGCAATATCTAATAATTTAACAATATGTGCATTTACAATTTACGCTAACAAATGAAATGAATGCAAAAAAAATTGTTGCTAACAAAAAAAATTTAACTTTCTTTTACAATCTTTGGTTAAACAGTGTGTCACTTTTGTATCAAGTTGTTGATTGAGTATCACAAAATGTTGAGACAAAAAAAGCATAAACTTAACTTATTCGGCATTTATTACGTCTTAGATGATAAAAACGCGTTTCCGTTTATGTTATCAGTTTCCTTTCCAAGTTTGCTTCTACTATACATGAACGACAACCTATTTTGCATAAATTTTTTGAACGAGGTTTAATGTACATGTGAATTCAATTAAAAAGAACAATTTTTACTGATTGTCAGTTATCGTTGGTGTGGTGACTATGCGCCGTTCAAAATTAGCGTGGCCAAGCGTCACTAACTTATTTAGGTGGATTGAATAAATTTTATTTTAATACTTTGAAATGGCTGACGCAATAAATAGAGGCAATATTAGCTTAAATAAAAAAGAAATTAACATTTTACAGTATAAGTTGCTAGAAATAGCGTATTGTTACGAATTTTATTAAAACTACTTAATTTATTTATACTATAAATATGTGCACATTTATAACTAACCGAATTAATTAAATTTAGGAATATTTAATAAAAACACTTACGCTAATTTATATCACTTACACAAAGATAAGTCCGCGGATAACTATTTAATACTTATTGTTTATTTACCCTAACGTCACGTACAAGGTTATACTCCGTATATTTATCTCACACGCGTTAATCACTTATTTAAACATGAATAATCTTTTTAACACTGTCGTCTTCAAATTACGGAAATAACTGCTCTCTGATTTGTTTGTGCCGCATTTATATATTTTGGAAATCTTTCTCGAATGTTCCGTTCCATATTTTTGGGTATGTATACGTTCTGGAAATGTACAAAAACCTCGCGAAGGCTCTCGAAGTTGAGAATAACTTTTCGAACGTTTCAGTATTTATTTATTCGAGTACGTATTTAGACTGGCCTGCGTAAAATAACTCATTTAAACATGTGTAGTTCTTGGAAATAACAGTTTAACACGTTCGTTGTCCTATGACCCATATATGAGTTATGTCTAATGATTTCTGTAAATTCTCTGCTCCTTATTTGGTTTATTTTTGGTACAATTTTATATATAATTTTAAGACAGATTGTCGACCAATTGACAAGTTAAATATAGTAGACTTGGTGATATAACAATGTAGGTATGTAAGTTATATATGGACTTGGACAATAAATCACTAGTTACTACAATACTTTATACGGTACATACTTAAGAATGTCTGTTTGCAAATCTCTTATATTATTCACGTAATAAACGTAAAGTAAACATAAAAATGCAATGCTACATACTAGTGAGACTTATTATAATACTGTGGGCAGTATGCATGGGAACATTATAAGCAATATGTCGAGTTTTTTTGGTTTCCTTATTTTTGCATTGAAATCTTGGGATTTTGGCATCAATGATCATCCATGACACCTTTTTGCTAAGAGTGCATTTTTATTATCTTTCATTTCTTGTAGCTTGTGAGTATATATCTTAAACTTTTTTGGTGGAGCCGCTACGTCATTATATTTAGAGTCATTGAGATTTAGGTGGGTTTTCACAACTGACTACGTATTCTTGTTACAAACTACATATTTTTCAAAAAACTAATATAGACTTTCTCGCTTAGAAGGGGCATTCAAAACTACATAAATTTATTTTTGTAGCAACGTTTTGGGCTACCAGCAATCACGTCATCAGGTCAAGATTAAATATAAACGTTTCTTTTTTGAAGTAACAGCGAGAGGAATGCAAACATAAATACTAAATTAAAATTTGAGTCTGTTGGAATTGAGATAATCAATAATTAGGAAACAATATAAATTTACTAAACTATAAATACTAAACTATACTACAGTGCTCAGTGCTGTTCGTATCTAGAATTTTACGAATTATTACTTGATACACATAACAATTTTTAATGACCTTAGGGAGTAATAACCTTTATAATGTTAGAAACCTTGTATTTATTTTGTATCGTTTATTTTAAATTTATTCTGATTAATTCACGCATGTAGAACTTAATTTCTTGGCAAGGTTTTTTAAAATCTTGGGTCATTCAATGCTTGTGGGAAGAACAGCTGAGGTACGATGCGCACTTACTTTTTGCTGTAAGATAATTTTATTTCGTTGTTTCTAGCAATTACTATTTATTAAATTACGTTGTCAACACGCGATATTTACTTTTTTGTAAGTCAAATCCTTAATGTCCTGTTGGAAAATCTTTGTCGTAAAATTTTTTGAGTAAACTAAGAGAATTTTAAATCGTGACCGTTTTTGGCACCCAGTATGTCAGACCTAGTATTTTTAATAGAAAAGATAATAAAACCTTTTTATCAATGCACTTGTACTGTATTAAAAGTTACCAACAAGATCGGAAAAATTAGAAGTCTGGCGCACGTCGTGTTTTAAAGTTGGTTGTAACCAAATTGGACCTATTTGTAATACCAATGCGATAAACTTATTTACTTATTTTTCAACTTTTAAAAGTGTTTGTACCGTAAGTAATATTTTAGTTTTTATCTCATTTTACTGTTGGTCGTATGTACGGCGACTGAGTATACGGTTGTTTTTTATCATAGGTTAGGTATTATTTAATATCTGAAATATTTAATCTCGGGGCTTAATTGGCTGTGCACCATTCTTTTTCAATTTACATCAGAGTCATCTTGTTACCGTTAAATTTTAGTATTTAAAATGTTTCTTCTTTAATTTTGTAATAGTACAGCGCGTTGCTTAACTGTAGGATTCAGTATACGTATAATTGAATTTTATGATTACTGTGATATTGCATGTACGAATATTTGTTTGCCTTTACATTTTTACAGATGTCGATGTTAAAATAAATTTATTTTTTGTTAGTTTAGTTATGTTCTATTTGCTTTCTTTCGATGCCGTAGAAGTGTAAGTGTACCTGTAGTTTTTTTTGCAGGTAATTGATTGCACTTTAGCTTAGTCCACGTTACACTTTAGACAGTGTTTTTCACTTTTGTAATTTTATGCCCGTTTACAGTTTGTAATCTCATGCCCTTAAAAAAGCTTTTTTTTTATGTGAAAAATACACGGACATAATTTTTTATGCATACGGCAACGATAGTACCACAGCTTCAGTTAAAGAATATCAACAAGGATGCCCAAACCGACAAACAAATGTTTAGTAAAACTTTTATAACTTTGTGGTTGAGAGGTGCATTTTCTTGAATTGACTTGTAAAGGAGAATTTATTCGAAAAAACAATGCTACAGAAGTGCTTGAAGTTGTTAAAAATGGTTTTGATAGTAGTTTGAAACGAATTTTTGTACTTACTAGACAAGATAAAACGGCTGTGAACGACACTTTTTGAGAAAACGGCCTACATCCTTATCACTTTTAACCAGTACAAAAACTGCTTACAAAACTTCCACCAAATTTTTGTTTTTGTGAATGGTGAAGCAATCGACTAAATACTCGTTTGCAAATTCTTTTCTATAACAAAGCTGCATTCAAAAAAAAGTAGAATCAACGAATTCTATAGAATTGAAAACCTATTTCCAGAAAATATTATCCGTATACGTTTGAGCTGAAAGTTTATACTAATATTGTAAAGAGATAAAATTGTATGTATAAGACAATCTCCGAAACTACTCATCCGACAAAAAAATGGTCAAACTGTCTTAAGACCTCAAAATGCGACTAAAAATTATATTTAAAATTATTTTTAATCTATCACGGAGAATTTAAGTAAGTACTTTGAAAATTTATACACGTTTGCTTATCATTGAGAAAACTTTATGTAAATAAAAATTGCCTTTAACATAACATTTTTTAGACAAGTAGTGTAGATTTTGCGATTATGTTTTTTTTAAAAACAAAATATAATACGTTTTGGTGTGTAGCGGGTGCCGAGGGGTTAAGCGTGTTTATATACTTACAAGTTGGAAATAGTGTTAGCGTTAAAAAATAGTTACAAGAATTGAACGCAAAACTATTTCCAAGAGTAACTTTGTCATTTTCTGTCATGTCAGTGATTTAAGTTAGTTTGTTAAATACGGTTTTCTAAAACGCGTCAACTACCTAGATTGTTTGAACTTTGTATATAAGTATGTAAATAGGTATAGAAATGAAAACGTTGAAACCTGATTTTATACAGCCGTAATTTACATAAACTATAAAGGTAATAATGTCAATCTGAAAATGCCACTACAGTAAACTACTAGACAGCCGGCTTGCCCTTTTAAGGCTCTATAACAGTGGGAAAACACTTTTCTGAACTTCTACAAATACATTTTCAGACATGTAGCTTTACATTACCAAATGATGTTAGTAATATGAGTGAAATTCGATAGCAGAGCCATGTCATAGTATAAATTTATTATGTATGAATATTAAAGTGTAAACGGCTATAGAGATTAAAACGTTGAAAGTTGATTTTATACACGCGTAATTCAAATAAGTTTTTTTATGAAAGAGGTGTCATTAATTTCCTTAATCAACAGTATTTAAGTTGATAGATATGTTGTAGTAATCTCCTTGTCTGGCCATCGCGTTTTCTGGATTTCAACCTACTAGACTTTTCCATGTGAAAACATGTAAAGACACTTACCTATTCAATCAAAGGGCTAATATTAAAAATTAACTCATCGAAAATATTTACGCAGGCGATATTAAGGTTAAAAAGAGTATTAGAAACAGAGCTTCGACGGAAGACTGAGTTATACATGACACAAAGCATTGATCACATTGAGCAGTTGTAATAATTGCAATGTCATTTTGTTTTTATCAAAATAAACAACATTTTTTTCTAAGCTTTTTAATAAATTTATTTCAGCTTCAAATTTATATATGTTAAGAACCGTTAGAAATTCTAAAAAAGTAAATAAAATGATTTTGGCTTAAAATAAGTCATAAAACTCATAAACAAAGTATCTCAGTTGCTTCAGCAAACAACATGTATATTATTAACACCTAAAGACGCTTATAAGTAAAAATTTTGATTTGTTCTTAAAAACCAAAACTTAAAAGAATATAAATAAATGCTTTTTTTAAATTAAAAGACAGTAGCTTACAAAGACCGCAACAACTGAATAATTTTTTTAACATAATTTTAAAGTGATGGGTCGTATAGTTTAAAAATATTATATTATGTAATATGTTTATTTAATTGTTGAATTTTAAAAATGCAAATATTAATTTCTATAGATAACAGAAATTTACGGACTTCATTAACTGTTTTATTTATTTTATTTTTATAGGGATGATTATCATTTAACATATTATAAACGCAAGGTACATTTTATTATATGTGTATTGGTATAATATTCACTTTACGACAATTTAACAAAAAGGATCTTCTAGTTACTAACGATACTATTCGATTGTTTCTTTAGACTATTGTTTAAGTAACAACGTGGTATTGTAAACCAATTTTTATAAATAAACTGCATCATTTTAGGTCTAATCATCCCATGAATTATAAAGTCAATATTGCTAAAATTTTAAATAGTTTTAACCCTTAGTGTTTTTGGCCTGATATTAAAAGCAAAATTTGAAATATTTTGAAATTAAATAATTACCCTATAACACTTATAAACTCAATTATCCAATCTTATAATCTACAAAAAAACAACCAAAAAGTAAATAAAACAAGTGATAGAGTAGATCTGAGATATTACATTTTACCCTTTGTTAATGACTTGTCTTTCCAACTTGGCAAAATATTACAAGATGAAAATTGTAAAATAACCTATATAATTAATAAAAACATTGGCCAGTTATACAGTAACAGATAAAGAAAACAGAGAACAGCAAAAAGACATCGTATATCAAATGAATTGTAGAAACTGTAATAAAGTGTATATAGGAGGTATTAAAACTTTTATTAAAACTAGGATGTGTAATAGTGTGGAGCGAAAAAAAAATTGTTTATATCAATAAGCTTGAGAGTGCAAAAGTTGTTACTATATACGAGTAGATTGCCATTAATTTTTTTTCAACTTTGTCGATTTTTAACGGTGCCACAACGACCTTGAATGTTTCCTAATGAGGATAATAGATTTAATGAATTAATGTTTTTTTAAATAGTTGTTGATATCAAATTTAGTTTAATTTGAGCCAAAAATAAGTACTCAAAGGTATAAAAAAAACACAAAAAAAAAATTAAATCAGGGATTCAAATATTTCCTATCATCATTTTTCTGATAGTTCTTTGGTCAGTTAGAAACACTCTTACCATTGCAGGAACTTTTTTGTTTTTTTCAAAATGCATTTTTTGTAAGTTTTACATTTGCAAGATGCAATGTCGAACAAAACTTTTGATTTATCTTTAAACTTTTTGATTTTCTTTATAAAACTGGCAACATTGGATTCTTTTTTAAAGGGTTTCATGAGATTTTTGTTTTTACAGTGGTAATCACGGATCCTTTCAATAATACGTTCAGTAGATATAGGTATTGACGCTTTCTTCCAAAATGTCTCGAGAGAAGGGGCGATAATTTTGACTACTTCTGAAAACGTTGACTCTTTTAACCTTCGAGCAGGCGCGTGGCAGCAATTTGCTGCAGTGATTCACTATCTTCTATGTAGCAGTCTAATCACTGGCGCTATGTGCGTCACGCATTGAGAATTCTGTTTTTGGTCTATCCCCTCCCGTTATGGATCATTTGTTTCACAATTTCTCGAAAAAGGCATTGTACATAGGCATTGTACAGTCGTCGAGGCAGACAATTGCAGTTGCGCGACTTATTGTGAACGTTCATTCGAATTAACTTATTTATATATATACTAAATGTAGTAGTTGCCGTAATTGTTGTAACGAAAAAATAAAATCATGCACATCTATGAAATGTTCAAAATGTAATACGTTTACTTGTAAACAACATTCAACATCAAATGTTGTATGCACAAGTTGCAAAAATTAAATTAATTAAATGTGTAAGGTTTTTGTGTGAAGTGTAATAAAAGTAGTTAAAATACATATACTTTTTTCTGTTACGCTAAAATAAATAATAATATGGTTAAAAAACAGATAAAAAAATATTTAAAACATTAAGGAAGTCAATAGCAGCATTTTGCTGCCGCGCGCCCGGTCGTGTAATTCTTAAGGGCGCGCCCGCCTGAAGGTTAACTGACCTTCCCATTTCAAATTGTTACGAGTAATATATACTGTCGCAATATATCACCATATGTGGGTAAAACATTTTCATTAAATGGTACTCCAACTCCAAATAACGGACAATTACTGTCTTTTGCACGTGTTAAAGTTGCCATTTTTTGTTTATTACTTGCTATAATCTAAAAACAAAAGAAATATAGTTTAGAACCAGTTTTTGTGGCTAAGCATTTCATTTATAAATAAAAGATAAAACTGGAAAATGTGTGTGATATTAGCCGTAATTCTTCGACATTCAGTAATATTGTGGCACCTCAACGAATCTGTTTGAAATTACCATATATTTTTAGGGCGTTAACATAAACATTTAATTTTTGTCCCAAGTTAAACTACATTTTGAACAAAACCAAAATTAAATCAGCATTGATTTTTGCGTAGTTTTGATTTTTTTTACAACTTTCTAGGTCGCTGTAGCACCTCAAGATATAATTTGATTAATTTTAAATTCAAAGGTTAAAAACAGTACACCAGGTAACAACTTTTGACCACCCAAGTCTTGTCAAATTTAGAAAAAAATTAAAAACGCAATTTTTTTTGCTGTATCCTAATGTGTAACCATAATAGTAATATTAAAATAACTAAAAAAAAACAAATTGTCTAATATCACTAAATTAACTGAATATGTTCTAAATAATATATACAAGAAAAGAATGACTATAGAAATGTTATTTATAAAATACAGTAATAATACTTTTAATAACAGAGAAGATACTGAGAAATTAAGCAGTATTTACTCAAATTTAATTAAACTTAGACCATCTTAAGATTTTAAAATTTATAGTAATAATTTCCAAATGTTAATGATTACAATTACAAAAATTTATTGTGACTTTGCGATATCATGTAGGAAATTTAGTCTTAATGTAATATTCGTTTTAATATCATAGTATGTTCTATACTATGATGTATTAGTTATTTAGTGTATGAATTTATTTATCATTGACAAGTTGTTGTAATTAGTTGGTAAGTTAATTTATAAACAAAAGATTTTTATTATTGTTTATAAATTGTAATCAATTTTAGGCATGAATAAGATAAAAATATTTATCGAATCTAAAATCACTAATTAAACCTAAATTTTTGTAGAAAAATAGTCTTATTTGTCTGAGTATTAGATTCTAATTTCAAATATTAAAGATTTTTATATTAAATCATAACTGCTTGTTGTTTTTAGATTTTTTTAATAAATTAAATTTCTATTATTTCAAACAAATACTTCCTAACTACTTCTTTTATGTCGATTATGCAAATAAAGTTTATTGTGATTAATGATAAATTTAAATATCATAGGTATGATACGGTTTTAACATAGTATGTACGTTGTCCTAAAAAAATAATATTTTATAAAAATGGCGATGCATTTTATTATGAAAAACATACAAACTACGTTTATTTATAAGATTTATTTAAAATGTTAACGTTTTAACAAATTTTAATGTGCATTTGACATATGGATATTACATTAAAAAATTTATCAGCTTTCATGTAAAAAAAGTCTTTTAAATTAACATAAGTAACTAAGTTATGTTAGCTGGTACAGATGGTTATAAAAATATTTTTAAAGGTTGTATCGCATTTAATTGTAACTGGAAAACGATGTATTATACTTATAGTCCTATTATCACATTTTGGTTTTAAGCCCACCGCTTCTAAAATGATATCGTTATCTTAACCGAAAACGATATTAAACTCATAATCTGCAATATACCGAAGTATCGTAATATATGCAGACTAAACTTGTTTTATTGTATTTACTATTCTACTCTTTTCCACTTAAATTAATAATTGTCACAGTTTCGACACATCAATATTTTACAATTAAAGTATGGCAATGCAGTTTACAAGCATTTATGCATTATTGATATTAATATGCAACGACATGTCTACATGCTTCAAACTGCCATAAACATGCGACTAGCAATGTAAATATTTTAAAAGTTTAATAACGTTTTTGCAACATGTTATGTTTACGTTTTCAAATAACTTCACATTTTAATTAAATACTAATGACAGATTTAAAAATATTTAAAATACGTCATTTTACACGACATATGTTTAATTTTAAAAAAAGTATTTTTAGTTTAACAAAAAAATATAAAAAACTTATTAATCGAAAATGTATTATATACATATAAACTTGATTTATTAAAATGAGTTTTCTATAGAAAGTTCTTTTAAAATTTTATATTTTTATAAATTTGCTTTCAATCTTTTAAAAATTAAGTACTAATAAAAATTGTTATATAAAAACTCTTTAGAAATAACTATATGTAAAGAAAGCTTTGTATAAAATGTTATGCATTCTGTGATTATTACAGAAAAAGATTTTTCTGTTTCTTAACAAATTCTTACAGTAAAATGTTTTAAGACGTTTTAATTATTAAGTTGTAAAATTAGCAAATAAGTATATTAAATAAATAAAAATGTGTGTTAGTAAAACAATAATTAAAATAACATATCTTAACAAAAATACTACAATCAATTGGTAAATTTAAATTGGCAATAATAACTAGGCGTAAACATTTGTTTTATTTATATACGGTTATTAATTTTTTGTAATTTTGTTTTTTATGATAAAATAGAGTTATGTAGAAAAAAAAAACTATAGTGTAATGAACGTTGCATGTGAGTAAGTTATGATATTAAATTTTTGACAAGAGTAACGTACATTATTGTTTCTGTTACTTTTTATATAATTACGTTTTTTAAATTAAAAAAAATAGAAATACATAGTATTTTTTTTTAAATTTAACAAAATTTTAAGGTTTTTTAAATGATTTTTTTTACTTGCTACATACTCGTTCTAATATAATAACTGACTTTAAACACTTAATTTTATGTAGATTTTTACTTTTTACTTTGCCGCCCTAGAGGTTTTTTTGGCCCATTACCAATGTTGGCAGCACAATAAATTCATTAAATAGTTACTAAATTGTTTCTTCTACTATAGAAACATTTCTTATAACAATTGTTTCTACAGCAATTTAGTATTACTTAGCACCAAATATAACTTAAAAATACGGCACAATCAAGCAGAATTTCTCTTATTTAACTTACTTCACCTTAACTTGTTTTGTGTAGAACAATTTATAACAGCATTAAATAGAATTAGAACATTGAGTTTTCATTGTATTAACATTATTTTTCGCTAAAAAGCAGTAAATGGAAATAATAATAAAAAACATTATCTGTTTTTTAACAGAGCTTCAAAATTATTAATTCACGGTAATAGTTTTGTTTACCTTCTTGGACGCGGGTGGGGTAAGTTCAGATCCCAGTTGAGCTTTTTGTGCTTGCCAAGTAAACAAAAAATTGATAATGTTTAGTAACAGTTTCAAAACAAAAAAATTATAATTCACTCTTGTTTCAAACATAAAAGAGCTATAAGTCCATCGCTGTTTCACTTATTTGAATCAGTATAGTTTCAGTATTTTAAATTCAAATCTGTTGCAAACTAAATGTTGCATTCGGTTTACGTTTTAAAAGCTTCGTTCTTGAACTGATACTACATGATCGATACATGTATGATTTTTTTGTTTCAATAATGAACTAAAACAATTCTTTCAATAATATAATAATACATTTTCGAATGCACGTTTCAAATTTTATTCCACAATAAATAATAATATAATAAATATTTTTAAATACAATATCACATTGAGTTTTTTACATATTGCAACTTTCCTGGATGTGGTCTTTTCACGGAAGCTTCGAAAACTGCATCAGTTACTGTTGGGTAGCAACTTTTAACCGCATCTGTAACATAAAAATAAATATTTCATTTATATACATACATAATCATAGAGTTACACAAAATTAATTACATTTTTTTAATCAAAAACAACACAAACCTAATATAAATATCACTTTAGCAATCATTAGAAAGTTATAAAAACACTGTGAATACCTTTAGCTGTACATAATCGTATAGAAAACTTGAAGAATTGAACTGTAATTATAAATCCTAAAGTATTATCAGATTTACGCAATAATCTACCTTAACGCAACCATGTGTGTTAATTTACATTTTTTTATACAAATTAATACATGATACATAAAGAACAGAAATGATAATAATATCGATTACATTTATGGATTATAATAAAATGTTTCGACTTACCGTTTATTGTTCCATTTCGTAATTGTACACACAGCATCACTTATCAAACTGCAACCGAACAAGTGAAAAGATATCAATTTGCAGCGCAAGCGTTGACGACAGTAATCAAAACTATAGCAACGACTAATGCTGACTAATCACAAAGTATTCGTTTTTCCTAAAACAATTCCACTGTTTTGAAAATAATTTAATCTTATTTAATCGATATTTAAACAATTCTAGTCATTCAAAAAATATTCGGTTTTAATAAATCAGTTTTTAGACGGTTGCTGATTATGGGATAAAAATTGCAAGTGCTGAAGCGGTTTATTACTGATTGTGAAAAATCGTAACTCTTTGAATTTATTCACTGTCAGTTATATGTAAATAATATCAAAATGGAACTAACACGAAACAACGTAATGAAACAATTGTTTTAATTTTGTGACTGTAACAGTTTCAATCCGTGTTTACTGGGTGGTTACGTTGTTTTTTAGGTATACTTGTTAAATAAAAAAAATAGTATTCAATTAACAATTCTTCATAATTTATTTGAAAAATAGTGGTGATGCGCTAACGGGGTGAGAATTTATCCCATGTGGTATCAAGTGCAATATTAATATCGGATCCTGTTTCATCAAGTTTTTATGATAAACTTTATAGTGCTTTCTTTATATGATGACTAAATATCATATTACTTCTTTTAATATTTTTTTCATAGAAAGTATAAGTACTACGCTAACAATCTAGAAATCACTCTGGAATGCAATAATTATTTTACTAACATTATACATATTTGTAGAGCTGTGCCATGTTCCATGAAGTTTTTTTGAAAAGCTATTATTTTGCTTTACAGTGTGCTATTTTGTAGGGAATGTGATAAATATTCCATTATGATATAGAATTATTAAAGTTTGGAAAATATTTTGAGACTTCTTGAAGGAGTATAAATAAGTGTAAGTGCGCCACTGGATTTTAAACTAATTCCCAAATTTTTAGTGTAAAATCTCTTCAGAGGTGACAGATTTCTTAAAATTTCTAATTGGATGGAATTTGACGATAAAGACACAAGACAAATGCAAAAGCTACGGGCATATTAGCATTTATACAAGGTGTAGTTGAAATTTTCATAAACTGTCGAGCGTATTGAAACCCAAGATCAAACTTAATAGTAGACAAACAACAGGTGTCATTTTGTGGTAGATGTACTTTCAAGGTCTACATGAGGGGTGGGTCTAGAAAAACTGGGTTTTTATAAATGTTATCAATATTGTTTAAGCAAACGCTTTTTTTTTATAGAAAAATCTGCCCTCAGATTGGAGTGCCACTACAAAAAACAATTGCGTTTTATGGAACTGAAAAAAAAAACTAATAGAACCCTATATGAAGAAAAGGATTGGCAACGATGTAATAAGTCCTAAGCTGAATAAAGATAAAGTTCTAAAAGTAAACGCAATATTAGATAATTTCAATGCGCCGTTTTAGGTCAAAGACAATAAAGTGCAATAAACATGTATCTTGTATAAAAATTTTGTAGTGCACCTAAATATAACCAACAAATAATAATTTGTTCAAAGTTTTCTTCGAAAGTTGGGTTGACCTCACGCGGCAACAAGAGTTTTGAAAATCACCCGAGGTTGGGAAGGTTAAAAATTTAAACTCCACGGTTTTCTTAATATTTAGAGCAATTTCAATAAAAAACTTTTATAATTATTTAGAAACGTTAAATTAATTAATAAATATTTTGTATATTTTAACTTAATCTTTGTAGTTTTTATTTCTAATTTCATCTTTAATTAATGTTTTATTTTTTCTGTAAAATCGTTGTTAACGTACAATTTTAGGTTTTTTTAGATAGAACAGAAGATAGAATAAATATTCTCACTGGTCAAAAAAAATTAGATACCTATACATAAATTCGACGTCTTTATTTTGACGTATGTGATTTATAATTATATAAATGATAATGCAATGTACGAAAAATAATATTTTTGTTTAAATGACAATGTAAATAACTCAAACTTGTTTTAAATTTAAATAAATTCAAAGTAAAATTAAATCAGTATGATCAGGAAGGGTAAAAATTGACGTTTGACAGCGATATACCGCTAATTCCCACTCACGAAAAGAATCAGTAGCGGCGTATAAACAGTGCCACCGTTAATTTTAATTTAGAATAAATATTTTTGAGAACTACAACGAACAACATGCAGCAAACATTTATATTTAGAAATGTTACAAAGTACATCTTAAAATCAACATTGACATTTTTTAATTAAATAAACTAATAGTTTATTAGATTTTTAGCATTAGCAAAACATTTCATTTACAAAATAGAATGAATAATTGCACAATGGGTATTTTCCGGTGCAAATAAAACAAGAATTACATACGATAACGATATTGCAAAAGCACATACCTACATACATCATACATTTGTGCTTTATTTTCAATTGGTTTTTATTTCAAAGCAAACCCTTTAATTTATTTGTTTACTAAATTAAAATATCAAAGCAACAATTTTTGTAAACAGAATTAAAGCGTTTATAGCTTAATATCAGCTACATATTAATTTAATTATTTTTTATAAAGTATATATTCAAATATAAAACGTTATGAAATTGTTAATAAAGTTTTTTAAGAAAACAAAATCGGATGGTAAGTATATTAACATTCTCTCATCGACCGTGGTAGAAGTTTGCGTTGTGTTTAGATTAAATTAATTTTTATTTTATTTTGTTTACATATTAATTTGATGTTGTTGCACTATTATCTTTTCAATAATATATTTTTTGTTATTGTATGGTAATTTAAATTATGTTAATTAAAATTTGTACATAACATTTAAATTATAGGGAAATAAAATTAAACTCCAGCACAAAAATTAGTTTACGTAGGTGTATAGTATCATATAAAATCTAAATTAAATTGTTAAATTTTATATTATTTTAAACATTCTCTTTAAATTTGTTTGTTAACTAAAAAAACTGTTTATTCAGCAATTATTATTTATTATACCGGGTTTATAGCATTTTAACATAAACAATTTAATTAAGTAGGCGTTTAAAGATAACGTCCGTTTTTCTTGTACTAATTGCAAAAAAATAGTCACATTAAATGATATTTTCTAAAAGTTACAGTAGCACACGTTAGAACGTAGTTTAGTTTAGTTAATATCAAAAAATCGCGATTAAAGCTTGTAAGATCCGAGAAATATTAATTTGTCGCTACGTCTACAATTGTATTTTTTAAAAATGTTAAAAATTTTTTTTATAAAAAAAATTTAATGTAAGGAATGCAAAAATTAAATAAAGTACTTACCTTAGATTTAGAAAATTGAATCCGTTCCTATTATAGAAAAACATTCTGTGTATCAAAAATATTTTTGTATGTAGAAGACATTAAATATAAAAACTTGTATACAATTTTTTTATTGTATTTAATAAATAAGGATGCTAGTTTATTTTTCCAGAACGTTGCATTACTTGGTATATTGTTTTTAACTTTTTAGAGAAATTAGTTTTAGAATTTTTATACTGAATGTCACCTTAACATGTTATACATTCTTTGTTTTTTAATAAAGTAACATAAAATTTTAAGTTTTCAGCATTCAAATAATTTTAATAACTATTGCCCATTTAGTGACAAATAGAAAATTGTTTTGCAATGACGTTTAATTATTGAATTAACAAAATTTGTTCTATTGTATGGTAAATAGCAATTCATTTTTGTATGTATAAATCGGCTCATACCACATTGCAATATCCTTACATATAGTAAATTTGTAATGCACACCATGCATTTATTCGATGTGAACGATTTGTTATGTATGGTAAAATGGGGTAACATTGACATGGGGGAAACATTGACACATTTTCAAAGTTTCCTCCTAATTGTAGTTGAAAAGAAATATACGTTCTGTCTTTTGTTGTAAAATTTTGTGTATAGTTCCGCCATCTAGTAACCTACAATTCAAACAATTTGTTCTAATTTTATGGTTTGTAGCGTCTGTTTAATGGTTAAGCTCAAAAATTTGTTGAGTCACGTCTATAGAAAACTTTGCCGGTGTTAATTGTTTTTTGAAGATTCGACCTATAGTCGGCCAAATAAGTAATTTCTTATATTACGCGTTAACAAATATTAGTTTATTTCAATTTAAATTCTGTAATTTGATAAAGTTCTACTTTCGTAAGTGAAGGTTAAGATTGACACCTGTGTCAATGTTACACTCTATAAATGTGTCAATGTTTTTTTTTCTTTGCAGAAATGCCCCGCAAAAAGAAGGTTAGCAAAATTCCCAGAAAATATAAAACCTATGATAAAGACAGTATGGTAAACGCCATAAATCAAGTAAAAAATGGAAGTTTAAGTGTCAAGAGAGCTAGTGAAATGTATGGAATTAACCGTTCAATGTTAATAAACCATTTAAAAAACTATAAATGCAAAGCAGTTGGCCGCCCCACAGTACTCACTTTACAAGAAAAAAAACTCTTGGTAAATGCTATAATAAAAGTAGCTGACTGGGGCTTCGGACTCGATCGTTTTAAATTACGTATTTGTGTTCAGGATTATCTCAAACGAATGGATCGTCCAAATCCATTTAAAAATGGATTACCAGGTATTGACTGGATTAAATCTTTTGAACGTCGTTGGAAGAAAAAACTCAGTAACAGAGTCGCACAAAATCTACCTAAAATTAGGGCAGATGTTTGTTCTTTGGAAGTGCTCAATGATTTTTACGAAAAGCCACAGAATGTGTTTAATTGTGACGAATCAGGCTTTTAAACTGACGCTGGTATTCAAAAAATTGTATGTCGCAGAGGTTCACACAGCCCATTGAAACTTGTGGGTACTGTAACAAAAACTACTTACACCGTTCTAGCATGTTATAGTGCAATCGGTGAATATCTTCCCTTATTTGTAAATCTTTACGCCACATGGTGTCAAAATGGACAGGAAATACTGTGTATAACTGTCCTCCATCCGGCTGGATGGAGGCAGCCCAGTTTGCAGATTGATTCGAAAATGTTTTTGTAAGAGCTACTGCTGCGTTCAATGGACCAAAACTACTAATATTTAATGGCCACAATTCCCACATGACACTACAATTTATTGACATGGCTATAAAAAACAATATTAAACTGTTCTGTTTGCTCTCGCACACATCGCATGTTCTACAGCCGTTAGAAATTTTTAAACCGGTTAAAACAGCATGGCGTAATATTCTAAAAAGTTTTTATCAAGAAACTGGGTTTAAAAACGCCAATAAGGTAGTGTTTCCTGGTCTGTTAAAAAAACTTCAAGAAACTGGGTGTTTTTCTAGGGCCAATGCAGTAGGTGGTTTCGAGGGGTCTGGATTTTTTCCCTTATCTAAAGAAAGGATATTAAAAAAATCCATATCATTAACCGTCATATGTTCTTCAGAAAATAAAATTCAACCAACCACATCCACAGTAGAAAAAGAAAATGAAACACCAACACCCGATTTTGCAAGTTACAGTCAATCCTCACTACCAACTACTCCACTTCCTGAACAGTTCGACGATATTAAACCTACTGAAAAGTTGAAATTGTCACTAATGACTGTATTTAGACGGCAAGAAACCAAAACAGTAATACAAAAAAGAAGTAAACTCAGAAGAAAATTTGCGGAAACATTAACAGCGGACAATGTTAGACTAAGAATGATAGAAAATGAGAAAAACAAAAGAAAACCAACAGTAAGATAAACTCAAAAACAAAAAAGCAAGAAGTTTGTTGAAAAAACTAAAGAAACCTCAGATAGTGATGCTAGTTTACAACTTGTCCATGATACAGATGATGACATTTGACACGATGAAAATTATAGCAGTGCAACAGAAGAAGATAATTGTGGTAAAGCAAAGGAATTTGTAAAGTTCGACGGAAGTAACCAAAATATAGTTCATGGGTCCTTGTCAGATTTAATAATTCTAAAAATTGTGTAGAAAAGCAAGAATGCATTCACTATGTTGGACATGTGTTGGAAGTAAATGACAGCGAAATTATGGTCAACTTTTTGAGAAAAAAGAAAATACATTTTGTGTACCCTGATGTGCCGGATCAAAGCTTGGTTTCAACTTTCTTTCTTCTAATTATAAAGCGCCTCCTAAGATTAACTAGGCTTTATTATAATATGTAGGTGTATAACTACCTAAAATTAAGTACAAAGTTTCTTAGTTAAGTATTTATTGTTTTATTTCTATGATTTTCCATAAAAATATCTAGGACATTTGTCAATGTTACACTATACATGCAAAATATTGACATGTTAGCTGTTTTTATGAGTGTGTCAATGTTAGACTTGCCATGGGTAACATTGACACATTACCACTTAAAAAAAAAAAAATTTTAATTCTGTAAACGACGTGGTATATTCATATTCTATCATATACAGTGTAGAAAAGGTTAATATATCTTCATTCTGTCACAAAAGCAGTCATATACCAAACTGCTATGTGCCAAAAAAAATCAATTTTAAAGTTGTGTCAATGTTACCGCATTTTACCATACATGTACACTTACACATTGTTAGAATTTGAAACCTATTTTAATGTAATTTAAAAAGACAATCATTAGTTAATTTTTTAAAGTTTCTAGTAATTTTGTTGTATCCTTCTACAATTTTAAAAATTAATTATTGAAAATTGCCGGGATCGCATATTGGACGTCATAATTGTATTTGTCACATGGATTATTATAAAGTATAACATGGCGTCATAGATTCCTCGTATCGATCCAACAGTGTATCGAAATCTCATAATTATTAGAAACAGTAATTCAGTAGAAGATATAGCATAGCATAATGAGAGTTGCCGTTTTCGCTATAAATAGTTTGTAAAATCGTAGTAAAAAAATTTACTCCTTCTGAACTCGCAGATTGTGTGGATTATCTTCGTATTGGTAGAAATAAATTTTTTTTTTAATTTCGACATCGTCAACTATTGCATAGATACGTATAAATTGCGTTTTATAGAAGGCACATTAATTGCATTTTTTTATCATCGCCTTTATTGTAGTTTATTTAAAAAATAATTAAAGCCTCTGCTGTAAAAAAACCATTTTTGTGCTGCCAACATCGAAAACGTCAATATTCGTTCGTTAGTGTAGTTACGTAATGAACGAAAAAAGCTCTAGGGTGGCAAAATGAAAACTAGGAATCCACATAAAAGTAAGTGTTCAAAGTCAATTAATATATTAAAACGAGTATGCGACAGGTGGAAAAAGCATTTTAAAAATCTTGAAATTCAGTTAAAGTTGAAGAAAAACGATGTTAAAGTTAATGTCAAATTTGACAGGTTTAGTAATAAATGCAGTACCAACATTATATTTCTCTTGATTTTTTTTTATTTTTTCAAAAAAGAATATAATTTTATATAAGGCAACACAAAAAATAATGTACATTACTCTCGTCGAAAGAATCATAGCATAACTCACTCACATGAAACGCTCGGCCGTGCGGCCTCGCGTCACATTAACGTTTGTTATGCTATTTTTTACTTTCGACTCTTGTTACGTAAACTACTATTGTTGTAGTATTTATTGCCTTTGTTGTAAACAAATTATTCGTAGTACAATCGTAGTAACACTTTTGGCCATGTAAAACCAAAATTTTGTATTTAGATATTAATTTGATTTTATTGCATTTATATAAACATGTAAATAATTTAATTTGTGTACATATTTTAAATATTTTGTATGATTTAATTTCTTTTCTTGGTTTATTAAATTTATGAATTTAGATAATAGATGTGTTTACTTTATTGTTAAGGTTTCCTTATTGTGTTTTTGATACCAAAATCAAATGCAAAGTGTTAGTAAAACTTGATAATCAACTATTATTCGAACCTGTGAATTCTCCTATATTTATTCTAAAAGTTCAATGATCGAAATTGTTCAAACAGTTTTTTGTAAAATAATGGTAACGATATTATTGTTAGTATCGGTTACAGAACAAATAATATAAAATTATGTATTCCATATACGTATGTTGAAATCGAACAAATTACAATAAAATTTGACAGTACCTATTTAATTCATTTGTGTAAGCCAAAGTGTATAAGAGTAAAACTTGTACTAAATCAAACTCTGTTTGAAATTATCATACACAAACTATTATAGATAAACGTCGAATTGTTTATCAAATAAATGTTTACACTAATGCAAACTACCGTTTACTTTAAAGACGTTTTCGTAGTAGCTAACCACTTGCATTTAAATTACTGTAGTTATTTTAGTGCGTGCGTAATTTTAAGTAGAAAATTCTAGTTAATTCATTTGGCATGGAAGAATAGCCGGATAAATCAATTATCTTAAATATCTCGTGTTAACGTTTGCAGAAAAAGTACAATACAATCATTTTATGTTTAGATCTAATATGTTTTTAGCTACTGTGACTACTTATGAAAATAAATGTTGTAAATTACATGTAAGTTTAAATTAATTTTTTAGAATTTGCCTTTTTAATAGATTTTATTAAAGCACTCAGATGACGTCATTTACATGTTTTAATAATGTTTTTACCAAATTGGCAAGTAGTTTCACAATATATAGTACATAGTACCAATCTCTAGAAAGTTCCCTATACTTTTATTTCAAATTTTCCTTTCGAATTTGCGCAAAAAGGTACAATTTCTAAAAAATTGTATAAAAAAATGCTTTACTGCAACTCATTCTTAGAAAACTCGTAGTTTTGCGACTCGTTTTTAAAACTTGGATTTGTTCCATAAAACCGACCTTATGAAACTCGTTCTTTAATATACTATTATGAAATATGATATTTATTTTCTTAAAGTCAATCCACAATTATGTTCTTATTTTTTTTTTTTTTTAATAAATATCATATTTTATTACAATTTCTCCACTTAGAGATATGGATTACTTTAACTATATTACTATCATGAACGTATGCAATGGTCACTTTTCCATAGATTTAATCTTATCAGTTTAATACTAATAACTGTGCGTACCTATGATACATGCATGTGTAACAGTATATTATAATCATTGTTATTTTACAAAGCAATTATAGTAAAATGAAATAAAATTTTGTTTTTACTGATGATTTTCCAAATAACGCCTACTATTATTGTTAAAGTTTTTTAAGATAATTACTTTAATAGTGTTTACTTAGATTGTAGTTTGCTTTGATGTTTAGCATATATTAGAAATTGTTAATGTTAATCTATACATTAAAACATGAATACATTAAAATATTTAAAATTAAAAAAAAACGTTATGCAATGTTGTGATTTTCTTGCATTAAATTTTTTTTGAGTTCATGAAATTATTGCAGCATTAAAGTAAGTGCAAAAAAAGTTATAAATTAATAAGTTTTGCAAAATGTTAAATGTAAATTATTAAAAAAGAGAGATAGTGCAATTTAGAAACAAATCTAAAAAAATTTAAATTTAAAATCATAATTGAAATTGATTTGATCGTTCAACAAAAAATTTTTATTTGGTATTTTAATTTAAATTAAATCTAGCAATTCAAGAATTTGTGTTATTTATGTTATTAAAAGGATAAAATAATTTGTAAGAAAAAAGAGTATGACGATTATTTACATGTTGCGCAAATGTAGATTTTACTGAATTTGGATTATTAATTTATTTTAAAGCATTTTTTAAATATCTAAGATGTTCTTTAAGTCTAGTTTGAAAAGATCTTTGTCATACCAATATAAATTTTTTTACAAAAACAAATTAATTCGTAAACTCCACTTTTATTTAAATTATTATTATCGAGAATATTACAAGAAAAAAAATTTCGAAGATATATTTCATTAGAAAAAGAAATCTTAATATCGTTACTTTTACTTAATTTTTTAAAAAAATTAAGAAAATTTGGTATAAAAGGAACAGAAAAAAATGGTTGAAATTGGTATTAATTTAGTGTAAGATTTAATGCAATGTTTATTTAAGTGTGATAAACATTATAAATAATATTTAAAGGAAAATTATTAGTATAAGTTAAATAAAAAATAACATCTAATTCAATTTTATAATTTTTTATTGATAAAGCAATACTAAGAAGTCTGTTAAAAAAATAATGAAATGAAGCTAGTGTATGAGAAATATGGTGATTTGAGTCAAACGGTATTAAATGGTTAGTAGTTGTAGGTTTTCTATAAATTTCAAATGCGAAAGTGTTATTATTATTTAAAGAAATTAATAAATCAAGGAAAAGCAACTAATTTTTTGAAAATTCATCAGTAAATTTTATTCTATTATGAATATTATTTAAAAAATCTAAAAAGTTATTAACATTATCATTAGAACCATTAAAAATACAAAAAATGTCATCAACATATCTCTTCCAAAGTATTATTTTTGGTAAGAAAATTTGGTGTTTAGAAATATATTCACTTTCTAAATTGTTTAAGAAAATTTCAGCAAAAATAGGTGATAAAAGAGAAACCATTAGAACACTTAGATTTTGTTTAAAAATTTATTATCAAATTGAAAGAGAACGTTATTAAAACAATTTAGTAATTTTCAATAAATCATTTGTTACAAAATCAGGAAAATCAGAAAGTGAAAAAAGATTAGAGATTATATGTAATACATCTGTAGGAGGAACTGAAGGAAAGAGATTTTTAACATCAAAAGAAACAATATTAGGATTTAAGATTGTATCAGAAAGAAAAATTGAATTATTTAAAGAATTTATTAATTTTTTTGTATTTTTTATTGAGCAAGTAGAAATAAAATTCATTTTAAAATTAAATATTTTAGTTAAAAATTTGCTAATTTTATAGGTAGGTTAATTAATAAAATTTACAACTAGACCAATAGGAAAATTGGGTTTATGAATTTTCGGTAATCAATAAAATAAAGGGATAGAAGGATTAGATACTTTCAAACTAGACAAATGAACATTAAAATAATTAAACGTGTTTTCAGTTAAATGCAAAATATGAATAGAACTAGTTACAAATTTAGTTAAAGGAGATCTTTTTAATTTTTTAAAATCAGTACAATCTAAAAAAATTAAAGTTTTATTAATGTATTCTAAACTATTAGGAATAACTGTACAATTACCTTTATTTGCTTTAGTAATTATGATGTTATTATTAATATTTTTTTGTTTAATAGATTTAATTTAACTTATTTGATTAAGGTTAATGTATTTTTGTTTAAATGAATTTAAATTGTTTGGAGTTTTAGAAATATCAAGGTTTGAAGCATCTAAATTAGGCAATGATTGTAAAATAAACTCAACAGAAGCTTTAAAATTGTTAAAAGAAGTATCATTTAATGATAGTGAAGGTAAAAATTTAAGACCTTTGTTTAAAAGTTTTATTTCCTTTTGTGTAAAACTGACATTAGTAAGATTTAAAGTATCTTTATGAAATTCAAATGTTGGTTTTATATTTTTGTCAAAATTATAACAAACATTATTTTGTTGAAAAAGAAAAGTATTAAATTTAGATTTTATATGTGGTTTATGAAAATAATTTGAATTTTGTAATTTATTACTAAGTTTAATATATAAAATGTTACCACCTTACTTCTAACATGATAATAAAGTGAATCTCAAATTGTAGGATGTACTGTTAAAGAAATATTCGAATGTAGCTACCAAAGTAAAACGAGTATCATTTATCTTGCTGTACCATTTTTTTATTTCCGATTTGATGTATGTGGTGATGTAGTTATAATAAACTAACTGTTGAGTTTTTGTTTTAATATTAATTTTAATTTTAGTAAATTTTAATTGTTTATTTCAATTCAGACAATTCTTGAAAAACCAAATGTTCAAATAAAACTTTTTGATGTCGTATAAATATTTTCTGTATAAAATTATCCCATTTCTTAGACTTTTTAAATTGTTAAGGAGATTCATTGTTATTGGTTAATTATTAAAATTATTCAAATTACAAGTCCACCAATAATAAATTTATTAACTTTAAAAATGTATTTACATATCTATGTTCTGAGCTTAAAATTATAAAGATGAAAAAATTATAGAATCGTCAAATTTTTAGGTTGTTAAGAGGATTCATTTTTATTGGTCAATTTTTAAATTATTCAAATTACCAGTCCACCAATAATAAATTTGTTAACTTTCAAAATGTATTTTTTACATATGTTTTGAGCTCATTTTCAAAAAAGTCTACAAAAAATATTTACAACTTATAAAAAGTTAGGATTACAAAAATTTTTTTAACTTACATTTTTTGATCAATGTCAAATATGAAAATTTCTAACTACATAATTAAAAAATGTAAGTTTTACAAAATGTTAAATGTAAATTGTTAAAAAAAGGAAGATGGTGCAATTTAGAAACAATTCAAAAAAAAATCTGTTTAGAATAATTAAAATTGGTTTGATCGTTCAACAAAATTTTTTTATTTGTTTTTTTATTATAAATCAACTCTAGCAATTCAAGAATTTGTTTGTTATTTAGGTTATTAAAAGGATGAAATAGTTTGTAAAAAAAAAGAGTATGACGATTATCTAAAACATGTTGCGCAAATGTAGATTTTACTGAATTTGGGTTTTTAATATATTTTGAAGCGTTTTAGAATATCTAAGATGTTCATTAAGTCTAGCTTGAAAAGATCTTTGTGTCATACCAATATAAAATTTTTTACAAAAACACATTAAGTTAAAAATTTTTTTGTAATCTTAACTTTTTATAAGTTGTTAATACTTTTTGTAGTTTTCTGAAGATGAGCTTCATAATTTTAAGCTCGAAACATATGTAAATACATTTTGAAAGCTAACGGATTTAGTATTGGTGGACTGGTAATTTAAATAATTTTAATAATTAACCAATAGCAATTAACCCCTTATCAATTTTCAAACAATAAATAACCTAAATTTAAAAGTGTGTGTTAAAGATACCTAAAACACACTATTGGTTCCTTCAATCACAATTGAAAAGTGTTACTACTATTTGATTCCTAACTTTTACGTATTCATCTCTGTTTAGAAAACGACGACTATAATTTACGTGTTTTAAATGCATGCAATGTTAATAACTTTAAACAATTTATTACTGAAATTACTGACATTATTTAAGTAAAATAAAATTAATCAGGTTACACATAACCTGATTATTTACAACATTTTGTTAAATTTTTTTTATATTAATCATTTGCGTTTAGAAAATGCAAGATAAAATTAATTATTCTAATGAATCTAATATGCTACAAATATTACTGCAAATTGGCTTCAAATATAAGAAATCCCAAGAAACACATTGGTATACAAAACGTTTGAATGTCCGTCTGATAAACGTTTGTTAGACATTAAAACGTTTATAAACGTGTACTAACTTTTATCAGACGGATATTTGAACGTTTTTTATACTAAAATGTTCCTTAGGATGTTGAAATTAAAAAAAACTGTTAACGCAACAAATATGTTGTATTTTAGCGATCTATTCAGTTACATATAAAAAACTTTGTTTTTGGATGTTTAATAAAATTGGTTTAAATCGTCCTTTAATATAGCAATAAAATAAAGTATGGTTTTAATAATGCGCGAGAACTCAAAATAAACTTTTGAAAGTGTCGCATAAGCCTTAGCCTTAAATGTGAAGAAAAGTAAAAAAAAATTGCCGTTAATAAAAGTACCCGAATTCTTAGTACAAGAGTTATTCCTTAACAATCGTGAGTAACGGATAAAATTTTGCAGAATAATGATTAAAGGCTGCTATGCAAATTTTTGATTGGCTAAAACTTACAAACATTTAGTTTTTAGCTTAGTATATAGTTCGTAAATATTATAAAAACGATTTTGTTATTTAGAACTATTTTTTAAAAAAAACTGATGTGTTGAACTACACAAACAAACAACAAACCAATTCAAAAATTATATTCAAATACAACGCGTTTTTATAAGGAGGGATTTTACTAATTTTGTTCGGTAAACGGAGAATAAACATAGGTTATAGAAGTTTAAAAAAACTGGCGTGGTCACCACACGACTTTCCTATAAAGAATGACAAAGGAATGTCTACATATTTTTTTAAGGTTATGTTGTGATGAAACCATTTTGAAGTGATAGGTGCACGTTTGTTTTGATTTCCTAGCATGCTCTAATTTTTGAAATGTTTTCTTCGATTTCATTAAGATCATATCGACTAACCCTTATATTTGTGCGTCTCGATATTTCTTACTCCTTTAGTAAATCATTAAAAAAAACCGTCGCAGGCAGGATTCGAAAGTATAATATATTTGTGAATTCATTTTAAACTACAAATCAAATATCTAATAAACTGTTAATGTTAGAAAAATTTTTATTCAAATAAATTATTAGAAAGAATTAACTCTTAAGAAACTGCAAAAATATTTCAAATAAATTACATACGTACAAAATTATATAAGAAAAACTATTAAAAATAGCGGATACACCCACTTTCGGTTTTTTTATTAGACCTTTCTTTTGATAAAACCGAGAGAATATCAAAAGCCAGCTTCATACCAAATCTTAATTTACTAGGACTTTTGGTTCGATAGTTATCGTGGGTACATCGTTACATACAGACACATATACGCACTCAAAATTTTTTTGTCAAAAACATATTTTTCTGATTTAGGAGACCTTGAAACGTAAAATTATGCAATAAAATTTTTTTGAAAAAAATGCGCTATACTTTCTCTATATAAAAGTAAAAAGAAGAAGCAATGTAGTATTACATAGATGCTATTAATTACAAATTTGTTGGTAAAAATCTCAGAGAATAAAAAGAAAAATTGGGCAACACTTTGTACATAAAATTAAATTTGTTGGTTTAACTGTTACATTCCAAAGAGATAAATTCACATTGGTGAATATAACACAAATATCCAATACCTCGTAATTAAGCAAAACAGAGCGCACCGTTTAATTATATATTACCTAAAAAAAGTTTTATGTTTAATTGTAACAACAATCATAATAGGTACGTAACGTCGTGCGTGCAAGCGACTGACAACGTAGATAAAAAAAATTTTAGATAGAAAACAAAATACTCACAAATTTTATCCTAAAGTATGCTGTTAGCTAACGGCACCTTCCACGCAGTTTTCTAAAGTTTAATTAAAAATAAATTATACCGTACATATAGCGTTATCACAAATAAATTCTTTAGGTTTATACGATCTATAAAAAGAAACTAAATGCGCCAACTCTCCCCAAATTAGTACAGATATTTTGGTAAATAGGCATTCCAAATCGTTTGTAATCGTAACAATTAAAACAATGGTTTTGATATAGTCAATTAAAGTAGGTCGAATATAATATCCAGCACAACTTTTAATAGTTCGTTATTTGTATCGTCATCGTACGAATTTTCTTGTATGAAAAAGCAGGTATTAGTATCCCAACATTTAGTATTCAAAATAAGCGTGGATGATTTAAGATATTTCTTAATGGAGAAACTCACAGGTTTTACACTAACATATGCGCATGACTTTTGTTCTACACTAAATGGAAGTGGTCGATTAAAAATGTAACCACATATGTATCAAGGACATATGAAGTTCTGTACGTAAAAAGAACTTTCCGAGACAGAATTGATAGTGTACGAAAAACACACCAAAATATTTTTAACACAACAGAAGTTTTTGCTACCGAAAAAACAAGTCTCTCTTACCATTTCAGCGACTGAATTTGGTTTTTCTTTTCCTTTCAGAACTACGTACTAATTTACTTTATCTGGTAAAATCTTCAGTCGTACCTCAAGTTCCTGTCTGAAATTTGAACCGGGTCTTTGTAGTGAAAAATTAAAAAACTAAAATCCCGCATTTGGGTAGTCTTTGTATTGTTTTAAGGGTAACAGCCCCATGAAAAACAAATTTATATTGTACACAATTACGTTTACAATCTGCAGACGTTTCACTACCGCAGAAGAAAACCCAACAAAAAAATTTTTTTGTCTACTACCAGGTTCAGGTTCTGTACGTTTCGGCCGAAACTAGGTGAAAACGTATTCGTTTTAAAAAAATAGCTTCCACATGGTCAAATGTAGGCTCGTGTTAGTTATTCAGTTCTAGACTAGATGTCAACGGTAAGTGTGCAAATAATTAAACAAATTTGGTTTTAAATAATCAAACAAAACTAACGCGTAATGCGTAAATCTACGTAGATGACATTCGTACTGTATATAAAACTAACAAAAAAAACTTATAAGGGAGATTAAAATTAAAATCCTGAAAAACCTAATATACAGCATTGGAATAAAGTTTTTAAAAAAGACATGATAGATTATAACAATATGCTCATCAACAAAATTATTAAAGAGATGATGAGTTACATTTTTAAAAAAATCAAAAACTGTAATATTTAATGCAAATTTAAGTATTGATGACAAAAATTTCTACATCTACGTTTTTTTTTTAAAAAAAACAACCACTTATATCAACAAAAGCTAATGGTATTGACTAAAATAGCGTAAACTACTAAATTGCAATCATGAAACTCAAAAGTAAGCAAATAGTGCATTGTTCTACAGTGAATCACTAATAATTTGACAATTTTTATTTATTTTTTTGTTTTACCGATGTATTTTATTTTTGCAATAATAATTATATTCACGTAATAGTTTTAATTTTAACAATTGATTTGACCAACAAAATTTTTGATTTTAGGAAAATACTACAAACTTTTATCTAAAAAAATGTTTTTAATTTCGTTAGAATTGCCTGTTACGTGCTCCTAATCTAAATTGCGCTATTCTGTATTTTTTTAGTTGACTTAAAGTATAGGTCTTTCACTTCTCGACACCATCTAACGAGTATCGTGTTTGTCACTTCACCGTTCAAGTAGTCATTTTCCTTCCACGTTATCGTATATTTAATATGCCTGGTTAAATTTAAAGATTTTTTTCTTCAAAAATCTACGTGTTGTAGCGTTATGTGTCTTGAAAACTGCTTTAAGTAGATAATTTATTCAACACAGTGTGAGCTTTTTCTATTCATTTTTGGATTAAGTTTAATTTTCATCTCAATTTCTTTGCACCACGTGTTACCTCCAAATGTGGGTAAGATCATCTACCCATAAAAGTTAAGCACCCTGTTAGTGGGTCACAAGCATATAAATCGACTGTGGAAAATTGCCAAAGTGAAGCATTGAATCTATAATTAAGTCATATACGATGTGCATATAAAATTGATATCTTTACGTATGTAACAGCATACAATAAACTCCGCTTTTTTACTTGTCATAAATGTTGTCTTTTAATTTTTTTGTAGATTCACTAGTTTGACACGATTCTTTTAGTTAGCTTAATTACAGGTGAACCATTAGGAAAATGTTTTCTGAAGGTTAACACCAGGTTTAGATAAGTCAAATTTTAATTATCATTTAATGTCACTATGGTGCTTCTTGTTTGCTTATAACTTTGGTAACTTTCACAATTATTTGTTTACTATTATTAGTAGTCTAACTTAAATTGTTATTGCATGCAGAAATCCAAACAATTGATTATTATTTTGAATTTAATTAATCTAAAAAGAATTTATATGTCCTTGTCATTCACATTTACTATATAGATGTATTGTGAGTTGTTGATGCTTCCGGAGTTCTTATAACCAACGTTGCACCTGTAATCAAACTGAACTATTTCTTTTGTAGCACTAGATTTAAGACTTATTTGTTATTAATTCTGATTCTATTTATACCTTATTCTAAGATAATTCAATTAACGATTTAAATTATTTCTTTGTTCCTCGAACTTTACGGATCTTAAAAATTTTAACGCAAGCTTCGAGCTTTCTGTAGTGATATAACAGGAGCTGTATCTGCAAGACGAGGTTTGACGCCAATTAAAAAAAAATTATCACTTGAACCTTCATTCTCTCCGATAGGAATTATTATAATTCGAATGCGAGCTGGCCGTGCAAGGTTCGTAAACTTGTAGAAGCTTGTACCACACTTTCAAATGTTTTTACTGTAAGAACAAACCAATATTTGTTACATAAATCTTAAAATGCTTATAATGAATCAGTTAACGTTATCGAATAAATTTGTTATTACATAGTAGTAGCATATTTTATAAATATTTTTAATGCACTATTGTATTTGATAAGGTGCTTGCTTCTTTATTGTGATCATGATTTATAGTAATTTTATTTTAGTCGCGTTTCTATAAAAATAATGATAAGATTATAGTTTAATAAATTACACTTTTTTTATGAAACAATAAAAAAGTTATTTTTACGATATCATAAACAAAGAAAAGACCTGTTGCATAAAAGATACGTCGCATTATGCATTTGATGTTGTTTATCAATGCATCGTCCATTTAACTTTTATCATTGGAAGCATGCCAATTTGTATGCTGAATGCACGTTTACAAGAAATAACTTAAATCTGAACTTTCTATTTGCTGTTTCAACATCTTATTTTGTATTCAATTATGTTAATTCAGGAATTTTATTTGGCCAACCACAGCAAAAACTAAAATATATGTTTTTTTTACAAAGATATTAAGTAGGTATATTGATTAGCCTTATTTGTACAAAATGTGGTAGTTCTTTTTTCAATTATGGTAGAGACTAAAACATTTTATTATTTTCTTTCAAACGTCTTATTGGAAAAAATGTAATACTTGGCTTTTATTTGTCGAAAAAGCATTTATCCGAAAAACGTTACTATCATTTCATTTTTAATCCTGTAACGTTACGTTAATAATTTTTCTAACAAAATATGTACGTTTTACATTTTGTAAATTGTTGGAAAATGTTTTAAAAAGGAAACTTTTTGTAGTGTAATTGAGCGTAAAGTTTTATTGCCGAGAGTGATTTATAAAGGATTTATAACGTAGATTGTATTTAATAATTTATGATTTAAAATGTACTTATTTTACAAATTATAACTTAATTCTTTACAAATTATAAATAATTTTTTTTGTTTTAGGCTGAGCAACTCATCAAATGTCATTTGAACGCTGCAAGTGGTCATGCCAACGGTGAATACCCTCAAATCAAACGGGGGTAAAAATACCGCCGAATTTAATATAAACGACGTTATTTTTTCTGAAATCACACCTACTCAAGGTAAGCACTTTTAACTTATTTTGCAGTTAATTAATTAAGTGTGAGATAACAAAAAACTCAATGTTTTGAATAAAATAAATGTTATATTAATTAAAGGCAAACCCCTTGTCTAAATAAAAATTAATAGTTGGGCAACACAATGTCATGCTCTCCCAGAATAAATAGAGCAATAAAGCATTGGAAAAGCTTTATAAAGGAAAAGTGGATTGTTCGCTACCGCTGCAGCTCCATTTAGATTAAATTGCATATCAGTCAATGGCAATATGACAAAAGCGCCACATAAAAGCTTTTTGTTTTTTTTTTTATTAAAACTTGGTATATAAATTTTTATAAAAACGTAATACTATTTATTTTTTTAGTTGCCATATTTATGCAAATTAGATACAATGTGTTTATAAATTAATTTTTATATATTAACAATTTTTTTTTATTGACTGAGTTTTTTAGATTAACAAAATTAAACAAACTTTGTGTTATAATTTATGAATCCTACAGATATATACTTTATGTACACTCGCCTTCAACTAAAATGACCGCTAAAGATCGCACCTATTCACATTCTAATAGTATAGTGTTTCTCATTAGAGGTTTAAAGCAAATAAAGCATTGTAATTTTATTACATACATAGTTCAATAAAATAGTAAAAATTTAAGCTTAGTGATCTGTAAATAATAATAAGTACGGTACGTCAGATTGGCATTTATTTCAAACTTTAAATGTATCTAATACTTAAAATGCATTTTTAGAGAATTGATATCTTACACAAGCTAATAATTCTAAAATTTTTATTTCTTATATCAAATATTTATATAAAGTATTTCCACCACTAATGCTACTATCACGAATGTTACATTAATTGCACATTCGGAATAACAATGCATAATTAATATCATCATTTTAGTATTGGTCTGATTATAAAAAAAATTTTTAGGCTGTGCTAATAGCAGTATACTTCAATATGAATACTGTGAAAATACATAATTAGTCAATTAATGAAAAAACCATATCGTACTGTTCTTTTGTGCAAAACGACTTTCAGATTCAAAAACTAATATCATTTACATTACTTTATCATATTTGTAGTAATATCGACTAATTTAAATCATTGTTTCAGCCAAACCACATTTATTTAAATATAGTATATACATATATTATAAAAATACGTTTATATTATAAATAAAATACTCAAACTAATTAATATTTTGTATATAAACCGTTATTTTCCAAACATTCTGTTCGGCATCGAGTTAATTAATTTTTGGCAGAAGTTCGATCCTCGGAAACGTTCCCAAACTTCATTTGCAGTTTGTACTATATTATTTATGTTTCTGGTCGGAATGGTACAAGTTCTGCTCATAGCTGCCCACATGTTCTCTATGGGGTATTAAATCGGCAGATTTTGCTAGCCATTCTAAAGAACTAACGTCGTTTTTGTCCTCAAACCACTCATTTACGATTCTGCTTTTATGAATTGGCGAATTGTCTTGAACAATAACAATTTTTTCCAATTTTTCTTCTGGATAAAGTGTTCTCACACTTGGCACCGAAATTTCGTCTAGCACTCGAACGTAACTTTTAGACGTAAATCGTGGTGGAGAAACTAGAACCAATTCACCCGGCCCAGATTTTGAAATTCACCCCCAAAATCCACCAGAAATTCTTCCACTTTGTCGAGTTTTACAAACATGTTCGGTACTAAATCTTGTATTTCGTGGTCGCTAAAGTGCCATAGACGACACTTTTGTCAATGAAAAAACCCTTTCGTGCATAAAAATCATCGTACTCCGGTCTCTGTACAAATTATTTGGACAGAACGTAATTCTTGCTTGAGCATGTCTTTCTGTTAATTCAGGTTTTGTCGCAGGCTTACTTGCAAATTATCTCGCGTCGTTAATTCTGCGTTGTATCTTTGAAGCGCTGCAGTTTAAATGAACTTCTTCTCAAATTCGAGGAGCAGTTGTAAAAGGAGAATTTTGAACACACCTAAGAATATTTGCATCTTCCTCTATAGTAGTTGCTCTATTTATTCCTTTTGGTTTAAGAAAAACTTCTCCTTCTTTATCAAACCTTCAAAGCCACCGATGAACTTGGCGCACCTGTATATGTATTCAGTTAAAGAATTTAGTTTAACCAAATGATTCAATTATTTTAGTAAATTACATTTTCTTTAAATAAGTAAGTTATTTTTGTAACAAAAATACCTTTAATAAAGTTCAAAGTGTGTTTCTGTTCCACCAAAAAAAAAAAATTTTATATTTATTTTGAACCCTGATTGTTTATTACCAGCAGAATGTTTAAGAAAGAAACACAAACACGACAAATTTTTGAAAACATTGATCTCGATTTTGGATTGTAGTAATACATTAACGTGTGCATAATTTTAATTAATATTATATTCTAATTTTAGTTAATAGAATAAAATGAAACTAAGAAAACTTTTCGTTTAAGATTATGTAAAATATTTTTTTAAGAATGTTTAAGAATAGTAATTAATCAATGATTCAGTCTATTTTAGAAGTTTATTATAAACAAATACTAAAAATCTTATCGATAATCCATTTTGTAAAGCAATTTCACGTTGAGGAATTCCATTAGCAGCCATTCGAGTAATTGCAATCCTTGTTTCTACACTGGAATCTCTCTGCCCAAAACCTCTACCCATGTTTGATTATTTTTAACAATTAATTACTTATACTAAACTTAACTATATTCATTTTATAATAACAAATAAAATTATTTGTTGATCAATGTCTACTTGAAATAAACTGGTATACTAAATTACGCTCTACTAAATACTAAATTATTGACTATTGTCAGAACTCGTAATTTGAATTCCAAATATTACTTATTGAACAATTAATGATTTTTGTTGAAAACTTGTTATAGGTAAAGGTGCTTTTACACATGCTTGAAATTACTGCACTATTTTTAACTAAATACTCCGGAATTTACGCTTCCTTTGTCATTACAGGAAATAATTATCCCTTAGAAAATTTTTCAGAACTTAGACAATGAGTAAGTTCAAAGTTGGAGAAAAGTGTTTTATACCTCGTAATGCGCGATTCAACTAAGATTGGTAAACCATTTATTTTAGGAGTGGCTATAAAAACTACTTGATGAGTTTTCTTATGGCGACGTTTCGTGGAACGGTTGTGTCCACTTCTTCAGGCCAACTGAATTTATTAAAAAAATCAACATAAGTAAAAAAGCAGTTACAATCCGGTGAGAGCTACAAACTATTCTTTTACTTATTATAAATGCTGTTTTATAATTATAGATGATTACTTACGGAAAACAAATACAAAGTAGATTGGTCCGCAAACAACGTCATTAATATAAAATTAATAAATAACAAAAAACAAAAAAGAATTAAAGTAAGAATACACGAAACCACTACAAACTAAATCACTAACATACAATTTTATGGTCGTGTGATATAAAATATGAGCAATGAAAAGATAACCCAAAACATACCCAAGATCTAGGAAATTTTTGAGATAAGGTTATTATAAACTGTACTAAGGTTGTTAGTATCAGTGTTGAAATTAACATTATTTTTATGTTGTGTAATAAATATCATTTCTGCAACTAATCTTTTATACAATTTTGGTTCCACATCTAATATTGAAGGATTACTAAAATCAAAATTATGCTGTAAATTAATATGGAGGAGAGCAAGAGCTGATTCTGCTTTTTTATTTTTGCAATCATATTGGTGGTTCTTAATTCTGTTTTTTGTTTCGTTTGACCAATATAACATTTATTACAATCCATACAATCGATTTTATATACAACATTATTGGTTAAATTTAGTTAAAAAAGTGTTTATTTATAATAGTTAGACATTGCTAACAAAAGTTTCTGTCATAAATTTCATGTTATGATACTTATTTTTATGTTTATTATAAAATTTGTTTAAATAATTAAATTTAACATTTTATGATATTAACAAAAAACCAAAAAAATTTTGATTATTTTTGTATATGTACTTTTAATTTTTAATAGCTTATTCAAAATAGCAGCAATTATTGAATTTTGTTAAAGATATCAAGTAAAATTAAATAAACTTTTAGAAACTACAATTTATTGTATTGTCAAGGCCACAGTTGTTATTAAATTACAACTCTAGTCTTATTGTATCATTAATCTTGCACAACTAAAAGAAAATAATGGTGTGTTATTACGAAAGTAAATTATTTTAGTTTGCATATGTAAATTTTATACAATTTGTGTGAGAAATTAATTTTAAAATATGCTGTTGTATTGCATTAAACAAATAATATATAATCATCAAAAATAATAGAACTAAAGCAAAACCTTTTTAAAATACATTAACATTTTTAACTATAGTAAAATTGAGCACGTATTTTATGCGACTAAAGTTATTTTGTTTTTGTACACAAATTTTTTTAAATATAAGCAAAACAAAGATTTAGAAAACTAAATTTAAAGAAAAAAAATTGGATATATGCAGAATAATTTATAATGGGCTACGAAACAAACTAACCGTCTTTATTATACGTGTATTTCACAACTTGCAAACGATCATTAAGCAATCAAATTAATGTAATAACATTATTAATAATCTAGTAACTATTTCAAAAATAGTAAAAACTCAAAAGAAAATGTGATTATAAAAATTTTTAATTTTTGTTTTTCAATAGCATTATTTAAATATATTTGCTGCAAGAGTTTGTACATTTGTTGTTACCTTTTTTTCTCCATTGTTTTCTGTTCTTCTACTCATCATCTTCAAGTTCTCTGTTTTTATTGTATTGCCTACATTGTGCGCCACGATATCCTTAGTCTTCTTTGTTTTCTTCTTCCATAAGACTTTCTGCTGTCATCTTTTTCATCTATTTTGTTAATGCTTTATGCCTTTATGCGTTAAAAAGTAGGGACATGTCTCTTGTATACCATTTTTAGTTAGTCTGCAATTGTAAGCTTAAGAGTTAACATTAAAAGTAAAAAATTTATTGTTCATTTGCTTAACTAAGTTATCGTTATTTATCACCCCGAACCAGCCAAAGTCATCACAAATTAACACATTTGTGTTCGTCATTGCAGCATCTCTTTTAAAATTCCGTTTATGTTAATGCCATTTTAATTTTGTTTTTCTTGTTAGTAAGCCATACTTTTCTATTGTTTTAGTTATATGTCTATTTTATAAGATTAGATTAAGTTGCTTTTTGCATGTTTTGGTTTATTTAAAACTGATTTTAATTTCTTTTGTCGTGGTTGCTTACTTAAATTTGCTTGTTTGTTTGCAAACACCAACACATTTTTAAAAATAATATTATTATTGCAAATTTGTGAGTACTTGACATTTAGCTGTTAAATATCTATGCATTTGAAACAAAAGTAAACGTTTATACAGAATTTCTTATGGATCGTTAAAATTTATATTTTCTTATTAATATAAAACATTAATAATTAGGTATCTAGGTGCAGGTACCTGTAAAAATGAAATAATAAAAAACATTAGTTTATAAGTACACAATTTTACCTTAAATCACATTGACATCTTCAGAGTCTGGAAGAAACTGATTGATTCCGCCGTGAAGTTTTGCTTTTATAGACCGGCCTCCGATTGCTAAAATTGGTTTTTAAATCTCCGGTAAAGAAAAACTGGAATTTCGGTTAATATTAATACGATTTTTAATTATCTCAACAAATTTTCTAATTTTTTGCTGGTGGTAATTAAAAACATTTACCAAAAAGTTAATGTACTACGATCCTAATTTGTGTACTAAGTCTAAAGCTAGGATTAATATGTAGACAATTATACTAATATTTATATTACGGAACAAAATTAATATACAATGTTTAAAACGTACTTATGGTTATGAACAATTACAACACATGATATTACGATTCTTTTACTTGAAACTGTTTTTTTAACAGTAACTTTATTTTAAGGTGAATTAAACTGACGCATAAATTAACAGAACGTTGATTAAATTATCCGCATACGCTTACGTTATACAGATTAACATTACAGACTTTCTTAAAATTAGCTATGCTTCTTTAATTGCGAAAAATAAGCGAAATAAATATATTATATTATATTAGTATATTATTCTAATTTTCTATTCGACCAAGTATGGACCATAAGACATTACTCGTAATTAAACTATACACTAAAAACTTTTCTACTGAAACTCAAGCGGCGCCTACTATATCTTCTCGCTACCGACAGGACTAATGACCGGCCTGTGCAGGACGATGATGAGACGAAGCATGAAGGATCTATCAGTATGGGTGGGTTTCCGATAAACAGAATGGCCCAGAAGTCCGTCGGGCTTACGAATCACAAGAACGTCAAGAAATGGGAGAAAACCATTGCTTTCGATTTCCATAGAGAATTTGATATCCAAGTGTTGATTGTTAAGATGATTAAGAAACTTAGATAATTCGAGATGACCATGAGGCCAAACAATAAACGTGTCGTCAACATACCTAAACCAAACTTTGGGTTTTAATATTGATGATTCCAAAGCAACCGTTTCAAAAGATTCCATAAAAATGTTAGCTACAACAGGTGATAGAGGGAAACCCATAGCAGCACCAGAAACCTGTTCGTAAAACTTGTTATCAAATTGGAAGTAAGTAGAGGATAGACACTTATCAATGAGAGGAACCAAACTCAAGTCCTTGCCATGTTGAGATAGAATCTGTTCGATGATAATAAGCGAATCCTTAATAGGAACTTTAGTAAAAAATGAAGTGACATCAAAACTCACAAGAAGATCTTGGGGTTCAAGTTTTATAGTTTGTAGACGTTGAATAAAATGCTGAGAGTTGAGGATATGAGAAGAGGTTTTACCTGTAAACTCCAAAGAATGTTGGACAAGAACTTGGCTAGCTTGTAGGTGGGAGATTGGATAGTACTAACGATAGGTCGAAAGGGAATACCTTGTTTGTGAATTTTAGGAAGTTCGTGTAGACGAGGTGGTTTAGAATCTGAAGGGGTAAGTCGACGTTTAGTTTCAGGAGTTAGCTTAGAAGATTTCATGATTTGGTTGACCTCACGTTCAATCCTCGAAATGGGATTACGAGTTAGAAGAGCGTACGTTTCCTCAGACACAATAGAATAGATTTTCGCAAGATAATCAATATGGTTCAAGACGACAGTAGCATTGACTTTGTCGGCTGAAAGAACAATACTATCAGGGTTCTTACAAAGACTTTTTAGGGATAACTCTTCCGACCTAAAAATGTTGGGTTTAGGAATTTTAGATAATTCAAGGATTTTGCCAGTGTTAATACGAATGGGATCTGAGATGTGGCGAGGAAGATGTCTGATAGAAGATTCGACAGCACATATCTTCTTTAGGAATACGTTTGGGAGCAACAGCAAAATTCAAACCCTTAGATAACACTGATTCCTGTTCTGAAGTGAGGACCAAACTAGATAAATTAACAACCGTCTTTAAAGGGTTAGTAGTAGATGAAACTTTACGATCCTTGGATTCCAATATTTGAAACTTTATGAGATGACCTTCAGTGGTTAGTCGTAGAGTGGTATCAGACTGCTGGTAGGTAATGTTGTCAAAGAGATTCCAATCATCCGGGGAAAGAGTGTTGGCCAACTCAAGATGAAGGTAAAAGAGTTGTTTCGAAATAGTGTCTAACTCTCGCCTAGTTTGCTTAATCCGTTTGCGTATCAACGCTAGACTAGCACGGTGTAAGATGTTTTTTGAAGCACGTGTCTGAATGGAAAACTTGATTCTGAAAAATGCAGGAATAATGTTGCGGTTTCGACAGCGACTAAGAAAGATTAACGTATACAAAAGTTGACGAGTTTTTGGCGAAGTTTGGAAAATACGAAGGTTTCAGAAGAAATATTCTCCCCGTAGAGATTGTTAATGTAATAGCGAAGGTTTTGCACGGCCGGAGTCTATACTAAGATAAGAACGTCTTCCGGGTTTGGACCGCGTCAATGTTGTAACCGAAGTTGCCAACGTTTCGCCCACTTTCGTAAGGAGCTTCATCAGGGCGTGAGAGAAATTGAAGAACTCAAACAAGCAACCGAAATCTAACTAAACACTTCTCAAAAGTTAGGTAATCAACTTGTGAACCAAGCCAGATTCTAAACTCAGAAAAGGTAACAACAACTTTCTTTTTTCTATATCCATCTCAAATACCCTTTCCTCCACAACCCAAACTTGTCCTATTAGCCTGTTTCCTCTCCTCACTTGTTACAAGCGTACTTGTAGCAAACGGAAAAAGCTGCCCAAAACTCGTATGTTGGTGAGAGAGTCGTGAATTTCGTGTGTCACGAGGTAAAAAAGCACCAGGAACGAACAAAGCAGGGAAAAAGAATCCGATAGACTTTGTTCCCAATCTATCACAATAACCAAGAATGAAAAACACATAAGAAAATCAACTATTAAGTTTATTATTACTATAATCAAAGCAAGAAGTAATATAACACACAATAATATAAAATATCACAAGTCAAAAATTGGAATAGGGCCCCTGTAGACTAGGCCACCAACCACACATTCTATTTATTTATATTCCAACTAATAGATATTTTAAATTCGATTAAACAAATTAACAGTACCCACAATAGTAGAACCACTAAAAGGGTTCACAAAGACGTTCATAAAGTACGGCGTGACAACTAGTTATCTACTCTGGCGAGGTCAAAAACCCTAAAATAAGAAAGCTGAAAAAAAACGTACATTCAGTGTTGACATACAAATTGTTGGGTCTCCAGCGTAATTAAAAGTTTTGATTTTACTACAATTTCTACTCGTTACGCCGTAATTTAATGTATAAACCCCGTAGGTAATGAAGCCAGTTATTGATGATTATTATGCGATTAAATCGACCAGCACACAAGATTTTCTGCCTAGACATAAATACTCAGCAATGCCGGTCTCCCCCTCGTCGCCTCCAATTCATTCGAGGTAACGATGAAGTAATAAAAACTCCCACCTCACCGTTTCCCACGTCGTATATTTTGCATTTTGCGGAAATTTATTAAAAGTGTTTAAGGTCACTACTGACGTTAATGGAAGATAAGATAAGAGTAACATAAATGCTGCAAAAAATAAAAAGAAGAACTGCAACATTACAAAATTAACAGATATCAAAAAAAAAATCATTCAAAAAAAACATGAAATGAATATAGAAAATCCAATTAGATTATGTAAAGAGAATAATTATTAAAAAAGAAAATGTTATAATATAAGATTAACTGGAAATGATTTAAACGCCAGAGAAGATACAGATAAACTAAGTATTATTTATTCAAACTTAATTAAATTAAATCCGAGTTGTAATAAATAAGTACATAAGTAAGCACGTTGTATAGGAGACATAGTTGATATACTATTAGTAATAATTTTTGTGTGTAAACCTGTTAGTCTAAAACTATTTTAGCCTGTATGTGGTGTTATTTTATAATTTAACAAAAATTTAATATAAGATTAAATGTTTTTAAAAATTAATTTAATTGCTAAGTGCTTTATATATTAACCATACATAATAATTTTGCCTAATCCTTAAGAATTTTAATTCAAAATTATAACACAAATATCAAGGCTGTCGTAGTAACATAAATAGCAATATAAATTTTGTATGTGTGTATTATCTAATAAGTGTTATGGCATAGTTGCAGTTTAAGCTTTGTTATTTGCATTTATAAAAAAAACATAATTAAAGGAAAATGTATTTTAATCGTGTTTTTGTAACGGCTTCAAATATAAAAATATAGTATTATTTACCAACCCAAACTACAAGTAAGTAAATGTGCTGATACCGTAAGCACGTTGTCAAATTTTTACGTTATGTAATATGTTGTATAATTTTTTTTTCAAGCGTAGAATTTTTATGTAGGGAAAAGCGTAATAACTTGATTCTACAATATACAATACTGTAACTATGTTGTTAATATAACTAATTACAAAAATTTATTACTTTAAATGTAATTAACAACGTTCATAATATTGTATTAAAAAAATGTTTTATTTCGATGTGACATAAACACATAAAAATTTATATTAAAGATTAACATAATGGTTATAACATAACAAAAGTTTTCTAATTATGCAAATTTTAACACAAATTAACTATACTTATACACTACTATTCAAAGTATTAAAAACATAATATACCATATTTTATCATTATACGGAAAAACCGTATTTTAAAAGTCTATAAAAACTTACTAATTAATAATTGCGTAAAATTTGATGAGCGATAAATTAAAGCGTAGAAAAAATGCAAAAAATCAATTAAACTTTTATAGTTTAGTACACAATTAAGATCGTTAATAACAAAGTTTTTAACGAACGAAGTGGAGTTAAAAAAAGTAATTAGTAAAACGATGATCAAATTTAACTTTATAATGTCGACACCATTTTTTGCTTCTAGTTATCGATGTTATTTATGAGAGTATGATATTTTCAGATACATACAATTTTCCAACGCTATGGAGCAAAGCGCTGTCGCCGGAAGAATTTTTGGAAATAAATTGCACCCTCTTCAACGGAACATGTATCGGGTTACTAAACGATACTCAAATAAATGGCACGTCAAACATCACCTTCAGCGACGCAACAGGAGAACCACTAGCGGATATTATCTTGATGGGAATTTTATCCGTACTTCTTGGTCTTATGATTTTAGTTACTGTTATAGGTAAGTCAATTACTCGACGCCTCCGTAAACGCGAGATAATTAATTTATAACCGTATTTGTTTTCGACTCGTTTTAATTCAACCTGTTTTTATAAAAATTCAATTTGCTGTTATTTTTAAAATAGATTTTCTTTTATATTAACGGTTTAACGGTTTGTTGCGTAGTGCCTCAAATTAAATCGACGTGGTTTTTATAAACTTCATTTAAAAGTTTATTAATTAAAAATATGCGTATTGAATAAGTGTACTGTTGTTTTTACTCCAAAAGTAAAAAAAAAATACAGTCATTCTGTGCTTTCTTTGTGTATAGAAATCATCTGAGATGTACCACAACACATATATGTGCTTGTTTTATTATTATTATCACAATTAAGTAAACCAGCTCATACTCTTTAAAAAATCAATGTTATAAAATAATTATTTTAATATAATAATTAATCAAAATATGTATAGAAAGTGTTGTTATTGCTACAAGTTTAAATAATTTGTTAAGAAAAAAATCAGTTTGTTGTCAAATTTATTTTTATGAAAAAACTATGTCAAACTGCATTCGTACTTGTGCCGATGCGTTTTTTAAATTATAAAATTAGTGTAAATACGCAGTGTTTTATAGTTTTTTAAATTTTCTGAGTTGGTTTTAATTGTTTTGTACAATAGGTTTATTATTATTCTTACATTTCTTTTACTTTTGATTTTTTACTACTTTTAAAACAATTTTGCGTAATTATAGATTAATACAAAAACCGCTTTTGCAAAAAATGTTGAATTGTCTATCGAGTAAAATGGCAAATTCTTGATCAAAATCCGCTGCATAAAGCAATAACGCTAACATTAACAAATCGCGACACCGCAATAACATAGAGAATACAAGTTTACGATTTGTATAGCAAATTAACTGTTACAAAATTTAAAAAATTCGAAATTGGACGTAATAGAATTAAAACTAAAATCACCCTGTATTTCCTGTCAAGACGTTAAACCGACAACTACCTAAAATGACCTGTGCAGTTTAAAATTTTAAGTTTCTAATAACATCAACGCTAATGGAATAGTATATTAAAACACAAGTTACAGAATGAACGCGCTTCAAGCACGAGACCGAGTTTCATATACGAGCCGCGCAGCGGCGAGTTTATGAAGCGGTCGAGTGATTGAAACGTATTCTATGACGTGTGCTTTATACTATTTTCTCTATTTTGATACAATATTTAATATTTATCGTTTAATTTTATTTTAAAACAACATTAGGAAACTTTTATATTTTATTGAATTGGCAACACTTACACTTTGACATATTGAAATTTATGTGTTAACCTAAAATCTCATTCAAAATAATCGCTTTATACCTTTATAAGTAAATAACTTTGAATGAATAGGACATTTTTATCTTATCTTAGCATCAAAATTTGAATTTCAATTATTAAGGTTCAATAATTTTGATTTCTTTTTCATGTAACGTCAAATTACGATGCAGAGATACCAACTTTGAGAAAACTAACATTACTAAAATTCGTGTAAGAATTTTTTTATTTTTACACGGATTTTAGTGTAAGAATTGCTAATTCTCATGTCGAAATAGACAAATGAAATTATAATTTCATTACGCATTTAAAGTAGTTTGTTCGTCACAAGGTAAGTTGTTCATATCCGTTGTTTTGAATTCTTTGGTAATTTTCTTAATTTGATAGCCGTCCTGCCACGTTTTTGGATGTATGTTTCGATGCATTATAAATCAGGGGTGAATATTGATAAGTACCTTTATGGGACGAGTATAACTCTATAAGGCCTACGTTTAAAACGTAAAACGAAGACAAGAAGTTTTCTTCGAAATTCAACTTATGCGGCAAACACTTGCAAAACCAACTTTTACTGAATGTGTACTACAGCAATTGATAATCGGGTTCTTATATGTATTCTCTATAAATAAATTAAAAGTTTACCTTTCTAAAAATCTTACTAAAAACCAGAATGAAAAAATAACTTTGATAAAAACAAATCTAACAAAAAAAAATTTACGTTTTAGTTTGAAAAAAACAAAATACAATACTTTGTTTGTATCTCGTGTCATATCGAACGAAAACGTTTCGTAAACGTTTTCTTTTTCCCACTACCATCCACTATTCGTCCGTGTCAATCGTCGTATTTATTTTTCTTTGGCACGGCTGTTGCTGTTTTTCTGAGCCGATGCTTTTACGGCCATCGGTTTGAGAGCTTTCGGTTTCTTCGTCGGCATCTTGTTAGTTTTTTTTCTTTCAAAGGCGACTTTGTTTACGGTGGCAACTAGAACGACGGCTATCGATTGTTGTTTTTTCCTTTTTTTGTCGACGAGTCTGGCCGTTTTTAGCGAGACGGTCGACGCCGGTTTCAAGGGCAAAGTTTTAGGACACTTGGCGTCCATAGACGTCGGCGAGGTTTTCTTTTTCTTGCTGGCCGTTGTCTTCAAAGCGGATTTTGAAGAAGCTTTTTTGCCGGCCGATGAACCACTTACTGCTATTTTGAACGAACAGCTCGCTCCTTTCGTTCGAACGAGCGCACCGGACGCCACGGCCGACTTTACGTAGTTTTTTATGAACGGCGACATTTTTTCGGCGTCTATCTAGTTTGACGCGAGGTACTTCTTGATTGCCTGCAACGACGAATCGCCTTGTTCCTTCAGACTTTTTATCGTGCTGTTTACTATCTCGGAGGTGCGTGGATAGCTCGATTTCTTTTACAAAATAGAGTATCAACAGTTTTTTTGCTAAATCTTCTGCGCTTGTGAGCGACACCTGCGTTATAGCTTAGATGTGCTTCGGTAAAAGCAATAAATGCGTTTATTTTTAAAACTTCAATTGAAGTCTTACTTTGCTAAGTGTATGTAGATACCATTTGATCAATAACGTCATCATCGTTTTTTGTTTTATTGTAGTAGGTGATTTTTTGACAACTGTGCTTAACAAAATTACCCGTTCTTTGTAACTGCGTAATTTTCTATATTTAGGTTGTGAAACAAATGAAAATAGATGAAAGTAAACATTTTTTTGTATGGTTCTATTTGTATTAAAATATCTCGCCTATTTTGACCAGCGCAAAAAATGTCAATTATCAGGGTTAGACCATAAATATAAATACTACGCACTATATTTTGCACTATTTTAAATCTCAGATTTTTATTTAAAAATATCCTAAATTGACGACAAACCTAAACTAATCCATCAAAAGCAAAACCGGATATTGATTCAAACATTTCAAGCCATATTTTGCCGGTTTATTTACATATAGGCACTTGTTTTTGAAACCAAGAAGTGTTTAATTAAATATCAGTTTGTTAGACTTAAACGCCAAATTTGTTTAATTGAACACCTCCTTAAGATAAATTACGCATTTCACAATTAACTACACAGAATAAAAAATGTTTACATTTGAAAAAACTGATGTGATCACTACACGACGTTCCTATAAAGAACGATGATGGAATGTCTACAAATTTTTTTAAAGTTAGTTTGTTATAAAACTACTATATCCACGTTTGAATAGACTTTCTAGCAAACTATAATTTTTTTAAAGTATTTTTCCTTGATTTCATTAAGATATATAACATAACTTCAATTTAACATATTTTGTATGTTAAATTGAAGTTATGTTGTCATATATATACCCCTATATTTGTGCGCCTCGATATTGCTTTCCCTTCTAGTAAATCAGTAAAAATAATTTTTTTAACGTATCTTGCTTTTCCTTCACGATATGGAAATTTTTTTCTAAAAAAAATCGTCGACGGCAGGATTCTAATCTAGATTATATACGTGGTCATTTTTATTTCTAAATAAAATATCTAATAAACTGGTAATGTTAGAATTTTTTTTATTTGAGTCAATTGTTAGGAAGAAATTTCTTTAATAAACTATAAAATTGATTCAAATAATTTACATACGTACAAAATTATATAAGAAAAACTGTTAGAAATGGCGGATACACCCTTTTTTGGTTTTTCAGGCCCATCTTTTAAAAGAACCGAGTGCATATGAAAAGACAGGTTAAGATCAAATTTCAAATTACTAGAAATTTTGGTTCAAGAGTTATCGTGAGTACATCCTAAGATAATGTAAATAAGATGCAGCACTCTGTGTATAAACAAGTCAAAAGCATATAAAGAAATTGTTATTTTTAACGTATCTTGGTTCCCTTTAAAATATGGAATTTAAAAAAAAAAAAAATTGTTGCAGACAGGATTCGAACCTAGAATATATGGAATTTACTTTAAATTACAAATCAAACATCTAATAAAAATGTTAAAAAAAATTTATTTGGATACATTGTTAGAAAGAATTATCTATATAACTGTAAAAATAATTCGAATAATTTACATACGTACAAAATTATATAAAAAAAGCTGTTAATAATGGCAGATAAACCCACTTCTTGTTCTACATCTTTTGGGAGAAGAAAGAAAATATGACAAGCCATACTAAATTTCAATTTACTAGGACGTTTGGTTCGAGAATTATCGTGGGTACATCGTTACACACACGGACATTCAAAATTTTTTTCTCCATAATACAATTTTCATTAAAGAGACCTTGTACCGTAAAATGCAAAAAAGAAGAAGAAATTGCGATTGCTATACTTTCCTTATAGAAAAGTATCATATTAACCACAATAATTACGATATGTACACAAAGCAACTGTTTTAAAATCTAAATAACGCTTTAACTTTAATTTACTCTACATAACAATGAAAAAAATTAAAAACGTAAAAAAATATTGCTTTTAAATAAGGGTTTGTCCTTAAATTACGTAACCCAAATTTTTACTATTTTATATACCCTTTCCCCCTTCTGTAACGCAAACATAACCCTTCTCTAAATATTACGTAACGCAGTACTTACCCCCCCTCCAGCATTTTTTATTATAATTTTAAATGTAATAGGTGTTTACAACAAAGAAGTGCACAATAATAAGATTCGTCTATAGTTTTATTTGTATAAACTAACGTTTATGAAGATTAACAAAATCATATTATTAACATATATATCATACCATCGAATACCATCGTATCACTTTCTTCAACTTTTGAGAGTATTTTTGCAGTCAATACTCTCTTTATCTACTCACTCAAACTCGCCATTTTTAATCATCACCAAAATTTCAGGCGACCGTTTGGAAGCAGATTGAACCGGTCTTTCTTTGTGAATGACAGAAGATTTTTCAAATCTTGACAAACTCAGCTGGACACTGTTACGATAGAAGTTATAAGGAGCATTTTGAATAATTTTGCCGTAATTGGCAGAAGATCTTGAGACATCATCTAATTTACAAACACAGACGCAAACGAGTAGTTTTGAACATCAAACTTTGGATCAAAAAATTCCGGGAAAGCGATGCACTTGTTAGACTGAACGAATGGAATAAGTAGAAATATTTTTTTGTGGCGTTAATTAGAGTAGCTACTTCTTGGCCGCGAAAAGTACTTTTTCATTTAGAAATTTAACTTTTCCGTACATGCTTAGCACACACACCTATGACGCATGTACCGGGTAGTAAGTTGTCAATTTCACAAGCAGTGTCAGTCGTTTTGCCGTTATTGTCTAAATAAGATTTACCATGCGAAAGAATCAAGTTTTCGACTTAAAAACACGATATGCCTTGAGGCGTTTGTAGCGATGAACAATGTGTCTAAGTTATGTTCGACAAAGTGATGAGTTCCGATAGTAATGACTTTTTCATGCCTGGGATTTTCATTAGGTCCACCATCAGGTGTGAAAATAAAGTCCGGTTTAGTGAGACTTCCATCAAACAGTTTCGCAGCAGAATTGTTTAAACAGACAATTTTAACAATGTCTCGAGATATTTTGCATGTGAATACGTTGTTGAAGAGTCATGTTTAGCTGATCGGATTGCAATAAAAGTCGGACCAGAGTACGCGTTTGTACGATCAAAACTGTTTTTTAACCAGCGTAAACGAAAGGAATAAGTTTGTGCTTTGTCGCAATAACCCAATCGTGATCAAGTAAACTAATTTGATACTTCATGTTCATGAGAAACAGAACCTGTTTGCTTGTTGGTACTATTGCTTTGTTGTCTTGATTGAGAAAAAAGACTTAAAACCGACCCAGAAATGACACAACCTTTTCTAAATTACAAATCGTAGCCGGTCAAAATTTACTGTTAACGTGTGACTATCATTGCTCGCATTCATCAGATTCACAGAAACAGTGACGACGTGCCACTTGCTCTCGGTACATGCATTTCTCTTCAGTAGTAGTCGGACGTAGGCACCGTTCCTCGACACAGCAAATCCTTACTTAGTTCGTCTGTCATCTCATCTTAAGTCTTTACGATTTTGGTCATTTCATTCCTTCTTTCAGCAGCAGATCCGTACGTGGCTATCTCAACCATGGCTTTCAACAATTCAGGTTGATCTACTTGTACCTGTAAAAGAATTAAAATACTAGAACAAATTGTATAATTTATTGCTTTTTTTTAGTTTGATTTGAAACAAGTTATTAATATCTTGTACTAACAAATTATGTTTAGTATAATTTATTGCAAATATGGACATTGATTAGTATTATGTAAGTTGTTTTTACATTTAATAATTGAACTTAAAAAAATATTATTAAGACTTATTTGTTGTTAGTGACATAGTACAGTACAGTACAGTATTTTATCATACCTCTGCCGTCCTCTTTTTCCTTGAAGAGATTAGATTTTGTATTTCAACTAGGGTTTCTATTGCAACAATGTTGGGATCTCTAGTTTGCGTTTTTGCCGAAACTTGTTTTGGCGTATTTGATTTCTTCTTTTTCTTCTCATTTCTTTTTGCCTTTTCAGGCATCGAATTGTGGGTCACGATCCTCTTTAACCCATTTCTTCCATGTTTTTCTATCTCTTGCTAAAGTTTTCATCCCGTCCTTTGTTTTCTCTTTTTTTTCTTCCATGTTCTTCTATCTGGTCTATCAATTTTCTTCTTGGTTTTCCTATTTTTCTGTTTTTTGGTTTCCCTCCTTTCATTATTCTTTTCGTCAGTCGATCGTTATTTATTCTAATGACATGTCCGTACCGTAATAGGTTTTTTTCTTCATTTCTTTCTAATATTGGTGTTTGTTTTATTTCTTTTCTTATGGTTTTATTCCTAACGTGGTCCCATTTTGTTTTCCTTGATATTTTCTTAATGTGTTTCATCTCCATTGCATTTATTTTACTTTCATGCTTTATTGTCCAAGTCCAATTTTCCGCTGCATATGGGATTGTTGGAATTATTATTGTATTGTGTATTTTCTTTTTCGTTTCTTTATCTATTTCTTTATGTCCTAGTATATGGTTGAGTGAGTAATCAAGTTTTGTTGATTTATTAGATCCATTTGTTATTTCTGCGTATATTTTTTTATCATTTGTTAGTATTGTGCCTAGATAGTTGAAAGTTGTTATTTTTTCTAGAAATGTGTTCTCGCATTATATTTTTGTCTACATTCTCTGTTTCATTTTCATTTATTCTGATCAATTTTGTTTTGTTGTTGTTTGCTTCTATTTTCATTTCATCTATTTCTTTTACCCACATATTTAATAATTCCTGAATTTTTTTGTGAATCCGCTATTAGAACTACATCATCTGCATATAATAGACTATTTATTGATATACGTTCTAGCTTGTTGTATCCTACTGTCGTTTTTAAGTATTTTTTCCTCTTGGTTTGTTTTACTATTCTGTCCATTATTATTAAGAATAATAGTAGTCTTAGGCTGTCCCTTTGCTTTATACCCTTTCTCATCTCAAATTCTTCTAATGGCTGTCTTTCAATTTGTACTTTTTCCCCCTTACTGTTTTGAACGTGCTTTTAATTATTTGCATAAATTGTGTTGGCACTTCTACTTCTTCCAGGCTATTCCACATTGTTTGTCTGTGTACACTGTCAAACGCTGCTTTCAAATTAATGAATATCAGGTATAGCTCTTTATCCTCTTCTATTGATCTTTCTATTAGCGTTTTTAGTATATAAATGTTGTCACTTGTCTTCCTGCTCTGAATGCCATTTGTTTTTCTTCAAATTTGTGATCTACGTATATTCTCAGTCTTTTTTCCAGTAGTCTCGTATATAGTTTTAGTGTGGTTTGGGCTAATCATATCGCTCTGTAATTTTTACAGTTTGTTGTCTCGTATTTTTTATGTATAGGAATTATTAGATTTATTTCCCATTCTTTGGGTATCTTCTTCAACTTCCACGTTTGATTTAAGCTTCTTTTTCTTTTTTTCTAACGGCTTTTGTTTGGTTTTCATCTGATTTGACTTATCATCAGTCAGAAATTTCTGTGACTATTTCTTGTCCAAACTTTTGAACTGAGCCGCACAATAATAATACGTACACTGATGATTTTTAAATGAAAAACGAATTAACACAACAAAATTTGAATTTGTGAAAACTACTTTTAAATACTATAACTGCATGTAGTCATGAAATTAATAAATAAACAATGATGAATATATTTGCAATGCTTGCATTATTATTAGTAGCAGAAATTATTGTTAATTTTCTTTACATTTTTATATAAATTATTCTAAACTGTCATTAGTCTAATAGAATTAATTTTGACGTAATTTTTAATTGTGATTTATAACACAAAAATAAATTAATAACGTAGTTTTTTTTGCTAAAGTTACTAAAATTGTTTAAAAACATTAATATTTTAAGCTTTAATTATATCTAAAATATACATAAATCGGTAAGATTCAGATTTAGTTAAGCGCGAACTTCAAATAATTTACATTTTTTAAATCACATTGATTCGTTTAATAAACGATTTCAATTTTTAAAATAGCATTGAATAAAATCTCTTGCTTTTGGTAGATTGTTTTATAAACTTTTTTTTTAATTTTTTATAGAATTATCAGAAAATGCAAACCAGCGGTTAATAATGAAATATTATTTACCTGTGCTTAAAAAAGCACAACTTTACAACCAACTGTTAAATGCAATAATGAAAGCCTATACAACTAGTAGTGGTAACAATTATATTTTATTGTTACGTAACGCGCACGTTAAACCTTAACGTAAAAAAGAGTCAAAGTTTAATAATAGTGAAACATACACCAAACAAACAAAAACTAAAATTTAAAAAATAACATATTATGCTACTTCTATATTGTAATATAACAAAAAAAAATCAAAACTAAAAAACTACATCTAGAAATGAATATTAATGTATGTGTAAAGTCGTATATTATCTTCTATGATTTTCTAAATATTTAATTCTTTAAACAGTAATAAGTAAAATCTTGTTTAAAATAACTGCTTTATATGGAATTTTTTTAAAATGAAAAAAATAGATATTTTAAGTTTTAAATTATAAAGAAAAAAAATATCTGTACAAAAAATAAAAAACATTTCTTCTAATATTACAATAAACAATCTCATAAAGTAAACTTGACCAATACGTTAGTGTGCTGTTAGCAAATTACAATTACAAAGAAACGCAATTGACTTTATGATATTTTATATCAGCAACTTTATTTCATATAGTATTTTTAAAGTTAAAATGTAACAGAATCGAATTTTTGAAATACCTGCTGCAATCAATTTATGTCATAATGCACGTTTTCGCTTCCGTAAATTTGCCGTCAACTATATAAAATAAGTAAAAAACAATTTCATTTCAACAAAACGATAAAGGTTTATTGTACATTTTAAAAGCACTGCAACGGTGTCTCCAGACATTTCACACTGTAATTTATTTTTGTGCTATTGCTGCACTTATTGCAAATAATATAAATGCAAATATTCAGTTCATCTTTATTTAAATTTCTACCAACTCTGCGCCATTTGCTGGTGTAATAATAAAACATGTTGTGCTAGCAAAATACTATAAAGCGGTAAGCAATTGTTATAAACACTGAATAAAATAGATAAAAATTTAAACGAGTCTGAATATCAATACACAACAGACGTAGATGTTTGCAAATGCAGATTTATCTTGCATACTTGATTCTAGTTTGCGCATAATTTACCATAGTTTTAAAATTTTACTGAAGACTCGTAATAGCCTTTTATTCAAAAATACCCTACAATCATTCTTACTCTACATTATGCAGTTATAAATTTTTGAGTTAGGAATTGTATAAGCCGTTGGTTTTTAATTGAGCATATTTTAAACGCTAACGCAGATTTATATCTTTCGCTTATGAAAAAGAAGATTTTTAATATTGTAATATCGTATAGAAAAACACTGCTATAATTTACAATTCATATTAATTTGTAGTAAATTACAATATAAATTTACTTTTTTTGTGTAACGCACGAGGTCGTTTTGTTACTTTTTTTGTCTGCTAATTTTTTAGGTCTGCCGTATTTTACATAATAACTTTTAAAAGTTTAACTTTTTGGATATTTATTTTCTCTAAATAACACTAATGATTTTTTTATTATTGCTCTCTTGAGCTATAAGTTTTAAAATTAACAAAACTTTTTATGAACTTCTTGTTTATCTAAATAACGTAAAGTTTTTTGCATGTTTTTAAAGTTTAAGATTAATTAAATATAAAAAGAACTTACTATAAATCAATGTTAACTTTAATATTATGTTTTAGTTCTTTTATAATTTTAAATGATTTAATACCTTTACCATATAACTGTTTTTATTAATTAATTATTAGTGGCTACATGTTTCGACCTAACGGTCATCATCAGGCCTCTAAAATTATCAACTAAAGTAAAATCACAACCTTAAAATTCTTAATATACTTACAATTAATAAATAAATTAATAAATTAAAATTGAAAAGTTTATGTCAAAATGACAATATAAATTAACCGCGAAAGGTATATAAAATAATAATATTTTTAACAAGAAAACTAAATAAATACAAAAATAATTTAAATAAAAACAAAAATATTATTTAAGAAAAAGATAATCATTTTCAAAATTATCAATTTCATTTAAACATACATCTGGGTCTGAGTTTAACAATTTTTTTATCTTCAAAAAATTTAATTTTAGACTTTTATTGCAAATATGAAAAATTCTGTAGTTACTTTTATAAATAAAACAATGGTTATATTCTAATATATGATTAACGAAAGAAGATTTATTATATAAATTAATACCAACATTATTGTTTTTAATGTAAGAAAAATGTTCTGCTATTCTTGTTCAAAATTTACGGCCGGTTTGTCCAATATAAAAAGAGCTACAGCTACCACAATTTAATTTGTTAACACCAGATTTATTCAGAATATCAACTTTATCTTTACTATTGACAAGTAAAAATTTTAAATTAAATTTAGATGAAAAAAAAAAATAATATTATGCTTTTTGAATAAATTTTGAAATTGAAAAGAAGAGCGACCAATGTAAGGAAGAGAAAAATATGTCTTTTAATAATAATAATAATAATAATAATAATAATAATAATAATAATAATAATAATAATAATAATAATAATAATAATAATAATAATAATCCTTTAGATATGATCAAAAAACTTCAAAATAAAATTTTTAATTCCATTAATATTAAAAACATTTCAACTCTTACTCCACTTTCAGATAACATTAAAAAGACATATTTTTCTTTTCCTTACATTGGTCGCTCTTCTTTTCAATTTTAAAATTTATTCAAAAAGCATAATATTAGTATTTCCTTTTCATCTAAATTTAATTTAAAATCTTCACTTGTCAATAGTAAAGATAAAGTTGATATTCTGAATAAATCTGGTGTTTCCAAATTAAATTGTGGTAGCTGTAGCTCTTTTTATATTAGACAAACCGGTCGAAATTTCGAACAAGAATAGCAGAACATTTTTCTTACATTAAAAACAATAATGTTGGTATTAATTTATATAATAAATCTTCTTTCACTAATTATATATTAGAATATAACCATTGTTTTGATTATAAAAGTAACTACAAAATTCTTCATATTTGCAATGAATTTCTAAAATTAAATTTTTTGGAGATAAAAGAAATTGTTAAACATAAAAACTCAGACCCAGATGCATGTTTAAATGAAATTGTTAATTTTGAAAATGATTATCTTTTTCTTAAATAATATTTTTGTTTTTATTTAAATGCATTTTATATTTATTTAATTTTCTTGTTAATAATATTATTATTTTATATATTTTTTGCGGTTAATTTATATTGTCATTTTGTTTAATTTATATGTCATTTTGACATAAACTGTTTAACTTTAATTTATTAATTTATTTATGAATTGTAAGTATATTAAAAATTTTATGGTTGTGATTTTACAGTTATATGGGAAAGGCATTAAATCATTTAAAATTATAATTGAAAATCCCATTTGGAGCTTTACTTTACAATATGTAATACAATTTTCTTCAGCTCTTTTAATTTTTGTTAGGTTTTTAATTTTTTTGAATTAGTTATACTATATTTAATCTTTTCCGTATTTGTTTATATTTGTTAAGTAGATTACGCCTGTTATGCGGTTTGTAAGTTTTTAATAATTATAATTAAATTTGTGCTTTTATGCATGGTAAAACTAATAATTCTTTAAAATTTTACTAATTCAATATCCGTTCTCAAAAAAAAAACAAATTTATTTGTGTTTACATTACGAGTAGTTTTTGTAATAAAAAATTACATGTTAATTAAACGCAGTTGTATTTAATAAATACATTACATCAAATTACATTTTTTAAGTATTTCTTTTAGAGGTTTTTGTTTCTAGATCTGGTACTATCTTTAATCATGGTGTTTCAGTTTTTTTCTTTTAATTTTGTTTCAGTTTTTTTTTTAATTTTTTCTATACTCGTGTATCGTTAAAGCTGCACTCTATTTTTTTCCAAATTTTTTGATACATCAATAAATTTTTTTAAATATTTTGCAATTTTAACTAGTAATCAGATTAATTTTATTCAACGTTTTAATCGTAAGTTTTTCATTATAACAACTACAAACGTAAACTAAAATAAAACACTTCTATATATAATAATCAATTTAAGTTTAGTAAAATAGTAATCTATTCTCAAAGTGGAGTAATTAAAATAAAATTTGATGTATTTTTAAAGCCAATCTACAAAAAATATTCTAGCATTTATTCATTTATTATAAATAAAAGTTTATTTTAGGTCTCTTAACTTAAACCATTCTGATCGTGTTGAAGCTTAAAGTTTAAACATTGATTGTAAAAAGTATTTTATTTTACAGCATCAGCAAGTATTTGATTTAATAGTTTAAGTCGTAACCAAGTTTTCTGATAATCTTACGCTCAACAAAAAATTTAAAACAAAACAAAAATTAAATTATTTATATAAAACTTAAAATCAAGCACAGAAATTTTTTAACGTAGTCATAAAATTCAAATTAACAAAAGCAATATAATATAAATTAAAAATAAACAAAATAGTAACTGCGAACATAACAAAAGTCGACATTAATAAAAACAAGGATAATCAAAACATTTTAGTATTGAAACAGGTATCAGTCAAACTAACAAAACCGTTAATGTAATGACATTGTTTATGCTGTTTATTTTTTTAAAAATTTTATTAATAATTGTAGTGAATTATTTAAAAGTATCCAAAGTTATGTGTCGAAACAAATAACTTAGAAATTTCACACTTCCTATAGTTTAAAATTAGAAGTCAGAAATAAATTCGAATGCAAAACAATGTCATAATTAATCGTGCACAACGACACATAAAGCAGTCAAGATTAGCAAAACGCATCATAATCCTAAAAACTAACTTATAGCCGGTTGCACAAAAGTCTGGTTAATTGGCGATTTACTAATCGTCGATTAAAGATAATGGTTGATTAACATTCGATTGCGTTGCACAAAACAATTTCATCTATGATTAACGGTCCATTAGTTAATCGACGATTAACTGCTAGTCAACTTGACAACCGCGCGTTTTAATGTCAGTTTATGAAACAAAAATGACTACCAAAAAGGAGGTTATTTACAAATATTTACTTAAATCAAGAAAGAAACGTTAATAAATATTGTAGTAAAGTGAGTATTACAATGGTATTACTATATTATTCACGTTTTCTTATAAATAGTTATATTATCATTATGGAAAATATTGCTTCTGTATCGATAGCTAAGTTTTATTTTATGTTTACTGATAACAAATTTCTAATTCTATAAAATTTCTTGCTTAATTCCTTTTATCCTTTACTTTAGATAACAATATAAAGGAGTAACTGGCTAAAGGATTTATAGTTGAAAAGAAATGTTCGGTGTCAACAAGCATCACCAACGAATATAATGCATCGACTAAAATAGGCCTCCGAACAGCAAAATACCTGAAACTTTGTTTGTATATATGAAACTGAAGATAAAACAGATCTGTAAAGCAGGACATGTAAGATAGCACTTAAAAGTTGTACTATGTATGATGAAAAAATCTGTTTCTCGTGGAGTTTTCAACCTCTTAATAACTGCCGATCAGGAGGTTTTGCTGGCGAACATTGCATACCAAAGTGAGCCACCTAGATATTGCTTTAAATTGCTTTACAGCTTACTATTTTGGTAAATTGGGAGATAATTACAATGAAATCTAATATTAATTTGTATCCTTAGTAAAAATGGGCAAATGAGAATCATTATACGTGGCTGAACTTCAACCTGTATTATCTCGTGTTCTTGTCTTTTGCACACTCCTATTTACTGCAGAACCTTTGTCAACTCCTCCCGAGTTATTTATAAGAAAAATTTCAAAAGCAAAAAATTATAATCTGTGAATTACTGAAAGAAGTAATACTATTTAATCAAGTTTTAAGAAAATATAAAGCACAGTATTAATTTTATAAATAAAAAATTACAATAAATTATGTTGTTTTTATACATTTTGCATATGAAAAACTGTTGCAATTAATGTTGTGCTAATTAAGAGTCTGCAACCATATTGCAAGCAAGGAAATCTTCTCTGCAAATATCAAAAAACCTTTCTATGATATTACTTGTCATAATATGTGCTATGCTTTATGCTACTTCACTGGCATTTCCTAAATGTAAGCAGATTAGGATTACATGGATTTACTATCACCTAATAGGTAACCGTTGCCATATCTTCCGATGCAAAATTCAACCGGAAGAAGAGATTTATTGAAAATAATACTGTTGTGTACTGATCCTGGCTAATAAACAATAAAATGCATTAATTTTAAGTCAGCATTGCAAATCGCTTGAACATTAATGCTAAAATATCCTTTTCTGTTGTGATACGATCCAGCATTTAGTCTATCGGGTGATTGTATATGCACGTGTGCAATCAACAGCTCCCACAACACATAAAAAACCAGAAATGCGAAAAAACCATTATTTTATTTCCATGAACTTTTTGGTAGTTCTAGACATCTTTATATATTGATGGGAGAGCCTGACCATTTCATTTTTGATATGTTAATATTTGTACTCTTGCATCAAACGATTAGTTTCGATAGCTTGTTGGTTCGATTCTATCTTTAGTTGCATGTACCAAGTTTATTATGGGGGCCTTATTTAATCGAAACCTCTTCTTGAAATCAATGTCGTCTAACAATTCAAAAGGATTTTCTTTATTTCGTATAAACCTTATGCTGCGAAGCTGTCTTCAAAGCTACTCGAGGAAGAAGACGACAAATGGAACAACATAATTATTTTTGTTTAATAATTATTTTTTTAATAATTTTGTACTAAACGAAACTTGAATTAAACGTAGCTATAATTTATTACTTAGTTTTGACTGTAAATATGAATTTTTTATTATTGAAAAACTTTAATTGTAGGTTAATCAGCCAAATATCTCCATTTAGATAATCTATTGTTAACAAGAGTTTAATCGGAGATTAAAGTTTTGTGCAACGCAAAATATAGTTAATTGACCGGTAATCTCTGATTAACGTCGACTTCAATTAAATATTTAATTGACCGTTAATGGCCCGTTAAACTACAATTAAAAGATAATCATACTTTAATCAAAGATTAAACTCCAATTAACGGTCAATTATCTTTTGTGCAACCCGCTATTAGTTTTTTATAATTGTCAAATCAATTTAATTTTTGCCTGACGAAGAACTTGGATAAAGTTCGAAAGCTGGCAATTATATTTATAAATAAATAATACACCATTTACCCTAAAAATAATTTAATAAGATACATCTGTTATATTTCGCAAAGTTTTTGATTGGACTTTTTTTAGAATCTCTAGTTTAAAATTTACTGGTGTACTTTGTAAGCTTTATGTTTAACTGTTTTCGTTTGTTGTAAATGTGCGTGTTCCATTGTCAGTGCTATTTAATTGTGACAGGTTACGCCGATCCAACATAACTTCTGGTGTTTCTTTTTTATATTTGGTAACTTATGCTCATTTATTTTAATACGCCATTGAATCGGCTATTGACATAGTGCTTTAAGAGAGCAAGTAATTTTTTATGTTTAATAGGTATGGCAGGGGATCGTAGAGGCTTTAATACTTTCTCTACGTGTTTAGCAAAGGTAATGGATTTTTTGCTTTTGTCTTCTTTGGGTAAAAACTGTATAGTGTTTTTAACTTGAATTATGTTACCAGAGGCTTTTAATAAGGAATAATTCGTATTGGTCGTCATGGTAAAATTTTCTATGTATTCTTTGAGCGACATGTTTCTTAAGGATTTTATTGGTTTTTTTAGTTCTCGTATGGCTACCTTATAACGTCTTTGTTCGATAGGTACTTAATATTTTGTCATGTTCTTTTAAGGCGTTTTTTATTGGTTTTACTCTAAATTCTTATAAGGCAGCTTTGATTAGCTCTGTATATTAAAATGTCTGCCGTGGATTTCTACACTGAGTTTTAGATTAAACTGGTGAAGTTACTTACAGCTATTTCTATATCCTCTTCTGTTTGTAGAAAAATGGCTGAGTTTATTATATTATTAGGGCGGTATTTTACAAAGCGCAAAATAAATGGCGGTACGTTTTCCTTGTTTTTTGTAATGTTTGTAATTTTGTTTTCACTAGTTTTACCTACGTTTGATAGCAATTTATATTTATTTTGTGTGCGTATACTTTGTTGTTGCAACTTGTATGCATTAGTCTTCTTTTTTTGTTCCGAGGTTTAACTAATTGAAACCTTTGGCTATACAAAATGTTTTTTTTTAGAATTTAATTGCATACTTATAATTTTATGACCCACATTTCAATCCAATAATTTAAAAAAAAGAAGAAAGAAAAAACTGAAACCGTTATGCAATAAGTCTTCGTCAACAAGATAAACAAGAACTTGAAAGAACTTAAAAGACATTATTAGTTAAAATCAAAATTAGTTATAGAGGTGTAACTTTTAGATTTGTACACAATGTAATAAAAAATTGTGTACTTTCCTGTTGGTTTTATATGACTCCGCTCTGAGTATTTTTTTATAAATTGACAATACTAATCAGGCTTTTTAAATTAACTTACAAACCGCCGCTGTTAACAAAACCCTCTCTGTTAAAACTAACCTTTGGTTATTTGATGTGATTCTCGAACCTTTCTAACATCTAACAATACACTGACCAAATTAGCCTTTTTAATTTTATTTAGTTACATAAAGAATTTGGCTGCTTTTATACGACTTTTTAACAAGCAATGAACTGCGCTTATATTAGTAAGTGTAAGGTAATGTGAATCAAATACAAGACTCATTATAACCATACCAAAAACTGTATATTGCGATAGGAAAAAAACTTAGATTGATGCTAGAAAAAAGTTTTAACAAATACTTCATTTTTAACAATCTTTTAGTCGACACATCAAACAAATTTAAAACTTTTTTTTAATTTCTTAGGAAGACACGCCGTCGGTAATTCTAAACTAAAAGATAAAAAAATTTTTACTTCAGTTTTTTTAGTAGACTGAATACTTAAACTAACTGACAGAATTCTAGCTAAAGAAGTAGATTTTTTCAAAAATTATGTAAAAATATTGTAATGATAACATTTATATTTGATATAAAAATGTTATGGTATTTTTAAATTTAAGGAAAAAGAAAAAAAATCAAATTTTTTGTTAAAGTAGAAAAATAAAAGAATGACTAAAGGAACAATAAACACTGTAGGGTTAAATACACGTGTTTCGAAAGCTATGCTGTCATCATCAGCAAACAGATACTGTTCAGTTCGCTGAAAATGACAACATAGCTGTCGAAACACGTGTGCCACAAGTATTTAATTTATTGTCGTTGCTCGGTTATTGTGAAACAAATACATAAAAAATATTAAACTTCCTGTTACACAAAATTAAGATTAGTATGCAACATAAAAAGCATATTCCACAAAAATATCAAACATATGCAAATAAAAAATGTAAAATAACAGCAAAGAAGAGATCTTACACAAAACCTGCATATCACAAAAAGATAAAAATATTAGTCTTGTTCAACTCGTGTACAATTTTTAGAAATATTTCGGGGAGACTGCAAGCAAATGGGTTTTTGGTACTTGCATAACTACATAATCTATTTTCTTATTTTGTATAAACAGATGTAGCAATACTTTCTGATATAAAATTTTCTTTTTATTTATAAACCTTATTTTAGGGAAAATTAGGGCCTTTGTATAGTTGGCATTTTAACCTCTTTGGTCATAAGAAGAATTGATTTCTGGCAATCTATTATTTGTATCGACTTCTACGGAGTAATACGTAGAACTAATTATTTTTTCTTAGTTGTACGTGATATTTTTCACACAGTTTTTGTTTATTGTTCGATAAATAAACACTGTTTATAGAGTTTTCTTCTTCCACTTGTAGTGGTTCGTGGTTTTTTCTCTTACTACGCTTGATGTTAACTTGTGACTTTAGGTCTATTTATTTCGATCTACTCTGTATCATACTAATTTAATTTGCCCGTTTCGAATTATGCCTTTTTTGCTAGCTTAGCAAAAGCCCTTTCTCTACAAAACTACTGAAGAGTAGTACACCAAATCAAATACACAGTATAAACACATTTAATGACCCTCAAATGAAATAAGCGCACATGCATTACCAATAAATTTAATAACTATCCTTCTACGTTTTTGCGTTGTTGGGCGCTTCCTTCCTAAGGGATGATTTCTTTCTTTGTTAGCTTTTCGATTAAGTAGATTCCCCTGTAGCGGCTGTTCCCTCTTGGTCCTTTTTTTTATCATCCACCTTTGTCATGCGCGCACTTTGTACACTTGCAACAACTTAACATTTAAAGTACTATACAGGTCGATTCAAAATGATATTAAATATACAAGAGATGTACCATTACACACTTTATCATTATTATATCAGTTTGCCTAATTACACCATTTTGTGCACACTACCTCAAAATCGTCGTCTAATACGACTATTTTGTGGTGGGAATCACTGATATCACTCTTAGTGACCTTGCGTCTACTAGAATCAACGTCAAAACTAACCAGAATGTCAGTCGGTTGCAAACAAAAATTATGCAACTTTTGAACAAAATGTTACAGAATAAATCTGCTTTGAAACTACTTCTTCGTCAGTCAAGAATTCTCCAAAATAACATTCCAAAATCGAATTTTTTGCAGTAGAATCTCTTGAACAAGATAAATCTATAAAAATTCTTAATTAAAACTGACAAAGGAAATGCTACTAATATGAATACGAATTGATCAGATTATGATAACAAAATTTTCTAAAACGGGTCGTATAAAATAACTTCCAAAGATTTTTCTTCATCTATTAAAAGAACACATTCCAAAGATAAAAGATCCATCAATTAATGAAGTCAATAAAAAACTTGTAATATCTAAAGATTCTAAAACCTTTCGATTTTACGGATTACCTAAAAGTATTGTATTTCTCTTCAACCTATTGTCACTGCTATATATATTGCAAATTTATTAAAACTTTTAGCAGGAAAGACTAAGTCGTTTCTACTCAATTCGGGAGATTTGGTTCAAAAATTGCACAATTTTTGTTTTCAACCCACTAACATTCTGGTTAGTTTTGATGTCGAGTTTTTGTTTACTAACGTGTCAGTACCTGATTCAATTAGAATTATTAGATCTTTATTCAGCAAAAAATGTTTGACATATTTGAATTTACAAGAAAAACATCCGGAGCCGCCATGGGTTCTTCGCTTTTACTGGTTGTTGTTAATACATTTATGGAAGATTTTAAAAAAAATGGTTTATCCACATTTTATCTAAAACCAAAATGTTGGTACAGATACATTGATGACAACTTCATTATTTAGCAACATGGTCCTTCTAGGCTTAACGAGTTTTTGTCATTCAAACTCAATTTATGAAAAAACTCCTTTTATTATGAAATTAGAAAAGTACTCTTATCATTTTTTGACGTTTTAGTTAATCGAAATGAAGATGGTTCATTATCGCATCCAGTTTATCGAAAACCTACCCATACAGTTAGATGTTTAAATAGTATTCTTAAAAATTATTAGTAGCAAATTCTTTAGTGTACAGAGCGTTTCCTTAAGTCAACCTCAAAACCTTTAAAAAGAGTTAAATTATCTAATCAAGGTCTTAGTCGCAAAAAATTAAGATAGAAAAAGTATTAAACAATCTATTGCAAAGTTTACGTCTGCAAAACCATGAGTATCAGCGGTATTTATGTTTCAACTAATATCTATTGTTTATATATTCTATGTTAAAGATGTCAGGAGAAATTTGGTTTAAACACAACATTATTTGGTTTTCTACGCTTCCTTAAATCCGGTGAAAGACGTTACTCCATCTGACAGCATTATTTGCTCTTGTGGTCATACATGCATAAAAGCAATGGGTAGAAGCGTGGAAATTCATATTAAGGAGCATTAAAAATGCAGTCTAAAAAAATCTTCAAACAATGTTCGAACACACTAAGATTTTGAGTAATGTTTTTAATCACTATCAGCAAGAAATTAGGGAATCTATTGAAATAATTAAAATTCCATTGCCGGAGATTTAGAAATCAGTTTTATCAATTGAAGGCCGGTCTATAAAAACGAAACACGACTCGATCAATCAGTTTTTTCCGGGCGTTGAGGCAGAAGTTTGTGTTTTTTCAGTAAATTTAAGCTCAATATTTAAAGAAAAGAAAAGATACTTTTTGAACTTTTGTTTAAAACTGACTTAATTTAAAAGATGTTGCATTTTTATTTAACAAAGCAAATTGCAAGTAAGAAAAGTATTGTTTTCAATTTCAATTATTTTAGGATCAAAACGGTCTAGGCTTGACCATAAAAAAAATTGAAGTAATGCTAATTTATCAAGTTACCATTAAGTATAACTCGACTTTGGGTAATGTAACTACTAAGTGACAATTTCTTAATTCGAAGTACCATTCATTGTGCAAAAACATTTAAGAAACTAAATACATTACTTTGCATATTGAAATAATTTCTAATTAAAGTTTTACTAATAATTTTACATTAAATGCAGTATTGTTAAAGCGTTTATTGCAGTATAACTTTGGTACAGTAATATCATATCTGTACATTACACTTATAAATTAATACTTGTAGCAAAAGAGCAGCAACGTATTCAATTGGAATGTGTCTTAAGTTTGATATTTTGCTAAACATCTAAGTAAAATTTTTGACCTTTCGCGTATAATAGCAACCTATTTCAAATTTAGTGCCAAACAATCAAGATAACTCGGACCCTTCGTATTATGCCTAGCTTGTATATACCGTGACAGCTCTAACAAACATCTCTCTAAAGTATCTTTCAAGTTGTATTTCACAAGGAGTTATTAAATTACATGTGCTAAAATAAAAGCTATAAAACTAAAAATAATGTTTATTTACTTAGTCAACATAATAAATAAGCTATTAAAAAAATATTAATTGCATGTATCACAGATCAATGTTAAAATTAGATTTTATGAATTTAACAGGTAATTTACACAAATATTTGCTTAAGAGAAACTACAAAAACAACATAATTAGGTGGATAGTATTTTAGTTTAGCGATAAAATTATCTTTAATTGGTTGAAAACGGTTGCAGTTTGTGTATGCATGCGCGATAAACGTTTCAGATAGTCATCACTTGAGAAAAAAACTAGGTCAAACGTGAGTGGCATTTTATCCTTTTTTTTAAATAATTAAATCCAATTTTTACAAACTTGGTAATGTATTCTACCTACAAAAATCGAAACTGTAAAATTATTTAAAACTGAACTTATTTTAAGTCATCTACAAATTTGACTAAATTTAAACATGATACCTAATGATTTTCATTAACTACAATATCAAAAATTCAAACGTAATTTATAAAATAATTATAATTATTTAATTAAACCGTAAATTACTGTTATAATAGCATCTGCACGGTACTTGTTTGTAGATTCGTTCCGCTTGCTCACAAACAAAAAATCAATTCCTTTAAAAGTTACGTAAAGAAGAAGCTACGCTTGTTGTTCTGTCTACAATTTCAAGTATTTATGTTGTAAAAACATTGTTTAATTGTTTTTAATTTTTGTGTCGCGCATAAAATTCACTTAATGAATGTCGTGCTGTATAAAACACGCTTATTATTTTAATTATCTGCACAGATATACATTTAAAAATGCTGTAGTAATTTGCAAAATGCGTAAAAATTCTTTCACTTAAAATTTTTAAAACATTATAGTACTTACAATATATCAGATTAATTAGAATTACGCGTAAGTGTTTTTGTATCAACTGCACCCATTGTCGGAACTAAAAATTTTGTGATTTTTTAGTTTATTACAAAAATACAAGGAAAATCGATTAGTAAGTAACTTAAGAGACTATTGACATATTTACTTCTTAACTAAACTTTTTGTTAAAAACCATAAAAAAACTTCTATTTAAAATTTTAATTTTATACTACATATACATATGTAAAACTGCTTATTCATATTACATATTTACTTTCAAAAAATATAAAATGTTTGATTGTTTACGTGAATTAAGAAATTTGTAGTAAAAAAAATTTTCAATATTATCTAATTGTAGTAAAACTTCATTTCCTTCAGTTGATTCAAAAAAATTATTATATTTAATCTTAATGCATAGACAATAAAGTTTTTTTTGTACTCGAATTTTTACACACAAAACATATACAAATTCTTTGAAAATTAATCACTGCTAACTTAGTTTTAATTGACACCTTCTAACCTTTCAATATTTAATTGTGAATAAGCCTGTTAATCGTAGTTAATGAACCTTTCAGTGCTTACGCGCTTTCGTATTATAGTAGCGCGCGCGTGTCATATTTTTTTATGTAGGTTGGTTAGAGGTGTTTTTTTCATATTTATGGAATATAAAATATAATATAGTAACAAGAATTATTAATAAACGTTTGAAGTTGTTGCTCTATCTTCATCTCTGTTCAGAGTATGTTCATAATTGGTTTTTAAAAATACACTAATATCCATTGGTAAATTATTTAAATTTAAAAAAAAAGTCTTCGTTTTTTTGGACCATTGTCTGGACACAAAAACTTGTATAGAACTTGAGCATTTATTCCACCTATGTTCAATAAACTAAAAAAGATAACACAAGGCCATCTTCTAGAAATGTTGGAAAACTGAATATGCAGCACACATTTTGTCCACTACATCAACATCCACCTTTGTAGCATTATAATCCATAATAATCTGTGGTTTTTCATCTTCTGGATCACATTCCGCGCAATCGTGTACATTTGGAAGTAAAATGCTTCTCCTTTTTTGGTAAGAATTCTATAGGAATTTCAGTTTTATTTTTCTTCATGGTTCCAAAAAGGGTGATGTTTTTTTGTAGCAAGTAATCAGCAAGTGGAATGCTAGTGTAATAATTGTCGGTGGTTAAATTTCTATTGGAATTTTCGATCGGGGAGATAAGTCTCTTTACTATGTCATTTGATGAGTTAGATACTGCGTAAGGGCCATCCGGTTGTTTACCACATTAAATTTCCAATTTTGAGCTATAGAAAGTTTTTGCATCACATAGCGCATACATTTTGATACCGTACTTTGCTGGTTTACTTGGCATGTATTGCACCCAACTACAACGACCTCGAAAAGAATGAAGCATTTCGTCAATAGTGGTATACGCGCTAAGTCTGAAAGATGTTTAAATGTTGGTAACAAACACATCAAAAAAGTTACAAATTGCTGCCAACTTGTCAATTTCGGGGCGTTCAGGTCTGGTTGTGCGATCATTAAATCTCAAAAAGCTTGTTATAAGAAAAAAAATTTTGAAACTTATTACTGCCCTTGTTATTTCAATTCCTGTTCCGTCGGTAGACCAAATTTCTCTAACGTTCACATGATGTAATTTTTTTATACCAATTAAAAATAACAATCTTAAATATGCCATGAACTCGCCTCTATTTATATCTTTGCAGTCTTGTTGTCTAGAATATACTTGACTAATTTCTAATTTCTTCTATACATTTATTAGAGCAGCTGACAATGTTTCCTTCTTTTTGTTTTAGATGAGGTAACTACTTTCATTTTGCTACCGTTAGTGGTTTTATGTTTTCCTACATAAAACTCATGGAGTGAATCTTCCTGAGGTTTTTCATCTTTTAATTCCTGTTCAGAAAAACTGTCAACATTCTCTTCTTCCACAATCTCTTCTGACAAATCAGAATCATTAGCGACACTATTACCTGTGTCATTTTCATCTATATACCATATATGCTCGGCAAAATATTCAAGTTTTGCTTTTGACAGAGGACGCTTAGACATTTTTATGATATTGCTGCAAAAACAATAAATTCATTGATATTATAATTATCTAATACAAAAAATGTATATACAATACATGCAAATATCTAAGACACTACATTTTGCACATATCAAAAAATAATCAAACTAACGCTATTTAAAATTGTATACACTTACAAAATTGAAAATACTTACTTCAAAACTTACGCGCTATAGACTTTTCGTAGGATGTTCTTAACGACACAAAGTACACAATACAACTAATTTAAATGCACAAATGACAATAATTTTTTTGCCCCCTGCTACCTAAGTGCACATACCTGGAATACAAAAGAGTAGAAAATAAATTTACAGAAATGATAATATACACGACTTTGTTAAATTCACCCAAATTTTTCTTCGGTTTGTTAATTTTAACCTAAAATCTCGTTTGATCCATAGATTAATTTACCACTCAAATCGATATTGGATGCCACTTACGTTTGGTTTACGTCCTTAGTATTTTTGCAGGTTTATGCTTTTAATTACTTAAATTTAATAAATCCGTAAAATGTTACAAATGTTTATTGTTTCGGTTCTCTTAAACTTAAGATCATTGAGATGTAAGGTTAGGGTTATTTACAAATGTCGTTACGTCATTGAAGATAGTCAATTTGCGGTAGTAAAACTACGTTCATCGAATCTGTTAAGGTACTTTTTGTTCATCGGACCAAGAGTTTTGTATGCGTTAAAATGAAACACTTATGTTTTTGAATTTTCTCTCTTTCTGTTCGCGCCGTATTTAAAATCTTGTAAGAAATTTTTATTAAAGAAAAAACAGGAAATGAACGTTATTCCAGCCATCATTCAAACATTTGTAGGGTTGTTTTTTGGTCATTTAGTTTACTGGTAGCAATTTTTTTTAAACTATTGATTTTGATTAATGTGTCATTCATCGACCACACCAGTTTGGAGCGTTTCTTTTGTGGCCGTACGACCAGAGCGAAGCAGCAATACGCATTGGTGAGAGCTGGAGCACGCAAGTCAATTTTATAATAACTAACTATTCATATTCTTTGCTTTTTTATTTTATCAAAAAAATATATATACTTTTATACATACATCCTGACGCATGGCTATGAATCGTTCTCGGAGTAAAACGCAAGAAATTTCGTGTAAACCGGAACAAAGTATACTAAGATAAGAACGAGTGAAGTGACATCAAAACTCACAAGAAGATCTTGGGGTTCAAGTTTTATAGCTTGTAGACGTTGACTAAAATGCTGAGAGTTGAGGATATGAGAAAAGGTTTTACCTGTACACTCGCAAAGAATGTTGGACAAGAACTTAGCTAGCTTGTAGGTGAGAGATTGGATAGTACTAACGATAGGTCGAAAGGGAATACCTTGTTTGTGAATTTTAGGAAGTCCGTATAGACGAGGTGGTTTAGAATCTGAAGGTTTTGAATCTAAGGGTTTGAATTTTGCTGTTGCTCCCAAACGTATTCCTAAAGAAGATATTTTATGTGCTGTCGAGTCTTCTATAAAACATCTTCCTCGCCACATCTCAGATCCCATTTGTATTAATACTGGCAAAATCCCTTGTCATTAGACCTTTATCGAAAACACGCCCTCGTTCAACCGTAACTCAATCAGAGTCGAGCTTAACCAGCCGTGACGATACTTCTTCTTTATATACGGAGACTATTCCTTTTTAAGTCACTTCTATGGAGTTTAGAATCTGGCTTGGTTCACAAGTTGATTACCTAACTCTGTAGTGGTTCTTTGTTAGATTTTCGTTTGCTATTTCAAGTTTATCGTTTTCTTTCTTACCTTTTCTGAGTTTAAAATCTGGCTTGGTTCACAAGTTGATTGTCTAACTTTTGAGAAGTGTTTAGTTAGATTTCGGGAGCTTGTTTGAGTTTTGCGATTTCTCTCACGCCCTGATGAAGCCCCTAACAAAAGTAGGCAAAACGTTGGCAACTTCGGTTACAACATTGACACGGTCCAAACCCGGAAAACGTTTTTATCTTAGTATAGACTCCGGCCGTGGAAGCCTTCGGTATTACGGAACAAAGTACTGTGTTTAGAAGTAATCTAATTCAAGTTTTCTTTTTTATTTGTACAATTTATTGCATGCAACGCGAAGTCAAATGAATATAATTAGATACCTTCTTGTCTCAATGCTGCGTCGGCAACGGGCGCTGATGGCTTTTCATTTTTCTATATATTTCATTTATAGTTATAATTCTTTTGTTTTTTTTTGGTGTGTCTTTGTACAAAAATTTACTGCTATTATACTGTAATAGCGAAGGCTTCCACGGCCGGAATCTATACTAACATTAGAATGTCTTCCGGGTTTGGGCCGTGTCATAGTTGCAACCGAAGCTGCCAACGTTTCGCCCACTTTTGTAAGGGGCTTCATCATTCTAAAAACATCCTACACCGTGCTAGTCTAGCGTTGATACGCGAACGGATTAAGCAAACTAGGCGAGAGTTAGACACCATTTCGAAACAACTCTTTTATCTTCATCTTGAGTTGGCCAACACTCTATCCCCGGATGATTGGAAATTCTTTGACACCATTACTTACCAGCAGTCTGATACCACTCTACGACTAACCACTGAAGGTCATCTCAAAAAGTTTCAATTATTGGAATCCAAGAATCGTAAAGTTTCTTCTACTACTAACTCAGTAAAGACGGTTGTCAATTTATCTAGTTTGGTTCTCACTTCAGAACAGGAATCGGTGCTCTCTAAGGGTTTGAATTTTGCGGTTGCACCCAAACGTATTCCTAAAGAAGATATTCTATGTGCCGTTGAGTCTTCTATAAGACATCTTCCTCGCCACATCTCAGATCCCATTCGTATTAACACTGGCAAAATCCTTGAATCATCTAAAATTCCTAAATCCAACATTTCTAAGTCGGAAGAGTCAGCTCTAAAAAGTCTTCGTAAGAACTCTGATATTATTGTTCTTCCAGCCGACAAAGGCAACGCCACTGTAGTTTTGAACCATATTGATTATGTTACGAAAATCAATTCTATTTTGTCTGAGGAAACTTACGCTCTTCTAACCCATAACCCCACTTCGAGGATTGAACGCGAGGTTAGCCAAATCATCAAATCTTCCAATCTACCTCCTGAAACTAAACGTCGAGTTACCCCATCAGATTCTAAACCACCTCGTCTATACGGACTTCCCAAAATTCACAAACAAGGTATTCCTTTTCGACCTATTGTTAGTACTATCCAATCTCCTACTTACAAGCTAGCCAAGTTCTTGTCCAACATTCTTTGCGAGTTTACAGGTAAAACCTCTTCTCACATCCTCAACTCTCAGCATTTTATTCAACGTCTAGAAATTATAAAACTATAAAACTTGAACCCCAAGATCTTCTCGTGAGCTTTGATGTTACTTCACTTTTTACTAAAGTTCCTATTAAGGATTCGCTTATTATCATCAAACAGATTCTGTGTCAACATGGCAAGGACTTGAGTTTGGTTCCTCTTATTGAAAAGTGTCTATCCTCTACTTACTTCCAATTTGATAATAAGTTTTACGAACAAGTTTCTGGTGCTGCTATGGGTTCTCCTCTATCACCTGTTGTAGCTAACATTTTTATGGAATCCTTTGAAACGGTTGCTTTGGAATCATCAATATTAAAACCTAAAGTATGGTTTAGATATGTTGAGGACACGTTTATTGTTTGGTCTCATGGTCATCTTGAATTGTATAAATTTCTTGATCATCTTAACAATCAACACTTAGATATCAAATTTACTATGGAAATCGAAAGTAATGGTTCTCTTCCATTTCTTGACGTTCTTGTGACTCGTAAGCCCGACGGACTTCTAGGCCATTCTGTTTATCGAAAACCCACCCATACGGACAGATACCTTCATGCTTCGTCATCATCATCATCCTGCACAGAAACGTTCTGTTATTGAATCTTTGGTCCATCGTGCCTTTTCTATTTGTCAACCTGAGAATCTAGACTCAGAACTCCGTCATCTTACTAGAACCTTAGTGAACAATGGTTATGAAAAGCGAGATATTTATAGAGTTATTAATCGTCGTTTACATCCACGTACTCGATTACCTAAGGACATTTCTACTCCCGAATCCAACCTGAAATTGGCCTTTTTACCCTACATTCACGAGGTTACAGATCAAATAGGGAAACTCCTTCGTAAGAATGGTATTAAACCCATATTCAACTCGACAGGCAAAATCTCTCAGATTCTTCCTTCTCCCAAAGACAAATTTCCTACACTTTTATCTCAAGGTGTATACCAAATTCCCTGTTCTTGTGGTTTAGTCTACATTGGTGAAACCGGTCGTTCCGTCATTACTCGCATTTCAGAACATGATCGTTGTATAAGGAAAAGGTATACTTCCAAGTCTGCGGTCGCTGAACATCATTTTACTACAGGTCACAAGATAGATTTTGATAATGTTTTGTTGATTGCCAAATCTCCATTCTTTTTCAACAGGAAATTCCTAGAAAGCATAGAAATCATCAAACACCCCAATAACTTCAATCGCGATCATGGTTTCGAACTATCCCCTCTTTGGTTCCCGGTTATTAGTCATTTATCAAAAACACGCCCCCTAGCAACCGTAACCCAATCAGGGTCGAGCTTGATCATCCGTGACGATCCTTTTCCTTTAAATACGGAGACCATTTCTTCTTAAGTCACTTCTACGGAGTTTAGAATCTGGCTTGGTTCACAAGTTGATTACCTAACTCGGTAGTGGTTCTTTGTTAGATTTTCGTTTGCTTTTTCAGGTTATCGTTTTCTTTCTTACCTTTTCATAGTTTAGGTTATGGCTTGTTTTACAAGTGGATAACCTAACTTTTGAGAAGTTCTTAGTTAGATTTCGATCGCTTGTTTGAGTTTTGCGATTTATCTCACGCCCTGATGAAGCCCCTTACAAAAGTGGGCGAAACGTTGGCAGCTTCGGTTGCAACTATGACACGGCCCAAACCCGGAAGACATTCTAATGTTTGCTATTATACTGTTTACCTTGAAGATACTAGTTTATAATTTATTTAATTACCTAATTCGAGTACCGAGCATATGGGGTTTTGGGACATCTCACATCTCGCGTTTCAACGTTTGACGACTTTGAGATTGTCCTGTACTAGGGTTAAAATTGTAAAATGTGTCGACAGTTGTACGGCGTTAAACTATGTGCCGCCCATATAGAATGTCTCTTATTATCTAGACTCACCCCTTCTCCACTCTGGTTAAGGCCGTTGAATAACAAAGAAGCGTGTATTTCAAGCTTGGGCCCTCGTCAAAAGTAGTTATTTTGGATTTTAGTGTAGACAAAACACTTATAGGAAGCTTGATTCGAAGACTCGTGAAACGAAACGATGAAAAGCTCAGATGAAACAAATCTGAAACTTGCGGTGGTGCCCAATTTTACTTCCTTTTTTATATTATCATTATTATTAAACAAGATATTCCTTATAATTCGTTTTATGTTTTAAAAATACAATAAGTCTTAATTTCACTAAGCAGTAATGAAAAATGATTATAGTAATTTCAGAATTAGATCCGCGCGAGTTTCCGCCTAGTACGCTCCAAAAACGGTACAATATAGATGAAAATTACACATTAACAATTTATTGAGCACAAAGTTTAGTAAAAAAAGTCCGCGGGAGTGTATAATTATATCTAATAGTTTAAGAATTACAGAATTTTAATGTAATTTTTGTGCAACTTTGCACACTTGTATCTTCTAAACTATTGAACGTAATTGTACCCTTCCGCCGACTCTTTATAGTAAATTTTGTTTTCTGTAAAAATGTTTATGTGCAACTTTCTTCTATGTTGCACCATTTTAGGGTAACAGTTGATTGGTTATTTTAAATTATTAAGCAAATCATTTCAATACAAAAATTGTGGCGGTTTTTATGCTGGCGTAATATTACGACATCGATAAAGCTACCTTTAGCCGCAAAAAAGGACGCGGTGCTCAACAAAAACAACTCGACCGAAACCGATAGAAGTTGTACAACTGTAAACCGCCATAAAACTTGGGTAAAATCTAGTAATCATTTAGTTTTGTTGTTTTTTTTAAAATGCGCATCAACTAGTTAGAGTGTGGTGAAGCAATTGTCAGGAATCACGCGATATAAATTGTTTATTTAATCATTGCTTGATTTATTTAATCTAAGCATATTCAATCAAAGTCTGGCTAAATTTCTGAAATTTGCACTTTGGTTCTAAAATTGATTGTGTCTAGAGAAAGTTTTACATTTATCCGAATGCTTTCAAACGTATCTAAGCCAGCAGAAAATGAGTCAGTGGACGTAAATCTCAATTTTTTGACCTTTCCTCGCATAACATGCTTATGAGCGCAATATTATTATTTGAGCTTTGCGAAAATATTTTGTGTCAAATAAAGTTTAATGTTTTGAGATTTTGTTGCTTGATTTGTGTTTTTAACCGTACATCACTTTGAAAAAAAAAGCTAAGCGTTACCAACACAGCCCAAATACCCATTTTTGTGCTTCTCTAGAAAAAAATTCTATAAAAGATGTACCCTCCAGTTTGCAATCATTTCGCACTAAACTACTACATACTACTAAAGCTGTAATTATGAAACAACAGCCCGGATTGTTTGGATTTAGTGTTTTTAATACTAATTCAGTGCTGAGCACAATTTACGTTCCTCTTGGAGATATAAAAAAGAAACAAATTACACTACAAAAATTGAAAAAAATAAGGACGCCGGCTTATATACATGCTATGATGTTGTTTCAAGTGCATGGATTTAAGATAACGCGATCGGGTTTCTCTTTAGCAGCAATTCTTGATAATGAACGATCTTGCTCATAATTTGTTATGACAAAAGATTCTATTAAGTCATTGGTATTGCTGATTCATCATCTTCCAACGATGAAGATGTTGTGGGAAACAATTCTCAGCCATTTCATAGACAAATGTTTAATACAAACAATTGGTGAATTATGATACGACCATATTCTCGTTTAATATTTACCTAGAATACTAGTTATTTGTGTTTTATTTATTTTTTTATTATTTATGTATGCATTCTTATTTTTGAAAATTGTAATAAACTCTGTTTATTATATTACGTAGGTAATATTGTTTTCAACACTTCCGATAATTGCAAGATTTGCGATATCTGTGATTTTTTTTGTTTGTACAGTTTTATTAGTGCTGGTTTGTTGACGCCACAACCCGAAATCTTGAACTTTACAAGCCCCGTTATTCAAACAAAATTAAACACTTTATGTTGGCGAAATAATCTAATATGTAGCTTTTACGAATCGGTCATTGTTAGTTATTTTTATAGAGAATAAATAAGTGTGAATTTTAAAAATATTAGGTTAATCCGAATGTTACTTACCTGTTATTTTGGTGCATATTTGATTTTAAACATTTAACAATAAAAACTTTCTCTTGTATTCAAATGATTTCTACTATAAATCAAGACGTATTGAAAAACAAATGTGTAAAATTATTTGTTTTAATTATAACAATTTCAAACAACCGTGTGGTTGCAAATTTTTACATGAATAACTTTGAACTTTTATTTTTTTTAAGCACTTCACACTCCGTGTAGATGAACGTTAGGTCGCTTTTCAACTTGAGAACTGGTAGTTTTGGATTAGTTTACTTTTCTCATCGCAAAAAAACTAACTAACACCGTTTTTTAAGTACACATTCATTTTAATGGTTCTCAACTGATTGCTTTTGACAATAATGATGATCCAGATTACCAGATGGTAAAAGTAACAACAAAATACTTTAACACTGAATTTGGTGTAATTTAGCTTTGTCCTAATCCAAAAATGTTTGCAATCTTCTAGTACAAAATCGATCGGTCTAGATGCATCGATGACTCATTCATCTAGATTGAGATTTTGAGAAAACTTGCTACAATGACTCAGGCGATGAGGTCACCTTAACTGTAATATTTTATTGTTGTTTATTAAACTCAACTTTACAAACTGTGATTTATAATTTTAAAATTAAACAATTATTAGTACGTTTATTCTAAAGTATACAAAACAGGCTTACCTAAACGGGAGCGTTTATTAATACTGATAATACAGAACAAATAAATACAATGGCGTGAACTAACGTTTACCCCTTCGACTTTCTGCCAACGCATTTGTTGCCAACTTATTACACTACATTACACTATATATCCCCCTTCTTCTAATTATAACATGATTAAGTTCAAAATCTCTAAATTTGATAGGTCGTTTTATTTTGCGTGCAGGACGCTTGCGTTTGATGTCTTTAGGAGTAGTATTGGTTGGTTCTGAAACAGTAGGAATTTGCTAAGGCGTTTTGTTTTGAAGAATTGCTACATCAGACATCTGTTTACATGGTCTACAAGAATTTGCAAGGTTTTCAATTTGTTGGTCTAATTTTGGCAACCAGAAGAAGATCTTGCTATTGATTTCACTTTTACAATTCCGAGGTGACTTGAATGTAATTTGTCCATCAATACGTCTCTCAATTTTGTCAGTATGATGACTCTGTATGCATGGATTCTGGCTAGACATGATTAACGTAATGTAATACTTTGCCCAATATTGGATCTTTTATTGTTTTTGTTACAACTCTCTTCTTGTCGATCGTTAATACCTTCTGGCATTGTTTTTGCTGTCTTTATTCTGCGTGTTTGCATCAATTTGACATCTGCTTAGAATATCTGCAATTTTATTATCAACTCTTTTTACGTAGATAATTTTGTACGTAAATTCAGATAAATATAGTGCCCATCTGTGCACTCGGCTTAAACTCATTAGTGGAATTGCACATTTTTCACCATATAAAATTTTGAGCGGCTTGTAATCTGTTTGTATCGCAAATTCTTGTCCAGCTAAATAGTTTTATATTTTTTTTACTACTTAAAATATTGCTAATCCTTCTTTGTCTAATACCGAATAATTCTTCTCTGCATTTGTTAAAGTTCTTGAAATGAAAAGAACCGGTCTGATGTCGCCATTTTTAATTTTATGGGACAGGGTCGCTGCTATTCCATTTTCCAATGCATCTGTTCACAATATTTCTAACTGCGGATTAAAATGTACCAATACGTTGCCGGATGTTATAATTTTTTTTTAATTTCCATAAACGCTTTTTCACATTTTTCATTCTATACGAATTTTGTTTTTTTTTTAGCAAATTGTAGATAGGTTTCATAATAATTGATATACTTGGAATGAATTTTTTATGATAATTTACTAAGCCTGAAAAGCTTTTTATTTGTGTATGATTTGTTGGGGGTGGAGATTCTATGATTGCCTTCACTTTGTTACAAGCTTTAGAGAGGGGTAGGTTTCCAAGAAATATATAAAAGGTGTTCCAGGGCGCCAAAGCTTATCCCAAAGTAATTTTCTATCTTGCTCAGGACAGAACAGGATACTTGTAACACGATGTTCGGTTCGTAATTCCTCTACTCAGCTGTTCGAGTAGTCAGAAGCAATTAGTTAATACGATAGTCATAGGAAACAGGTATGTTGTCATAAAAGAATAGCTAACCACAATAACAATTTTAATGTAGAAACGCTGAGGATTATCACAGAATATAATGACTTCTAAATACAGAAATGCCAGTAGCATAGGCAACACACCGTACATAAGTAAACTACAATAAAAAAAAATATATAGCGAAGAATAGTTTGTAGTAAATATCGTGTACGTAATTAGTACTATGGCATTAACGACAATAAGACAAAAATTAAGTAGTATAGCATTAACATTAAATTATCACAGTAAATAAGGGTAGGACACAGCATACGTAGTATAAGCAAATTTACTAACTAATAGTATTACAATTACGATAATCAGTACGAAGTTATGATTAGTGAAAGTTTCGTGAGTAACCTCGTTGACGACGAAAGAAAATTTATAAAAACACTTACCACCAATACAGGAATTCCTTTTGTGCGGAGAAAGTACTTCCTTCGACACGTACCCTGTAAGCAATTTGACTCGCAAATCGTGTCAAGCTAATGTCTCACGAAATCAACATCTACAACAATTATTACTTAAGATACAAGAAAGTATAAATAATATAAACCGGTTGTTATATGCTGTGGTACCCCTTTTCTATGATTACGCAGGTATCTGCTGCCTGAGTAGGATCTCGACAGTTCTTAGTTAACCTCGATACATTCGGTTTCTGCCATAAGTCGTATGCCTCATAGAATATTTGTTTGACGAAATAGTTATTCGAAATGGACTCCTCATTAGCAATTAACAATTAGAACTAAGTATTCGCACGTGGCGGAATGGCTGTCAAATTACAGGAAATTACTACAGAGTTTTAATAAATGAGAGTTATAATCTTACCCGGTGACGACGCAAACGAATTTTAAGTGTATTACACTTATAGATTGGCCACCATGATGGTGTATAAATTTAGAAAATGTTCACTCGTCAATTCGCCGGCCATTTTATGTAGTTTCCAAGTTGAAGAGCTCGTCGTAAATGACAGTCACGCGTAAACGATCGTTAGGGGGCGTCCAAAACGTAAGTTAATTTTTCGTCGAAACACATAGGCGTGCGCCAAAGAAATTTCGACCGTAACAACAAAGGCGTGCATAAAGAAAATTACCGTAACAACTTTGTAATCATTCTTTCTCAGTCCACGTTTAGAAATGGTATTTAATTTCAGTTTTAAAAAATTTACATTTGTTTTTAATATTTAATCTTGAGCTTCTCAATTTGCAAAAAAAATTTTGAAATTGTTTTCATGTTCTGGTTTTGTTCTACCTGTTACTATTACATTGTCTATAACATTCGCGACTCTTCCTAGACCTTAGAGTGGTTGCTCAAGCGTTTTCTAAAATATTGTCACTCCAAACGGCAGTCTATTTATTTTGAATAGTCCATTGGGTGACCAAGTTAATAACTCTGCCTGTTAATGTTTTGCAATACAAACTAATTTTAAAAAAATATCTTTGTAAAGTTTCACGTTCGTTATGCTAAGCTTTACTTTTGAGGTTTGTTATGTAAATTACTATTATTGCGTAACGTGTGCATTAAAAAAATTTCAGTTAGTATATAGCACTACTTTTAATAATAAAAAATTAAAAAATTGTAGTTTTTATGAATAAATTCATTTAGTTGTATGTGCATGTACATTCGTTTTGAAAAAAAATCAAGACAAACTATTGGTGACAAACAGAAGTAATTTAAACGCGGTTTGACCGTAAGAATCGCCCAGATTCTTATAGGTGATCCTACCTAACACAGCAGGTGTTAATACGTGTAATCAAAAACGTTGAAACAAAAGCATGAAAAGAGAAAATTAATTTTGTTAAAAATATTCTATAATTATTACAGACGTATTTGTCAATTACGGGTGTATTGTAATGTGATTATTAATTGACAATTTTTGTATTGTTTATGATGTAAGGGTTTCGCATTTATATATTTATGTATTAAATGAATGCTTTTACAAAAAATATTGAAGTGTAAATAGAATATGAGCAACGCAGTTATTATAGATCAAGGAAGATTATTCATGCGTTGTTTTTGTCTGAATAAATGCATTTTTGTTTCCGACTTTAGTAAATATTTCTAATAAACAGAATAATCCAACAACTATTTCTGTATTTTAATGTGGCACTAAGTTCAAGCTCAAGAAGATGGATAAAAGTCGTAAAACTCGAATTTAATAGATTAAGAGAGCTGTCACAAGATATACAAAAAAATTGACACTGAAATGTAATTAAAAATGATATGAAGTACATAATATTAGCAGACTATACTTTTATATCTTCAAACAATAAGAACGAATAAAGTTCGTAACTATAAGATTGTAACGTGAAAAGAAGTTAACTCATAAATATTTGATTTACTCAAGTCTTGACGGTTGTTCAATTTAATAAGTTGAAAAATAAAATACTAAGTACCATTCTTATTTCTATTCTATATTATATAGCAGAAACGATTAACTCACGCTAGGGTAGACAAAAAGCATGTTACAATACAATATAAATGTATAAATAAAAACAAATAATTTTAAATTTTTAATAAATAAAACATCAAGAACAAAAACGTTAAGTTGAACAAACTTTTGATCAAACATAAGTTAATAATCTACAATATTATTTTATAAGTAAGATTTTATTGATCTATTCTATAAATAAATATTTTAACCGCATTAAAAAAAATTGGGATTCTAAGAAAGTTAAAACATATTTTAAAATAAATGGACTAATTTTTATTTTAACTGAAAATATTTAAATGAAAATTAAACTAAAAATGTTTAAGTAATAAATTTTGTGTACAACCAATAATTCATGGATTATTTTGCTATATACCCATTTATGTTAATTTTATGTTTAAACTATTAATTATTTATTCCAACATGACACAATTGATTATTACTGTTTTGAGTAATCTAAGTAAAAATTACAAAATAACATTGTTATTTAATTTTGTACGATGTTATGTTTAGTTATGTAAACGGTTTTCTTATAAAACACGAAGTGAAAACAATTTAACTTTTACTTGAGGTCTTCTAAAGTTTTATTTTTGAGATGTGTTTCTGTATTATGTATATATTTTAAAATTTTTGTAGTTTGAAATTTATAGGATTTGATTTTATTGTTTTAAATATTTTATTTTCAAATAAAAATTTATTATAATCTAAGATACTAAAAAGATGAATTTAGTTATAATGAAAAACATTAGAAAATTGTTGTTGTAAACATAAACAATAAATGATACATAAATGTAAGTATTTTAAACGTAATTTAGAATTATCCATTAACCGCACAAAATAAATATTATTCGTATCTTAAAAACGTATTCTCATTTGGACTGCAAGATTACTAGTAGTTCTGTAATTCTGTAATAAAGTAATTTATATTTATGAAAAACTTAATCACGCATAAAAGTAACTTTATTCCGTTCTTTGGGGTGTTCAATTCAGACTGCTGTTCAAAGAAAGTAAATTTAAAATGTTTCTAAAAGTATCCTCATTTCTTATGCTAGTTAAAAATTTTGTGCATTTTTTTTGCAGAATGCGAAAATTTGTGTCACCTCTTTTGTATTACAACATAAAATTTATCCGTAAATTCAAAATCATTTTTGAAAACGGTCACCAATAGTTATTTAAAGTATCATTGCTGCATCTAGCTGACGTTGATCGGAAGTAAGATTGTACATAACTCAAGTGTATATATATACTTGTTTTAATGCTGTTGTTCTCATTAAATCTATATGCCCCGAAATGAAAGTATTTTTGCCATATTTTGCTAGTTATCAGTATTTAAAAGTTCATGATTTTGTTTTAGCATTATTTAGTCTACAAAAAATTTAGAAACTAATATTACATTTTCTTAAAAATTAACTTTATTACACATGCACTCTTCAGGTTTACTAGACGTGACCCTGTAAAATAAATCTTCAGGGATTTTATAGTTGTTTATTTAATGAGCTTCTGTGTAAATTAGGCGTTTTTGTTTACGAGTGACTATTTTTAAATCCAAGTGAAACAAGGGGTTTAAAAGTCCACCAGGAAAAAAATCGTCCAACTTAGACAGGAACAAGTTAAATACAACATTTTACTGCTCAAACAATAACTGAAGTCTTAAAATCTTTGAAAAGTACTGTGACGTTTATGTTAAGTGCGCAAAAAATTTCAAAAGCGGTTTAAAAACACGAAAAATTAAAATTTTGATAGATAATAAAATTTTTAAATTGCATTCGTAGTTTGTACATAACTTATTTTATACATAACTTTCTATACAAACAAGTTCAAACCAGTTGTGATGTGTCATATTTCCAAGTTAGAGGATGCTTTAAAGATGTCCATTGCAACGACGAAAGGTCAGCTTGTGTGATAACAACAACACGGAATTACGATGCAACCCGTGAAAACCTGAATTCTACTTTAAGATGCATATTGTTTTGAAAATCTGATAGCAACTCGATTTCTAACTGACAAAAAACTGGAAACATGATGTAGTGAATCTATTTTAGAACAAAAGATAGATAATGCTAGTGAAAATTTTGTGTTAGAAATGAAGACCAATAAAATTTCGCTACTACAATGTGTCATGTGTTCCAAATTGGCCAATCACGTCACTATTACAGAGATAATTGCCCATGGGACATTATCGTTTATACATATATGTTATATTGCATTTGTCACTGTCAGTGTTAAAATGAAAAACGCGTTTAATGCAGTTAATACAAAAATATCCATAAACTGGTTGAATACTGCACGCCAAAATCACTGAAACAGTAAAAAAAACACTCATCAAACACTTTTATGAATTTTTGCAATTTATGGAAATACATTTTGAACAAAAACAGATTGGTTCAAAAACTGGCGTTAATTTGAAAAGTTTAAGCAGCAAACATGAGAAAAAAAAGCGACAATAATTATAAAGAGTCGGCTATCACGACAATTTGGAATATAACGCCTAAAACACTACAGGAAAAATATTTCAATGAGTATCATATTATAATGAATCTATATGGAGGTATTGCGTTTAAAATGTTTTGTGACGCAATACGGAAAAAATTAAAGGTAAGTCTTTCCAAGTTTGCAATGAATATAACCCAATTTTCAGGAAAAGGAAATGTGTAAGAGCTGTGCAAGAAACAAATAATTTTTTTTTCTAAATTAAACACCTGTGTTCTCTGTGATCTGCCCAAAGGCAATAAATATATATTCTTTTACTTGGAGCCATGTTTAGATGGCTAGCGTTACATTGTTATCTTACATTAAAGAAACAATTATCTAATTATAACAACTTAATGTTAGTTTTAACATGAAATCAAATAATAAAAATAAAAATAATATAAAAATAAATTAACAAATTAAGATTTCAAATTAATGTTACAATTCTAGTTAATAACAAAATAAATAAATATGTATAATTTACATTAAAGTATTATCTATACTGTATATCTAAAGGACTGCATCGTTTTAGTCGACGATGCGATTGACTGTTATCTAGTAGATTGACGGCATGAGGATTAGGATGAATTTCTAGTCTACTCAGGTATTTTTCGCTAAGTATTTTTGCCACTTGCTGAACATAAGGCAGTTGGAGATCTTGATGAACAGACTTATTTGTAATAAACCACGGTGCGTTGGTTATCGTTCGAATAGTTTTTGATTGAAATCTTTGCAATATTTCTATATTAGAAACACTCGCGGTTCTCCATAGTTCTACACCATACGTCCATACCGGTCGCATAAACACCTTATAAATAAGAATTTTGTTTCGTAAAAAAAGGTCAGATTTTTTTCCAATTAATCACACGAGTTTAGAGTATAGAATTTATAGTTGCTTCCTTTTAGTAAATATATGATGTTTCCAAGTTAGACGCTGATCAAGATGCATACCTAGATATTTTACAGTCTCTGCTATTCTTAGTAGTTTCTTATTTAGAGTGACACTTGGGCAGGTTTCTTTACGGAGGGTAAATGTGACATGTCGTAATTTGTTTTCAATGATTTGTATTCGCCATTTTTACACCATAGTTGTATTTCATTAAACGCTATTTGTAATTTTGCAGAAGCACGTTTGGCCAGAGCACTTGTTGCCAGTATGGCAGTGTCATTAGCAAAAGTAGCAATAGTTGTTCCTTCTGTGTGTGGGAAATCTGACGTGTAAATAAGATAGAGAATTGGTCCTAGAACACTACCCTGTGGAACTCCAGATTGAATTGAGTACATTTCTGAGGTTTCGTTTTAGTGCTTAACTATAAAATACCTTTCCGTTAAATATGATTTTAAAATTTGATAGTAAGGAGCAGGTAACTTGTATTTTAATTTGTATAGTAATCCCTCATGCCAGACTTTATCAAACGCTTGACTAACGTCTAAAAAACATGCCGAACAATACTTTTTGTGTTGAAATGCTTTATTTATAGTGTCGTCTATTCTGTGTACCTGTTCAATTGTGGAATGATGTTTTCGAAACCCAAATTGATGATAGGTATATTTAATTTTTCTAACTGGAGCTTTAGTCTTTTCAAGAAAAGTTTTTCGAACAGTTTTGACAACGTTGGTAGCAAGATTATAGGTCGGTATGACGATAGTTCTTCTGACGGTTTTCCTGGCTTTGAAATAAGAATAGTTATCGACACTTTCTATTGGGATGGAAAATGACCGAGTCTTAGAACAGCACATATATAATATGTGGGTAAGTGTAACAGCTTCATCAGGCAAGTTATTACTTTTCCAGTTATAAGGTCATAACCAGGCGCTTTTCTTGTATTTAAGTCTTCTTTAATAGTTTGCTTTACTTCTGTTAGTTTTATTTGTTTTACAGGTAGTGACATTTGGTAGGGTGATTTTAAATAAGACCTAATAGTATTTTCTTCATCATCTGAAATTTCTGATGCCAAAGGTTGAAAAACATTTGCAAGGTGTTTGGCAAATACTTCAATTTTTTCACTATCTGTTCTAACCCAGGTTCTGTCAGATTTTCTTATTGGTGGTATATATTCTTGCGTTTTCTTAAACTTTGCTGTCGCTTTCCAAAGAGAATATTCTGTCGCTTGCGTTGGTGTTAATTTTTGAAGGTAGCTTTGAATTGCTTGATTTCTTTACACCATCAACAACTTTTTAAGTTTCTTTACTGCTCTATTAAATTTTTGCTTATCTTGAGGAGCTTTTAAAACCACCCATATCTTTCTTAGTTTTCTTTTTTCGATTAATGCTATTTTTGTTGAAGTAGAGCAATTTTGTTGTTTTATGGACAACTCTTCGTTTGGAGTTGATTTCCAGGCAGTTTGTTGGATTGCTGTTATTAAATAATCTACTGCATCATCTATTTCTTTAAGAGTTTTTAGTGAAGTTTTAAGGTCTATTTTTTCTTTGAACAATTTTGTAAACATTTAACAAATAATTGACTCTAAATCCGGATGAAAATGTATGTCCAGTAAGGTATGTATATAAAAAAATTTCTTTCGAAAAGTAGAAAAAATGTTACTAGAAATGGACTTTATTGACGGTTTAATCACCATTGGAAAAATAAAAGTGACAATTGGTACGAAAATATGTGTGGGAAAAATATTATAAATTCCTAAACAAAAAAAGTTGCCGAAGCAATAAAGTTTGATATAAAAACCAAAAAGATTGGAACTCTATTCCAACAAGTCTAAAGCAGTAAGCCAATTGACTAGAAGTGTAGTTCTAGTAAAAGTGGATTAGAATTACAGGGCATAACTACGCCAACTCCATCAAACCCTACCTAAATATTGACTAGAAATACCACAGTAAGCACGAGTAGAAATACATCTAAAAATACGTAAAACACGTAAGCTTTTCTGAAACATAGAAGATGAATTGCAATTAAAATTTAATACGCTTCTGCTGCAAACCCCACTGGATGGAATAATTTACGACAATTTCATATTCTAAACTTCCTTTTACACGCGGATACTGTATACCAAATCCAAGAGACAAAATATCTTGTTGATACTTGCGTCGCAGACACTCAATTAATCATTTCGCACTTGCGCAGTTGAGATATCCGTGCAGAGAGTTCATTTAATGTAGTGGCAGACCCAACGACGCACATGAGACAAATTTTTGTTGTGTTATAATTTGTAAAAAATTTAGCAACTTAAACTTAAAAAAAATAAAATTTTTGTGATTTGAATAAGCATACAAATAAAGCAAGCTTACCGTATTCGTTTTGTTTGGATAATCTTCTTGTGAAATGAACGTTCCATACAAGAAAGGTCGCTTGTATTCAATATATATCAACAGCCGCTTAGTCGCCGGTCATAAAATTGCCAAAGCGACTGGAATTTGTGAGCGACAGAAATGTAGTGTCCCGCTACTGTATGCAGAAAGTCGCTCATTAGAACGATTCTATAAGACGCAATGTAAAACGTGTCGTCAAGATACCGGTATCTCGCACACAGTAGTAGTTAAAGAGTTTAAACCGCTGTGGACGGTCGATTTTAATAAGGCGTTTGTCGGCTTAATTGTATTTGCTGGAATGAAGAATTTTTTTGTATATTGGAGGGATTAAGGCAATTTTTAATTGAGCTAGCTTTAGTAATTAAAAAAGATTACAACGAGTTCTGTGGAGTCGAGGCAAATCGTAGTCAAGTGTCATTAAACTGCAGAAATAGTAACCTACCTGGAAATGATATAACATAACTAATGACTTCCAGAATCTGTGTTATCTGAGTCGAACGTGGCACGGCTGTAGATATCAATAAATATTTGTTGATGGCTTGCGCTTTGCTAAATTTATTTGTAATTATTTTGTACTTAAATTCTAAACAACACTTCAGCGTTATGTTATAAAGTCGTTCTGAGTACGCTGTCTGTATTAGCCTTAAAGTTTCTTCAATTTTGTTAAAGTAGTCAAGGCCAGATTTTGACAAACCCACGTCGTGGGTGCAAGTTTCGGGAATATCGTCAATAGTAGCTGATAGTAGCTACTCGGTTAAAGAGCTTCGGTAAGGTAAGTTTTCCAAATTGTGCATATTTAAAGATTGCTAATAATTATAGTTGGAACTTACTAATTTGTTTGCGACTGCTTGTAAACATAATAGTTGATAGATTTTACGGTATTTACTGTAATCAAACTTTGGTATAGTTGTGTTAAAAGGTATTAACCAGATTAGAAAAACGTTGGTAACAAAAATGTGCGAAAAATGTAATACATTTTACACCTAGGTCAACTAGATATGCCACTTCTAGGATACAAAATACTAAGCTCTTGTTTCAAATAATTAAAAACTCAACACTGAAAAGTTTTATTGACTAATATTGAAAATCGAAATGCGTTTAGTGAGAGAAACCTAGATGACATTGCCTTGCACACATATATTGGTTTACTATTATTAGTCGGTGTTAATAAATCTTGCTAAATTTACTAAGAATTTGTAGAATGCAAAAACAGGCAGAAATATTTTTCGTACGCCAATGTCTTTAAAGCAATTTTACTATATCTTACTTGTGTTAAGATTTGATGATGAACCCACTTGTAGAAAAACAAACATAATTTTGTATACAATCGACTTATCTTTTGGCTAGCTTCTGTTGTAGATGTTCGTGAGTATTGTAAAAATCCAATTTATTTGACTGAGTCGGTGCGCTGCGCCACCTTTTCTTACGTGTAGAATAAAAAACTACACTTTAAGATAGAAAAAAGAAATCTTTAGAACGCGCAGTTCACTTTGTATGTGGAAAAATAAAACAATCCTCAGTTAACACAAACTTCAAAATTTGTTTATTGTTAACTAGTAAACTAAACAAATGATTATAGAAAAGAGAAATAGACAACAAGTATCAAACAGAGATATAGTACTTATATACACTTATAACGGTGTATCTATGTTTTGCTAACCGAATATTGTGTAAATTGACCCAAAATCGTAATCCAATTGTATCAATTTAAAGGTAGCGTAGATCTAGAAGCACTAGCCTCTACCTTAATCTAACGTATTAATCAATAAAAAAAAAGAAACGGTAGTAGTAAAAGCTAAACGCGTTTGCGATACATTATGATTATAGATCAAAAAATTTTCTCTAACCGTTTGACTTTAAGTGTATTAGTCAAAGGCGTTTTTCTTTATTTTAACATTTTTATTTTTGTAATATCTAAATATTAATTCAAAACATTTTTTACATAATGTTGTAAAATGTTCTTCGCATACTTGTTGATTAGATTTATAACACGTTCTTTAGTTTTTCGATCTTTTTTAGCTGTGCATATGCCACAACGTTTCTTCTTTTTTGGAGGTTCGGTGCTAGGTACCGGTTCTTCAAAATTATCGTTATACTGTGCTAGCTGTTTTACCATTCCTATAATAAAGTTAATAAGTTAAAAAGTCTTCTTGTTCTCTTTTTCACACTGTATGTTCTTGTCAATTGGTCCATAGTGTCGACTTCAGCTTTAGTTTTGTTATAGTCTACAATTATTTGAGGTTTTTTCTTGGATAATGCATCCAAGAAGAAACCTCGATTTTCTTGTCATTACGTAAGGTAAGTAATGTCCCAATTTTCCCTTTTTTGGGGCAGTATGAAATTATCATTTTATCACTTTAAAAACCAAACAATGTAGAAAAGATTTTACGGTTCTTGGGATTTGTAAAACAACTTGGCAAGTCCGGTTTATTTTTTCGAATTGTTCCTATAATACTCAGCTTTTTAGGAAGTAAACAATTTGCAAGTAAAATGGAAGTAAAAAAATTGTCACAAGTTATATTTTGTCTAGAATTTTCGATTTCTTTCACCAATCTGTTGACCACATTTTCGCCTTGCTTTTTTTCTCTTTCGTTTCCAGTTTTCCTATATACATTTTTAATTTGCAAGCATATGACGTGACGCTGTCACAAATTGCCCAAAACTTAATACCAAATCGTTCTGGTCTTGAAGGTATATATTGCCAAAATGAGCATGTTCTTCTATATTTTACCAATTGTTCATCTACGGTCATACTCCAACCTGGAATAAATCCGTCGGTAGGTAATCGTTCCACATTTCAAAACACTCGCGAATTAGTTGTCAGTAGATCTTTCTATCCTTTTTGCAGCTGCATTATCATTACTTGAAGTATAGTTTGAAAGCTAGTACGGCTCATAATATTGTTAAAAATTCTTCGTCCATTTTTGTTACTCCACAATTCGGATATCTCTTCGTTTTTCGATTTGTAAACTCCAATAAGTATCATTACTCCAATAAATTTTTGAAATTCATTTCGATTCAGTGGTTCTCATTTATTTCCAAAAACATTATGACTTTCTTCATTTGTCTTTTTGATAATGATTTCTAAAAATGGTCTTCTAAAATAAATCAAAAACGCAGAAGCTATACTATCAACTTCTCGCAAAGCATATCGCGCAGGATCTGATTTTTGTCGCAAAATATTATGCTGAGCACGTCGCCCTTGCAAAGGGTTGACAGGATTTTCAAACCATACTTGTTGATGGAAATGAAAGAATTTGGTTTGCTAATGGGGTTTATTTCATCGTTGTCAATTTTATCTGAGCCGGAATCAGTAGAATTCTTTATATCAGAATTTTCTTTGCTTTCATTATCTATTTCACCGCTATCATTTGATGAAACATATTCGTATTCAACATCACTCATCTCATTTATGATTGCCTCCAGTTCTTCGGAGTTCAATGATCTTCGCATATCCATTTTTTTAGAATATCTAGCACTAAAATAAGTATATGAAGTAACAAAACTATTCTAAACTATGTAACAAAATATTTACCTTCAGTAAATACATTTACTATCTTCATAAACGCACGAACACTAATCACTTTACAAAAAACAACGTAGTACTGAATAAAGTATTCATTTGTTGCCATTACACATAGGACTCGGAAATTCTACAAAGTTGACACTATGAGTCCATTGGATCCAGACGGTAGTTCCCGATAAAAAATGTATATACACAAAACAAATTATTGGTATAAATTAACTCCATCAAAAGTTTACAAAAGACATGTAAATAAACAAAGTCAAGCAGCTACAGATTTTATAAGCATGAAATATTTATATGAGAACACAATAAAGTTTTATTCGGGTCTATTGGACCCACTCTGTAGACAAAGGGTTAATTACCCATAAACGCTGCACCACTTTTAACCTCATCGCCTAAACAGATTATTGCAGTACGATGGATTTAGATTTACAAGTGATCAACGATCCTACAAACCTAAACCAGTTAAATTAGTAACGCGCACCAGGAGTGTTTATTTCATCGAACAACCTTAAATTCGTCAAAGGCAAACTTCAATAAATGCTACACTACAGCACGCTGCCGTATTAACTTACTTCCACGGGTATTCCCGCTCGAGTCAACATTATAATAAGAATAATGAATAAATACTTTATTAGGATAATCCGCCGTAAAGTATCCCTCGGTGTAACGCCTCAAACGGAGAAGTAAATACATTAAATCAAGTAACAGCAACATACAACATCAAAGCTTAGACAAATCGCAGTTCAATAATTATGTTTTAGAACTTACTTTATATAAGCGCTAACAATGATATTGTTTTATGGAGAGAAATAAATATAGAATTAAAACAAAATAATTTATATAGAAGAAAAACTAACTTGGGAATCTACTAGTAATTCCACATATAGAACCGAGAAAACAATTACCATCAAATATAGAATAAAAAAAACAAAACAGAGACCACTCTTGTAGTAATGAAATGAATTGAAGAAGCACTAAACGTGCACGATGTAAATTTTGTCTATATAGTTGTAACAACATAACTGTCATTACTTGTACTAACATTAGAATGTCTTCCGGGTTTGGACCGTTTCATAGTTGCAACCGAAGCTGCCAACGTTTCGCCCATTTTCGTAAGGAACTTCTACGGAGTTTAGAATCTGGCTTGGTTGATTACCTAACTCGGTAGTGGTTCTTTGTTAGATTTTCGTTTGCTTTTTCAGGTTATCGTTTTCTTTCTTACCTTTTCAGAGTTTAGGTTATGGCTTGTTTCACAAGTGATAACCTAACTTTTGAGAAGTTCTTAGTTAGATTTCGATTGCTTGTTTGAGTTTTGCGATTTATCTCACGCCCTGATGGAGCCCCTTACGAAAGTGGGCGAAAAGTTGGCAGCTTCGGTTGCAACTATGACACGGTCCAAACCCGGAAGACATTCTAATGTTAGTATAGATTCCGGCCGTGGAAGCCTTCGCTATTACATGTCATTACTTGTTCCAATCGTAAAAAAACATTAATGTGAATTTCATATTACCTATGTTTGTTAAGCTTGTAAACAATAATCTCAACATATTGGTTTTTAATTCGTAGTGTATTGTCTTCTAATATATGCTTTTGTTATATATAAATAATATTACTTTTTCTACTTTGCGTTTATAATTACTTAATTGTGACACCGAAAACAGTTTTACAATGTAGCTCATTGTGACACCTTTTGCACTAAAATTTTTGTTTTCATAAGTGGCAGCATTGAATTTTTTACACGAATGATGTCAAAATCAGAAATATCATTTGCCAACGCGGTTAAACATGATATTAAAAATAAGAAAGAATTAAGAATTATTAGTATTTATAGTGTTAGAAGTTTTAGTTGTGCTGAAAAGATTTGAAAATTTACTAAATACCGTCAATTAAATAACAGTTACAACAATATTTAGTTTTTTTCTGAAGCTGTATTACTGGGACAATTGTTGTATACATTAACAGTGACACTGCATGTATCTTGAGCATGAATTGTAGGTTCTGTGTAATATCATGCTTACAATTTCATATCCCTCTACTACCGCAGAAGATTTCCAACTTCCATGACTTTTAATTGCCACCAAGTCTTTATCTTTATTGCTAAGTGCGATACGCTTGATCATTTAAAACACTTGCCCAATTTTATTAATACCAATTGAACTTGATAAGCAACGTCCATTATGCTATGTTAAAAAAAAATCTTTTTGTGGTAGCAGTTACAGGTCGTAGATTTAAATATTTTTGTATTAAATAAATTCACAGTATCTCAGTAATTCCAAACATTCTTGATGAATGGTTTTTTGTTTTAGAAATATGACGATCCCGTCTCTAAATTTCACATTATCAACAGTTATGTTTAACAGCTCGTCTCTACGGCATGCACCAACATATCCTATTATCAACGTAACCTGAAAATGTATACTAGTACACAAAAGATTTTACATATGAGAACTAGAATCACTTTACTTGGCAAATAAACCAATCATCTGCTTCTTGTATGAAACTATCTATTTCCAAACTTTAAAAATATTAATTTTTTTAGGTTGATCACCTACAACCTCGCAAATTTTGAGATGTCCACGTTTTTATACACAATTAGGCAACCACGTAACATGCTATAAAACGCCCATAATGTAAATGATTTCTTTGTTTTGCTTATTTCATCGTAATAAGCAAGTAATACATTTTCGCTGATAGTTTTAACACAACTATTTCAGACAACATGAATCGAACGTGTTATATTCTTTACCATAAATTGATTTTGATTTTGTAGGGAAGAATATGCTGCTCTAATTTCTGAAGATGTGCACAAAATATTTTCTTGCGGTTCCATATTTTAAATTCATTTGTAAGCATTGTTTGTAAGTTAAATTAGTTTTAAACAGTTTTAAATAATTTTATTTAAAACAAAAGCAGTTAAATTTTTAGTCACATACTATAATTATTAAAAGTCCCTACATGTCAAAAACTCAGATTTCTACAAAGTTTTATATTTTTAAAATGCAAAGTAGAAAAAATAATATACTGCACACGTCTAATAAGAGGAATTGTAGCACTCGCTTCATTGGAGCACTCCTAGCTGCGCTCGTCGTCCTCCAAACTCACACAATGCTACAATAATCCCTCTTATTAAAATTGTATAATAATATACTATTAAGGCCCGGCCTCACCATTAAGAATTTAACTCGAGATTAACTAATCTACGATTAAATTTAAAATCCTGTCATATCATTGGTTAGTGGTTTTAAGCTAATCAATGATATGACAGGATTTTAAATTTAATCGTAGATTAGTTAATCTCAAGTTAAATTCTTAATGGTGAAACCGGGCCTAACTCAAATAAATTTGTTATGCTATAAATATATTTCTAGTAATTGTCGCCATATTATAAACCGAAGGAACTATAATACTACTTAGGAGAACAAGAAGATTGAAAAATCCTAAGAATTCTTAATTAGATGTTTATCTCGTAATATCAATTTTCATCATACATTTTTTTTAAACGCTAGAAATTGTTTGGAACAAATCGTATTTTAATAATAATTTTTTGTTTACTAAATTTTTCTTCTGCAGTTGCAGAGAACATTTTAGAGTAAACGGTTTTTAAAGTTTCCGACACATCAGTAACAGTTGCGGTTAGTAAAAATAACTGCCATTTGTTAAAATTAGAAAAATAGTAATAAAATACGTGTAAAATGTATTAGCACTATAAATTAGTTTAGAAGATAAAATTAAAAATAAGTTTTTTCCATCTTCCAATCTTTGACTTTGTATTTCTGTAATGCATATGTATATCTAAACTTCAGTTTTTAATATGTTTTTTAATGCAAAACATCAAAACAAGAAATATACGAAATTTGTTAGTGCACTAACTTAACAAACCGTAACATTCAATTTAAATTGTAAACAAAGTCGTATAAGTCAAAAGGATAAAGTTGTAGTAGTTGATTTGGTTTAGAAGTAATGTCACGAATGACATAAATTTTAGTTTTGGTTTCAGTCTCTTTTTAAACTTGTTTATATACATCTTGCTATAATTGATTTTTTTAAATTAAGGTATCTCGGTTTTGTATACTGTAATCGTACTATAGAAATTAAATAATTATTTATAGTTATGGCTGTTAACTACGTAAGTTAGACATAAAGCAACAATTACATTGCAATTTATTTTATTCACAAGTAAATCAATAAATGCATAAATTAACAAAATTATTTACAAGCAGACTAATGTATATAAAAGTTTTATATTTACGTAACAAATTTTATAAAAATAGTTTTAAGTTAAAAAATATTATTTTCAGTATGTATTAAAAATAAGTATATTATTGTTGCAAACTTAACATTCTAATCTATTTTAACGATGAATATTCTTCGTTTGTTTTATATATTTTTGTACTACCTTTGTTTAGAATACTCTGATTATTTCTGAAATCGGCTCTAATATTCTTTAAGTTTAAGAATGTTCCATTCTGTTAGTCATACAATCGACAAACGCAGATTTTAATGACTCGTACGTACATTGCAATTAATATATATTAAATTAAAGCATTAAATTCAGATATTTATATTTATCACATTTAGCATATGCGTTGTAATCACTGATTTACAAGCGTATGTCTCAAGTATCAAATTTTAGCATGACTCGTAAGACATTACAAACACGTCGTATTCTAGCAACTACGTGATATATATCGTAGACGTTCTAATGTAATACGAACGTGTTAGAAAAAGTTAGCGTACACTTTTATATATAAGAACAGGTTGATATTGAGAAAACGTAGAAAAAAATTAAATTTAAACATTTAAAATTTATATTCTTTTGTTTTTTTACATGTATGTCAAAATTATTATTTTTAAAACTGCTCAAATACATTTTTTCTAATTTTTTTAAACTACTGTATTACTATAAACATAGAAAACTAAATAGAAATTACTACTAATCAGAGTTAGTCCCTACTATAGAAAACACACGTGTAATATAAAAAAAAGAATATATTCTACAAAAACATAATAAAAAAGTTTGTAAATTGTTGCATTGTAGTTTATATCACTTTAACGCATAATTTGTCTTAACTTTATGCGCATAATAGCGCTTATTTTTAAAAATAAATAGTATCTTTAAAAATAGTGGTTTTTGTTAATGCTATTAACGTTCAAGACAAATTACGATTCTTTTTTTTGTATTTATTACGTTTATTTTAACTGGTTGGTACTTGCAGTTTGCATTCTCAAAAAATATGTAACGATGTCATTTTCAAATTTACATATTTCTTTGATAACAATACGAATGGTTGTAATTCTACATAACAAATATTGGACAAAGCTTAACCGATACTTTATGCTAATGAATTAATATTGTGTTAAATAACAAAAAAATAATTTTAGAAATAAATTTTAAGAAAGCGTTAAAATAGATAAAAATAAAATGAGTGATGATAAATTAAAAAAAATGTAATTAATAGTTTGTCTTTAAATTTTTCTGAAACACACTTTTGGGTGATAAATTATCTACAAAGATACTAAAGCATTTTCTAAGCTATACATTTTTAATGGCAATTCTTTTTTGGTAGCAAAAACTTTTGTCTTTGATAACAACTTTTTTTAATTAGTCAAACTTAAACTTAAATCAAAACATATAATCATTTTGCTTTTCTATATTTGTTATACTTTGAGCTTGTTTAAATAATGAAACTAGTAAATTATATTTTAAAAATAACTTGGTTAATAAAAATAAGAAATAAAAAAACCTTATAAAGTTTGATATAAGAACTAAACAGGTTTTACTCCACTGTAGTTTAGAATTTCGCATTGTGTTTTGGATATGCGTAATTAGCAATTTAGAATAGAAAATTACGTACCGTAAAGAAATATAATGAGAATGATATTCAGATTAAAAAAATACAACTAAAATTATTTTGACTAATCTACGAAACGTTACATTTTTTGAACATCTGTAAATACGTTATCTTCGAGAATTAATTAAAGAAAGCATATGCGTTCTTAGAATAGCAATTTAAATTAACTACGTCTTATGTAATAACGTTTTGTATTTATTTGTAGTATCAGCAACTTTTTGAGAAATATTGTGTAGTTCTTAGAACAGTGAAACATCATAACACTGTTTTTAATTTCGTTTTGTTAACGGTGTCAACAATCTATTTGCTGCTACAGGTCCGTTGACTCATGATTTAGTTTTTTTTAACGTTTTATAACAAATTTTATTTTGAAAGTTTTTATGTGTATCGATGCTTTGATTTCATCTTCTAAATTAAGAACTTGTTAATCACATGTATGTATTGTTTGCTTTCTAACAAATAAACGTTTTTTTCCGAATTTCGAATATTGTTATTATTCGAATATTGTTATCAACAACCTCAAGTCTCAACGTGATTCTATGAAGCGACTTGCACTGTGTAATTAAAAACAAAAGCATTCGGCCAGAAATTATACCAGAATTGCCTACAATATACTAGACGTGTTTTTATTATGTTAATAAACCGAAATATTTTACTTCTTAAAAAGGATCATTCTCAGCTGGACACGCCTGCCTACTCAAATTCATAAACCTTTTTAGTCATTTCGTTATTAATATATCTTCTATAACTTTTATCAGCATGTGTATTCATTAATTAGTTAACTTTAATCTATTTTATATCAAATTTGAATAGCAGTTTTGTTAATTTTCGCAATTTATTTTATTATTTTGACCGCTCGAATACTATAGAAAATATATATACAAATTAAAAACTGTACATTCAATTATAAAATTGTCTTCTATTAGGGGAATTATTATGTTTCTCAGAATACCAGTTGTTTACTTTTGTCGTATCCAAATCTGTATTTTTATAGATTACTGTTAGAGCATATACTGATCTGTAACTTAAAAATCTGTAATATTTATAAAAGCAGCGCCACATATGTAAATTTTGTGTTTGCATCCAAAAGTACTAGCGTTTAGCATGTAAATTACTGTTGCCGATTTTAGCGCAGTCATTGTCTAACTATAATGTATATAAATATGGGTAATACTAATCATATAAGACATTCTACTTTAAGTTAAGCTTTTATGCAAGAGATGGCCAACGTGTTTTGCTTGTCTAGATCATAACCGTCACGTCGTTGACAATTAGCACTGATTTTTTTCATACCGTTGTAGACTTGTGTTTGCAAATAGCTGCTCGCGCGTATCTATCGTTCAAAGCGATAAGACACGTCCAGCCTCACAATAATTTGTAGACATAATCCTTTTACAAGTTACATTGCAAATAAAACAAAACACACTTTTTCTTTCTGCCGTTAGTCAATAACTAAAAATTATAAGACTGTTGACTATATAATCAAAAATGAAAACAAATAGTAAACTAAAAACTAAGGACGTTAACAGTTTTACTTAACTTTTAAATCGTTTGACATCTTTATACTATTTGGCGATTAGTTAAAATACTTAGGTGCTAAAACGCTTACTGATTTTTGGAATTTTTAATATGAAGGAATACATTAGCGAGAGCTGATGCTCTTTGATACAGCCTAGCTAAAATAAACATATTAAGCCAGGTGTTTTAAATTAAAATTAATATCAGTACAAAAACTGCAATCTCTCTTCTTTTCTTGCTTACTACCATCCAAACTTTTTCACATATTGTAAAAAAACGACATTGATTTAACGTGATTTAGTTACTGTGGTTATATTTGTAAATTTTTTAACCATGATTTTGCTTTGTTTTTTTTTCAACCAACTTATAGAATAATGAAACGACCAATCCTAATTTTAAGTTAATTTTAGTAAATATTTTAAGAATGAATAAAACAATTTTGTAGGTATTTAAATAAAAAAATTACTGCACAAAACCCGAACTCAATCGGTTAAAAAATAGAAAACATAAATTAAAAGTTCTACATTCTACAAAATTATGTTGGGAATTGTATTGCTTTATTGTATAAATAATTAGGTACATTTACAGTCTAAAAATGTTTTTATGTGTAAACGCTATTATTGTGCACGTATTAATTGTCATCCTTCGGAAAATAGTAGTGATAAACGCTGACCGATACAAACAAACGCGTAAATACGAGACGACTTTGAGCGTAAAATTAAGTCGAATGTCAGTCATTTTTGAATTAAGCGCTGCTATTAGAAGTGCCCAGTATAATAGTTTATTATAAGCCACCGTAAGTACCGTGGCGACATGTGTTGGCCCCAACTAGTCCGGTTACAAGTCTTATATGATTAGTCATTGGTAATACTAATAAATATCTTCAAGTCTACTTGTTTCGATTTTTTCTTGTTTTTAATTTTTTTTAAATAGTTGTACTTAAATTTAATCGATTAATATAATGTGTTGTCATTTCTTTTGTTTGTAAAATTATAGTTTAAAATAATATTTGTTACAGCGACAAGTTACGTTTTCGTCCACAGTTGATTTTTTTGTTCTCTTATTTTGTGTGCCTCAAAAGCTCTTAAAATCCACTTAATTCTAATCTGATCTTAAAATTTATTTATTCATTTTTTATCATTTAAATTTTCTTCTTTTAATTCACTTTTTAAAATTTTTTAACAGAGAAGTTTGATTACTTTTGAATGGTAAAAGGAATTCTCCATAGCTCTTATTTTTAGTTTATTTTCTTTTGGCAATTGTGCATGCTGGTCTTGAGATACTTATGTAAAGTTTATTTTAGTATTTATTCAAGCCATCTTGTTTTATTTTGTAAATGTGGTTCTTAGAAATGTTCCTTTAAATATCGTAGATCTATTAAAACCGAAGATTTTCTAGAATTTGAGCACATTGTATCGAAACCACTTTTAAGTTAACCACCATCTACGGTTTGGTTTTATTTGCAATTACATCTTAACTTTATTAATTTTATCTCTTTCTAATTAAACTTTTAAAAGTAGAATCTAACATTAACAGTCAAGTTCTAACATTAGAATGTCCTCCGGGTTTGGACCGTGTCATTGATGTTGTAACTAAAGTTGCCAACGTTTCGCCCACTTTCGTAACGGGCTTCATCAAGGCGTGAGATAAATCGCAAAACTCAAACAAGTAACCGAAATCTAACTAAGAACTTCTCAAAAATTAGGTTATCTACTTATGAAACAAACTATAATCTAAACTCTGAAAAGGTAAGAAAGAAAACGATAACTTGAAAAAGCAAACGAAAATCTAACAAAGAACCAGTACCGAGTTAGGTAATCAACTTGTGAACCAAGCTAGATTCTAAACTCCGTAGAAGTGACTTAAGAAGAAATAGTCTCCGTATATAAAAGAAAAGGATACCTTCATGCTTCGTCTCATCATCATCCTGCACAGAAATATTCTGTTATTGAATCTTTGGTTCATCGTGCCTTTTCTATTTGCCAACGTGAGAATCTAGACTTGGAACTCCGTCATCTTACTAGAACCTTAGTGAAAAATGGTTATGTAAAGCGAGATATTCATAGAGTTATTAATCGTCGTCTACATCCACGTACTCGATTACCTACGGACATTTCTACTCCCGAATCCAACCCGAAATTGGCCTTTTTACCCTACATTTACAAGGTTACAGATCAAATAGGGAAACTTCTTCGTAAGAATGGTATTAAACCCATATTCAACTCGACAGACAAAATCTCTCAGGTTCTTCCTTCTCCCAAAGATAAATTTCCTACACTTTCATCTCAAGGTGTATACCAAATTCCTTGTTCATGTGGTTTAGTCTACATTGGTGAAACCGGTCGTTCCGTTATTACTCGCATTTCAGAACATGATCGTTGTATAAGGAAAAGATATATTTCCAAGTCTGCGGTTGCTGAACATCATTTTACTACAGGTCACAAGATAGATTTTGATAATGTTTCGTTGATTGCCAAATCTCCATTCTTTTTCAACAGAAAATTCCGAGAAAACATAGAAATTATCAAACACCCTAATAACTTCAATCGCGATCAAGGTTTCGAGCTATCCCCTCTTTGGTTGCCGGTCATTAGTCATTTATCGAAAACACGCCCCTTATCCAACCGTAATCCAATCAGAGTCGAGCTTAACTATCCGTGACGATCCTTTTTCTTTATATACGGAGACTATTCTTCTTAAGTCACTTCTACGGAGTTTAGAATCTGGCTTGGTTCACAAGTTGATTACCTAACTCGGTAGTGGTTCTTTGTTAGATTTTCGTTTGCTTTTTCAAGTTATCGTTTTCTTTCTTACTTTTTCAGAATTTAGATTATGGTTTGTTTCACAAGTGGATGAACTAACTTTCTAGAAGTTCTTAGTTAGATTTCGGTTACTTCTTTGAGTTTTGCGATTTATCTCACGCCCTGACGTGGGCGAAACGTTGGCAACTTCGGTTACAACAACAATGACACGACCAAAACCCGGAATTCTAATGTTAGTATAAATTCCGGCCGTGGAAGCCTTCGCTATTACATTAAGTCAAGATCTAAATTTAAAATCTCTTTTTGTTTGCCGTCTGCATTCTACTCTTAAACAGAACTTTCCAGAGTAAACGGAAGCTTAATCTGGTATCGCCATCAAATAACAAAAATTAATCATTGGAACATCATTACATCATCCGTCATAGAAGATAAAGAGTGACAAACCTTTCTATTACCACCAATTCAGGCATTTAATCCACATTTCTACCACAGAGGCTTTGCTGTCGGTTTTATCTTCTCTACAAATGTCAGAAGGTTTTAATTTTTTTGCTTTGTGTTAAGCGAACAATTTGGAGGTTATGTCCACGTATTAGATTGTTTTGCTGCTTTATTAAAAATGTTTACTTACCTGTGGAAGCATCGACTTGGCAACATCGAAAAGCTACGTTTCTCTTTGGACAAGTAATCTGTATGTTTTTGTTATGTGTTTGTTTGTCTCAAACATGTAGAAAAGGCAATGCATTTGTTTATGTTTACGGTACGCACGACTTGTCAATTTAAGTTTGCATATTTATAACCTCAAACTTTAGAATCGGTTTTAGCAGCATTATTTGAAATACGTAGGTATAAACACGTAGGTAACTTAAATTTAATAAAATATAAATTTAGTTATTAAGCAGAGAAATTAATGTTTAGTACTAACATAAATTTTCTACTTACCTATAAAGCTTAAAATTAATTGAATCAAACGTTAAATATAGAATATAAGTACAATGTATCTTTAGTTTGTAGTACAAAACTACAAACTGAACATTGGACGTTCTAATGCAATTCACAAATGGATCAGAAACATATGGGATTTAATTAACTTTTAACAGTTTTCGAAAAATGTTTTTGTAAAAACAATCAACTTTAACATGTTTTGAGTCAACAACAAAATTATTTGATAAATTTGAACTCATTAGCTTTAAGTTAATAATCCACTGAATCCTTACATATAATATAATATAATGATAAGATGCATGTTTAAATGAAATTGTTAATTTTGAAAATTATTTTCTTTTTCTTAAATAACATTTTTGTTTTTATTTAGATTATTTTTATATTTGTTTAATTTTCTTGGTTATAATATTATTATTTTATGTACTTTTTTCGTAAAAAATTTTGTTTAATTTATATTGTCATTTTGACATAAACTGTTTAATTTTAATTTAATAATTTATTTATTAATTGTAAGTATATTAAGAATTTTGAGATTGAGATTTTACTATTAAGTTGATAATTTTAGAAGCCTGATGATGACTGTTAGGTTGAAACATGTAGCCGCCAATAATTAATAAATAAAAAAGAATTATATAGGAAAGGCATTAAATTATTTACAATTACGGGAGTTACATATTTGAGAAATTATTTCGAGCGACGCCGACGCTTCGAAAGGTTAAACAATTTTAGGTCTTTACAATTAAATGTTGATGGTAAAAAATTGAAAATATGTAGTGATAAATTAATTTTATTATTGGCCGAAGTTAAAGTCTACAGTCATGTTAAAGTAGACAATTTTTAGAAATGTCTACATTCCCGACTCGTACATGTTTATAGACGTTTAGATAAACTAAGCGTTTGAGTAGTGTTCGTAATAAATTGGAAAAACAGTATTTAGAAGTACTTGATGAACTTGAAAATAAGATCGAATCTTTGACTCAGATGTGTGTCCTGACTCATCGTGCTGAGCAAAATCTTATCTCTCTTGATGATAAAGTTTACGGGTCTCTTATAGCTGCTTCTAAGCCCTTTAGTGATAATTTAATGTTTCTCTGAAAAATTTCGTTTTATTTTGCTGTCAGTTAACAAAATAATTCGAGAAACTTAGCATTTTGAAGTTGGTCTAAAATGGCTGCAATGTTCGGCACCGGGTAAGCTTATTTTTTAAAGTAGATCAATTTTTTCTAATATTAATTTGAAGAAAACTTTGTTTTTACCTTCTGCATAGCTATTTTTTTAGCCAAGAATTTGTCACTCTAAATACTATTTTCTACATGCTTGTCAACATTTTTATCATGATCACTTTCACTTTTAATTTAGTTCTATAATCTAAATTTGTTTTGACTAATTTTATAGCTATAAACAATTGTTTCTAACTCTGTTTTTGTCAATTTTTTACTATTCGATTCCATTAAAAACAAATTAAACCCCTAACGTTAATAGTAAGGTGGCGTCATATAAGACACAATTGTTCTTATTTTTTAAACTAGATGACGAAAAGTTGTCACTTGCCCGCCTTTCACAATACGACGGACGGAAAGGTACTGTGTTTCCTACCAGTATTAAATATGACGTATGAAATGCAGTTTTTACAGCCGTCATTGAAATAAGAGCTTTTGTAGATCTTTTATACTTGATTGGATCACGTAAAAATAGTTGACTTAATTTGACTCACCTGTGGGACAATTTTAAAGGTTGTGGCTTAGAACCCTGCCATTTAACAATGAGTTTACGCAGGCTCCATTTTTTATTACGATACCTTCGGCTCGACAACATTCATGACAAAGATGCGCGGAAAAAATTTATAAACCAGTTTTTATAAGTTGATTGTTATTTTTAAAGATAGTATTTTCTAAATCTAATTATGACAATTGATGAGCAGTTATTAGTATATTGAGGAAACTGCTTATTTCGGCAATACATCCCAAGCAAACCGGCTAAGTACAGATAAAAGTTTTTGCTCTGGTTGATTGCAAAACATTTTTGACGTTTAATTTGTAGAAATTAGCCAGATGGGCCATTTTTGTGCAGTAATTCAGGTTAAGATTATCGCAGCCAATCTAAGGAAATAGAAGAAATGTTACTGCCGATAATTGGTTTAGCAATTTACCATATATTTAAAAATTACTAAAGAAAAAACTTACGTACGTCGGTACCTTAAAAAAATAAGTCACAAATTCCAAAATATTTTTTTCCAAATAAACAAAGAGACGTTAACTCTTTAATCTTTGAATTTCAAAAATCGATGTCGTATTTACATCATTGCGCAATCAATATTGTTATTATTACCTATGCGACTGCTCAAAAGTTAATGTAAACACACTCCTGAATCTTCAGCACCTACAACTATTTATTAAATTAATATATCACTATTATCTTACCTTGTGTACTCTACTGTGTCTAGTAATTTTATGATTACAATGCATTTCCATGAAAGCTGTTAAATAACAAATCTTAAATTTGAAAATAACAATACATTGATAAGAATAATTACAAACTAATTTTATATTTAAACAAATAGATGTCTGAATTATCTGTACATATCAAAAGTTAAGTACGTTTTTTATTTGTTTATAACTTCACGACTGTCTAACGGAGAATGCTAAATTTAGTGCAATAGAGTAGTTACTCAACTAATGTCAGATTTGCCTAATTTTGACTAGCTTAACTAAAGCAGTGTTAACTGTAAAATAGAAAAATTTAAATTAAGTTGACTTAAATTGGAAAAAACAGTTTGAAAAAATAATATGAATTAAAACTATTGGTGTAATTGCATTATAATATTTGAAACTATTTTTACATTTTTTTTAAAAACAATTTTACAAGCTAATAAATTTATTATAATTACAAAATGTTTTTAAGATGTGTTATAATTTTAAATATATTGATAATATAGTTTGATACATTACGTAAGATTATTATTTTGTTAACAAATATTTTTATGATAGTATCTATGTGTTCGAATATATATACGTATATATTGTTTCTTTTAAAACTGCGGTAAACTAGAAAAAGCATATATGTGTTATCAATATTTATATATTACTTTATCTATATTTATGTTACTTTAAAATCTCTCGAGACCATATTGTTGAACTAGTAAAAAACCACTTTTTCCACTTTAACGATAAAATACTTAGTTTATCGAAAATGTTATGAATTTTTTTGTATAATTTTGATATAGCAAATTTTCCTTATTTTATGTTTGAGGTCGTTTTAAAGAAACAGGTTTTTATATTAAAATAACTATAAAACTATATTACCAAGTTTACGTTTTAGAACACGTATTAATGTACTATTAAATTATCTTTTGTAATTAAAACTTTAAATAAAGCTTTTAATGTTAAAGGACATTAAAGAAATTCTAAAACAACTTTAATTTTAGATGAGTCTACATTTAATGTAATTTGTAAGAGATTACCGCTTTAGATTTTTATGTCGTCCTTTTCATAAATACGTTCAAAAACTCATTTATTTAGAGCCAGTTTATTCATTTTTTAATATTTTAATGTATACTATTAAAAATAAGATATCAACAAAAATTTTATGTAAAAGATTTTTCAAACAAAAAAATTTATTTTATACAAAGGCACGTGTGGGTATCCCGTTTATTTATTAATATTTTCTAAAATAACTTTAGTGGATTTTAATACATATAATAAATAAAGAACAAGTTAATTATACATCAAATCATTTTTTTAATAAATTTAATAAAGAAGGAATTTCAATCGTATTCGTTTTAGGCCTTATTATTACTTTTAGCATTTTTTTTATTTGCGTCATTTATTGTATCTAATTATTAGTAACAACATATTTTTAAACTGTATTGTTTTAGATTAAAAATGTATTTTTAAATAGTGTCGTTCCATTTTTGAATAATTAAACACTTTGGGCAATTGTCAGTTATAATAAAAAAAAAACGATTTTATATGAGAACAATAACTGAATTGAAAAGAGCAACGGGTAGTGTCTAAAATAATAAATTTCTTTATTTGGGCTTGGTACTACAACAGTAGAAATATGTCATTCCAATTTTCTAATGTTGGAATTAAGGTTGAAGCTCCTTTAGCTCCGCGACTGTGGACGATTTCCAACCTTCAAATTTCTTAAACGTCAAAATATCATTATTTTTAAGGCTTTTCCGGTCATGATTTTTTAACAAATAGATACTTTTGGGTTTTGAACCGCGTTTTATGTTTACACTTTTCACAAAATTCATAAAACTTAGAAGTTTACAAACTTTGAAAAACATAAAATATTTGACGTTTCAACAGTCATGTCGCTGTCTTTTTCAGAAAAAACTGAAACTGAAGGTATAGGTTCCTGACAAGCTTTTATATTATGCCGTTCGGATCAGTGGTCAGTGACGGTTTTGATTCATTAGTCTTCCGGAACATGTTTTTTACTGGTGCTAGATATATAAACCAGCTCACACGAACAAGGAACGTGGTAGACTCCTGGTTCGTCGAGTGTTGCTTCTGTTTTCTTCGATTTTGAGAAATTGTTAAGGAGGAAAATACGCAAAACTAAACGCCAATTAGACCAGAAAACTACGAAGTTATTTTCAGTCCATTCGCTACTGGTCACCACAATAGATTCGACAATCTGGAATTTGATGGACAAACTATCTACGGAAAAAACCAGAGAGATCGCCGAAAAGGTAAAGAAAATACAAATGGCAAAGTTCCTAAAGTGACAGAAAGTACAACATCTTCCAACGCCGCAATTAGAAACAGACAGAATCATCATCAATCTGTCTTCCACCACACTCAGTGGATCAGCAACAGCCATTTTATCAAAAGGATCAAACTTTGCTATCACACCAAAATTTATATCAAATGAAAAAGTAGTGACTTCATTGAAAAGCACACTCAGAACTCAAAAGTTAAAAAAATTAAATTAGAATTAGAAGACATTTTAGTCAGTTTTGATGTGACATCTCTCTTCACGAAAGTGCAACTACAAACAACACTGAGGGTCATCACCACTAAATTACAAAAAGCGGATTTGGATGAGTAGCTTAACAGAATAATTGAGCTATACTTAAAGTCCATGTACTTCTCATTCAACAATATTGTATACGAACAAATTGAAAGAACACCTATGGGATCACCACTTTCTCCAGTCATCGCCAATATATTTAAGGAGAATTTTAAAGAAAGAGCATTAGAAACCGCTACTTTTAAACTAAAATGCTGGTCACGTTATGTAGGTGATACATTTGCCATTTGGTCTCATAGAGCAGCTATAGAACTTTCTAGGTCACATGATCCAGTTAGATTCCAACATCAAATTTACCATGGAGACGGAAACAAACTGTAACATTCAGTTCTTGAACGTACTGGTCACTCGAAAGATGGACAACATATTGGGGCTTCAAGTATACAGAAAAACGACGCATACTGCAGATACCTCAACGCCGAATCACATTATCATCCATCTCAGAAGTTTTCAATTCTAAAAACTTTAGTACACAGGGCCAAAGCGATCAGTGAACCAAACACGTTAAAGACCGAGCTAGGTCACCTAACGAACGCCTTAATAAAAAACAGTTTCAGAAAAGCAGACGTATATCGAGCAATTAAAAAACACAGTAAGGAAAACCTAAAGAAGGAAGCCCCCGTCGCAACTTCCTTCCTTCCTTACATAAAAAGCTACACGGATAAAATATCCAGGATACTTAGAGGGAACAATATGAAAGTCACCTTTACTGCAACAAATAAAATAGCCGCCAATTTCTCAAAATCGAAGGAAACAAAAGCACCACTCGTTTAAACCAAGAGTCTACCACATCCCTTGTTCGTGTGAGCTGGTTTATATAGAACAAACAGAGCGCAACATAACTATCATATTAAAAGAACATAAGGCGGATACAAAAAGACATAACACAAGATCAGTTGTTGCGGAACACTTCTTAGACACCGGTCACACAATAAAATTTGAAGAGGCAACAATGTTGGCTACATGAACGAGCTAAAGAAGGCTAAAGAAGTACGACAATTTCAATAAGGATAATGGAATCGATCTAGCACCAGTATGGAAAAACATGTTCCGGAAGACTAATGAAACGCAACCGTCACGAACCACTGACCCAAACGGCGTAATATAAAGGATTGTTAGGATCCTATACCTTCAGTTTCAGTTTTTTTTTTAAAGAAGACAGCGACATGACTGTCAAAACGTCAAATATTGTGTATTTTTCAAAGTTTGTAAGCTTTATGAATTTCGTAAAAAGTGTAAATTTGGAACGCGGTTGAAAACCCGAACGTATTTATTTGTCAAAATCACATATCCATTTTTAACCAACATAGTAGCAGGAAATCTTCTAAAACTATGAAGTGCGTACTTTTCAGGCCTTTTCAAACTTAAAAACTGCATTTATTCTAATTTTATGAATTCCGATAAATTGTCGTGTGCACTCGCCGTTTCTGTAGTCTACAAGAACTCGCTGATTTTTTGAAACTGACGCTCGAATTTTCTATATAAAGTATAATCTTGAAAAAGCGTGTCGTATTTTGCAATAGTGAACTTTCTTGTTGACTTGTTTTTTGTATCGTCCAATGTAACAATTAAAAATCTTTAATTTTGTCAAAGAACAACAAACGGAGTTTTTCACGCCGGCAAGCGCTAAATATTCCAAATATATAAATAACTTTTTATAGCAGATCTTGCTTGTTTGACTAGATATTTTGTCACTTTGTCATTTTCTAAGTAGCAAAATTCCATATCTGCAAAAACATACCGAGAATTTATAATAATAAACAACCCTGCATAATATTAACCTACAAATGCCAACAAGGCTTCAAATAAGCTTAGCATAGAGCAAACTTTTTTGATAATTTTGGTACATAGCATAGCAAATTTTTCTTTTGCATGCCACACACATTTTTCATCTAACTCCACGTTGTAAAAGCTTTATATACCTTTATGTATTGTTCCCGTTTTTTCATGGGCAATAGTGTACTATTTGCATCAGCCGCTTCGTCTAAAATATCTTGAGAAATTTTCGCAAGTTTTCCATTTGCTTCTATTGTGTCAAATCAAACCACATAAGTACGGTGTGAAAATTATGTTTTACTGTTATCTACACAACTTTTGTCGTCAATATTATCATACGTTTTGAAAAACATATTAAGAATAGAACACGAGAACAGAATTGTTTCAATAATAATGATAATAAATTTGCCTTAAATAAATGTGGAAAAAAAGAAATATCAAAAATATGTAATACAATTTTCTATTCTAGTTAATTCCCGTATAGTCGTGATCACACAAACTGAGTTTTTGCTACAGTCGCAGTGGATATTTTTAGAGCCCTGAACAGCCTAGACGATTGTGTCGTAAAGTCTTGCTTTTATAAACCAGACTCCATTTGATTCAACAAATATTTTGTTGGATTAGACGTCTCAAACTTGCAATGTTTTTCCTTATTTTTAACCATGGTATTATAAGTCCATCTTTCAAACTTAACATAAACTCTTAGCGGTTCACAGGTTTTTGGTTTTTCCTACTCATATTAAAGCAAATATTAACAAGAATATTTATGGTTCCAATATTGATCATATCGTAAAATACGCATAGAGGCCATCTTCTAGTTTTTTTACTGTAGTTTTTGTCGCGTATTATTTCTGGGTTAGAAGTTGTAAGATGTATACTTCCTTCTTAGTGCATTGTGGACAAGAAAATCAATTTTTTTTGTTTGGCTTGAAAGTAACTAATGTTTTTTTTGTCAAAACAAAACATAGACGTACAAATTTTTCTATTTCTTGAGCAAATCATGTCTAGAAGTTTTTGGGGTTTACCTTTTTATATAGTACCAACAATAGTAAGTTTGTATGGAGGTTTTAGAAATTCTTCTGCAACTGGTACTAAAGTAAACCAGTTTTCTACAGTCACGCTTCTCTTACTGCTATTGATGGTTTTGGTTAATTCTTTGAAATAGTAATTGGAAAGGGGACGTCTTCCTGTGTTTGTTCCTTTTTCCAAATATAGGCTAGCATTAATCATATACTTGGTGCTCACGTCAGATAGCAATATTGTTATGTAAATCCTATATTTGACAGGTTTCTTTGACATGTACGTACGAAATGTACATCTCCCACTAAAAGTTAAAAACTGCTTTTCAATGGTCGTTAATGAAGTTGGAATGTAAAATATGTTACAAATATCAATGCAAATGCTACAAATGACTGCAACCTTTTTTAGTTAATGTATTCTTATCATTAAAGTGCAATTAATTGATTAGAAATTAAAAATCGTCAGAACTCAGTGTTGCTCTACCTATATATAGATTCCTATAATTTGGTATCGAACATTTTTCTTTCCAAAAGATAATTGTTCTTTTTAAGTTGCTGAGAAAATCAAATGTCCTAGAAGAGCTCGAGAGCTCTTTACTTGAGAAATAGTACACGTTTGCTTAGCATACTTCGCAGAGTTATCTTAAATACGGTCAAGTAGTTTTTTTTGCATTATTTGCGCTTCTAGGAAAAAATTAGGTATGGTACGTACAGCTGTTCTCCAAGATCTCGTAGGTTGTGTGGTGGACCAACAATGTTTTTTTCTACCTTTGAAAAAATTAACTGTTGGATAATCACTTTACTTTGCATTTCAGCAATTTTTGCTAACAATATTTTATCATTTTCTACATCATTATGTACTGCATTTTCTTCTTCGTTAATTGCTGCATCGTCTACTTTCTACTCAGGATTATTAGCTGCAGCCTCGTTTTCTTTATTCATTTCTGTGTTCTGTACTTATATTTTACTGCATCTTTGTTAATTCTTACTAAATGATATTTACAGGTATTTCGTACTGCATTATTCAAAGTATTGCCAATAACTTTAAAATCATCATCATCGCTGGCACCATCTAACCCATCATCACTATATATTTCCTCGTACTCTAAGATAATTTCTTCATGATCACTAAAATCGTCTTTAAAGTTATTCTTAACTTGGTCGTCTGCGTTTATCTCTCCATTCATAAATTTTTCCAATTTTGTCAGAAATTTTCTTGCTTGATAATGATCTTCTGTTAGCGGTCATTTTGTTTACCTGAATAATTATTTGTCAACTGTTAAATAAATGTGAATAAAAAAACGATATATTACAAAAACACAATTTAAGTTTACTAAATCAAACACTGCTTAATTACTAATTAATTTGTAAAGTTTACAACGCGGTGGATAAAAATTATATAAAAAGCGGCTAATAGTACAATATGACTGTAGCATCGTCACGTTAACACTAATGTAGACAAGTACTAAGAATAACAATTGTCTCCCATCACCGAGAATAGCCAAAGTTAAATAATGCGTAGGGTTTGTTTGGGTTCACAATCGATAAAACGGGAAATGCTAAATTTAACTGCTTTTTTGGTTCACAAGGAAAAACTAAAACCAAGGCTAAAAAGTTTGGATTCCATTAAGAAGCGGTCTAAGCTGAAAGTCGCTTATATTCTATTCTGAATGTTGTAATATATACAACAGAATTATAATGTACAAAAGAAATAATCAATATTTTTTTAAATAGATGTTTTACTACTACTTAAACAATTTAAAAAAAAATTATACAAAAAATTCCTTTTTTTTATTAATTATTAAATGCCATAAAACCAATAGTTCACTTAAATTTTAAAAAAAAGTTTAAATTAAAAGTATTACTTTTTATTTAAATATTAAATCGTATCTCTTAAATTACAATTGTGCTACAAATTATTAATTTCATAAACTTGGATTCACTTAATTTATTTATAACACGTATTGAATATGTGCGTTGCATATTTATTGTTATTTTTAAGGAATTTTAAAATAATTGAAATACTTTTGAGAATTTAAAACAAAATATTGGTTCGTTTATTAATTAAAACCAATATAAAAAACTTTAACGAAACCAATTTTTGTAAATGTTTTATAAAATATAATGATTTAAAAAAATTAATATTAGATAACAAATATTGTATAAAAGATAAATTGTTTGAGTTGTTTTTGTAGTAAGATGTCATCTAACTTTCTATTAAAAATCAAATAGGTTGTTTATAAGCAAAACACGTTGCAGCATTTCAGTTGAAAACTTTCGAGATGTAACAAAATGAACGCTTCTGTTTCGTAACTAATGTAGTTTCTAGAGTATCACTTACATAAACAAATAGAATACAGTTAAAAGGCAATTGGTTCCTGCATATTCTAACCGAATACACAAAAGCACATCATCGACTTGTTAAAGCTCCTGTAAAGGGTTTTATTAGTTTGTTTGCTATTGTTATTGAGCTTGTACGTGCATGCATATTTGTTAATTTTAGTTGAAACCGAATGCATTTTAATGACAGTAAACTACTACTGTAATACTTCAAGAACTTAGGAACTTTAGTATAAATAGTAATGTTCAGAAATAGGTATTTCATTTTTATAATATTCGTCTGCTTACTGTTTAAACATATAAATTTAAATAAAAATATTTTAAATTTAATAATAAAAGCAAATAATAATGATATTTAAATTTACGGAAGTATTTCATTTGTATTCGAATTCGTATTTACATTTTATCCTTATGGCAAATGTAATCGAGATGCTACGTCTATCTTTGTTTAATTGAAAATGCTACATATTTTTTATAACATTTTATACTACTAAAGCTGCAAAGTTAGGTTTTCTGAATCTAATTTCTAATATTGAAAATTAATTTTTCAACACAAGGCTAAATTTTTTACGAATTGGAATTTGGCGGAATTTTATTTGTTTATTTAAAATGTGATTTTCCACTATACTAGCTACAACTATAACAAACTGTAAATTAGTACGAAAGGTAGAAAAGTTGTCATCCGATTTAAGGACAGCAAAAGTCAACGATCTATTGACAAGTAACGCCGTTAAAATCCCAACTATAAAATAGATTAGGAACAAGGTCAATACAATTGTGTAAAACAAAATCAGTACTAGCGGATAGCTGTTTCGTTCTTTAGGAACTTGTCAGCGCTAGGATACAACAATGTGTTTCCACAACCATACTGACAGACGACCGTACCCTATTATGTCGTGTAGACATTACCAACATATTAAAAATGTTTTTGGAACGCCATCCTGTGGTAAAAATACCACACATGATAATATAGAAAACCATAAATTAGAACGGAGGGTAGAAAAGTTGTCATTGGATTTAATGACAGCGAAAGTCAATGATCTATTGACAAGTGACGCTGTCAAAATCCCAACTATAAAATAGGTTAGGAACAATGTCAGTATAATTGTGAAAAACAACATCAGAACTAGCGGACAGCTGTTTCGTTCTTTAAAAACTCGTCAGCGCTAAGATTTACCAATGTGTTTCCACAACCATGCTGACCGACAACCGTACTCTTTTATGTCGTGTAAACATTATCAACATATTTAAAATCGGTGTATCCTAGCGTTCGTCGAGTAGAAGTTTTGTTGCACTATCAGTCCAGTTTCCAGTTTCCAACCGTAATCATGGTTACTGCATTACAGTCATTTGTTAAATGGCACCATTTCGACGGGTTACGAACTATTGCAAACAATAGCCGGGTCATACCGCATAGAAGAGGATGCGACAATCTTGTTGAAAAGTTTAACTGCACCAACCAGCTTGTACCTTAAACCTGAACCAAACAAATATAGCTCTTGAGTCATTAGTATGTCAATATTATGGTCGGAAGATAAACTTATTGCTTCGAAAGTGGCAATACATGAGTTGCAAAGATTTACTTACGCAAACCTCAAAGTTATTTGAGTGTCCATAATCGGTGATTGATATTTTGGCGTCGAGCTATTTCAGATGCGCTAGGTGTTTTCAGGTTGTCTTATGCTTGTAGACGTTTCCTTTATGGCCACAGGCAAGCGCAGTTTGCGCATGTCGGATTTTAATCCAAGTTGGGATATGTTTTTGTCTTGTGTTTTTTAGCACAATCGCCGCCCTGTAAGTCGCTTTTATAGCCGAGGTAATGGTAGCCATATTTTTAACAGTTGAAACAGCGTGTAACTCGGCTATGATTATTGACCCTACACGCATTATAGGCAACACCAAAGCGGAACTGAACTTGGAGATGCTTATTGGCAAAATGAAACACTTCATCGGAAACATCGCGAAAGTTCTGCGAGATGATAGCCTCTTTACCTGCTCAAGCAAAAGATTTGAAGGAACATCTATGATATAAATTTTAGGAAACGACTTGCCTTGAGATTTAAACATAAGGCCGGTTTTATTGGGGATGACCGTAGGTTTTTTCTAAAGATCCGTTTTCTTGGATTCTAATCAAACACAACCGGAATCTTTAGCGATCTAAAATTTTCATAAACGTTGTTTTTGTTTCAAAAGAAGTTTTTAAGGGAGAACACAACAGTTGACCTGGAAACAAGTGCGACTGAAGGTACTTTAACTTGCTTGACAATTTTGAAACGTTTTGCTTGGCCACAAAAGAGCTGAACAAGAGGTGCAGCAACAACGGTTATGGAAAGTTTAGCTGTAACTGATTGCAAAGTTGTCTGAACGCCCACAAGGGCATTGGAAATATTAACACTATGCTGCAAAACGCGACAAGATATTATTGATATTTGAAAGGTCACTTGAAGCGTTCTGACAATGTCCATCATTTCTAATTGTCTAGAAAGAGTAATTTTGCAAGCAAAGAATACTTTCGTAATACGCAGGATATCAGAGTCGAAGGATTCCTCAATGCTGTCAGGCATGGTGGGAGCATCATCAAGGATGTCGTCGTCGTCTTCACAATGGCGTCTAATAAAGGCAAATTGTGTGGGAGTCGGAGAAGTAGAGCGCAACAGCGCGACCCTTATGGAGTATCGGCTAGAGAAGAAACTGTTGCCCGATACCCTTATAGCCAAACGAAAGAAATTATTGCCAGAACGGTTGGACTTATAGCCTGTAAGTTATAACCCACTTTTAACTTCGCGGAGGTAATGGTCTAAAGCCTTATAAAAAGCAAAAACTCAACCACGCTATAATTATAGAATTATAATTTGCAATTGCATTGATTGTGGTACAATCAAAAACAATTCGCCATTGTTTTATTTGAATAAAAGTTGATTAAGTACAATGTAACCAATATTCAATTTTTTGCTAACCTGGTCCTTCTACGCTCAACGAGTTTCTATGTCATTCAAACTCAACTCACGAAAATATTCGTTTTACTATAGAATTAGAAAAAACTCTGTTTTACTATTTTTGGACGTTTTATTTAATCGAAGTGGATATGGTTTATTATCACATTCAGTTTATCGAAAACCTACCCATACAGATACATATTTAAATAGATTGTCAAACCATCACTGTTCTTAGAAATTATGAGTAGCGAATTCTTCAGTATATCGAGTTATTTCCCTAAATCAACCCCAACATCTTTAAAGTTTTTTTTAGTTATTAATGTGAGTTCAATAATTTGCAGCCTATAAGCTGCTTGTGTTACTTCCATCATTAAAGCAAAGTGTGATGGTGGAAGGGAAAGCAGTGCTTTCATGCCTGCTGTTGGCGTGGTTCGTATTTATCTTTTTATCAGCAGACATGTCTTTCTCTGAGTGTCCTTGAATGTCTTTTAGGGGTTTTTTGCCCCTCGACTTTGCTGGTGTGCTACTACTAGAAAAATTGCGCTTATGCGCCTTTGTTGTTCTGGCAGTTTGTACAATTGCGTACGCCATGTGGTGTCGCTGTCACGTTTTTGACGTGTCCGCTTTTGCTTTCTGTATAAGTGAATCTCCTTTTTTTTAATGTTTTAAAGGTGATTCCATATATATCCCACGAGTGTGGAATAAATGAAGATCCCCGTCTGCAGTTTTCCAATATGCACGGAAGGCTATATACAACGGAGTGTGCCGGGTCTCCCAAGGTTGGAACTTGTGACGGCTGGCCTTTTATCCATTTACGAATCTATCAGCCTGGTTTTTTTTACTTTAAATTTAGGTTTTTAATAAGGTTGCGTTCTTTTGGTCTAGACAATTAAATTAACACTCCACAGCATTGGTTGTCCATGAGTCATGTCAAGAGCAACAAGAAATTTGAGTTGGACTGCCGTGTCTGCTAACTTAAGTTTTGCATCGTTATGCCAGTGTTGGCTTCTGTCACTACACTACAGCTTGAGCTGGTTTGACTAACAGTATTATTGAAATACGTATACATTTTAGGCCGCGACTTCAACACCTGCTAAGGTAAAGAGAGTTATCCCGGCTCAGTTAGTAAAACTGCGTACCGTGACACCCACTCTATCCTATTATCTTTCACCTAGATTTGCGCCCGATAGGTAGCTCAACCTACGAGATTTATGTTTGTGTACCAATTTTATTATTGTCAAGATTTATTTACTTGGAATATGTCTTTGTTTGGCACTACTTTTCTTGTAGTTATTTAATTATAAGCTTATGTTTATTGCTATTTTGCTACGGTTTTTTGAAAAGAGTTTATTTTAATTGCACCACGACATTTGTATTAACCTATTATGTTACTGCACATACACTTACTTAATTTAAATGCTTGTATCTGAAATAAATTTAATTCATATTTTAGTAGAATTTAGGTTTCTACAGGTTGCATTTTAATTACAATTTTCCATTCTGGATAATTACCGTGTTGTTGTTAACACACAAACTGAGGTACTAACATTAGAATGTCTTCCGGGTTTGGACCGTGTCATAGTTGCAACCGAAGCTGCCAACGTTTCGCCCACTTTCGTAAGGGGCTTCATCAGGGCGTGAGATAAATCGCAAAACTCAAACAAGCAATCGAAATCTAACTAAGAACTTCTCAAAAGTTAGGTTATCCACTTGTAAAACAAGCCATAACCTAAACTATGAAAAGGTAAGAAAGAAAACGATAACCTGAAAAAGCAAACGAAAATCTAACAAAGAACCACTACCGAGTTAGGTAATCAACTTGTGAACCAAGCCAGATTCTAAACTAGGTAGAAGTGACTTAAGAAGAAATAGTCTCCGTATTTAAAGGAACAGGATCGTCACGGATGATTAAACTCGACCCTGATTGGGTTACGGTTGCTAGGGGGCGTGTTTTTGTTAAATGACTAATAACCGGGAACCAAAGAGGGGATAGTTCGAAAGAATGGAGATTTGGCAATCAACGAAACATTATCAAAATCTATGGTATTAAAACCCATATTCAACTCTCAGATTCTTCCTTCTCCCAAAGACAAATTTCCTACACTTTCATCTCAAGGTGTATACCAAATTCCATGTACTTGTGGTTTAGTCTACATTGGTGAAACCGGTCGTTCCGTCATTACTCGCATTTCAGAACATGATCGTTGTATAAGGAAAAGGTATACTTCCAAGTCTGCGGTCGCTGAACATCATTTTACTACAGGTCACAAGATAGATTTTGATAATGTTTCGTTGATTGCCAAATCTCCATTCTTTTTCAACAGGAAATTCCGAGAAAGCATAGAAATCATCAAACACCCCAATAACTTCAATCGCGATCATGGTTTCGAACTATCCCCTCTTTGGTTCCCGGTTATTAGTCATTTAACAAAAACACGCCCCCTAGCAACCGTAACCCAATCAGGGTCGAGTTTAATCATCCGTGACGATCCTGTTCCTTTAAATACGGAGACTATTTCTTCTTAAGTCACTTCTACCTAGTTTAGAATCTGGCTTGGTTCACAAGTTGATTACCTAACTCGGTAGTGGTTCTTTGTTAGATTTTCGTTTGCTTTTTCAGGTTATCGTTTTCTTTCTTACCTTTTCATAGTTTAGGTTATGGCTTGTTTTACAAGTGGATAACCTAACTTTTGAGAAGTTCTTAGTTAGATTTCGATTGCTTGTTTGAGTTTTGCGATTTATCTCACGCCCTGATGAAGCCCCTTACGAAAGTGGGCGAAACGTTGGCAGCTTCGGTTGCAACTATGACACGGTCCAAACCCGGAAGACATTCTAATGTTAGTATAGATTCCGGCCGTGGAAACCTTCGCTATTACACAAACTGAGGTTTTGTCACACGTTGTTTATTCCTGACTTTGGTGATGTATCGATGTAAATAAGCAGCTGTAACTAAACTTGTTTTAACTGACTGTTGTTAATAACTAACCTTGTTTTTCTCTGACTATTATAGAGCTCCTGCCGTTTTTATTTTGTTTGGTTTTGCTCTAATCGTAGCACTCTAGTAAAACGGCCGTTTCTATGAAATGTCTTTAAAATATTTGTTTTTAATGCATTGAAAAATAATACATCTACTTTTTTTTTGTATTTTATAATCTTTTGCCTCATTTTGCTGCCACCTGTTTGTAAGGTCTACATTTGTAACACTTTACACTCACTACAATTAAAACATCGTTTTGACCAAAGTGTATTTTGTTTGATTTATTATTCTTTAGGTAAAATAAAATATTTATCACTATTCATTTTAAGTTTACTAATTCTAATTGCTTTTCTAATCTTCCTTGGTTTCCAGTTCTTTATTCTAGAAGTTTTCTCAAAGCTTACATTATGGAAAGTGTCAAGTGCATGTTCGGCAATAGCAGACTCAGTACGCTAGATTAAACAAAAATGTGTTTTGCGTTTTTTGAAATATAGTATCTATATTTGATTAAAATGAAGAATGCTGTTGGTGTTATGTTTACTTCTAATTTTTTTTGGAGGAATACAATCACAGCAATAATAATTAAGAATATATTTTTAATTAATTTTTGACTGAAGAAAACTCCCTAATTTAACAGATAATTTAACTATAATCCAAACCTTTGCTATTCTACCTTTGGTTTCCAACATAACTGACAAAACTGGAAAAATACTAAGAAAACATAACATAAAAGTTGCTTATAATACTACAATTAAATTAAAAAATGTTAAGTCCTGTAAAAGATAAAATACGTTACAACACTTGTGAATATTACCAAGTTTTGTGCACGCGTAGCACGGTATATATTGGTAAAACTGGTAGAACTATAGATTTTTTTTTATTTTGGAGGAATACAATTACAGCAATAATAGTTAAGAATATATTTTTAATTAATTTGTGTTGACATTACGTTACGTTTCGCACTACTAGTGCTTTTTCAAACATCTGTAAATACAATATATTTTAATAATTAGGTAACGTTTAATATTTTAGATTAAAACTATTATTAAGAATGCATTTTGATATTTACTAATTATATTTATTTTGATGACTACTAAATGGATTTCTAATGAATTTGTGAAATTATAAAAACAACTAACCGATTTTTTTTAAATTTTAATAATTATTGTAAATTAACTTAAGGAGGGAATTTTTACCTCCATCAATGGTTTTAACATTTTGAAGAATTAATTCTAATTTAATTATATATAAAATTATTTTATTAATAGGAAATACAATTGTAGGTTTTGAATCTTTTACGGAACTAACATGCACGTGGAAATATAATGTTAAGAATGTGAATGGTGATAAGAATTTGTGAAAAGTATTTGAAAATAAATTTTGATTTTATAAGAAATAAAATAATAGTAAATTTTAAATGTTAATTAATTTGTTTTTTAATTTGATAAATTTAAATGTTTCATGTATTTATGATTTTGCAGTAAATTTTACTTAAATTTATGATGTCATTACGGTAATTGATCGATTTATTTATTTTTTTTTAATTTCAAACATTTCTAGAAAAAGTCTATTGCTTAAATTAGATTCAACATATAAAATTTTTGGGTTATTGAAGTGGTTTTTATTAAACGAAGGTTCCACTATTGCTGTTTTGTTATTGGTTTCAGTTGTGTAGTACTTTTTTACAGAGTTTTTATGTTGTTGCATACGTTTCTTTAGTAATTGTTTAGTTGGTCCAATATATACATTTGGACAAGACATGCATGATATACTGTAAATTACATTAGATTAAAAAAGTAAAGAGGTAGGATCTTTTAATTTTGTAAAAAATGTTGTTTTTAAAGTATTAGTGTTTTTAAATGAAATTGTAAAATTGTAATTATTAAGAAGTTTTTTTAATTTTTCTGAAAAATTTTTGACATATGGTAAACTAAGGTAGAATTTTTTGTTAACTAGATTGTTATTAAATTCATTTCCTAAACAATAAGGTTGTAAATTAATTGTTGTTTCTATGGATTGTTCTTTGATATAATTAATTTTTTTAAACGTGATTTTATGTTTTTGTTTATAAAATTAATTGGGTAATTGTTATTAATTTGTATGTTTTTAATAATATTAATATTACTAAGATAAAATTGTTTTGAAGATAAATTTATTGCACGATCTACTAAATTATTTATTACTATTATTTTCTCTATTTCATGAGTGAATTTTAATAATGGATGAATATTATTGAACCTTTTTAGAATATTTAAAACTTTATTTTTATGTAATATGATGAAAATATCATCGACATATCTTTGATAAAAAATAATATTACGAGAGTTATTAAGTATTATATTTTCTTGATCACCGATTACTAAATCCGCTATAGTTGAAGAAATTGGTTGACCCATTGCTAAACCTTGAATTCGTTGGTAAATTGAATTTTTATAAGTAGAAATGGTTGAGTTTAATATGAAGTTTAGCTATAATAAATTCATTTTTTGGTATTAATGTATGTTTTTCTATTTTTGTCAAGTTGTGATTGATAGATTTAATAACTAGGTTATGAGGTAAGGTATGTTAGTATACATTGATACTATGTCAAAAGAACAAATAATGTGTTGATTTGGAATCTTTAAGTTATCTTTAAATAACCATAAATTTTTTATGTTGTATTTATTATATTTATATTGAAAAAGCACTAGTAGTGCGAAACGTAACGTAATGTCAACACAAATTAATTAAAAATATATTCTTAATTATTATTGCTGTGATTGTACTCCTCCAAAAAAAAAATAGAAGTAAACATAACACCAACAGCATTCTTCATTTTAATTAAATACACACAATCAACGGAGGATCGATTGTTGTAACAGAATTGTTTCATTAATTAAATCATATTTCCTTAATCAAGATAATGGATTATAGAAGACAACAACCACAAAACTTACCATTTACTCAACTTACTGCTATAATCCACTACGTACATATTCATTATGAAAAGCAAATCTTCATATTAATAAAGAATAAAATTAATCTAAACAACAAATTTGTAACGGTGAGTGCTAACTTGGATTTTCTTCTGAATTGCAAGCGACATTGCGTCTTACTGAATTTTATTAATCGAATGAAATTAAATCACATTAATTTCTTTCAATCAAAAAATAATCATGTTTTTCAATCAACAAAAACAAAATTTTTAAAAAAATTAAAAATATTAAAATAAACTTTGAAAAATCTTTATCTTGTAGCTTAATTTTAAATCTATTATCAACTTTAGTTATTCAAAATTATAAATTAAAAACAATATTATTAACATTCACAATAAAAAATTAAAAAACCTACTAACCATTAAACAAGAAAATGATTATGCAGTCAATCAAAACTTAATTATCAAAAATTACCAAAACAAAAATTGGATTGCCAATTTAACTAATGTTAATATACCAACAGAAGTTATTGAAGTCATAAAATATGGACCAAAATTTAATTTACCCATTACAACACCAGACAAGTTTTCCACAGAACAAATAATAGCTAACATTGAAACAAACATAAAAAATTTTTCACCAGATACACAAAATAAAATTCGTACAGACATTTGTACTACAATTTTACAACATAAAAAAAATTTAAAAAAAAATATTTACTTCAAATAATACTAATGACAACTCTTAACTTCATTTAATTCTTTATCCATTTCACAAATAAATAAAACAAAAACCTTTCTAAAACAACACCCTGAAATCATTATTACCATCGCTGACAAAACACAAAAGACTGTAATTATCAATAAAAAAGAATATAACAATAAAATGACAAACATTCTCAATGACACAAATATTTACAAAAAAATTGATAAAGACCCTACTGATTCAATACAAAATAAATGTAACACAATTTTAAAATCTTGGCTCAACAATAAATGGATAGATATAATCACTTACAAAATGCTAATTTGCAATAATGCAAAAATTTACGGTCTACCAAAACTCCATAAAAACAATAACCCACTACTTTCCATAGTTTCAACGTACACCAGTCCTTTATACCAATTGTCAAAATTTCTTTCAAAAATCATTTCAGATACAGCTACTCAAAATAAATACAACATAAAAAATATACAGTTATTTAAAGATAACATTAGCAACTTAAAGATTTCAAATCAACACATTATTTGTTCTTTTGGCATAGTATCAATGTATACTAATATACCTCATAACCTAGTTATTAATTCTATTAATACTAACATTAGAATGTCTTCCGGGTTTGGACCGTGTCATAGTTGCAACCGGAGCTGCCAACGTTTCGCCCACTTTCGTAAGGGGCTTCATCAGGGCGTGATGAAGCCTCTTACGAAAGTGGGCGAAACGTTGGCAGCTCCGGTTGCAACTATGACACGGTCCAAACCCGGAAGACATTCTAATGTTAGTATAGATTCCGGCCGTGGAAGCCTTCGCTATTACAATTCTATTAATCACAACTGGACAAAAATAGAAAAACATACATTAACACCAAAAAATGAATTTATTATAGCTATAAACTTAATATTAAACTCAACCATTTTTACTTATTAAAATTCAATTTACAAACAAATTCAAGGTTTAGCAATGGGTCAACCAATTTCTTCAACTATTGCGGATTTAGTAATCGGTGATCAAGAAAATATAATACTTAATAACTCTCGTAATATTACATTTTATTAAAGATATGTCGATGATATTTTCATCATATTACATAAAAATGAAGTTTTAAATGTTTCTAAAAAGGTTCAATAATATTCATTCTATTATTAAAATTCACTCATGAAATAGAGAAAAATTATGAAATAAATTTTCTAGATTTAACAATAATCTATAATACAAATGAAACTATTGACACCAATTGGTATAAAAAAGATATCGAAACAGATAGATACATAAATTCTAATTTTAGCACACCGATTTCTTATAAAAAATCAGTAATAAATAATTTAGTAGATCGTGCAATAAATTTATCTTTAAAACAATTTTATCTTAGTAATATTAATATTATTAAAAACATACTAATTAATAACAATTAGCCAATTAATTTTATAAACAAAAACATAAAATCACGTTTAAAAAAAATTAATTACATCAAAGAACAATCCATAGAAACAACAATTAATTTACAACCTAATTGTTTAGGAAATGAATTTAATAACAATCTAGTTAACAAAAAATTCTACCTTAGTTTACCATATGTCGAAAATTTTTCAGAAAAATTAAAAAAACTTCTTAATAATTACAATTTTACAATTTCATTTAAAAACACTAATACTTTAAAAACAACAATTTTTAAAAAATTAAAAGATCCTACCTCTTTACTTTTTCAATCTAATGTAATTTACAGTAATATATCATGCATGTCTTGTCCAAATGTATATATTGGCCAACTAAACAATTACTAAAGAAACGTATGCAACAACATAAAAACTCTGTAAAAAACTACTACACAACTCAAACCAATAACAAAACAGCAATAGTGGAACATTCGTTTAATAAAAACCACTTTTTTGACTTCAATAACCCAAAAATTTTATATGTTGAATCTAATTTAAATAGAAATGTTTGAAATTAAAAAAAACAATAAATCGATCAAGTACCGCAATGACATCATAAACTTAAGTAATATTTACTGCAAAATCATAAATACATAATTCATTTAAATTATTAAATTAAAAAACAAATTAATTAACATTTAAAATTTACTGTTACTTTCTTCCTATAAAATCAAAATTTATTTTCAAATACTTTTTATAAATTCTTATCACCATTCACATTCTTAACATTATATTTCCACGTGCATGTTAATTCCGTAAAAGATTCAAAACCTACAATTGTATTTCCTATTAATAAAATAATTTTATATATAATTAAATTAGAATTAATTCTTCAAAATGTTAAAACCATTGATGGAGGTGAAAATTCTCTCCTTAAGTTAATTTACAATAATTATTAAAATTAAAAAAAAATTCGGTAAGTTGTTTTTATAATTTTACGAATTCATTAGGAATCCATTTAGTATTCATCAAAATAAATATAACAAAATGTATTCTTAACATTAATTTTAATCTAAAATATTAAATGTTACCTAATTTTTAAAATATATTGTATTTACAGATGTTTGAAAAAGCACTAGTAGTGCGAAACGTAACGTAATGTCAACACAAATTAATTAAAAATATATTCTTAACTATTATTGCTGTAATTGTATTTCTCCAAAATAAAAATAAAATCTATAGTTCTACCAGTTTTACCAATATATACCGTGCCACGCGTGCATAAAACTTGGTAATATTCACAAGTGTTGTAACGTATTCTATCTTTTACAAGACTTAACATTTTTTTAATTTAATTGTAGTTTATAAGCAACTTTTATGTTATGTTTTCTTAGTATTTTTCCAGTTTTGTTAGTTATGTTAGAAACGAAAGGTAGAATAGCAAAGGTTTGGATTATAGTTGAATCATCTGTTAGATTAGGGAGTTTTCTTCAGTCAAAAAATTTTTTAATTGGCTTTTTATTAAAACCATTTCTTATAAAAACTTTCTTCAGGTGATCTAACTCTTCTTGTAATTTATCTTTGTAACAAATGCGAATTGTCCCAAGTTTCTAAGCTAGGTTATGGTGAGAATTTGCGTTTATGTATAGATCTGTATGTATTGGTTTTTGATAAACTGAATGTAAAAAAGTACCATATGGCTTTCTTTCTATCTTTACATCAAGAAAAGGTAAAATACCGTTAATGTCTTTTTTAATACTAAATTTTGAGTTTGGATGTTGATTGTTAAGGTATTGCAAAAAAAACTTGTAGTTTACTTTCACCATCACATTAAATCGTAATATATCTAAGCTATAGTTTTGGTTTTTAAATGCATTTTTCAAAACTTTTTCTTCAAAATCTTTCATAATATAATTTGCAATAGATAGAAAAATTGTCGATCTTATTGCTATTTGTGAAATCTGCCTGTAGTATGTATTATTAAACAAAAAAAAATAAAATTGTATTGTTCAAATACTTTTATGGTATTATTGTCAATTATAAGACAGCTAACAATTGGTCGAAGTGGTGCATTTGGCTCATGTATTTTGGAGAATCCATAGAACTTTGGGATGATAGGACCTCTTGATGTTACTTTCTTAATAGTCTCAGCTGATAAATAACTTTCTTTCGACAGATTTGCAATAATTTGAACTTGTTATTAGGATTTTTAAGTAGTTTTATGTAAGATGTAGTAGTATTCAACAAGTTGTTGGTTTTGTAATTTTATTCTGTTTTATCCATTAAAACAGTAGTTTTTTTCTTTATCGGCTTGTACAATTATGAGATTATTATTATTTCCTAAATCTTCTAATGCTTGATATTCAGCATTAGTAAGATCTTTCTCTGAAAGTTTTGGTCTTTGTAGTATCCTAGTTGTTCCAAAACGAATCTTGGCTGCATCACAATTTAGAAGATGACTGATTATCTTTGTTGCTTATCAATTTTATAAAGTTTACTTCTCGCAGTGCGAATCACATTTTGTAGGAGGGTTACATTCACATCGTTTTAAAAAGGTTAGATTGTATAGTTGGTGTACCTTTTTTCTCTTTAGTTTTTCAAATAATTTGACGTTTTGTAAAACAGCTTTTCCATATAAGCCTGAAAGATTTTGATTTAAATATTGACAGAAAAATTAAGTGAAATCAAAGTTTATTATAATAAAAGAAATACAACTTAAAACAAATAAATGCGCGAGTACAACTGGCATGCGACTTATCCGCGCTTAACGCTCTTTTGTTACTACTCGCTGTATTCACGCATGTATTAACAACGCACACATATATACATTTTTAACGGCGGGCACGTTTCGATTAACTTATTTCCAACACTCCTCCTATCGATATGTGCCCTACATATTAATTACATGATCTATTTAAGTTTAACATCTCTACACATTTATCGTGTTTACATTTAGTTAAAGATTTCGTTAAAATGTCAGCAAGCATATAATTCGTTTGTACATAGTTAATGATGATAAATTTATTTTCTACTAATTCACGAGTAAAGTGAAAACGTATATCTATATGCTTACTTCGTTTGTGAAACACAGCATTTTTTGACAATTCAATTGCGCTTTGATTGTCGCAAAAGACGTTCACTGGTGGTTTTGCATATTTATAAAAACCCATATGACTTAACAGTCTACTAACATAAACAACTTCACAAGAAATTTCTGAAAGCGCCGCATATTCCGCTTCCATTGTTGATAATGCCACTGAAGATTGCTTTTTAGATTTCCAACTAATTGGACCTCCAGCCAGGATTAGGACATTACCCGTACATGATTTTCGATCATCGATGTCTCCAGCCCAATCCGAGTCTGAGTATGCCATGAGGTTTTCTTCATTTTTAACATACGTAATGCCATAATGAGATGTAGCTTTTAAATATCTCAATACACGTTTCGCAGTAAGCCAATGACTTTTTCCTGGATCGGAACAAAAACGACTTAATGTACTGGCTGCAAACGCTATATCTGGACGAGTTGCATTAGCTAAATAAATCAGACCTCCAATTAATTCTCTGTACGGTCTGTTCTTCATCTCGTCCCTGTCTTCTTCTGTTCTTGGACATTCTTCTTTTGAAATTTTCAAGTTAGCTTCGATCGGAGTCGACACGGTTTTTGCAGTTTCCATATTGAACTTTTCAACTAATTCCTCAACATACCTTTTCTGTGAAAGATGAATACTTCCTGTAGCTCCTTCTCGTTGTACAGTGATTCCAAGGATGTTGCTAACTTGACCAAGGTCTACCATCTTGAATGATGACTCCAATTTCAATTTTATTGATTCGAGATTTTGAATCTTTTTCGCAGCCAAAATTAAATCGTCAACGTAAACTAACACAATAACCAATTCATCTTCTTCGCCAAACACGTAAACACACGGATCTGCTGGGGTACGTTTACCTCCAATTTTGGTCAAATAACCATCCAGTTTATTGTACCATTCACGACCTGATTGCTTCAGTCCATATAATGGTTTTAATAACTTGCAGACTTTTTCTTCGTTGCCGTGTTCAACAAACATATCCGGTTGTTCCATATATACTTCGTCGTGCAATTCACTTTGCACATAAGCAGAAACTACATCCATTTGATGTACGTGCAATTCTTCATTTACACAAGCTGCCAATAACGTACGGATTGTTTCGTATCTTGTTACTGGTGCAAAAACTTCTTCATAATCGATCCCATATTTTTGAGTGTTTCCGCGGGCTACTAGCCTTGCTTTGTGTTTCTTAATTTTTCCATCTTCGTCAAATTTCGTTTTGAACACCCATCTGTTTGTTAGAACTTTTTTATGTATTGGCCTTGGTACAAGAATCCATGTCTTGTTTTGTTGTAATGTGTCGTACTCGTTTTTCATGGCGGTTAGTCATGCTTCTTTGTTTTCATGTTCCAAAGCATCTGTTGCTGATTGGGGATCTACCCATTCTTTGATCTTGGTTTTGTAAATCTTTGACGGTCTACCTCGGCGACCATCTCTTAAGAGTTTTGGACGACCTGGTCCTCGTCGAGTACTATGACTTGCTTCTTCTTCATCAGTTTGATAGCTCTCTTCCTGAACATCTGCTTCAACTTCTATTTTTAAGTTATGTTCTGTATTATCTTCGTAGGTTTCATCGTCCTCTTCGTGCGTCATGTCGACTGTTTGATCTGGCAGCATAAAAATTTCTTTTGATGCTGTTTCATTAGGTTCAATGTTCTCGATAAATTTTACATCTCGAGCTTTGATGACTAGCTTTGTTCCTCGTTTCCACAAACGATAAGCTTTGGATTCATCTGAATAACCTACCAGCACATATTCATCACCTTTCGGTTGAAATTTTCCTCTTGTTTGATTTTTATTTAATGCAATAGCTTTACTGCCTATAATTCTCAGAAAACTAACGTGCGGCCTTCTTCCTGACCATGCCTCAAAGGGAGTGGTCCCATTTAAACACTTAGTAGCACACCTGTTTCTCAAAAAGGTTGCTGTATTCACTGCTTCGGCCCATAAGGAATCTGGAAGCTTAGCTTGTAACATCATGCAACGTGCCATTTCGACCAACGTTTGATTAGCTCGCTCTGCAACGCCGTTTTGCTGAGGTGTATACTCAACACTCAGTTGATGTACTATTCCATCACCTTCAAGGAAACTCTTGAACTGACTTGATAAATATTCTCTTCCATTATCCGTTCGAAGCTTTTTTATGCGGTGGCCAGTTTGTCTTTCTGCTCTTGTTTTGTAATTTTTGAAAGCTTGGAAAATATCGGACTTATTTCGGAGCATAACAACTTCCGTATAACGTGAGTAATCGTCAATAAACGTTACAAAATATTTCGCGCCACCTAATGATTCAGTTTTCATTGGTCCACATATGTCTGAGTGCACTAAACCCAAAGTTTCTTTTTCACGATTTGTCGATTGTTTAAACGGTTGCACATGAATTTTACTTTTTGCGCACACTTCACAGTTTAATTCTTTTATTTTTGAATGCAAATTCATACCAGACACCATATTTTCGTTTTCCATTCTTTTCAAATCGTTAACGTTTAAATGTCCGTACCTTTGATGCCATCTAACTAAATTTTCAACATCGTTGTCACGTACAAATGCAACACTTTCTTCTTTTTCGTTCACTACATAAAGTTGATCACGTTTTGATGCTGTAAGAACTACCGAACCATCCTTTCGATTAATACTTGCTTTATCTTTCATAAAGGTAACCGTATAACCATTGTCGGTAACACTTGAAACAGAAAGTAAATTGTTTCGAAGTTCGGGAACGTATAATGCGTTCTTTAATTTTACTTTATTCGTGAAACGATTGTTTATTTTCGCATTTAAATTTACGTCTCCATTTCCGGTGGATTCTATAAAATGTTCTGCGGCCGTATAAACTTTAAATTGTTCACTTTCATTTAAAGTTACAAAATTTTGTTTATTGTTACACATATGCTTCGTTGCGCCACTATCAAGGTACCACGAATTTGATTTATCAATTCCCGTATTACATGCAATAACTGTCATCGCGTCATTCACTTTATTTGCTTCGTTAGATTTAAATTTTAATTTACAATCTCGACTTTTATGACCGTATTTATTACACTTAAAACATTTGCCTTTAAAGTGCGTATTTGGTTTCGTGTGTTTATACTTCCCAGAAACATTATTTTGTTTCGTTTGGTATGAATGACCTTTTGTAATCATAGCAGTGCTTACATTTTCTACATCGCTTGTTTTTGAAGATCGATCATTCTGTCTCGCCTCCTTTTCAATAAGTTTAATTTTTAAATTTTCAAGCGTCGGTATTTCATCACGCGTTTCAATTGCAATGGTAAAACTATCATAATCTGTAGGTAACGAACTTAACAGCATAATTGATAATAATTCATTTTGAATTTGAATTCCTGCTTCTTCCAGGTATTCTGCATTGCGTGTGAAATCTGCTAAATATTGTGTCATGCTAACATTCGGTTTCTTTTCCATCCGTAACAATTGCTTATACAAAGCTGCTTTTCTTACCGGGCCGCGCGATCCAAATATCGCTTGAAGTGCATCCCATGCTTCCTTCGATGAGCATGCCTTTTTTACATGATTTAACTGCCCGTGCGAAATGGAAAGATTTACTAATGCCAACGCCTTCGAGTCTTTGTTTATCCAATTTATAAAATTTTCTGTTGGTTTCACTTCCATACCATTGACGTATTGCCACAAATCATTGAAAACTAGTACACTTTTCATTTGCACTTTCCACAATTCATAATTGCTTTCTGTTAATTTTTCAATGTTTGCGAAACCCGTTGCCGTAGCCATTTTTTAATGTAATCCTTCGCGCCACGCGTTTTCCTTATTATCGTTATGATTCACTTACACTTTACACACTATTATTTTTTAAAATAGCACTTTGGGCGTTTCTGGGCCCATAACCTGACAGAAAAATGAAGTGAAATCAAAGTTTATTATAATAAAAGAAATACAACTTAAAACAAATAAATGCGCGAGTACAACTGGCATGCGACTTATCCGCGCTTAACGCTCTTTTGTTACTACTCGCTGTATTCACGCATGTATTAACAACGCACACATATATACATTTTTAACGGCGGGCACGTTTCGATTAACTTATTTCCAACAAATATATACATCATTAACCGAAAAAAAACGTTACCAAATAAAAAATAATTTAATTTAAATTTATTACACAAACGTATTCTTTGTAACATTAGAAAACATTTGCTTTTAATAAATTATATAGCAATAATAAATCTATTAAAATAAATTTAAATGTAAACATAAAAATGACGTAACATGAATAATTATTATAATTGATTTAAATTGTAATAAAAAAACAACCCATAAATAATATCTAATATTTGAACGTTGAAAACATATTTCAAATAATTAACATGTATGTAATAAATCTGATGTCTTGTTAGTTAAATAAAATCGAGGTTCATATGTAGATTTTAAATATTTACAATGTTGATGATATTGCAGATTATATTTGTGTTTGAAATGCTTTTGTTTTATACTACATGTGAACAACATAAAACATTAATATTTACTAAACAATTTAATCGGTGTATTCACTTTATTTGATTAACTACATTTTTGCCAATATATTTATAATATTAAGTAATTGTACCAATCACACATTTGTCACAATAATACATACATATAAAAGGATTAACTTTTGACTTCTAAAATTGTAAAAAAAATTAACACAGAACGTATAATTCATACATTTCAAATATTGATACTATTGTTTTTATAAAACTGTTTTTTAGTTATGTAAAGAATTTAGTAACGATTTTAAAAAGAGCAACAAACTATTAAAATAATAAAATGTGCGCAACTCGTTTGAGTAACGACAATAATTCATCTTTTATGTTTTAATGTTTTATATTGTTTAAACAAAATATTTACATTGTTTTTAAAGTACTTAATTAATAAACAATTATACTAAAATAATAATTAATGTTTAAACGTGCTTTATTGGCAGTTTCAAGATTTTATAGTTAAAACATAAAGTTCAAAAAAGTAATTTCTAATAAAACCTCTTGTTTCAGGAAACGTTTTTGTTATTGCTGCAATTTTATTAGAGAGAAATCTACAAAACGTGGCCAATTATTTGATTGTCTCGTTGGCTGTCGCTGATCTCATGGTTGCTTGCTTGGTGATGCCTTTGGGTGCAGTTTATGTGGTAAGTGTTATGGACAGTATAAAAATTATTTGTGAATTGCACGTACTTTGTTAACCGCAAAATTGATAACTTTATCTTAACAATTCGGAACCAAATTACTAATTTTATGTGCGATTTAAATGTAGATACTCTTAATTTACATATTTATGTATATACTACAAAATCAATAGTATAAGAACTTTATTGTTGGTTAAACTAATTTTATAGTAAGAAAAAAAACAGAAATCCATTAAATAATCAACAAAATTTTCATTTTAATTTTTTTTGGTTAAACCAAAATATTTTAAATGTATGTATAATTTATATAAACTTTCTACGTTAATACAAACTAAATTAAGTTTGTTGTTTTAAAAATGTTGATTATGTATCTTATATAATTTTTTTCTAATTCCTAATTGCAGAATTATCAGACAATAAAACTATATTTATATTTTATAAATATAATAAAACTCTGTATACAAAAAATTTGCAAATGCAATTAAAGCATTAGCATTTTATTAATTTTTTGAAATTATCTTAAGTATTTTCATTTACATAAAAAAATATATTCAAACTGGCGCATTAACTTTTAAGTTAAACATTTTTTTAAATTTACTCTTAACGTTATTTAACATACAAATTGTTTTTTTAAATGCACTATTATGAAACTTTATGCTACTTTTTAGTTAAGAAACTTTTTTTTGTTCGTATATATTCTAAACGTTGACGGTTATCTTTTTTAATTTAACCGCAGAAAGTTACTGGTTTATTTAATAAATATGTAAGTGAGTATATCAATTGTAACATATAAATATTTAGTGTCTTATTATTGTCTAGACTTGAATTATGAACAATGAAAATGTTAAATACTAAAAATAATTCAATAATACACAAATGCGCAATTGTAGTCTTTTATTAATGTTTTTAAAATTGTATTAGATTTTTAAATGTATTTTTATTGTTATCGCGGTGTAGTTGCTGACAAACCTAATATATTCAAAATTAAACTAAAATTGGTCAAATACAAAAAACTTAATTAAGGCATTTTTAACAAAAAAATAATTTAGTTTTCTAGGTTATAATAGTAGTTTATTTAACGAGTACCTGTGTAAATTGGACGTTTGTTCTCAAAGGACAAAAAACGTCCTATTTGGACATTAACAAGTAGAATACAACATTTTATTGCTCAAACCGAGACTCCAAAAGTCTCAAAATCTCTCAAAAATAATTTGACGTTTATGTTTATAATCGCGCAAAAACTGTCAAAGACTGTTTACAATAGCGAAAAATTAAATTTTTTGACAGTTAAGAACAGTAAAAGTGGTTTTCCACATTTTTTTTCTGAATTAATTATTTTGTCAGCATTAAGTCTATTATTATCAAAATGTTTTGATTGATATTTCATGTTAACTAATCTTTATATATATATTTCTTGTGTGCGTGTGTATGTCACTGAACTCCTTCTAAACGACTGGACCGATTTTTATGAAATTTTTTGTGTGTGTTCAAGCGGATTTGAGGATGGTTTAGATTCACAAATGAATCCGGCAGATGGCGCTGCAGTCGTTATATAGGTTATTTATCTATACTGCAAGTAAACTGCTGAATCGACTTGAATGAATTTTTGTGTATGCATTTATTCATTCAATTCTTACTTTGTTTAATACCCTAATCGCTTGGTATATCATGCAGGGCAACGTCTTTCGGGTCCGCTAGTATCGTTTTAAAAAACTACTTTTGACACATTAATACCTACATAATTAAAACTATTGCTATTATTTTTTTTACTATATTGTTTGCTTTATAACATTTTGATATTTACCAGTAAAATGGCACTGTTTAAATCTAAAACTAAATTATATTTATACTTATCAAACTCGGTACACACTGGAATAGATCTTGCTGATACTGACTCTGGTTGAACAAATACCATAGAATTATCAGCTGTGTCTGACTTTTGCAACGTACTGTTTCTTTCTTGCGTTCTACCTTGTCTTGTTGATTTTGACTAAGACAATGTCTTTGTAGGTGATCCTGCTGCACACATGTGTAGTATGAACCACAATTCCTATTTACTTTTGAAAAAACTGTTATTAAATGACCTATCTCGTTACAGTTGTAACTCTGACACGAAGAGTAAAGTCCTTTGCTTCACTTATCATGAATTTTGAATCACAAGGATGATATTTTTCAGTGCTCACACTTTGACCATCACTATTACATACTTCACTCATAACACTAATATTATTTGCAAGTGTTTGTAATCTGGACATACGTGCTTGGTTTTGAAGTGTTAAATTATCAAATCTATCATTATGGAATAAGTTTCCTTTCAGTTAATCTTAATATTTCCTAACAAAATTTTCTGTTGAAGATAATCCATAAATTTTTCACTTTCTTGCTTCAATTTTTTTCATTCTCGATAATCTATCTTTATGGTAACCAAATACCTTTCGCATTTTGATTTCCAATTCACGTAAATTTAAATAAACATGATCAGGTCGCAAATTAAACCATTTTTTTGCAAATCCCGCAATCAAATCTTCAATCGATATCCACATTAACTGCAGGTGTGAAGTACCAGTCTTATCGCTTGTTTCAACTTGAACATCGTATTCTTTGCTAATCTGTAAATAGTAGATCCTTATCCCACTTCTGATGTAAGAATCGTGCAATTAAATAACTTCATAAATTCATAAAATAAATTTTGTTATTAAACATGCTGTATATTTAACATAAGTAATACAACATCATCGTTTGAGAGCTCAACCTCGAATTCCTCGAGCATCGTTGCCAACCGCCGGACGCAGTAAATACAAATTCAACAATACTGCGTTTTTTTATTGTTCGTAAAGCCAATAATCTAGTGTCTAAGATCTGGAGATTGCGGAGAATAGAATCATTATTCTTTCATTGTACAATTGTTGAATAAATTCATCTGTAACTCGAGTACCAAATTGAAGTTTGTTGTCATCTAGCTGCTCGAAAAATTGACCCAAAATATCACAATAACGTTCTGCGTTTACAGTATTTTAAAAAAATATTGTTTTAAGTATCCTTCTCTATGGCATTGCAATCCATACGCTAACTTTTAAAGGTTGCAATGTTGTTACCACAAAAATGTTTGGATTTTCGGTTGTCCAAGTGCAATAATTTTGGGTATTAACATATCCACTTAAATGATGGCATGCGTTGTCAGTAAAGAAAAACAGGTTATCGTTATTTAAATATTCATTAAACTATTCACAAAGTTGTACACTCCAAGAAGTCAGGGCCACGTAATTCTTGTACGGAGTTATTAAAAGCTTTTTTATAATGCTTTGTGGCAAGACAATCCTATACAATAAATGTTTGTAATTTAAAAATGAAGCTTAAAATGAATTTTAATGTGTTGCCACAGATAATTTTGCTATTGATTTCTTTTTATTAAAAATCGATTTACTAAAGCTTTACGTTGTCGAGAAGTATTGTAAGCAAAGTTTGCTTCTGACAACTGTTCGTTGAACTCATCGATTCAACTTCGAGGAGAATACGACTAAGTTCTATGGTAACTTTGTCTTGTTCAGGAGTAAACATCGTAAAATGCTATTAATATAAAATTAAAAAAATTAGACAACCTCAAAATTACAGCAGTTATGCCCGTTGCCAATGGCGACGCTTTATGCACCCGGACCTGTTTTACAATATAAAAATAGAGAATAAAGAAAACGACAAAAATAATGCTCGATGTGAATAAAATGTCAAACGAGAATATTACTAAACGATTTGGTTGTATAATTTCTTGCTATTTGATTCAAAACATTTAGACTATATTTAGTATTATAGAATTTAGGGTTACTGGTAGTTTGTTGTGTTTCTCATCAATAGTTGGAAATTTATGGATACTACTGAGAATGAACACATTTTTCGATCTTTTCGCTTGATAACTTTTTAGGAAAATCGTGTCACATACAAAAACTTTTGTAAGCTATAAATTATTTTTCTGTTGTAGCTGTTGGTATGAACCTTCATTCACAGTTTCAACTAGTAATGACGACACTTTGCCAACTTTTGGGTACACTTAGAGATGTAATAAAGTTATCTATAGTTACATTTCTTCCTTTTTTTTAGAAAAGATTCCGTTAATTTTATCACAATATATTTAGATAACACATTAGTTGGTGTTGAATCGTCTTTCTCCAAGTAAGAAATTGATTTACCGGAAACGTTTTAGCACCATACATCCCACGAGCGTACAAACAAAAAAAAGGTATAAACACGTTTAATTTTTTTAAGGAAGTTGGGAAAGAGTAAAATGTTTCTAGAACTATGCTTTTTTGATTAGAAAATGTAAGGCAATCTAAATTACTAATATCTGAATGTATGATTGAACGAATATTTTGTTTTAATCATTAATCACAATTGTGATAACAACAACTCGTATGGCGTTTAAAAGGTTTTGTATTAGAAAATATATAAAACACTAAAAATATTTACTCATCTATTATTTATTAAATGACATACAATATGACTGAGGTCAATAGTTGATTAATCATTGTTACTTAAAGATTTACTTTCTTCAGTTTTCCGCTCATCCTCATCTAAATTACCATTATACACTAAACGTCAAACTTTCCACAACCTATCAACTAAACCGTTTGCTTTCTACATTTCTTCACAAAGAACACATGATTGCAGTGTTTGTTTCAATCTTCATTTGTTAAATAAGAAAAAGCGTTTTAAACTAACTTTTTAATATCAATACCTCGCTTATTCAATTATTTATAAGTGTACGCCTCGACTTTGTTCTGTAATCTTTAAAATAATTTTTCGTTAAAAAATTGTGTTGTTATTAATTGGAGTAAAATTGGAGTAAAAATCGTTGTTGACGGGTCTAAAAAAGTTGTGCACTAAAGCCAACAAAACATTTCCATAACAACAGGCATTATTTTTTATTGTTGATGATCTTCCACTCCGAAGAATCCTATTCATAAAATAAAAAAACTTATGACTGATTGGAAACTTTTGTGGGGATTGTTATAATTATTTAAATTGATGTAAAGTAATAGAGGATTTGCCTTTTGCAGCAGCAGGCAGTTTAGAATTGCTTTCAGTTGGATATATCCATTGACAAGCTGATTGTTACATATTAAAATAATCGATGACATCATGAATAATTGTAAGTTAAACATTGTTTTCTTTCTTGGTTAAAACTTAACACAATCTTTTAAGAACTCTTTCATGAGGAAGAGCATCATAACACTTTAAGTGTCTATAGAAAGCGAAGCTTTGTGCAGAAACACAACAGTAACAGTTGTAATTGTTCTAATGTTATACACCACGTTTCTAGCCCTATAATTGTAAGTGAAAATTTATTGTAATTATTATTAACTTTAACAATTGTTTACTTTTTTGCCTGTGATGTAATAACTACAATTTTTAATAAAACAGAGGTTTGATAAGGTGCGCACTTAACCGCACGAAAGGTCACCTTCTATAGATACTTAAAGTATTTTGATACTCCTTCTCATTAAAGAGTTCTAAGGAAATTGTAATAAATTACGAATAATGTTTCGTGCTTTGGAACAGTTTTTCAGGTTCTGTTTTTCATGGATTAAAACTCTAATACAAAAAAATACTTTAGATATTAATTATTACTAGTTTTGTACTATAAATACAATAAATAAATTATTTTGTGTTGTAAATTAAATTAAAACTATTTAACTTAAAAATACTTACCAAATGTTGTAAAAGTAAATTGAAATAGAGTGTTCTAAAAGAACAAATTTGTACACAAACACAAAAAAAATTCAAATATAAGACAAAGTATTATGCAAAACGAAAATAACAATGTAAATAGAAACTCAAATGTCAACAAAATAAATATACTTTAAGAAATCGTAATACATGATTAGTCAACACAATTTGTCTTTTAAGTTAGTTCGAATATTTTTCGCAGTTTTTGTAGATACTGTTTTTAAATAGCGGAGATCACGTGAGTTGTTACGCGAATGTTACTTTCGTCAGAATAAAAATCTGAATTACTTTCAAGTCGCGCTTAAAGAAACTTTTTAAAAAAAAATCAGAAGCAAATTAAAACTGAGATCTGTCATTTTGACCGCATCCGCACTTCTAGTGTTAATTTTTTTAATTTTTACTTTATTTTTGATGTTATTCTTAACGTAGCTTCTGCAGCAACACTAACACACTAGCCGTTGTGTCTTTTTAAAATTGAAATGTCAGTTTAATTTTTGTATTTTTTAGCATAGAGTAAATAAAAAAAAATTTTTTTCACATCATTTTGTTAGATATTTTAAGGAACTAATTAATTAATTTTTTCACAATTTTAGAATAATATTTAGGGGTTGCTACCAAGGTTTGAATTTTAATAAAACACTATACATTAATTGCAAAATTTTATTTATTGATCCGGACATTTAGCATGCAAAATTATTGTTACTATTACAAAAAAATACATTGAAATATTAAAATCATGTATTACTGCGATACAAGGGTTGATTTTTTGGAGTTAGGGTATTTTTTTCTGTAATCCTTTACCAACAAAAGCAAATATTTCTGTAGTTAACAGTTTATTAAATTCCTCAATTAAGGCAACACCACGCTCAGCAATATCACTACTCGCATAGAATGAACGATTTTCTTTGCCGCCTCAAAATCAGCGTCTGCAACCCAAGTTTCAACATCTTTATTCAAAAACTCTGATGAGATCCCCATGATCTGGAAAAATCGTAAGGAATTGCTCCTCACAAAGTCTTCAATTTTCTTTTCACGGATGTGCCTTCGATTTTTAGTGCATCTACCATTCGTTTCTTATCTTGAACTGAAAGTTTGTCGTCGAAAAATGCGAAAGACACCAGCTCTTCCGACAAATACCACAAATGGCCCAGTATTTTCTTCAGGGCAATTTCCGGGTTTATCCTATCAAAGTCTTTAAGGTCTTTCAATAATTGTAAGTCGTTTCTTGGTGCTGACCAAGAGACTTGAAACCAGTATTTTATATATATTATCACCGTAAAAATGCATAGTTCTATCACAACCTTCTATTTCTTTTTGTCAGTTGAAATTGATGTTTAAATAAGAAAATTTTCAAGCAGTACAAAACTTTTTCTATCCATCTAGCCCGGTGTAGCCCAGCTGGTCTCTTAAATGAAATACTTTTATTGGGTACTCCTCCCAAATAAATGATTGTCAGATGTAACAATTCTTTGTAGTCGTCTCAAGGTTGATGCACTTGGAGTTGTTTTTGCGCAAATGAAATCCTGTCAGCGACAACATTTTCCTCGATGTTTGAAGTAGTGTCATTGAAATATTAAAATCATGTATTACTGCGATACAAGGGTTGATTTTTTGGAGTTAGGGTATTTTTTTATATAATCTTTTAACAACAAAAGCAAATATATCTGTAGTTAACAGTTTATTAAATTCCTCAATAAAGGCAACACCACGCTCAGCAATATCACTACTCGCATAGAATGAACGATTTTCTTTGCCGCCTCAAAATCAGCGTCTGCAACCCAAGTTTCAACCTCTTTATTCAAAAACTCTGATGAGATCCCCATGATCTGGAAAAATCGTAAGGAATTGCTCGTCACAAAGTCTTCAATTTTCTTTTCACGGATGTGCCTTCGATTTTTAGTGCATCTACCATTTGTTTCTTATCTTGAACTGAAAGTTTGTCGTCGAAAAATGCGAAAGACACCAGCTCTTCCGACAAATACCACAAATGGCCCAGTATTTTCTTCAGGGCAACAGTAGCAATTTCCGGGTTTATCCTATCAAAGTCTTTAAAGTCTTTCAATAATTGTAAGTTTTTTCTTGCTGCTGACCATGCGGAAGAGACTTGAAACCAGTATCTATATATATAAAAATGTTATGTTGGTTTGTGTACGCTTCAAAAACTCAAAAAGTTCTGAACCGATTGAGTTGAAATTTTAACATGATATAAAATCCGCATCAAGGATTGTTTTTATATATTTTTTGCATCAGTCACATATCTGCGACCGCGAGAAAATAATTTTTTTTAACGATCAGCTGTTTACCAGTGACCGCGCCATCTGCCATAAGCTAGGAAAACACTCGCTGACAACCGAAATAATAATGACGCAGTCACATGAGAAACAATTTCGTTCCCAATTACATTGTTTATTTACAAAAAAATTTGCATCTGATTCTGATTATTATACAATCTGAATTAAATATTCACTTAAATGTGTGATAGTGTTGTGATCGAACTGCGCTTTTCACCAAATCGTAAGTAGAGGTTATATTTTATATAAAAGATAGACAGTAAAAATATTATTAACTGACAGGTAAAATAAAAGGACTTATTATAATTCAAGTGGATTTCTAACAGAAGTGAGTGGTTATATCTTTTTTATTACATCTAACACGTGGACGTAATTATATTATTTATTTTGGATTAACCTCACTTTTAATGTATATAAATATAATTACATTAAAACTAGCAATTATTAATTAATACGAATGTCAACCATTCAATCACAATGTGCCACTGCAAAGCGTGGTAGGGTACAGCTAGTTATATATATATTATCACCGTAAAAATGCATAGTTCTCTCACAACCTTCTATTTTTTTTTGTCAGTTGAAACTGATGTTTAAATAAGAAAGTTTTCAAGCAGTACAAAGCTTTTTCTATCCATCTAGCCCGGTGTAGCCCAGCTGGTCTCCTAAATGAATTACTTTTTTTAGGTATTCCTCCCAAATAATTGATTGTCAGATGTAACAATTCTTTGTAGTCGTCTCAAGGTTGATGCACTTTGTTGTTTTTGCGCAAATGAAATCCTGTCAGCGACAACATTTTCCTCGATGTTTGAAGTTGTGTCATTAATTATTATTGTTCTATAATCTTTTTGGTCAATGTTGTACCAATTGTTCTTAAACCTTTTGAACAATGGAATATCAGTACCACTAGACGGTCCGAGCGATTGATCCACTGCAGCTGATAACATAATTTCTAAAATGTGATGGCACCAAAGAAGCCAAAGTATATATTTCTCCATTTTTCTCTCTAATTGAACGCATGCTCCATTTTTCAAACCGGTGTTTACAACTGTAGTGTCAAAACATAAACATTTTACTTTATTACTCAAGCCCCATGAATTTATTGCTTCGTAGACAGTTGACGCACAGGCTGTACTTGTTCCACGTTCCAATTTTGGAACTGCCAGAAATTAATCAATCCCATGCCCAGATACCAAAATGGGCAGACGATCTACAGTTTTATGCCCAGTAATACCTTCAAATAACTTTCCATCCCAATGGATTGTTAATGGCAAATCATGTTTGAACTCGGTTTTTAGAGACTCTGCTACTGCTTTTCGATTTTTCAAACGGTACCGACTAATTGAAGATCTATTGACATTAAACTCTGATGGGTCACATCTTGCACTTTAGTAGAGACGACGACCGTAGTCGCTTTTCTATCACTCAATTTACAGACATCAAGGCTGGAAGCTAATTGGCTATTAAAAATAACTTTTCAAGCTTGTTTTTGGGGTAGTTTCGCTTGCGAAGGTTCTGATGCGACTTTGAAATCAGATGCACTTGTTTCATCGCTACTGCAGAACGATGACGAAGAAAGAAGAACCTTTTCTGTCAAAGCTGATATATTTTTGCTTTCACGTTCGCGCAGTTTTTTAATACGTCCTTCTTTTTCTTCCATTTACTTCCACTTCATTAAACTTTTTCTGTCTACTGAATCAATTACACCTTGTCGTCCTTTCTTTCGTTGTTCTAATAAAAATTGCTTGTCTTCTTCAACAGTCGTGATACTTAAAGTATCACAATGAGCAATATCAAATAAATCTTCTAATATTTGTTGCCAATCTTGTTCTTTAATGCTTCGGAACGTTTCTTCTTGTTCTCTTAATTTTTTTTCAGATTCTGCCATTTTTTGAAGTGTTTTCTTCTTTTACTAATTACATGTTTTTTTAATCTTATTGGTATACTAGCTTTTTCCCACAAACCTATCATTTCGCATGCACTTACAGTCGCAGATTCAAGAATGGTTTTTCTCTCTTCGTTTTTGTAGTAAAAAACAAACGTAATACTTCACTAATAGAAGACTACCTTTGTCGGGTTCAGTTTAGACAGTGAATGGCCGATCAGCCAAATGTTGGTTTCATTTCGAGTAACTACACTGACGCCGGTACTTGTAGATGCCATTGTAAATGAAAACAAGTTTATATGGTCTATAAGAAAACGCGCACGTTCTTTCGTTAATGACTGAACTCCAACTGAAGTGCTGAGCAGGCTCACTGCTCAATCTCGACGCGCATGGACAGGAAAGTGGGGACCTTACTTAATGACGGTCTTTCTACTTTAAATAATGATCAAAGATAAATATAGTTACAGGAACCAATTAGACAGACTCATAGTTGAAGTGAACATACAATGTTTTTGTTAAAGTTTGGCTACTGGTGACAACCCCTAAATCAATTCCAAAAATTAAAAAAAAAACGGTTTCATATTTTATGGTAGAGAATCGTATGGTAAGGTGCCGCGAAAATATTTCAAAAGTCGAAAAGTAAGGACCACACTACTATAGTGCTAATAAATTTTATTAAAAAAATATTATTTTTCAACTCTTATTATAATTTTTGTGAAGTATACGAAAAAACAGCTTGATCTACAAGTAAATTTACATTTACAAAAGACCCTATATGATCTATATGAGTTTTCAAAAACGGTCTTGTTATTAGATTCAAAAGTTCTGGTTTTTCTCTAATCAAAACACGACAAACACAACACGTGGAAATATGCTGCCGTACATACGGATTCTAGCAAACCAATAGTTTTCGATAATTTTAGAAACTGTTGAGTCTATCTAAAAATCTTCCATTTCGCCGTGAAATATAACCAATACTATTTTTTGCATTAAGGTATACAACAATTGTATACGCTTATTATTTTTTTTTCAAATGTACTGCGTTTTTTATTAGGAATCCTTAATATGTCAATTAGTCGCTTTGCTGTATTATTAATATTCTTCGGTTTGTTGTTGCATCACAAAATATACTTTTGTCGGAATTTTTTTGTCCTTCATTTACTGATGCTTTTGATAAAGTGTCATCATGTCCATTTTTGCACCGGGTTTATGTTAAAATGTAAGATCATATTGCTTCAACAGATGTTACCATCTAGCAATTTGCGCGTTTACAGTACGTTTAACGTTTAGATAAATAAGCACCTCATAGTCAGTCACTACCGTAAACTGAATTTCTATCAGAAAACTTCGTAAGCGCTTGACGCAAAACACTATAGCCATTAATTCTTGTTTACTAGAGTGGTCCTTCTTTTCGTCTCGTAAGGTTTTTTTAGACAAGTAGTATACTGTTGCATCGTTCCTTGATCACCCTTTTGTAACAACATTTCACCTCTCTCATCAATGCTTGCGTGGCAATGGAGCTCGGTTTCTGCACTAGTCTTAGATAACTGCAAGATTGGTTCACCTGTTAAAGTCGTATTTAACTTAGTATAAACCTTTTGACGTTGTTTGTGCTAGTCGTATTTACTTAGTTAAATTTGTCAATGACTTTGCGATTTCTGCGTATCAAGGAACAAATTTCCTAACGTATCACATTCACGTTTTTAGATGTTAGATATTATTAGATGTTACAAACCCTAAGAACTCCACCTTGGGTTTATGCAATTTTTCTCGTTTAAAATTAACTTAACGTCTTTTATCGCTACATCGTTACATCGCACCTATCGTTCCAATTTTTTCCCGAAATCAGAATGTCGTCCATGTACCCAACCACTGTTTTTCCTCTAAGAGTTACAATACGTATGGTCCGTTTGTAAGACTAAATACTATTCGTTTAAATTCTCTTTTTTCGTCGCCAGCGGGACTGTGGGAAACAAGAATTTATTTATTAATTAACCTTTGCAAAAAAGCCACATATTGTAGACAATCTCAAACGAACTGAACACTGCTAGTATATGTTTTTTAAAAACGCTAGATAATCAGAACTTTTTAGCTAACATAATATCGACTGATAAATTAAATTTAGTCGCAAAGACATTGTAAATCGAAGAAATAACCACTATTAGACGAGAGTCTTGATGTGTTACGACAGAATAAATTCCAAAAACAATTTAGTTTTAATGTGTTCGGTTCTGTTTACGAATTTACAAAGCAAATCTTCTTTTTTTTCTATTCTCTTCTCTTCCTTATACCTTACAGCGTCGGGTCCTCTATGCATTTTCGGTAAAGTTTGCGATCGTCGGTAATTTGCCTTACTGATCTTAAATCTTTCTCTCGTTGTGGCACTCTTTTTTCTGCGCTTTCCTCTCCCCTGGTCTTCCTCTACTGCGTCTTCCTTTTGGTTTTGCCTCTAATGGCTGTCTTGGATATCTGTCTAGTTTCATCTGTACTATATGTCCAAACCATTTTAACTGTTGATTTTCTATTTGGTGCACTATTAGGTTGATGTTTAATTCTATTTGTGTTACCATATTTCTCATACTTCATTTCCTCGGCGGGCATTGTCCAACTCTCCGATGCGTATGTTAATGTTACGTACACGTACGTGTATGCTATTATACACTCTGAGTTTTGTTAGTTTGCTTACTTTTTTTTGAAAATTAATGTTCTATTTAGTGAGTAATATACCTTACTGGCTTTGTTCGTTCGATTTGATATTTTTTGTTCTATTGTGCCAGTCTTATTTATTATTGTTCTCAGGTATTCGTAATTTTCAATTCATTCTAGATGTTTTTCACTACATAATATTTGTGTATTATATAATGCTTCTTTCTTTGTTATGAACATTACTTTACTTTTGTTTGTGTTGATTTTTATTCCCCATCTTTCTCTAGCGCTGCACCATTTACGAAGCAAATCCACATCAAATATATAATATAATATTTGGAAATTCTGAGGGAACTGGCAGATCCTTTGGGCATTTTACCCAACAGAGACACTTAATAATATTTTGATGGTTAAAAAAGTCATTTTTAGTTTATAAATTTTATTTCAGTTTTAATCTGAGTTAATTTCGGCGTATTTCGTTTTTTAAGCACTGCGGTGTACTTATTTGGTAATTCCTAGACATTTTAACCCGAGTTTTTTTTATTTAACTGTTAAATTCTTGAGTACTTTATTTTTTAGCGTTTATATATATATTTAACTTTGATTATCCAAGCTGTCTACACTGCAAAGTGAGTCGCGCCAGTACAACCCTAACCCTTACATTCAGCCGTTGGTGGTCGCAACGTTTTAATTTATTAAATGTTGTTGTGTTAATGCCGTTTATTTTTTAGTTATTTTATGTTTTTGTCTTTTGTTTTTTATAACTTTTTTTAATTATTTTGTTAGTAGGTTTTGGTTTGGAATTGTCTAACTAATCCTAAGCTGTCTATAGAGGCTTTTTTAAAACCGTTTATACTATTGAAACGTTCGAGAAGTTATTTGCAAATTCAAGAGCCTTCTAGAAGCTGTTATCCATCTTCTAGAAGATATACCGAAAGTTAAGGAACACTCGAGAAGGATTTGCAAACGTGTATAAATACCTAAGAGAGAAATCGTAAGTCAGTTATTGCTGAAATGCGAATACAGCAGCGTTAAGAAGATTATTAAAGTAGAAATAAATAAGTCGTTAGCACGCGTGTGTCTAGATAAATATACCGAGAATAATCTTGTACGTGATTTTAGTGTAAACAATTGTGTGAAGCTATCAGAGGACTTTATCTTATCTTAATTAGTGTAAGTGTTTTTATTAAATATTATTAGATTTTGTTAGTTCGGTTAATTTACAAGTATATATATTTCTAATATAAGTAAAACATATTTTTTTAGTTGTTTAAATAAATTAGTTTTTAATAATAAATTCGAAACACTATAATGTATAGCAACTTTTTTAACTGTTGTTCTAACTTTAAGTTTATTCTAAATTTGTGAAAAAATAATGTAAGATTTGTAATTTTAATTTATATTAAATAGCATTTTTGTTTAGTTTTTTAGCTTGTCATATATGACTTTAAGAAACAATTTTGTTTTAAAGCAGAAAGTGACTTGAGCTACATCTAACTTTTTGATATAGTACTCGTTGTTGGCTTTAGTGTTGTTTTGTTGTTCTAACTAATAGTTTATAATTATGGACAATTGATTTTTGTTGTTATTAAATCCGATATTAACTTTTCTCTTCTATAGTTAATTATAGTTTTCTATTTATCATACGTGGTATTGTTCTTTTGAGATGGCGTTGTCAAAAATATTTTGCGAACGTTAGTAACGTTTAAATGACGTAAAACACTACAGTAGTTTTTCGGTGTGGCAGTAGAAACATATTAGCATATTTTTAAATATTATCTTTTTTTGCACTAGGAATTCTGATAGCGTTACTTGTCAATAAACAAAAATGGTATCGTTTTGTTGTATAATTATTACGTTTATTGCGTATGACAATTTAGTATCGAAAAGCTGCTATTTAATTTTTTGTTTAAATTGGTTTTGTATTTTCTACTTGCAAATACTATACTTGAGTTTTTTTTTATAAACTTAATATTCTACTATTGATGTATATTATAATATCTGTAAATTTAATTATCCAAGAAGAAATATATAATTTAAGTGTTATAGAGAGAAAAATAGAAACGTTTGCGTTTAAAAGTTAAAATGCTTAAAAGTTGAGTATACCGTAACAACCACAAGCACGTGTATAGCGTACGATGTATTTTTACGGAAGATAAATGATATTTACTGCGTCGTTGGCACGTACGTGACATTGCTTAGAATGCAGCAATATAGTGATTGTAGCATTGCTATTTTTTGTGCATACGGAACGCATTTTTTACAGCCTTAAGTATTGTAATTTATTTATATGCACTTAAACAATACCATTATTACCACTTTGTCAAAAAGTAATTTAATTACTCGTTAACGTGCAAAAAGCAGTTAAAACAGAATTAAAATACAGAAAAGTTCTAACTAATATTTAAAAAGAAGTAAGTTTTCGTAACACCCTATTTAAAAAAGTCATTTTTCTAGTTGCTTCGGCACTTTGAAAACAAGCAGTGTTTTTTATAAAAAAATAAAATTAAAGTCAAAATTTTTGTTTTTTTTTCTTTGCAAATTAATTCAGGAACACACATTTTACATTATATAAATTCGTGCATCACATAAAAAAGGCAATTAATTGGTATTAATAATTGAGGATTTTAAGAGAGCAAGAAAACAAAAAGGTTTGCCATAAAACATATTAAAGATTTTTTTGGGGTAAATGGTGTATGTATTTAATACAATTTATATGCTTTCGAACTTTAGCACAGTCCTTCGTCAGGCAGTATAAATTAAATTATTTTGACAATTGTAAAACTAAGGTAACTAAAAACAATAACTTGTAAGGAAACTAGATATATGGTGCAAGTTTATTTAGGTACAGCTTGTGCTCGAAGTTGTAAAAGAAAACCATCATAAAAACTCTAGATGTAGCTTATGTGTAATTGGTGGACAAATTAACCACTGTCTCTATTGAAATTGTTAGGATATTTAATAATTTCAATAACTTCTCTAATCTTTCTTGATTTCCAGTTCTTTGTTTTAGAAATTGTTTTAGTTTTCTCAAAATTTATATCATGAAGAAGTGCATGTTTGGCAATGGCAGACTTAGTAGACTGGAGTAAACGAAGATGTCTTTTATGTTCTTTTTAACTCGTATCTTTAGTTCTACCAATTTTGGCAATATATACCTTGGCACAGACACATGGGAGTTGATACACTCCACAGCTATTGTAAGTTATTTTGTCTTTTATAAATTTTTAATTTTAGTTATAGTGCTATAATCTACTTTTATCTTATGTTTACATAGTATTCTTTCAATTTTGTCACTTATGTTGGAAACAAAAGGTAGAATAACAAAGTTTTGGTTAATAGTTGAATCATCTGTTAAAGTAGGTATTGTCTTTGGTCAAAGAAACTTTTTAATTTGTTCTTTATTAAAACCATTTCTTAAGGTGTTCTAACTCTTTTTGTAATTTATTTTTGTGGCAAATTGTCGTTGCACGATTATATAATGTGCGAATCGTCTCAAGTTTCTGAGCTGGGCGATGATAAGAATTTACGTTTGTGTATTGATCTGTCTGTGTTAGTTTTCGATAAACTGAATGTATTAAAGTACCATCTGGCTTTCTTTCTATTTTTACATCAAGAAAAAGTAAGGTATAAGTATGTTACGGAGGTGGTTTTAGCGGAACCGGAGTCGGAGCCGGAGGTTTTAAATTTGATTTATCGGAGTCGTAGCCGTAGTCGGAGGCGGAGAAGAAAAATGTGTTAACTGCAGACCTAATAAAAAAATAGACACATAATTCAGTCTTTTTAATCAACTAAATATAAAATCAAAATTTTATATTATAAATGACAATACAGCTACGTATAACATGCAACAATGGAACTAGTTACTTAATTTAAACGTTTAATTCAAATTAAGTAATTCTAAAAGTGGCAAATTGTACTTAATAAACAAAAGCTTAGCTGCTTTATCTCCAATCCAATCTTATTCACAGCAAATCATATATTAGGTCTGCGCCACTATAAAGTTGTTCATTTGCTACTGAGCCTGGTAGGCACGACAAATATTGGCGGGCAATCGAGTAGAATGTTTGAAATTTTATATTTGCTCTATAGCATAGTAAGGGATCGTCTCTAATAGGAATACGTTTTTATCTGTTTTACTCAATAAGTAAACTTTTCTATACAATGAATTTGTCAACAAGATGTTTGTCGGTTGTGGTGTTATTGTCGTCATCATCGCTGCTCGTCAATATATTTTATAACATGGATTGGATATTATTGTTAGGTAGAGGTATATCTGCTGCTGGCGATTCCAACCTTGCCCGTTTTTCTGCAGAAACGTCAGTGTCACTACTTGCAGTTTGATTGGCGGAGTGATCTATGCTGTAAAGCAAACTTATTCAACCTTTTTTTTGATAACTTTGTTAAAAAATTTTGTTTTGTAACGAGGATCTAAATATGTAGCTATTGCAAAAAAGTTGTTAAAATGAAGGTCTCCAAATCTTGAATTTAATTGTTCGATGGTACATTTTATTATAGTTTTAAATGTTTTATTTGTGTCTAATTTACTGTCTTCCAATTGTAATGTGTGTTTTAAAATGTGTATTAATGAAATTACCGATGAAATACTAGTTACTTTCACTCATGTTTTTGGTAATCTTTTCCAAAGGTTGAAAAATGGACACTAATTTATTGAGATGCAGCTATTCTTCAAGAGATATTTTTGGGATGTGGTATTTACTTGCACACAGACACAGCAAATCCTTTATTTTAATTATTTGTTCTAACATGTAGAAAGTGCTATTTTACCTGTAAGTATACTAAAATATATTTTCGAAATTAATTTTTTTTATTGGATATGTGTGTAAGCTTCTTACCGCGTTTTACACTCCTGCACCACGCCTAAAGAATCTTGGTTGAGTTGTTCCTTTTGTGGATTCAATTGTGCAATTTGGGAATAATTAAAATGTGTTGAATTTTTTGTTGCATTTCGTTATTAAGTTTTTGATTTCTTCATCAGAATCCAACGTAGTTCGCACACAAAGTTCGGTGCAATTGACATCAGGGATATTAGCTAGTCTCATTGCTCGTATCATATTTGATTCACAATCGCGAATGAAACAGTGAATTCTTTCGTAGGTTATGTCCCATTCCAGTAGCATCTCATTAAATTTGTCTTAGATTGCGCCTTCTGTGTGTCGGTCATTAAATGAGTGGTATTTTAAAATAAGTTTTATTCTCTTAAAATCTTCAGCAATGCCATGCGCTGTTAAACTTAATAAGGAAACATTGGAACTAGGTTCGGTCCAAATATCAGTGGCAAATGAGATTTTTAGAAAGTTTTTCAGCAAATCAACTATCTTACTCGCTAATTTAGGATACAGCTCATCACAAATTAATGATGTAAAAAACTGTCTTCCTCTTAATTAATAATTCGGGACAGTGAATTAAATAAGTCGTCGAAATTCCACAAAATTGAAGGGAAGGTCTTGCAGAGCAATCATTTGAGAAATCAGATTTTCTATTTCTATTGATTTAGAATTACAAGAAGCCCAGTTTTGATTCTTTATCAAAGCGTCTTTGAGAGTCACTTGTTCTATGACTTTTTGAAGAGGGGTTGAAGTCGAAGACTGTACTGTGTTCTTTTTTCTAGTTTCTAACCTAATGCAAACTTCGTATTCAGTAATATGCACCTTTTAACGAAGTAGTTGTACTTCCTTTTCGTGAATATGTTTCCTCACAAATTTTTCACTTTGCCGTATTCGCGTCAAGTTCATTAAAGAATTTCAATATAACACTTGTTTTGGGCTTTATTGTTTATTTTTTAAATAAATTTTTCACGTCAAAAATACTAGTACACTGCTCCGAGTGCTGCTTAACAATTCACAAGTTCAATAGAAGCGCGACTGTCTAATGGGCCATTAATAGATTAGTACATAGTTGCCAGTAAATGAAGTGCTGGGCCAATGCTGGCTGTAGTTAATGGGCCAGTATCCTGGTGTCAGTCTGGCCGATAGCAGGGCCAATGATAGATTAACTAACTCAACCAGCAATGACCAAGTACTATACTATCATAAATACACTATATACAGCTTTAATGGGCCAGTAGTGAACCAGGATAAACAAAGTAAACATCTCTTTAATGGCCAAGCATTAAACTGTCAGTTTTTTTGCTCTTTGAACCATAAGACATTTTATTAATGAACTTACTACTTAAATATAATAAAATAATAAAAATCAAATTAAAACCATTAATTTATTAAAAATATTGCGTACATTAATAGAGAAAAAACTTAGAAGTTTTTACACATAAGTTGTTATATGCCCTAATTATTAAGGAATGTAATCAACATTTCATTATACTTCATAGAAGATAAAAGCCTGCTCTATAACTACTTATTGCCATACTTTAATAGCAGATTCTACTTGTTGTGTAGCACTTCGACTGAAACTATTTTTTTTACAGCAACTGTAAATAATACTACAATTAAAAAAATCATCAATTACACCAAACATTTTCTTACCCATGATTAATTTTAAAATATTTTTATAATCAGCAAAGCAATTTTATTGTTTCTCCCTGAATAATTAAAATTTAAGGCTAGCCGATTTTTAAGCATTTTACTTAATACTCTTTTTGTTGTATCAATCGTATCCTTTCCAGCAACAATTTGCAATGATGAACACTAAATAACAATTTGAATTAGTTACTTTGGACATCAAAAATTATTAAAAACACACCATAGCACTCATCACATCCGTATCATCTAAATTTGTGTTCAACTGATGCAAGTCTTCTTTTGTAGATACAGGTAAGCTATCGACTTCACTATTTGCTCGTACAGTTACATCTCCAGTATTATTGTCTTGAATAATGCAGGTCAAATGTGACCTGTACTGGTGCTTCTTAATAAATCGCTTAAAACAAACAGATTTTAAAGACATTATACGAAAAATTGAATTTAAATTTTATAAGAAACTATACTTTTATCGGCAAGGACATATGAACTGATGAGGTTATAATAATTTAGTAATTGATTTGGATGTCATATAAACGGAAAAAAAGTTTTATTGCTTAATTAATTATTATACTTACTTATTCTTTTCATCCATAGGTACGGATTGCGACATTTTCACACTTTTAACTTTAAATCAAGTAGATGTTATTTAACTACTTGAAATTGCTTAACTACTCGCCGGAAATTTGAAAATATAACCAAACTACATTAAATTCGGATAGCTACCACTCGATGAGAATTTATAGTTGCATTGCCATTGCTGGCCCACTATTGTTTTAAATAGATTTTGTGTTTGCGTTTTTTATGCACTTCTAAAGCAATGGTCCTGTGCGGCTATACCATAGCCAGCACTTTGCCATCAGTTACAGTAATGGGCCATTATAACGCCATCAGATAAGTGTTTGCTGAGGCGTCTAATACATAAACCAAACAACTGAAGTTCAGTTACCAAAATTACTTAATCATGGCGTAGAGAGCAAGCGTGAGAGGATTTCTCGGGCGACAAGTCAAAACTTGTAAGTGCTCTGACCGCGTTCGTTGCATTTCGAGCTCTGATGTAACCTCCGATTCAAAATTATCGAAATCGAAGTCGGAGTCGGAAGTATAAAAACAATCGGAAGTTCCGACCTTTCGGAGTCGGAATCGAAGCTCCGTAAGATCTCTAGTAAGGTACCATTAATTACTTTTTCAATACTAAATGTTAAGTTTGTATGTTGATTGTTAAGGTATTGAAGAAAAATTTGTAGTTCATCTTCACCATGAAACCAATTCGCAAAAATATCATCTACATATCTAAGCCAAAATTTTGGTGTTTTAGAATTTAAGGCTTCTTTAAAATGTTTCGTATAATAATTAGCAATAGATGGAGAAATTGGCAATCCCATTGCTACATCATCTATTTGTTTGTAGTATTCACCATTAAACAAAAAGAATAATGCTGTCAAACAGTCTTCAAATAACTTGATGGTATTATTATCAAACTGTCGTGTAAAAAAACGTAAAGTGTCAAGTATTGGTACTTTAGTGAACAACGAGAAAACATCAAAACTAACCATTAAATCATTTGAAGATTATTTCTGTTTACTAATTACATTAATAAAATGTTTTCTGTTTTTTATAAATGAACTACTCAAGCCAATATAAGGTTTAAGTATAGCATTTAAATTGGTAGAAGAGGTGCATTTGGCTTATGTATTTCCATACAACCTTGTAATAAGACGATCTTGTGGTGCTAGTTTCTTAATGGTCTCCGTTGATAAATTACTTTCTTTTAATAATTTTGTTGTTAATAAATTGAATTTCTTATTGGGATTTTGAAGAAGTTTTATGTAATATGTGGGATCATTAAGTAAGCTGTTAGCTTTGTTAATGTATTTTGTTTTATTCATTAACGCAGTAGCTTTTCCTTTGTCGGCTGGTACATTTATAAGATTATTGTTATTTCTTAGATCTTTTAATCCTTGGTATTCTGAATTGGTAAGATTCTTCTGTGAAAGTTTTGCTCTTTGTTGTATCCTAGTTGTTTCAAATTTAATCTTGGTTGCTGTACAATATTACTATTATTGCTATATTATTAATACCAAAAACTAAACTTAAAAATTAAAAAAAAATATTATACTAAAAAAATAACTAATTTTAATAAATTTTGTTCGACATTTCTTTTCTAGGTTATTAATTCATAACAACTTTGCACTAGATGTTATAGTCAATGAAAACCATCAGTTAAAATCTTAAGAAGCATTACATTTTCGATAATATGTTTTTAAAACTCATGACGAAAACAAAACAGTAATAAACTATGTATCTAGAACATAAATAAAAACTTTGATAGCTTATTTTGGTACTATCAAACAGAATAAACTGTATCAAAAATAACGGTTTTTCAAGAATAATTTTTATTGTATTATTTTGTGTCGAATATACATTCCTTTATTTTGCAGTTATCAATTGGCTTATTTTTCAAAATTTTTTGATTCACTTTATCTCGCTTCATTTAGGCTGAAGTGAATCATCTATTATAAATCAGTTATTTTAACCGTACGTAGGAGCAAAGTAATTTACGTATAATGATAATTTGAGTACCGGAAAGGCCATAAGTGCCGTAAAATCAAAACTATCTACTTTGAAAACCAGTTATTATTTTAAAAAAAGTTTAAAGAACACCCACGTATCGTCTCATAAAAGATAAAAAAAAAACAAAAGTAACTTTTTTACAAACTTAAAAAAAAAGTTTTTTAGGTATTTCAGGCACGTTTTGTGATTGTTTTTTGTTTTTCTTTAACTTTCAAATAAAAAAATCTACGTCTAATCTTTTTTATTTCACGCGGGTTACATCTTTTGCCTCTAATTATACACAAGTTTTGAATATTTTAGAAGCGCATTTTTAGAACATGGTTACATTTAGCTCAAAATGGTTTTTTTTCAAATTTTTTTTCTATATTCCGGCGATTTCTTTTCTTGGTATTGACTGTTGCGACGACGTAATCACCAACACTAGTCTGGAAAGTCAAGTCGTCTTGTGAGCCCTATGAAACGTTTACTAATTTCATACTCATCTAAGAAAATGTTATGTCGGTCTTGCTCTTTTTGATGATCTCCAGATGCTCATCAGACCTCCCTCTACAGCAGTAACTACTTTTTACATGTACATGAAGTTGTAATTTTGTTTGTCATACGTTCTCAACTTTTATGTGTACTTATGTGGCAACTGCAAGTATCAGAACATTTCATGCGCATTTGATAAAAATTATAAAAATTCAAAACACAGCGTAATAATCTTAAACGGTAAAAAATCTAAATCAATGGTGATCACAAAGCTTAATTTTTTTTTAAAGATACGTTTTATTAGATAGGTTATGAGCCTAGGCATTTTCCTAAATGCTGTAAGGAATGGTCTTAGAAAACTGCTATATTTGGTTACTCAAAAATGAAAAAAGCAATCATATCGAAGATTGACGGAACAAATTCTAACGTCTGAAAATTTCAAACTTAATCTTATTTGGATCACCAAAATTTTCTTGAACCTAACAGTACCGATAAGCTTGCCTTGTCTGAATGAGTTAAATTGGACAAGAAGGTCAAAATGATAGTTGGATATGCCCTTGAAGCGAATCAAGTACGTTATGTATTAAATTTAAACCTGTTAATTAGGTAGACACGTCTTTTGTACCTTTATGAATTGACAAATGAAGCGTCAATTCATTTATTAATGCAACAATTTTTTGAATATAAAATATCAAAAAACGTGACAATTCCACAACACGTGTCGCATGTTGAACAGATGGCGCAGGGTTTAGTGAATTTAAGTCACAAACACGAAGATATGACAATTGTGACAAAAATTGAGTATAATAAACAAACAAACATGCTGCAAAACGAGTTCTCCAATACATTCGTGCTACCTTAGAAACCGAGATTGTGTATGGTAACAAAATTCAGACTAGGCCTCCAATTTTGATGACCGTAAATCTATCAGTGATGTAGTTCTGATTTTGAATAGTGGATTAAATATATGGAAAAGTCAAAAGCAAAGTATAGTAATAGATTTAACTATGTATGCGAAACACGTTGCTGCACATTTAGCATGTAAAAACGTTAAATAGTTAAAGTCATTGGTGACTGAAATCAGTTTTCCACAACCTACAACGAAATTGCTTATCAACAACGATTCAGTGGAACAACTGTCGAAGAATCCTTTTTATCACAACCGTTCTGAGCACATTGATACAAAATATCATTCTATTCGCAAATGTGTAAAAAAAGGTGACATTGTAATTATTCATGTAAAAACTACTATGGAACTATTAAATTATTTTTTGGGTAAATGGTGTATATTTATTTAGAAATACAATTTGCTAGTTTTCGAACTTTGTCTAAGTTCTTCGTCAGGCAAAAATTAAATTAATTTGACAATTATAAAAAACTAAGGTAACTAAAAACAATAACTATAAAGGAACTAGATAATAAGCGCAAGTTATTTAGCTACAGCATTCGCTCGAAGGTCTAAAGGAAAACCACCATAAAAACTCTAGCTTAAGTGTCAATGGTGGACAAATTAAGATTAAGAAATAACAGGTAACCATGTGTCAGAAAGTTCGTAACCACTGTCTCTATTGAAATTGATAGGATGTTTGATAATTTCAATAGCTTCTCTAATCTTTCTTGATTTCCAGTTCTTTGTTTTAGAAATTGTTTTAGTTTTATCAAAGTTTATATCATGAAGAGTGTCAAGTGCATGTTCGGCAATGGCAGACTTAGTAGGTTGTATTAAACGAAGATGTCTTTTATGTTCTTTTAATCTCGTATCTATAGTTCTACTAGTTTCGCCAATATATAGCTTGCCACAAGTGCATGGGACTTGGTACACTCCACAGGTATTGTAAGGTATTTTGTCTTTTATAAGATTCAACAAATTTTTAATCTTAGTAGTAGTATTATAGGCTACTTTTATCTTATGTTTACTTAGTATTCTTCCAATTTTCTCACTTATGTTGGAAACAAAAGGTAGAATTACAAAGTTTTGGTTAATAGTTGAATCATCTGTTAAAGTAGGTCTTGTCTTTGGTCTAAGAAACTTTTTAATTTGTTCTTTATTAAAACCATTTCTTATAAAAACTTTTTTAAGGTGTTCTAATTCTTCTTGTAATTTATCTTGGTGACAAATTATTGTTGCACGATTATATAATGTGCGAATCGTCCCAAGTTTTTGAGCTGGGTGATGATGAGAATTTGCGTTTATGTATTGATCTGTATGTGTTGGTTTTCGATAAACTCAATGTATTAAAGTACCATCTAATTTTCTTTCTATTTTTACATCAAGAAAAGGTAAGGTACCATTAATTTCTTTTTCAATACTAAATTTTATGTTAGGATGTCGATTGTTAAGGTATTGAAGAAATATTTGTAGTTCATCTAAACCATGAGACCAAATTGCAAAAACATCATCTACATATCTTAGCTATAATTTTGGTTTTTTTGAGGCATATTTTAAGGCTTCTTCTTCAAAATATTCCATATAATAATTAGCAATAGATGGAGAAATTGGTGATCCCATTGCTACACCATCTATCTGTTTGTAGTATTCACCATTAAACAAAAAGAATGATGTTGTCAAACAATGTTCAAATAACTTTATGGTATTATTATCAAACTGTCGTTGTAAAAGTTGTAAAGTATCAAGTATTGAAACTTTAGTGAACAACGAGGAAACATCAAAACTAACCATTAAATCATTTGAAGATAATTTCTGTTTACTAATTACTTCAATAAAATGTTGTGTGTTCTTTATAAATGAATTACTCAAGTCAATATACGGTTTCAGTATAGCATTTAAATACTTAGAAAGTTCATAAGTTGTCGATCTAATGCAGCTCACAATGGGTCGAAGAGGTGTATTTGGCTTATGTATTTTTGGTAATCCATAAAACCTAGGTATAAGAGGATCTTGTGGTGTCAGTTTCTTTATGGTTTCCGTTGATAAATTACTTTCTTTTAATAACTTTGTTGTTAATAATTTGAACTTGTTATTAGGATTTTGAAGAAGTTTTATGTAAGTGGTGGGATCATTAAGTAAGTTGTTCGCTTTGTTAATGTATTCATCTTTATCCATTAACACATAGCTTTTCCTTTGTCGGCTGGTGCAATTATAAGATTATTGTTATTTTTTAAATCTTTTAATGCTTGGTATTCTGAACTGGTTAGATTCTTCTGTGGAAGTTTCGCTCTTCGGAGTATCCTGGTAGTTTCAAATCTGATCTCGGCTGCTTCACGATCTGGAAGATGGCTGATGCTGGCTTCAATGTTGGAGATAATGTCCTCAACAGGAATTCTTGAAGGAGCAACAGCAAAATCCAAACCTTTAGACAAAACAGAACAAGCAGTATCGGATAGTTGATAAGAGCTTAAATTAACAACCAGCTTGTCATTTTTATAATTATTGTTTTTATATAAATTGGTAACCTGTTTGTTAAATAAATTATTAAATTTACTTATCTTTTTAGACCTGGTACCATTTTCATGATTTTTCAATCTGCGGTACAAAAGATCTTCAAGATATTTCCAGTCATTATTTGATAATTGATTACGTAAGCAGTTTTCCAATTCATAAACTTGTTTATCAATTTCATAAAGTTTATTTCTAGTAGTATTAATCACATTTCGTAGGAGGGTTAAACTTGCTTTTTCATAAATCTTTTTAGCTCCCGGAGTTTGAATGTGGTGTTTAATTTTTATGAAATTAGGAATTAAATTATTAGATCTACATCTTTTTAAAAAGGTTAAAAAACATAGTTGGTTTACCTTTTTCCTCTTTAGGTTTTCAAATAATTTGACATTTTTTAAAACAGCTTTCCCATTTAAGCGTTTTATTTTAGACATACAACTTTCACCATAAAACATTATTAAATTATTTTTTTGGTAAATGGTTTTGAAGAAAAAAAAAATTAATAACGTTTTATGGTGAAAGTTTTATGTCTAAAATACTAGGGAACTAGTTGATATGTTAACTAAAAGTGACACATACGTTTTATTCAATAAAATCTTTTGTAAATAACCTAGAAGTTAAGACGAGTATAGCTATCATAGTTATGACCACAGCCGCAGATCTAACTAAAGTTGCACAGTTGAGAAATCGCCTACTAATGAAAATACTGAACTTCTTTATCATCAAACAAATTCATCATACAAAACTGGAGAATAAGCACGTGAGAACACTCTGTAAGGTGTTGACAAAAGACTGAGCCTTGCGCATCAAGGATTTACCTATGATTTGCAAAATAAAATACGCGAATATCCATATCTGATTAACTTTACTCAGCTATATCCATTTTGCTCCGTTTGTCAGTATCTACATATTGTAGCGAATTTTATGATTAAAACTAATTTATTTAAACTACTAAAAATATTTTTACTTATACCAAAAATATGTACACTTTTAAATTAACCAAACTAATTAAATCTAACAATATTTAATAAAAACACTTACACTAATTTATATCACTTACACGAAAATAAGATAAACTCCGCGGATAGCTCCACACACTTGTTTACACTAAAGTCACGTACAAGATTATTTTTCGTATATTTATCTACACACACGCGCTAACGACTTATTTATTTAGACTTCAATAATCTTTTTAACACTACTGTCTTCGCATTACGAAAATAACTGACCTACGATTTGTTTGTTCCGTATATATACACATTTTGGAAATCCTTCTCGAGTGTTCCATATCTTTCGGTATACATTCTAGAAGATGGATGACAACTTCGAGAAGGCTCTTGAATTTGAGAACGTTTTAATATAAATATAAGATTCAGTTTCTTTTAGTACAAATATTTTTATTTCAAAATTTTTTTTTCTAATTTAGCTTTAAATCTAAATTTATCAAAAGATTAATATAAGCAATTTGGATTATTTTATTTAAACGTTTTGAGTGTTTCTGTAAGTGCAATAATAAAACTTTGTAATAACTGTTGCATATCACGTATTACTGAAAAAGACAAAAATAAATAATATCAAAAATAAAACGAAAATAAAAACTTACAGAAGAAGAAAATTGCAAAAAAGGTTTTAAAATATAGTGAATATAATGTCAAAATTAAGTTTATCAATAAATTAATTGTAGTTTACAGTCAGGTCAATTAAAATTAAAATGTTAAAAATTTAAAACTTTAGGGTATTTCAAATTAATGGTATACCAACATTTTAATTTAAAAGCTCGATTTTTAGGAAGTACATCAATCTCTACTATAATCTGTTAAGTGTACATCCGAAGTGTTTAATTATTTTGCTTTTTGTTTAATGAGAGTACGAACCGTATGAGTAATATAAAAAGTAAGCTTGAAACAAGTAAAGCAATAATTACGTTATAAATTCAAAACTATCTGTTTATTAAATAAAGTAAAAAAATTGAAACAAAACTAAAAGTTTATATTAAAACACTGTTGAATTGCAGTATATAATATAATCAACGGTTATTAGTTTAATGTCATTTTAAAATAACGACACAAATTTTATTGCTGAACAAAGAAACTTAACGTTGAACAAAGTTTTCAATCTTTTAAATCTCGAAAATGTAAATCTTCAACGGTCGGTCATTGTTTACCAGCTGCTACGTGACCCCAACCAAACCAATTTAATCAAATCTCAAAGTGCAAATAAAAAATTATACTTTTTAATGCTTTTAAAAATGTATTTGATATAAAAGCCGGCGTTTGCAGTTTATAATTTTAAACCTAAAATGCTTTATATAGTTAAACTAAATGATAATATATATTTTTAGAAATGTTATGTGAAAGTTTAAAAATTATTGTTAAAACGGTTTTATCAAGTTTTGCAGCTATAATTTTCTAGGGTGGTTGTTTGGCCACAAAACCCACTTAACTATAAAGTTTTGGTTTAGCTTTTGGGGTAAATTTGTGAACGTTGATTGTGTGATGAAATACTACGCATAGTCCACCACGAGGGCTTTGTATATCGTTGAACCTTGACATAAAATAAATCCTCTTTGCAATAAAGTATTGAAATGTCTTCGATAGAGAATTTTGTACAAAAATAAAACTACATTTTTGACTGTTGCTGTTATAGATATATGCCTTTGTATAATCAAAACATTTTACAATAATTGCAATGTATTAAAATAATATTTGAGCATTCATCCTGTGATTAATATTTATTGAAATTAATTTAATTAAACGATTATTTAACTGCATATAAATTGCAATTTAGTAAAACTAAAATTAAATTTATAGTTTTTGTTTGTTCATTATAATATTCATGCTCTAAATGTAAATTATTTTTTGTGCTTATTTTTTCTATGTTTAAGATTAATTAGTGTTCAAATTAATGATTTGTACTTTTTTGCATGTTTTCAAGTTAAACTTTTATGTTTAATTAAGTATAATACAATATTAAAATATTTTTAGGGTAAATGTTGTATTATTTATATTATTCTAAATAAATAATACACCATTTACCCTAAAAATATTTTAATATGTTTTATGGTGAAAGTTTTATGTCTAAAATATAATACAATACTTTTAAATTAATAAACCTACGGAGTATTGGCATTACCACGTTTTTTTTTTAATATAGAAATAAATTTATATTTGTTTATTGAATGTTGTAAAACAATCTGAAATAATTTTAATGGAATTATGTCTTAAAACCAGCAAATGCAACTCCAAACAAATTAAGTAAAGAATTTTATTAATTAGCTGAGATAATCGTTCCATAAGAGCAGCTTAACAAGGAATAAAAATTTACATAATCCAATTTGTAGTAGGTATAAACTTTAGGTGATGTAAGATTAAAACGGTAGCAATATTTTGTGCTTTTTAATTATTTTTGTTAAAACAATTAATTTATAGATGTATCTGTATACGTAATAACGGTTACGGTACGGTTCTAGTTTCGGTTTCGTTTCCTATTAATACAGAAATGATCCAAATCTTGGTTTTCTTCTGTGTTTTTTTTGTTCTAGTAATTTAACTATTTAATTACGTAACAAATTCATCATATGATATTGTAAATTAAAAATACATTCATGCACAAAATTTTGTTCATTCCGTTCTGACTACATGACGAGAAATATAACCCAAGTTGTACAAATCAAAAATTTTTTTATTTACCAAAACCTAGTCTTGAAGTCGACAAAATTTTAATTTTCTGTCTGAGTTAAACTAAAGTGATGTGAAGTTGATGTACATGCCAGGCTTAGTGAGTAATACAGTTTACAGTCCTCTACCATCCGTACAATAAAATGTATATACAATTAATTTACAAAAAATGCATTTTTATATAATTTTTTAGAATACTCAGCTTAAGGAACATCTCTTCTTAGCGTCCAACAATAATTTGCAAGCATCTTTAAACTCCATTTTCTTTGATAGAAATTTTCTATTGCGACTATATCCTAATGAAAACGTTCACGATATTCATCACTTCACATTTTGTGAAAAATTCCAAATGTAAATCCAAAAAATTAATTTTTAAAAACAGATTACATCCAAGTGATTTTTAGTTTTGAAGCAATTTACTAATCAATTCGTAATAGTTCTTGGCTTGATTCTTTCTTAAGAAACTTTTTGCAACTTTTGTAAATGACTGCCAGATGATGCACGCTCACTTAATAGTTTAATGTAAGAATCCTTTATGAATCCTTTAAGATCTAAAAATATTCCTTCTTTTAGTTTTGCATCACTTCTTTTTAGAAATTCATTTCAGGCATTTAAAACCTTAATCATCACGATTCCTTCAAATTTTTTTATAAAATCTAGTTTAATATACAATATTCTTGAAATTCACAAGCTCTTTATACAAAACGTTTTTTTCAGGGTATTAAATTTTGCCTCTTTGGTCACGGTTTTTTACAGAGTGTTCATACTAATCTATTCAAACAAAAAGCACCAGAACTTAGTGTAACCAAACTAAAGACTTAACACCATCGCTATTACCTTCAAATCTCCACAAATGTTCCAAAAATATTATTCATACCGTATCATTTTGAGTAAAAGTTTCATATTTGACTAACGTTCTTTCATGTATGCTGCATAATCAAGAAAGTTGGAAGAATGTTGATTTCGATTATGAAGCAAAAAGGCTTTCAAATTTGTTTTGGAAGAATTTGTTTTTTTTAATTTTTTTTTAAGAGGTGGTTTGTCTAGCGCCCCTGCACTGCGGTCTCCATGGTCCTTTTGTGCACCTCTAATTTATTAGTCTCTCATCAGTTCTGTTTCGTCAATAAAGTTCAGAAGTTTGTTCCAATAGGTTTTTTTCAACTAATCATTAGCTAGCTTTGGTTTTCCGAGAATCGTTGTGCGTTGCATTTGATACGCTTTGCATTTGCACAGAAGATGTTGCGGAGTCTCGTCGTCCTCCGAGTATCCGCGGCATAGAGGGTTAATTTGCAGTCCTATTTTACGCATATGTTTGTTAAGGCCACAGTGCCCTGTAATTAGTCCCGTGACTCATTCTTCATAGTGCAGTTTGAGTGCTAAATTGTGGCTCTGTAAGAAAAAGTTTTGTGTGCCTCATCTCTGAAGTGTTTTTCCATAATCTTTTATGCTTCTCTGCAAATTTTCTGCAAATTACTTCTTTTACGGTTTCGTATGCGATTCCGAAAACGGGTTCAGGTCCGATATATGTCCCTGTTGTGCCCTTTTTTGCTAGTACGTCCGCCATTAGGTTACCTTTTACACTCTGGTCTTTTGGTATCCAAATGAGCTGCATTGGTTGGCGAGTTGCCACTATTTCCAGACTGTTTATGCATGCCATAATCAGTTTGGACTTTATTCCTGGTGATCCAGCTGCTTGGCTGTCAGACATGATTGATATCGGCCCATTTGTGTATGACTTTGAGTCGATAATGTTCCTAAGACACCAATCAATAGCAGCAACTTCAGCTTGAAAAGCGGATGCATATTTACCCAAAATTAGCAAAAATTGCTTCCCATGGTGCTTGCCTCCATATACTCCTGCTCCGATACCGTTGCGATTTTTAGCCCCATCTGTGTACGAGATAGTTCCTTTAACCGCGCCCGGGTAAATGCTTATTGTCCATTCGTCCCGTGGCGGTATTATCACTTTAAATTTCTTTAAAATGTGATAACTTTTTGCGAAGTCAGATCTCACAGTTAAGATTGTTTCTTCACGCAGCACGTTGTATATATACCAGCTTTGTTTTTCCCGGTAATTAACGCGTGTTCATTAATTTGGAGCCTGTATGCTGCTTGTCTTGTTTCTATCATTACAACGAGATGTAATGGTGGAAGTGAAAGTAGTGCTTTTATAGCTGCTGTGGGCGTGGTTCTCATCGTTCCTGTTATCAGTAGACATGCCATTCTCTGTACTTTTCTTAGCTTTGCAGCTGTGCTTTTCAGGTTGGTTCTCTCACCCCAAACAAGCGCACTGTATATGCTGATGTGTACTGTTACCACAGTATATAATCATTTGGTCATTGTGGGTTTCAATCTCCATGTGTGCCCGACTATCCGTTTGGTTGTATTAAGAACCCTGAGGGCTTTCGTTGTAACTTTTTCTAGATGAGCTTTGAAAGTCAGTCTGGTATCAAGAGTAAGTCCCAGATATTTGACTTGTTTTGTCATTGAGAGCGTAACTCCGTACATCGTAGGTAGTTTTATGTCATCCGTTTTCCGTCGTTTGATAAACGGAACATTTGTCGTCTTAGTTGCGTTCATTGATAGTCATTTTTTTTTACCATTTTTTGACGGTGTTTAGTGCCTTTTGCATTATGTGCGATACAGTTGTCCCAAACTTCCCGTTTGTGATAATGGTGAGATCGTCGGCGTATCCTAAAGCAAATACCCCGCCATCTTCTAGTTCTTGTAGTAGGCCGTCCATGACAAAGCAACACAGTAGGGGTGATAGCACCCCGCCTTGTGGACATCTTTCAGCCACTTTGGCTCTCACAGGGCTACCGTACAAAGTAGCTGTTACCGTCTGATTCCTGAGCAATGGGTTGACCCAGTTTCCTTTTTTTTCCATTGCTTTTGCAATTGAGGCGAAGGTAGTGTTCTCAAATGCTCCTTCAATAACTAGAAACGCACTCAATGCAATACCATTGTATTAGATTGCATTTTCGCATCCGCTTACTAGTTGTTGAATTGCTAGCTTGCAAGGTTTTCTAGATTGGTAAACATACTGGTTTCGGTGCAGAGGCAAAGCCTTTAATGCTCCGTCCCGTATATACCTGTCGACTACTTTTCCAAGAAGTTTTAGGATGAAAGAGGTTAAGTACGTAGATCTCCCTGGCTTTGGTATAAGTACCACCTTGACATCCGCCAGCTGTTTAGTATGTGCGAAAGTGCTAAGCGGAATCTATAAAAAGTCTCCAGACTTTAAGATTGTGTTTTTGTCTTAGTTTATGTAATAAAGAGTTCACATTAATGCAAATGGAAAATAGGTGTTTTGTTGTCAGTACATACTAAATTTGTTTGAAGCTCTTCAGCACTAAGGTATTCTTCTAAATTGAAATTCAAATTTCAAGTTTGTGTTAAAACTGAAATTTCTAGCTCTAAAGTGTAATGAACAGGTGTGATGGCCAAAGACATGTTTAGATATTTAATTTAGTCTTATTCACTATTGAAACCAAACTGAATGAACACCAAAGACAGCTTTGTTTACTTCAACCTTCGAAATCTGCCCCTTCTGAACATGCGCTAAACACTTTACATGACATAAACTTCAAAAAAACTATTACGATTGCTATAACCAAAAACTGAAGTTCAAGAAAGACCAGAGAATGGTTATTGGTTATCTGACACCTGGTTACCTGTTATTTCTTGATCTTTACTTTATCCACCAAACACACTATACGCTACGTCTAGAGTTTTGAATGGTGGTTTTACTTTAGACTTTTTATTTTATTATTGCTACTTGATGTTAGAAACCTTGCCTTGTAACAAGTGCGAAATATATGGTTGCAGTTTAGACGGCAGCAAATTTGTCCGAAAAGTCATCTGCTTTAGCAATTACATTGGTACCTATCCTTTTCAAAATATATATATCTTGCATTTAGTGAAAGGAAGCATGTGTAAATATTTAATCCAGAAAACAAAATAACGAAATAAGTTTTTTAAAAACATTTTACTTATGTTACTAAAAAAATTATTGATTAAAACTGCAGCATATTTAAATATTCAAATGTATTTTTGAACAAAGTTGTACAGTTTGAGTTACAGACATAAATCAAAAAAATATAATAATAGTGTTATAATATGAATTAAGATTGACAGGTAACCTTCAGCCTCGCGACAGCAGATTTAGTGTTACTAGTGAGGATTCCACTTTTAGGCTTAGGCTACTTGTAGGTTGCAACTTCATAAATATTTTTCTAGACAAATTAGTTATTGTTACAGTCGTTATATATTATTAGGTGTTGTTGCATAAACAATGATAAAGTTTCATAAAGTAGTAAAGTAGATAAAATATAAAAATAATAAAAAATATTATTTAATATTATTTATTTTTTTTAAATAAGAAATTTTCTGCGATTAATTATATACATGAATGGAACGAATACTTATTCTAGTCGTAGCAACCAAAAAACTGGTCTTAAAAAAAACTATTGGCAAAAACTTTATATATAACTATTTGAAAGCTTTGCGATTACCTTAATTTGAACCATATTGAACTTATGAATCAACATGGGCTTTAACGAGGGGTAAACCACTGGGGATATCTTGTGTACACTGTTGGGGATATCCCGGGATATCAGAAGGATATCAGGGGATATCAAGGGATATCCAGGGGATATCATGGGATATTAGGTGATATCAAGGGATATCACGGGGATATCACGGGGATATCAGGGGATATCATAAGGATATCTGAGGAAATCATATAAGAATGTTAAGCACAAAATCAATTCTGCGCATGCCCCGAACCATAAGCTGTTCTGTAAGTGCGGCGTCAGCCAATATGACTCTTAGTAAAGCAGCCCAGATTTTCTTTGTGTGATGCTGTCGGATGCTGTATTATTACTCAATGTAAGGTAAGTAATTATGTTGGTAATTCTTGATTATAATACTTATTAATTACCAGTAAAGATATCTTTGAATTGTCAGGTACGGTAGGTTAGGATCATTTCAATATTCCGAGAAATTTTCAAATGTGATTTAAAACAAGTGATTTGATGGTATCCGCAAAATTGTCCAACGTAATCATTAGTCGAGTTATACAAAGAATCATACACGTTGACCATGGTTTTGCTCGATCTGCTTTTTTTTCATTACGCTTTTCCCAGAAGTATATATTGTAGGTACCTAATACCGTTGATTGAAAAGTGTTAAAGATACGCAACGACTATGTAAATTTGCGTATCCAAGAAAATAGTTCTCTTTTTTTCGTCTTTTTTAATACAGTGTGGCGATCTACATCTATTTCATGAAATTATTTTTTTTTGTATCTGTATTACATTGGAAGGCGCATTTTATATGGAACTCTCCAAAACAATTTAAAAAATATATTACCGTCTTTATCTTCATTACATCGCTTCACACGTACAGAAAAGCGAGGTATACAAGAAAGGTGTTTTGAGTATGATGGACTTAAAAATTTCTTGCACTAGCGAAATCTACCTTTCTATGTATGGTTGAGTGAGGATGCAACCCGTGTTACAGGGAAAATCACCTATAGTCCTTAAAGTGTCAGGGGGCAGTGCCAATATATTGGAATTGAAGTTGTTGGTATATCATCTGATGGGGACACACGATTTTTAAAAGCAATGCGCAACAACATTTCTCTTCCAATTAGTAGAGATCGAAGCTCTTTAAATGATTGGGAGTGGTACAGAATAAAATGTGAAGACAATACAATATCGTACTTGCAAGATGCATATCACATTGAAACCAAATTACGAACGCGTTTACTCAAAGAAGGAATTATAATGCCATTAGGATCTTACCAGGTTTCTGTTACCCATCTAGAAGAACTTATTAAAAGCATTTCAAAGGATGAACATTTGATCACAATGTCAGACTTGAAAGCTGAAGACAAAATGAATTTTTTGGCAGCTGAAAAAATTAGTTCTCAAAAAATATTAAACCAGCTAGAGAATTTTCCCGTGAGTGCTGGCACAAAAACATACTTACAAATTATGAACTTTATTAATAAAGCTTTTATTGACAAAAACACACCAGTTTTAAGAAGAGTATATTGTAGTTGGTACTGTGTTTTCTTTTTAAGAATTTGGAAATCATGGCTCAAAGAGAACAAATATAAATCATTCAACATTTTTTATCTTCCAATTGCTATATGTGTATTGAGTTAAATGCACATTGTTTAATTAAAATCATTAAACAATTTCAAAAAACAGAAGGGTTGTCTAATGATATGTTTTTGCCTTTCTTATTTAATAGTCAGCCTTGTGAGCAACACTTCAGAGCCACAAGGTCACCTACTTCAACGTTTTCTACAGTAGTAAATTTCACTATCAAGGACATATTGCGAAGAACAGACAGAATTCAAATGATCCATTGTATTACGAATGATCTAAATGAAACGTTCGTTTTTCCACGAGAATCGAAAAGGTTAAGAAAAAGTAAAATGGATAGCGAGATGGATAGTGAGGATTTCGATGTCAAAAACATCTCAGATCATGAAATACAAGCAACAGTTGAATCAGCATTACAAGATGTTATGTTCAAAATCCGTGAACTGGGAATGAGTGTTAAAAGAAATTGCTGGAATCACATTGACACACCGGCGATCAGTGACAATAGGGAAAATATCCATGACGAGATTCATGATGAAGAAAAAATATTAATTGATGTAGATGCAGGTGAAACTAACTCTTTATCAAAAAGATTTTTAGAGGATTTAGAAACGGGAGAACGCGAAACTAGTGAATTACGAGATGATTTATTAAACAAAGAGAAAATTCACTCCATAAATGGTATTTCTAGTGACGGTCTACACCTCAACGATTATTCGGCTAAAAAGGAGACTGGAAGATATGTTGCGGTATCAGTTGGCGACAAGACATCAATAATCAGGAAATCGCCCTTGTGTTGGTTATTAGACCAGACACCAGATTAGACTTTTCACCCTGATGACAGTACAGATTCGGAAGTATTCAGTTCGGAAATAGAGGAAGAAATTTATGAAATGGACTCCAAAAAGAATAGTAACCAAAAGAAGGGTAAGTTATCGTCCTTAGAATTAACAGCAGCAACAGCTAACTTAATTCCCCTAGTTCTGATGTGTCTTTTTCTTTAGAAAATGATGAAGAAAAAGTTGAAAGGCCTGACGACGACACTGGTTCGGGAGGAAAAGAGGGAGGAAATGAGACAAGATGTGACGAACATTATTTGTGCCAAACTGACCAAAGCTGTGGCAATAAGTCTGATTTAAAGCGTGACTATAAGAGTACTGATACACTAATCATAGATGTAAGGGATTGGGTACTTGTTCGATTTCCAGTTGAGAATAAACAAGGAAATCAAGTACGATTTAAAGCGTTTATTGGAAATGTAGTCTCCCTTGTTGCAGAAAATACTTATTGCGCTCAATTTTTACTCAAAAATGAGACTTCTAATCTTAATCCGAGCATTAGTCACACATACTTTTATCCAAATGTTCCTGATGTGACTGAGTTTACCAAGGATAAAATAATAAAAAGGCTGCGTACTTTTAAAAATCGAAGAGGTATTTATTCCTTTGATAATAATATCAACACCAAAGATTATGAATAAATGAAACTTTCGGTTGTTTTGTTTGATTATGCATATTTTTGTTTCACTGTAGGTGTAAACCGAGGTGTAAACGTTTTTTTTTATATAGAATTATTGTTCAATATTTGAATATTCCAATACGTTTTTGTTGTACGTGTCGGTGGTCCCTTAAATGGCTACCTACCTATGATTAGAACTTTTTTTGTTTATTAGTTACACCAAATAGAAGTAATTTTATGTTTTTATTTCGTTTTCATGTTGCATGTTTTATACTTAATAAAATCTCGTAAAATTACATAATATAATTTATGAGTTTGTTTTCATCCCCTTTCCACCTTTATAAAAACAAAGCTCTTCAATGGCTTTCAAACCAAATGACTTAATTGCTGTTTTGTTTCATAAATAAATCGCAACAAGGCAACGTTGAAAAGGCGTGCTACACAGCAGCGTCAGATTTAAAAAGCTTACTAGAGAAGATAAATTCTACAACCGCTGCACGGCGGTGATGTTTCTGATCAGTTGACGCCCTTAACTTAGTTATAGTGCAAATGTCCAAAATGGATATCAAGGGGATATCATGGGATATCAAGGGGATATCATAAGATATCATGGGATATCATAGGATATCACAGGGATATCATAGGATATCATGGGATATCATAGGATATCACAGGATATAAAGGGGATATCATAGAATATCACAGGATATCACGGGGATATCATAGGATATCTTTGTCAAAAGGGATATCTTGTGTACACTATTTTAGCAGTAATTTACCCCTCGGACTTTAATTATTTTAGTTTTAGTTATTTTACGAATTCCTGTTGTCATTTGTTTCAACAATTTAGGATAAAACAAGGTAATTTCAACATAACTAACGATACTTTACACACGACAACTTGTTTTTTCTAGCTTCTGCGCATCTCATGCTGGATTGCCAATTATTGTCAAAAATACTAAAATGATTATTTTTCTGTAAGGTATACAATTTCACCACAACCTTTACACATAATAAATAAAACTTCCGATCATCTATGACGTTTTTTACTCTAAAAAAAGCGAACAGCATTATAAATTATTATAAAAATAAAATGCTTTTTTAAACTGAAATAGTTAATAACAAGTATTAATTGCAGAAACCAATTGATCATAACCGATTTTTGCCTAAACTTTGAGTTTTTAAATGCGAATTTGTGACATGACATTAACGAATAAGTTGTCTGAGGTGTTTTATTTTAAAAAACTAATCTGTTTTGATTTTAATCGAGAAAGATAACAGTAAGTAACCAAAATATTTTTATACGCGATAAACTTAAAAATATCATACATAGAAAAAAAATGTGTGTTTTGGTCCATCTCTCTTCCAGTATAGAGGAAGTCAGGTCAACGAGAGAAGGAAAGATAGACTATCATCTTTGTCGCTTTTTTTACATTTAATTTTATTTCCAGACGCTTAGCAAACGTTAGTGAAATTAACGAGACCATGCTACACACTTTAACCAATCTTCTTTTTTCTTGATGATCCGGTAGTCTTTTTTGCAGCCGGCGAATTCAATCTTGATGTCGCTAATATTTTTATGATGATGAGTCTATAAAGTTGTCGAAATCCTCATCACCAGAATATCAGATGAATTCTTATAAAGTTTTTTTTCAGTCGTTTCTTCGGTCTTTCGTTTTTTACTTTTGATTTCTCTTTGTGTTGTTTCTTTGTTTTGCTGGTTTAGTATTTTTTTTTATCTTTCTTTTATAAACTTGGTTGTAGGAACAACTCCAATTATCTCTTTTTTAGCATTTTGCGTTACTTACGTGATAACTGGGACCAGAGAGATATCAATGCTTTTCCAAAAGTTATCGTTTCTTTGAAGATTGTCTTCTTTGATGTACCCATAGAATAAGATGGGCCGGTTTAGGTTTCATCATTTTCAGCGTCTGCATTTGCACGAAACACGTTTCAGTAATAACCAAATATCACTAAATTTGAAAATGATTCTATCCCAAATTTTACTCTGACGGCTTCTGTTAAATACCTGTGGTAATATTGATACCTCGGTATCGGTTAGTTTTACAAAAACTTGTAGTTTTTTCACTGCATTGCAGTAGTGGTGCGTGTTCTACATACACTAACCCGCTACTACCTCCCCTCTTACCTTTAATATCATCCTATTTGATATTGGTCGCAATCAGCGTGTTAAAATTTAATTCAAATTGCCGTTATAGGACCGGTTAGTACGGGACAATGGAAAGAATTTTAGTAATTTTACTATCAAAATTGGTCATTTTGTAAATAATGACTTTCATAATAAAATTTGTTATTAAATTGCAAATTACATTAAATTTGTCTTAAAAATTTTAATATAAAACTAAAACATTTATATAAAAATACCCGTATCATGAATGTATTCTAATTTTTCTACCGTTGTTGTATACAACAATTGAAAATCTAATTACCTTTTATTTTACAAATTAAGTTTTTACAAAAAAAATTTGTTTGAATATAACGTAGTCTGAATAACATGAATTATACATTAGTAAGGTTTGCAATAGAATTATGAATATAATTGTAAAATGTTTCTGGTTGCGTGGTCAGCTTTATGCCCACATGTTCTTAACTCTAAATTTTGAAGTAGTGATTAAGTTAATTGTTTTTAGAATATTTGTGTGACGCAGTCTTTCGACGATTAAATAATAAATACAGTGCGTACCAAATGTATAAAACCGGTTTTGTTATTTCAAAATTATTCAAGCTAAATCGATAAAATGTAATATGCATGTTGTTTACAGAGCCTTCTATTAGTTACACAATTTTGTTATTTTTTTAATTGACAAAGGCGGTAGTTGCACAGCGATCTTGTTTTTTTAAATAGAAAGAGAGGTAAAACACGTAGCATCTTAAAGGTATTTTCAAGTAGAAATTCAGCGACATGCCGCTTGCCATAATTATCTCTAAACGTAGCTTCGCTATTGTAAATTAAAGATTGGTAGCATTAACTGGATAACTGAAGATTCAGTTAGCATTGAGAACAATTATTTCTTTTATGGTGTTTATTGTAAAATCAGATTATTAAAACCGTGTTTTATGTTTATGAAGTCCACCTAGTACAAGAATCATTTATAAGCGATGCTCAAACTGTTCATTCGCCTCTTAACATTAAAAAATTCGATTAATTATTCTGAATTGAAAATGAATTTAGTAGAATATTTGCTGTTGCACTAGTTATTCGGTTTATCAAGCCGAATACGAAAGTTTACTTAACCTGCTACGTGCAATAATTTCATAACGTAATACCCTGTATATTGGTTGAATTAAAATTAGATTCCGGTTTTGACGCCTTCTGCCGATTTTTCTTGTTACTGTGATTTGCTGTCAGGACGTTAAACTGACAACTAGCTAAAATGGCCTGTTTCGTTTAAAACTAGAAGTTTCTAAGAACTTCAACTGTAATGGAAATGAAATTATAAATTCATTACGTATTTAAAGTAATTTATTCGCCACAAGGTAAACTATTTACATCCGTTTTGTTAGAATTCTTTAGTAATTTCTTTCTTAATTTGATAACCACGCTTTGGCCACATGTTTCTATTCAATAAAGAATAATGCAGGATTAATATCTATAAATACCTTCATGGGACGAGTATAACTCTGCAAGGCCTACATTTAAAACTAAAAATCGAAGACAAGAACTTTTCTTCAAAATCCTACTCATTCGGCAAACACCTGCCATACCAAATTTCATTGAATGTGTACACAGTGTTGTAAAAAGATAATTTTTAAATTATATAGATACAGATAATTTTTTTTTCTTTCAAAAATTATCTAGTATTAGATAATAGATAAACTATTTAAACTTTATATAGATAACAGATAATAGATGAAATAATCTAGGTAGTAATAATGATAGATGGAGTTCATTTGAAGAAGTATTATGGAATGTGAAGAAAAACATACATATTGTAACTTGAATTTTACAGGACACTGGATTTTTTATAAATTTTATTTAAATAATTTAAATGAAAAATTATATATATACAGATACATATAATTTATATATTTTTTGATTATATCTAGATACTTATAAATAGATAAAAAATATGAATCTAGATTAATTTATCTATATAAATTTATATAGATAATTTACAACACTGCGTGTACAGCAGCATTCGATAATCGGGTTATGTTATGTGTACTTTCTTTTAGCAGTAATTAACAATTTTGTAGATCTTGCTTTCGTGAATCATTGTGTTGACACGATTTGCTATTCAAAATTATTCTAAGCTCACTCCTCACTCACGAGGAAAACGTTTTCTTCAAACAAGTAGGTATTGGATTGTGAATAAGTTTGTTTAATTATTTTGTCGCTGTCAGAAAAGTCACTCACGGAATTTTTGCTTATGTTAACTTCCGTAATTACAATCATTATTTCACTACCATTGAGGTAGTTTCACTTATTATTTTGTGTGTATCGCATGCTGTGTACAAACGATATTTATTATGAAATTTTCTTCTCTATCCACTTCGTTTCAACTTATGTATTGTGTGTTTCCGATACTTCTGGCATTTATGGATTGAGAATTAGATAGATTCTTGTTAATAATCTACGTTATTAAATTAAAGCTTTTATACTTGTTTAATATTTCTTTTATGGTAACATATCTTTTTCTTTTGTTGTGGTTACTCGAACATCAGAGTAACAAGGATTACGAACATAAAAATTCGTTACAAGCTTGGACCGTCTACCTTGATCGAGGCAGAACTGTTATATACAAAAGATCTGGCGCCCTTTAACTATTATTTATAATAAATTTGGTGAGGCTAAGTCAGATGGCCATTCGATACGTTAACAACGTCCAATCTACCTTTCTGGAATAGCGTTGTTTAAATAAACACGAATTTCGTGGCTATAATGCGGAGAGCGTTTAGATGAGGAATGATATTTTCTTGCAATAGATACAGACATCTAGCTGAAGTAAGATTCCCTTCAATAGAAAAGGAGCTATAATGTTCTGTCTAACAGTACCTGTAAAAGATAAAAGCATTTTAGTGTTGTAAGAAAATTATTATAAGGCAGAAGATAAACAGTAATTATTTAGACGCAAAATTAAAACATAAGACTATTCAGTTAAATTTATTGTTACGTACCTGCCTAATAATTAACTATTTTGAAAACTGCGTGTGAGCTTTGTCCATCCAATTATGATTACTGTCTGTCCAGTATCTGCAGTTTTGCTTTGTCATTTAGCAAAAAAATAACGTCATCAGAAAATACGATAATACGGATGAAATTTGAATCAGCATTTATTCGATGCATAATTTTTTCCCAAATTTCTTTTGGCAAAGTCGCTTTTATTTAATTCTTGCAGTAAGTATACTTTATAAGAATTAAACCATTGACGCTTCAAGACTCTGCAGACTAAAAATATATCATGATTTAGTGCTACTTGCTGTACAGAAACTCTTGGCGTATTCATAACATCCAACATAGCATTTGCAGAATTTTAATCGTTTGTTGCTGATTTTGGACGGTTATATTTTAATCGATCTATTACATTACCTGTTTTCGTAAAACGCATCATTGTTTTAGTAACCGTATTTTTGGCGATTCGGTTCCGGTTTAGATACGTCGCATCAAACAAATAACGTGCTTATGCATGATTGGGTCTTCTAACACCGGATTCTATCATCATCAAGATTTCTATACGATCATTTTCTGTAAGATACTCCATAATTCAGTACTTTGGGCACAATTTTAGGCTTTTGACGTTCGTTAAACAATATAAACCAGAAAAGGTTCCCAAACTTTTTTGTGTCGTAGATCTCTTGCCATGTTTTTGGGTTTTGGGTAGACTCCCTACTTACCTGATATTGATTTTTTGTAAATTTCTAACTGTAGTGAAGTTTAGTGTTAAAAACTTAAAGGAAAAACACATGTTAAGTTTTATACATTTATTAATTGAATTTAAATTAAAACTACTCAAAATAAAATTTTGTATCTGTTATATAAAATATACGTAACATAAAATAAACTAAGCAATAAGTAAATGTTTTTAGTGAGAAGGATGAACCTGATGCTTTAATAATAAATAATCAACGTTTGTCGTGAATTTTGTAAGGTTTAATCTTAAATCTCCTCGGCTAATGATTTCCAGTCTATTTCTTTTTTTCGTTTGAGATTGGCAACAACACTGAACTCCCTTTCCACTAGGTATGACGATGGAAAGGAAATTAAAAGTTTCCTCGCTATATTCTATAATACGGGTATGTTGTTTTGCAGCCAGAATTGCTGATATCCGTTTTTAAACTGAACCTTAAGTTTTTCGTTTGTACTTAGTTCAGTCAATTACTCTTGTATTATGACATTCGTTTCTTCTATGACACCATATGGGTTAATTATCCACGGTGGTATTACCGTAGTCAAAATATCTTCAAACCTAGTTTCAAAATCTAAATAGAAGGCATTTAAATGTTGAACGTAGGCTGAAACGTCGTTTTCCTGGCAGTTTGTTCGTGACAAGTTAGGAAACTGGGAAAATTCGCCCCGTTCAATATTTTGCTTCATTAGTTTAACTCTGGCAAGAAACGCTGATAAGATGGACTTTGTTTTAATCAAATTTAGACTGTCGCCTTGTAACTGCAAGTTAACCAAATTGAATTTTGTAAACAAATCTGTTAAATAAGCGATGTCTGTTTTCCACTTCATTAAATTGTCATTTAAAATTTTATCTTTAGCATTCAGAAATTCTAAAATAGTCTCAAAAAGTGCAAAAAATCTTGTCAAACATAAGCCTTTCGACAGCCAGTGTACTTCAATATTGATGAAAGTGTTCCTCATTTTCTTTACACAACTACGCAAATAACCGCGTATTTAACGCGTTGCTTTGGATTCGGTTTACTGCATCAATGACTAATTCAAGAGATTCATGAAATCTAACACTCAAATTTTTAGCAACTAAATGTTGTCGATGGATGACGCAATGTATTGGTAACACCCCTGACAGATTTTGTTTTAAATAGCTTATAAATTCACAATAACGTCCAACCATGGCAGGTGTTTCATCTGTAGATACTCATATTATATTTAATAAAGAGATTGCTTTTTCAATGAAGTAATCCTTCAAAACATAAAATATTGATTCACCTTTAGTGTTGGTTGTTAAAGTGCTTACGAAGAGCAGTTCTTCGTAGATTTCTTGATTCATAATAAAACCAACATATGCTAATAATAATGCTGCATTACCAGGTAAAGTTGACTCGTCCAGTTGTATAGAGAAATGGGTCGTTTGCAAATTACACAAGGAGTTTTCAATATCAGAACTCATTTCCTCAATACGTCTTTCAACAGTATTGTTGTTGAGAATTCTTTTAATGATATCAGATGCAGTTTGTATAAAATAGTTTTTAAAACCTCTTCAACGGCTGGCAAAATTAACTTCTCTCCGATAGTATGCAGTTTTACGCATTTTGCTATAAGTAGCGAGATATTGTAAAACGCCCGCAAACCATCATCGTTTCTTTGTGACGTCGAAGCGAACATTTTGTCCAGCGTGGGTCTCTTCTGAAGTATATCTGTTAGTGTTTCAAAGTATTTCAAATATTTATCTGTTTTATCAGGGTGACATCTTCTTAGATGATACTGCAGCTTAGATTATTTCATAGCGTTATTGCCCAAAACTTTGTTGCATAAAAAGCACATAGGCAATTGTTTGTCCGACAATGATGGAATGAAGCCAAGTTTCAAATAATCAACACTGTATTGTTTACATTTCTTTTTAGAATTTGTTACGGTAATTTTCATTAAGTACGCCTTTGTTGTTACGGTTGAAATCTTCGTTAGGTACGCCTATGGATTTGCGACGTGAAATTAGATTCGAGTTTTGACAACCGCTAACTATCTTTTACGCGTGACTGTCATTTACGACGTGCTCTTCAACTTGGAAACTACTTGAAATGGCCGGTGGATTTGACAAGTAAACCTCTTCTACAATTATACACCACCATGGTGATCAATCAATAAGTGAAATACATGTAAAATTTGTTTGCGTCGACACCGGGTAAGATTGTAACTTTTCATTTATTAAAACTTCGTTGTAATTTCCTGTATTTTGACAGCCATTCCGCCTCGTGCGCATATCTAGTTCTAATTATTACTTATTAATGGGGAGTCCGTTTCGTATTACTATTTCTTCAAACAAATATTCGAAGGCCGTAAATTAACTTTGGTGACGATCACCTTATTTGGGAGATTCTAATTATCGAATACGAGGGAATTCGAGTCGAAGGCAGTAACTTAACACCGATGACTATTACCTTATCCGGAAGATCCTAATTATTGGATTTGAGGGAATTCTATTCGGAGGAAATTGTTTAATACCATCATATTCGTACCGTAATGTAACAGCATACGATAAGTGTCGGTTCGTTTACTGTCCTTTAAATGTGTCTTTATTTGTAGTTTGTGAGTCGCCAGGTAGACACGTCTATATTTTTCAGGAAGTTTAATTGTAGGAGGCCGTAGGAAAAACGTTTTTCTGACAGCACTCTGGAACTTGGTAAGTCAATTTTTTTCTTATTTATACGTGATCGCTACGGTAACTCACGACTTATTATATTTGCTAATTGTACGTGCTAATTGATTTGTTACTTGTGTTTGTTACTAAATTAAGTTAGATAAATTACTTATCGCTTGCTGCCTATATCTACAATCAATCATCATTGTTAATGTTACTTGTTGATAAAATTATATACATGTTATAGTCCTTACACGCTTGTTTGACGTGTAGTGTAAGTTGCCGACCCTGCTGCTATCCTCTGTTCTATATTCTCTGCAGCACGGACTTATATTGAACTACTTAATTGTTACTACATTTATTTTTATAGAGGAATTAAAGTACCATTGTTGTTAATGATCGAGTTTCTTTTCCATTTTAGTCGTTTCTTTCAGCCGTTACGAACTTAACATCATAGTTACAAGTTTATTACCATTTCTGCTGTGAGCAGGCAGAAACTTACTTTGGACAGGCTCTGGCGCCCTTAATTATCTTATATATATATATTTCTAGAAGACCTACCCCCTCTCCGACTGTTGAGAGTTGGCCGTGCAGGTTCGTAACCAGCTAAAGCTTGTAATAAATTGGCAGCCCAACTGATTGGGGCTTCGATTGCTCTCATATCGAATTTCTCATTCACTATATTCCTTTAACAATTTTCTTTAATTGTGATTAGCGTAGTAGTATCATTGAGTGATAGGTTATCTCGTTTATACATAGGTTAAGGTGTGCTGTTGACTTTCTCTCGGTTTTCGTATAACAAATTTTCTTGAATTAGGATTACATCATTTATTGGTATCTTAGTTACTTAGGTTAGGAATAGGTAGCTTATATTGTTGGTTTTCTTTCGATTTTGTCTATTACTTATTACTTCAACAAAATGGCTACTATTTGGAAATTTGATGTAAACCGACTTCACAAATTCGAACTTGAATACGAGTTAATTTCTAGAGGTATCGATACAGATATCAGTGTAGATCGTCTTAGGAAAATGGTACGAACAGCACATCAGGTGGAATTGAATAAGTCATTTACTTCGGTCAAACATTCTATACCATATGGGGAAGACAAGGCAGCTTTTGAACAAACTCTTATTGAACTTACTGCATCGGTGAATAATTTCGATGGGGACATTTCTTCTTCCTTATTCTTAAAATTAAGTACTCTTTGGCTTCATGCACAACGACGGTGCGAATTACTGAATGCAACCTCTGACTTTGAATTGACTGAACGAAATAAATTCTTAATAACACTACAGGGACTGAAAAATGACGTTGAATCAAAAATCCGCAAGACCAGACCTTCTATTGCTTCGATTTCTTCTCCAGTTACTCATTCTGTACCTCAAGCTAATTCGACTAACGTACATCATGAAGAAGAACCTGACTTGATTTCTTCTGAATCTGAAGGGGAATTGACAACGCCTGTACCATCGGCTGAAGGCTATTCTAAATCTACTACTGTAGCTAAATTTAATATTTCTTTCTCTGGCGACAACTCTTCTTCTGTATTAGACTTTCTTACTAGGATCGAAGAATTACGAGTAGCTCGTAACGTTTCTAAACAACAGTTGTTCAACTGTGCTCCTGAAATTCTTAGTGGCAAGGCTTTACTTCTTTTCCGTTCTCGTCGTTCTCAATTACGTTCGTGGAAGGATGTAGTGACATTTCTTAAAGAAGAATTCTTACCAATGGACTACGACGATAGGTTGTTAGAAGAGATTCGTTCTCGAACGATAGGACACACCGAAACGATCGCTATTTACGTTGCTATTATGCAAAGTTTATTTAATCGATTAGCAGAACCTTTGTCGGAAGCCCAACAACTCAAGATCATTTTACGAAATCTCTCTCCTTTCTATCAAACTTCTCTCGTTCTTGTCGACATTACTTCACTTTCACAATTGTTAGCTATTGGCAAGAAATTAAAACACAATAAACAACTAGTGGATAATTTTAAACCTCCTCCTTCTCGGAAAACGTCGCGATTACTTGAACCAAATTTAGCTTATGTAGGTCCAGTTGTAGAACCACCAAAGACTGCTACTAGAGTTACTTTTGCTAATGCTTCTGCTCGCTCTCGTCCTTCTCATCCTTCTCCTAGTACTTCGTCTACTCCTGATAATCGAGCTTCTACTTCTCGAATTTCGTCTACTGCTACTTCTGCTAGAGAAACACGCTGTTGGAACTGCAATCGGGTTGGTCACTTATCTCCACAATGTTCAAGGCCACAAACACTTCACTGCTATGGTTGTGGGAGACAGGGTGTAACTCGTACTTCTTGTCCACGCTGTAATTCGGAAAACTAACTTTGGAGTCTTCGGACCGAGTCGAGGATTCTTGTGAATTATTCTTAAACTCGGACACATCGTTTAATGGATTGGAAGATAGGCAGCGATTTCTTTTGGACTTTATTTTAGCGAGTGTTAGGGGTGACGAACGTCCTTTTCTAAATGTTACGGTTTTGGGAATTCATTTCAAAGCACTACTTGATTCTGGAGCTTCACGCACTATTCTTGGCGGACCAGGGTGGGAGAAACTCCGCTCTTTGGACGTAACTTTCTTGAATTCAAAGACTTCCTTCTGTAAGTTAGCTAACGGGGTGACATGTACTGTTTTAGGTTCCTTATCTCTTCCTTTTCGTCTCGAAGATAAAGTAACAATATTGAATACTTTAATTATTCCTGAAATTTCTCAACCCTTAATTTTAGGTATTGACTTTTGGAAGGCTATGGATTTCGTGCCGGACTTTCGTAAGGGATTATGGAGCTTTAATTCTTCTTTAGAATCAGCACCTAGTGTTGATGTTCTACATGTTCTCTCTGACCTAACCTTGGACCAAAATATTACTTTATCTAATTTACTTGACCAAGCATTTCTTTCTCAACCATCAGATCTAGGACAAACCAATTTAGTACATCATCGGATTTTGACTTCGGCTGAACCAATTAAGCAGCGTTACTATCCTCTTTCTCCTACTTTACTTTCAATCGCTCATACCGAATTGGACAAAATGCTACAAATGGGTGTAGTAGAACCTTCTTCAAGTCCTTGGTCTAGTCCGATCGTTCTAGTTAAGAAATCTGACGGTACTTATCGGTTTTGTGTGGACTTTAGGAAAGTCAACGAAGTGACTCAAAAGGATGCATATCCGCTTCCCTATATATCTTCTATTCTAGATCGCTTACGAGACGCTCGCTTTCTCTCTTCTTTAGATATCCGATCAGCTTACTGGCAAATTCCTCTTTCTTCTGAATCTAAGGCGATAACAGCTTTTACAGTGCCGCAGAGGGGCTTATTTCAATTTACTCGAATGCCTTTCGGACTTCATAATGCACCTGCTACGTTCCAGCGTCTGATTGATCAAGTTATTGGGGCTGATCTAGAACCTTTTTGTTTCGCATACTTGGATGACATCATCATTGCTACGCCAACTTTCGACGATCATATGCAAGTTTTGACGAAAGTGTTGCAACGGTTATTTACTGCTGGTCTCACATTAAATCGAGACAAATGTCATTTCTGTCGACCTGAGCTGAAATATCTAGGTTATGTTGTCAACAAAAATGGTTTACTAGTCGATCCTGATAAGGTTGCTGCGATCTGTAATATTCCTATTCCCACAAAAGTTTCTGAAGTGCGTAGATTGATTGGCATGGCGAGTTGGTATCGACGATTCATTCCTAACTTTTCTTCTTTGATATCACCTTTAACTAACTTGACTAGGAAAAATGTTTCTTTTCTTTGGACTCGAGAGTGTCAAAACGCTTTTCTTACTTTACAAAATTGCTTAGTTTCGGCACCTATTCTTTCTTGTCCAGATTTTTCTCTTCCTTTTACTGTGCAAACAGATGCTTCAGATTTTGGGTTAGGAGCAGTGTTAAGTCAAACTACTGATAAAGGGGAAACTGTCGTTAGCTATATTAGTCGCTCATTAACCAAACCTGAGCGTAATTACTCTACAACCGAAAAGGAATGCTTAGCAGTACTTTGGGCTATAGAAAAGTTTCGTCCTTACATTGAAGGCTCTCACTTCACGGTAGTTACTGATCATCACTCTTTGCTTTGGTTACATCGACTACAATCTCCTTCTGGGCGCTTAGCGCGCTGGTCTATTCGATTACAACAATACGACTTTTCTATCATACACCGAAAAGGTAAAGAACATGTAGTACCTGATCTATTATCTCGCTCTGTTACACCAGTGGATACAATGACTGAACTTCCTAATGTACCTTCATCTGGCTTTGGCATTACTCTTCCTATAACTGATTCTTGGTATTTGAAACTTATCGACCGAGTTACGATGTTTCCTCGCAAGTTTGCTTCATGGTCCGTAGTTGATGGTCTGCTATACAAATCACTTCGAACTTCGTCGAATCATTCTAATTGGAAAGTAGTGGTTCCTAAGAATCAACAAAAATTAATTATACAGCAATATCACGATCTTCCTACTGCTGGTCACTGTGGAGTTACAAAAACGTTAGCGCGTATTCGTGAACATTATTACTGGCCGCATCTAAGAGCTAAGGTTACTGAATATATTCGGAAATGTACAGTGTGTGCTTCGCATAAAGTAGAACAGAAAGCACCTCCAGGATTTCTAGCTCCTAGAGCAAAACCAGTACGTCCATGGCAAGTACTCTGTATAGATATTGTTGGTCCTTTACCTCGATCTTCGAAGGGCAACTGTTACATCTTGGTTGTGGTAGATTCTTTTTCTAAATTTACTTGTCTTTTTCCTTTGCGCACGGCTACGGCTTCTGCAGTTTCTAAGTTAATAGAGGAAAATATCTTCTTACTGTTCGGTACTCCTCAATACATTATCTCTGATAATGGTGTTCAATTTCGCAGTCGCGAGTTTACTCGTTTATGTGCCCAATATCGCACTTCTATTTTGTTTACGGCTCGTTACCATCCTCAAGCCAACCCTGCTGAACGGGTTAATAGGGTAGTAAAAACCATGTTGGCATCTTATGTAAAAGGAAACCAACGCTCTTGGGATGTTCACTTACCGCACATTGGTTGCGCTATTCGTACTGCGAAACATGAAATTATTGGGATGTCACCTTACTTTGCTTTCTGTGGTCGTGAACATAATCTCTATGGAGACTTATTAGGTAATCCTCCTTCTTCTACAGAAGAACTTCCTGAACCCGAACGTCCAATACATCCACGCAACGAATTCTATGAAAAACTTCGTTTAAGTATTCTACAAAAACTATCTAAGTCGTATGCTAGCACTGGTCATCGGTATAACTTACGTCGTCGTTCTGTTCGTTTCCACGTTGGAGATCGTGTTTGGAAACGTAACTACGTACTTTCTGACGCCAGCAAACATTTCAATGCTAAGTTAGCACCGAAATTTATCGGACCTTTCCAGGTCAAACGCATTTCTTCTCCTTGGACATACGAGTTAGCAAATGACGATGGAGTTTCTCTTGGGACTTGGCATGTTAAAGACCTTAAACCTGCTGTTTCGGACAACGAACCAGATTCTTCTGTAGACTCAACTTCCTTTCCTACTGATACCTTATCCTTTAACTATCACAAACCTCGAAAGCGATTACAGCATAGTAACTTCTCGGTTTCTCGATATTTTGACTATTAGCGTTCTCTTATTGGTCCTGATATACTCTCGGATTGACAATTTTTTTCTCTCTTTCTTCTCTGATTTTGACTATTTGAATCTGATATCCTTATTCCTTGGCTGTAGTAACACCTAGTATAAGTTTAGTAGTATAGTAATTAGTATAGTATTCCCATTCTTTAGGAGTCAAAACTCCGCATGGTATCTTTAGTTAGATTTTTTTTCTCTGGGGTTTGCTTTGCTAGTATAGTATAGTTAGTGGTTTAAACGACAGCAACGCCCTCACTGTATATATTACGTTCCGCTGTGTCGGCTTTTCGGTGTTGTCTGTCATTGATAGAAAGTTTATCCTTTTCTTTGGTTCTTTTGGAAGGCTTAACTTCCTGAATTCCTTTTATTTAGTTTACTTAGTATGTAAGGTTACTCTCGGATTATTCTATCCCGCTTGTCGGCTTTTGAAATGTTTAAAACAAGTTTCTTTTGTTTTGTTCTACAGCTAAACTCTTGGATATCACAGATTCTATCTACTTTGGGCGGTTGGTTGGGCATTGTAGGGTAGGTCACTCGGGGTCGGCTATCTAGGGAGAGGTAGTCGAGCCGTACAATAATATCTGTACTCTCTTTTCTCCTTCTGTCTTCCTGTCTTTCTTTCTCTTCCTTCGATCTGTCACCATGAGTGGGGGGGCGCCTGTTGTGGGAACCTGACGGCTATGCGTCCGGGAAGGTTGGTTGTCTCCGACCCGGTAGCCCCAAGCTCTGGACCAGGCATGATACCTTTCGGGGGCCGTAACGGCGGACTTGGTGGAGCTTGGCGGGGTGACCAATTCTTCTTAACCGGCGCATAGGATGTTGTGGTTGTACAGCAGGCACCGCTTCCGGCTACAGTCTAGCAATTGCAGGCTGTAGTCCTTTTATTTTGGATTTGTGGGCAAAATTTTGGGATGCTTCTTTTCTTTTTCTTTTATCTACTTTCAGGGTGGGAGGGATTTTCCTGGGCCTTGTTCCTCCTGATCATGGATCAGATTCCTTCCTGGGTGGGAGGAAGACTATTGTGGTCAAGCAAGTACTGGTTGCGGTGACGCGCGCTTGTGTGGACTAACGTTGGGGGGCCCAACGACGCGTTTTTCCATCTGATCGCGAGGGCTTGAGGTGTGGTTAAGACTTCAACGCCACACAATCGTCCGGCACTTCAACGAGGAAACCTTAGGCTGTGATAGGATTCCTGGGGTCATTTCCTAGTCTCGTGGGTTTGGGCACCGTTCCTCTTCCATCTTCCTTTAGTACCTTGTCCTTATCCTGAGGGGTTTCCTGGGCTTCGTATTCAGGGTGGTTTTGTACTTAAGGGTTGGGGCTTAAGGGGATTTTAGGGCTACTTAGTCCTGGACGCTTGTCCAAACTTCTACCTTTCCTATATTCTTTTCTTTTCTCTGGAATTCTTTCGATACTGACATCCTTACTGTATTGGGTTACTGATTGTTTGTACCTTACTTTTTGGTATCGCTTTATGCGCTTCGGAAATTAGTAAACCATGTTGGTATTCTTCTTTGCTTTTAGATCAAATTACTCTTGGTTTCTTGGAGATACCTTTCGCTTCGTGCGCTTCTGTTACAGTTTTGGTTGTCGGCATTCTTAAGATTCTGGAAAAGCTCTGTCTCTTCTGTATTTGTGGTAATCTGATGAGATTGCACGGGGTTGGAGTTTCTTGGAGATTGGGTTGGTTTTGGATTTTAGGGTTCTGTCCTTGGCGTATGCCTAAATTTCTGTCTTCATTTTAGCTTTGTTTTCGTTATTCTCGCTCCACGCTTTTATCTTGCTGGGGGAATCTGTTACAGTAATTTTCATTAAGTACGCCTTTGTTGTTACGGTTGAAATCTTCGTTAGGTACGCCTATGGATTTGCGACGTGAAATTAGATTCGAGTTTTGACAACCGCTAACTATCTTTTACGCGTGACTGTCATTTACGACGTGCTCTTCAACTTGGAAACTACTTGAAATGGCCGGTGGATTTGACAAGTAAACCTCTTCTACAATTATACACCACCATGGTGATCAATCAATAAGTGAAATACATGTAAAATTTGTTTGCGTCGACACCGGGTAAGATTGTAACTTTTCATTTATTAAAACTTCGTTGTAATTTCCTGTATTTTGACAGCCATTCCGCCTCGTGCGCATATCTAGTTCTAATTATTACTTATTAATGGGAGTCCGTTTCGTATTACTATTTCTTCAAACAAATATTCGAAGGCCGTAAATTAACTTTGGTGACGATCACCTTATTTGGGAGATTCTAATTATCGAATACGAGGGAATTCGAGTCGAAGGCAGTAACTTAACACCGATGACTATTACCTTATCCGGAAGATCCTAATTATTGGATTTGAGGGAATTCTATTCGGAGGAAATTGTTTAATACCATCATATTCGTACCGTAATGTAACAGCATACGATAAGTGTCGGTTCGTTTACTGTCCTTTAAATGTGTCTTTATTTGTAGTTTGTGAGTCGCCAGGTAGACACGTCTATATTTTTCAGGAAGTTTAATTGTAGGAGGCCGTAGGAAAAACGTTTTTCTGACAGCACTCTGGAACTTGGTAAGTCAATTTTTTTTTCTTATTTATACGTGATCGCTACGGTAACTCACGACTTATTATATTTGCTAATTGTACGTGCTAATTGATTTGTTACTTGTGTTTGTTACTAAATTAAGTTAGATAAATTACTTATCGCTTGCTGCCTATATCTACAATCAATCATCATTGTTAATGTTACTTGTTGATAAAATTATATACATGTTATAGTCCTTACACGCTTGTTTGACGTGTAGTGTAAGTTGCCGACCCTGCTGCTATCCTCTGTTCTATATTCTCTGCAGCACGGACTTATATTGAACTACTTAATTGTTACTACATTTATTTTTATAGAGGAATTAAAGTACCATTGTTGTTAATGATCGAGTTTCTTTTCCATTTTAGTCGTTTCTTTCAGCCGTTACGAACTTAACATCATAGTTACAAGTTTATTACCATTTCTGCTGTGAGCAGGCAGAAACTTACTTTGGACAGGCTCTGGCGCCCTTAATTATCTTATATATATATATTTCTAGAAGACCTACCCCCTCTCCGACTGTTGAGAGTTGGCCGTGCAGGTTCGTAACCAGCTAAAGCTTGTAATAAATTGGACATAACATTAGTCATCTGTGGGCAAAATTAATTTATTTACATAAGACTTACAGTCTAGCAGTTGTATATTAAAAAATCAAAGTCAAACTTAAATCGTATGGTCTTAGATTTTATGGCAGGCATGGGCGTACAGCAATTACTAATGAATGTGAGAAGGGGAATGTTATGAATGTTACTTACGGTTTGGATATGATGAAATTTTAAGGAAATTTGAAAATGACATGACAAAAATGTTAAAATAAAATATGGTACAACAAATAATAATAACAAATTGTTATGCCATTTATCTCTACGTACATTCGACTGTCATGTGTAAAAATTTACTGGTTCCACTTTAGCAATAATACAAAATTTTAATTTTAATATAGAGAAGTATATACAGTGCAATATCCATAATCCGAACTTCCGTAATCCGAACATTTTAGTAATCCGAACTGGCCCACAGTGTAACGACCATTGGACAAAAGTACAATTTTTTTAGTTTTTTTGTAAAGTTATTTGGTAAGTTATATGTATTTATAAAAGAATAATAAATGCCTATCAAGGTCGTAAATAAGTAAATTTTCACACACATACATATTTATTTATGTGACCGACCAAAATATGTAGTTTAATTCTAAAATAATTTTTTTTTAAATATGTTTCCTATACGTAAACATTTAAATTCTATGAAGAAAAAAAGCAAACAAATGAGAGTGTGTATTGGAAATTATTTAAAAAACACGCAGCTGTACAGTTGTGGATTTCTTAATTTCTTAATTTATTTCTAAAAGTGTTAACATATTGTATGTTAATAACGAAATACATACGTAATATGTACGTACAGTTATTTTTTTTTAGATTTTTCCGAAAACATTCCATAATCTCCTTGCAGTAATTAGCTCGGATTACGGAGATTGCACTGTAATTATAATAACGATTGCTAAAACTTTGAAAAGAAACAATCGAGGAGTACTCGTGTAATTTTGCATGATTTGAATATTAAACTACTAATAACTGAAGTCATGATTGGCGTAGTTTACCTATCTATGCTAACTACGAGTACAAAACTAAAATTTAATAAAAAATAATGTACTTACTTTTCTCTGGCACTCACAAACAAAATAACACTGATTCACAATAATTTGTGTGATAAACTACCAGTTTATATTTTTTTAAATATTTTCTTAGCACTTTCCTTTTCAAGATTAAGGAAACGAATAAACGTATTTGTCTTACATTCGTATTTATAGAGTGACGAATTGAACAAGTCACTGCAAGTTCGCGAATCTCTGAGACTGCGCGTATGCTTGTAACAAGATGATACTGGTATATCATAATGTGCAGGTTTTTACAAGTTCCAAATGTATAGCGACCACAAAGCGAATGCCTACATCCTACAACTTACTAATACTTACTCCTAATCTTTAATTTACAATAGCAAAGTTATCTTAAGAGATAAATATGGCAAGTGGCGTGTCGATGAATTCTACTTAAAAATAACTTTCAAACTTTATGCGATTTGACTCTTTTTTCTAAAAAAAGAAAGAATAATTTTGAACACTGGCGGCTGGTGGTCAATGCTGCACGAGGGTCATTTTCATATTAATACTGTAAAAATGCATTTTCTTTTTCATGATTTCAGGCAAATTCGCCAGTTTTTGAATCTATTGCGCTTGCATTAACAATTTAAGAATACTTAAATTTGTAAATTAATAATAAAACAGTTTTTAGTATTTTTTGGAGGGTCATTGACCAAATGACCTAACGGAGAAGCCGCCACTGGTTTTGTAATAACAAGACCGGTTCCGTACATTTATTTGTACGCACTGTATATGATTCTTACAAAATTGAAATTTTGTTAAAAAAACTAAGTTATTTGCTAAAAGTAATATTTATATATACTAAACATAGTAAATTGAAATTTTTAAGCGAATTGATTTTATCTTTGTTATTATATGTAAACATTGTTTATTTATAAATAAATAGTATATCAATTACATATTATAAATACAACAAATTTAAAAGTTTTTCTAATTTGAAAAAAATAATACAATTAAGGCACAATTAATAAAACGTGTAATTACGTCGGTGAAAATAATTTTAGAATATAAACTGCTGATACGTATAGACAATATCTTCAGATTGCGTTCGCAAGGCAATAAATCAACTCTACGTATCACTTGCAGACAAATTGCTCTGCAATTTATGCAATATCTAAACACATCAATCTATTTCCTAATAAAACTGCATGCGTTTAAAGTTATAATTTCTAACGTAAAAATGCATTAATACACTTTATATAAATACTTATTTAAGCCACAAACTCCAATTTTAAAATTATTTATCTATGATTATGTTAAGCAACCTCGAGCGACACAATTTAGTACCGATCGCATCTGTTGTTTCTAAAAGTCTTGCGCCTTAAAACGCCGGAAGGTTATTATTTTCTTCAGATCAAAGTTTTCTTAATGGAAAAATAAACTAAAGGAGGAAGTTTAAATGTGTTTTTCTAAAGCAAAAAGTTGTTTTAATTGAGCTGGGTAAGTTGTCTAAATTTACTTTTATTGTTACCGTTATCGGATGAAATTAAACAGTACCTTTGGTTACGCTTTAATAATAAATTCAAATCCGTTTTGAAATTTAACGAATAAAACACAGACATTGACATTAAGATTAAAATTTATTAATTAATTGGTTAAACTTGAATGCATATTGTGTAAATAGAACTTTATCTTAATTGTTGGAAAACTTTTAGAACTTGAGCCATTGTCCTTAAATTTAAGATTCTTATTGGTTCGCTTGTGGCGTACGTGTACGGCGCTTTAATTTTAAATAAAAATTTAATAGTTTTTTGTATAGTAAGTATGACGGTCTTTGTTAAAACTTTTACTAATAAGTAAATAGTAGCGTACACACGTTTAATAGATTTTTAAGTAAAATCTTAAAGCGGTTGATGCTTAATCGAAACCATTCCGTTGAATGGAAACGCTCGCTTTATACGTAATGGTAACAATTAACCTCATAAACGAGAAGGTTTTTAGATGTTTTGTTTTATAATAAACGGTAGAACATGATTAAGCTTCTAAACAAAGTTAGTTGCCCTTAAGCTGCGTACTATTAAGCCTAGAAACTTTAGTTAACGTACGTTTTCTTGGTGTGTCTATATTGAGATAAAATGTCTTTTCCGTCAATCTTCTGTTAATAGTAATACTAACGTATAACATTGTATGAAAGTTCCTTAATTAATGACCCATTTTATAGAACTATATTGAACCAATTATATCAACGTGTTCTATTAATACACATTTATATTATCTCTAAACAATGAAATTGTCGAGTATAATTAAGAATTTTTAAAGGTTATGTAAATTGTATTACCCGAATTTTTCAATAAAAAAAGAAATTAAAAAATTTCCTTAGGTATTATTAAACAGGGACTTCAATAACACTCGTTTCTCACCTCACCTATGACGCTTACAGCAAAATTCATCGCATTCAGTAGAAAAAGCTGCTACCGCTACCTTAGCGCTACTTCCAAAAAATTGATAGCGTTGTGCGGTCTGCTGAAACGTAAGTTACGGATGCGCCACCAACAGCTGTCAAAATGCAGTCAAATGTCAAAAAAACGCAACCGATCTTTTTAGCGAATTGTAATTATTTGTGATTTATATTCAGTTAACGTTTAATAAGTAAATTTAGAAATAAATTCTATTGAACTTGTGCAATTTCTTGATGGAGATGAATTGAATATCTCCTTAATAGGGTAACCCAATCAACAAAGAACCATTTTTGAAATGTTTTTTTCAAAGTTTTACAAAATATATATTTACATTTTTAAAAACATTGCAAAAACGTCTTAATGGCCAGAATTACGTTGCAAAGTGAATATTAGAAAAACATTCTAAAAATGTTTAAAAACATTCTTTAATTCATTAATGTATAAAAAATGTGTAATCAACGCTTTATTTTTAATATTGCAATATGCTTAAGGGCAGTTCTACAATCATGGTATAAATGTAAGTTAAGTAGTAAGTTTTTATATTTTATGGATACAATCCTTCGGAGTACAAGAACGGCAACAATAAAAACAATATTTATATGTTGTTAACAATAAAGGTTATTTTTATTGTTGCCGTTTTTCCACGCCGAAGGATCCTATCTATAAAATAAGAAAACTTTTGGCTAATTATGCATGTACTTTTTTGTGTAAAAACAAAAACCAGAACAACTAACAATCTAAGTTTATAAAACTTTGTACACACAAAATAATGCTGCATCATTATCAAAAAAAATTACATGTCAAGATTAATTGGTTATTGTGCACATTTAAATCTCCTATTTGGCCAACATCATATCAATTTGATAGCTTTAAAACATCACAAAGAATGGAAATCATGAAGTACATAGAATGAACGTTTTAGTGTACCACTGATGTAACAAATAATATTACATTTCAGCAAAATTTCTTGTAACAAAAAACGTACCATCATAATAAATGCTGATATTTACTAAAAGTATCTATTTCAGTTTTACTAGAACGCAAATCAGAAAACCATTAAACTGATACACTAACAATACATTACACAGCATAGCGAGTAATACTATGGAAATTGTTGATTTGTTGAAGCTTAAAATATAATGCAATTATAATATACAAAATCGACATCTTTTCATACAGAGACTGGCACTTTGCACAAACGCGGTTATTTAGTACTTAATTCAAATTTGCAAGAAAGTTTTTAAAAAAACAAAAAGGTTTAATATGTAATTATTAATAATATGTAACAAAATTTTATATAGTTGTGTTTTTGTTACAGTATATAAAAGAAAAAAGTGTATAGGTGAAAGCAAGCAAAAGTATAATTTCTTATAAAGTAAAAACGTATTTTATGTTAATATATGATAATGTATAAGAGAGGCCTGTTATTCCACGAAATGAAAATTAGGTATTATAAAGAAACTATTCCACTTTATATGGAAGACTTATTTAAAGAACATTTCCGTACTTTTGATGTAAGTAGTATTATAAGGAGTGTATTATTGTAAATGTAATTTCAAAAATTGCGGCAGCTACTTCAGACTTTTCAAAATTTTGGATTGTTGCCTGTAAGTATTGTTGTCTTGGAAAAAAAATTTTATTTATATTGTAGGTTTTAGGGAAACCTGAATGTTTTATATCACTAAGTGATAGATTTGGGTTGGCTAGAAGTACAGGATACCAATTTTTTTAAGAAATAGTAGCAGTTCTCAATAATTTACTTGAGCAGTATATATAGTATGGCTGCAAAATTATGTAGAAGCATCAAGGGTAGATGAATAAAATAGTGATACACTGCTATTAACAATATAAATAATTGTAGGTGTTTCATGAACGCTCCAATTTTCCAGGTGCAATAGGTGCTATAGACGGCTGCCATATTCTCATTAAACAACCATTTCAAAATGCCAATGAGTATTTTAACAGAAAAAAAAACACATTCCGGAACATGACGCTAGAGTTTAACGCAACAGCTTAATCTATGCACAAGTTACCAATGAGGAAAATCCTATAATTCCCCAAGATCATTGGAGATTTGGCCTATCCATTAATGAATAATTTATTATCGTTCAGAAACAATAGATATTTAACCCAAAACGAGGTTAATTATAATTATCAGCTCAGTCAATCAGATCAGTGATTGAAAGAGCATTTTTACGATTAAAATGGAAATTCCGAAAATTAAATCATTTGGATATCTTAGATGCAAATGTAGAAATCCAGATAATTGCAGCAGCATGCGTTTTACATAATTTTATTATCTTTAATAATGAAAACGATGACGACGATAATGAAGTAGAACAGCAAGGAAAAGAATTGGATGAAATTGAGGCGGCAGATGAACATCTAAATGAAAACAGGAAGACAAATTTAATAATTATTTTTCTTAGACAAAGATTTCTTTAATATATTATTACGTTCTTTTTGTATTTGGTTATTTTTCCCAATTGCTAGATGTTGTATTTCGTCAACTCGTTTTTTTTTTATTTCTTACTTCCATTAAGGTGACAGTTCGCTAGGTACAGTAATAAGTGTTTGACTCGTACCTGCTGATGCAACTGCCACTGATTCAGGAGTTGCAGATCGTCGTGCCTCCGACACTGATGATGTAGTTTTAGGGACATTTACCTTCTTTATAAATTGCATCAAAAGCATCAAAATGTTCCCAAGAAATTCGTCCCCGGCCAGTTCTTTTGATGTTATGTTTTATAGAAGTAAAAGTTTTTTTTAAATTTCGCCACTTTCTGTTGAGAATTTTCTCGGTGACAATGTGCGCATATTCTGCAAAATTCAATTTAGTTTGACCACATAAATATAAGCAATAGAGTTGAATCTCTTGTCCAAGAGAACTCTTGCCCTATAGAATTAAAAAAAGACATTACTTTCTAAAACTATTAGATCACTATAAAAAAATTGTGGAGAAACACAGCTTAATACAGGAATTATGAAGGAAATAGTGATTACTGATATTGGTTAACAGTCTTTACACCCATCCTTCACCTTACATCTTATATGCGTAGACCCATCTTTACAAATTACATGCACCACATACCAACTGACATCAGTGCAATAAGTAGCAATTATTTACTATTTGTGTTAATAAAATACTATGCTATTAGGTCTTATTTTAACGCTATTATTTTGAAAGCACTCTAACAGAATTTATATACCCATATTTATCTATACGTGCTTGATGCTTGCATTATGAGTTGTTTCCACAATTAAACAAAAGTATCATGAAACAAAAGTTCATACCATTTTTATACATCTATAAATGTTTTATATATCAAAGTTATTTTTTTCAAGATAAATCATTTTCTTGTTTCTCAACTAGATGAGACTGAATCTGAACCACTTGTCTAGCGTCAGCATCCGGGTGTTGAAAATTACTTCCTATAATTAAACAAAGCTTATAACGTTTATTTTTTTACACGTTGATTGCAATTTATAACAGCTTGGTAGGTATACTTATGCCATAGCATCTCTCTCATTTTGCTTTTCAAAACTTACGGTTAGTTTTGAGGTTTGGAAGGCGGTTATCAGGATGTACAAGGTGTCTTTAGAGACGCCGCTCGGGCGAAGATAAAAAAAATTATTCTAGTCGTTTTTATATCCTTTTTCCTTCTTTGGGTGTCGGGTTTAAAGATGGGATCATTTTGGCGCTAGTTGGATATACGAGGATGGGGTTAAAGTCATTTTAAAATTTGTTTTTAATTTGTTCAAAATGATGGATTTTGTTTTGCTACAATATTTTTGTGATTTACTTTAATTTTTCCGTATTGTCATTAGCGGCTTCTGCATATCCACGCGTTATTCCATTAAAGTTGAGATGTTAAAACTAGTTTCGTTTATTGAAAAAATTTTTATGATGAAGTCACGTCACGTCGATTAAAGATATCAAAACCTTCACTAAATCAATATAATTTCAACCGTATTTTAAAGCATACTTACCAACAAAACTTAATTCATTTGGAGGAAACTCGGCGCATTTGGTTTTCTCATTAATTCTATGAACCAAATGGGATTTATTTGTGATAACACCGTATGTACGTGTTTGTTAGTTTTTAGCAAATTTTGGGAAATTCTGGAAAGGTGCTGCTAGGTACTTGCATTCTTTGAAAGAAAACTAAATTGTAAGTATTATGTTTTCTGCTTTAACTATTTTCATTTACGTTGTCAGTCGGTTGTACATACGACTGTACGCACATATCCAGTTGTTGTTACAACTAACTATAAAGCATTTTCTTTCTGTTTGTATAATATATAGTCGGTGCGCTTTGTTTCTCTGTATTATCGAGGTTTGTATTTTTATGTTATAATTTGCATATGCAAATTTATTCTTTTAGAATGTAAAAGTTAAACCGACAAATTTAATTTTTTGTACGACGTGTTGCTTAAACCAAAAGAGCTTACTTCAACAACTATTGTCAGTGATATTGACCTAAGTTCTAGTGTTTGATCGCATCTATGTAAAATTATCTTATTCTCATTTCTAACTGCTCTTTCTGTAATAAGATAAATATACTTGTTGTTACAACTTGTGTGTTGTTATTTGTTCTCTTTCAGCTATGGATAGATTTAAACATTATCTCCCCATCATAGTCTTTTACCGTTTTGGCGTTTTTTTATTAAATGCTTTATAATTAGTGCATTGAAACGTACGATCCAATCACCAAATCAAACTACATTAGTTGCTAGCAATTTAATTACAACAAAATTTTTCTAACAAAATAGTAACTTCTTCTATTACTACTGAGCCGGACACTTAAATTTACATTTCTACCAAGGAGGTTTCCTTTTAGTTTTTTTTCTATTATTTTGGAGTAACAGATTTCTTGGTCCATGGTTCAAAATTTTGGACAAGCGGTAATTCAGCATCGCTGTCTTCCCAGTCTAAACTTTAAGAGAAAAAAGAGTATCTAAGCGGCTGAGGTTTATCAGGTAAGCTGTAGAACAAAGATCTTCAGATTTGTTTGTTGGCCTTTCTTGTAAGGAATTGGTGATCTGGGTGGTGTGCCAGTGATAGTTAGTGTGACAGATGGAGTTGTAGTTGTTGACCAGGATGCAGTTAAAAAACCTGAGTCTAATAACCTAGATGTTCGTGTAACGACGGTATACGTTTCAACTCCACCTTTGGCGTCACTGTCCCCTCTTATATTTGAACACTGCTTGTTCTTTGTTGCTGGTTGTTTTTAAAATTTGTTTAAGCAACTGTTTATCTTACAGAAACTCTGTCCAATACAACTAAGTCATCTTCCAACAAAATTTTCTAGACCTTTACAAAAATTTAAAATCAGTACATTTTTATTTATTTTATTTAAAACCCGACTTATACTGTAAGCAAAATTATATTACCTAAACGCCCCTGTTATCTTTTCATTGAATAAAATAAACACGTATAATTATAGTGTGTTGTAATTATTTAGTATACACTAAAAATAGTATGACAGAAATTTTACGTAGACAAATTTTTTTAGTGTATAAGCAACCTAGAATAGCAAGCATTATTTGAAGTATTTTATTAAAATCTTGTTGCAAAAAGATATTGATTCTTATGCATAATTATCTGTAAAAAATCTATGAATTTAAATAATGTAGTTAGCAACGGCGTCGGCAGGGGGGAGGGGGTGCAGAAAGGGGGGCCATGGCCCCTCCCTGGCTGCCTCTAATAAAGTGGCGGCAATTCAAGTATTCTTGACTCTTCCATGTACTACTTGTACTGCAGAGCGTTCATTAAGTACGCTGAGACGAACTAAGACATGGTTTCGCTCTACCATGTCCAACGACCGCCTAAACGGACTTTGCATGATGAGCCTTCATGAACAAAGACTTTTAGCAAACAAAACTGAATTTAATGAAGAAGTATGTGATAGATTTGCAAAGAAGGGTTCTCGAAGATTATTATTGTTATTTAGTGAATATTTTTTTTAATTTTTCTTTCTTTCAATTTATATCTATTAAAAAGGTCTTCATTTGTTTTAAAAATTTGTGTTCATTTTTTTTATATACATACACCTATATCGAAATAAATGTACCTAATTATAAAATAACTTATAATTTATTGGCTCTCTCCTGGAAAAGTTTTTGGCGACGCCACTGGTAGTTAGTTAGGTTGGAAAATCATTACATGTACACTATTTTGCAGTTATAAGCAGTTATTCACCAAAATAATAAACATACCGGCTTCTCGTTAATATGAAAACCTTATAGACACAATAAAGTAACACGCTTACTTCTCAAAGAACAAAATCATACAATCTAATGATCAAAAAACTTATTTGCAAATGCATGGCACGTTAAAACCGAAATAATTATAGCTCCAAACGTGCAGTGGTGGAAACTTTAACAAAATCATCGAATTCCGTCGTAGCACTCGGTGACAACTGATGACTGGCTTTTAGGACTAAGAGAAAAAAACAAAAAAAAATTGTAAGTGGTTAAAAATCTTACGTAATATACTTAAAGGGTCATTTATATAGAATTAAATTGAAACCTGACCTGATTCACAAATTGATTACCTAACTCTGTAGTGATTCTTTGTTAAATTATCGTTTACTTTAAGTTTTCTATTTCTTTCACGCCTAGATGAAGTCTCTTACAAAAGTGGGCAAAACGTTGGCAACTTTGGTTACAACAACACGGTCCAAACCCGGAAGACGTTTTAATTTTAGCACAGACTGCAAAAAAGTAAAAAAAAAACAAAATACTATCAACTACAACTTTAGAAAATGAGTTGATTAAAAATTATTTTATAAAACCTGTAACAGAGAGTAAAAAAAAGTAAAATAACTAAAAAAAAATTTACAAAATTAATTTTATTGGTTAGAACACTAAAGACAGAAATGCGACAAGACAGTCTTCTATTATAATTTTTTCATAACAAATTTATTATTTTGGGATAATCTTAAGTAAAGGAACAGGGAAAATGCAATTTCATTTTATCAACTTAAAGTTTTTGTTAAAAAAAAATTAACGATTAAAATTAAAAGAGACAAAAAGTTTTTGGTTAAAAAATGGAATAAAAACTAATGTATTGAATAAAAGTAAACAATCAAAATAAAAGTCTTTTTATTTGTAGTTTTTATTAAAAATTTTTTTTACAAATATGCTGTTTCTAATTTTTTCTTTTTTGGTTCTGTGAAGTATTAATTTTTGACGTAAAATTTTTAATTTATAAATCAAATTTATTTCAATTTTAATTGAAAACTATAATAACATGTGTATGAAAGTGAACTCTATAAAAAAAAATAACAATTAATCTTGGTTTGGAATTGCAATAAAAATAGAGACAAGAAAAGAAATGGTACTTACCCCGTCCAGTCGTCGTTTCTGCGTGTGGTTAATGGGAAAAGTTCATAAACCTTACTAATTTTTTTTGTTTTTTTAAGATAAAATTTGTTCTATTTATTAAGAAAAAATATAATTAAAGGTATTTTAATTTTTGAAATTTTTGTTTCTTTACTATCATTTTTAATTTTTTTATTATTTTTTACCTTGTTTTCTTTCCTTTCGGTTTTGTATCCAATTTTTCAAATTTATAAAAAATATAAGTATTAAAAAATTATCTGATACTTAAGAGAGATTTCACATAATTTATCAGATAAACCATTAAGAAACTATTAATTAATAACATAGATAACAATAAACAGTATATAATAGTAGCATAAAAACGATTTCATTATTTATCTTTTTTGAAAAAATAATAAATATATAATACTATTTCACATTGTTAAAAAATTGATTTATTATATATGTTTTTACACGTTCAAATGTCTTGTGTTTAAAAATCCCTGCGTTCCAACGGTCGCGGAAGTATAAAAATTATTAACTTTTACTAACAATATTAAAAATACTATATTTTGTTTTTTAATTAAGCGAAGCAAATTAAATTTCTCCCATAAAGATATGAACGTATGTTTGGCTATTGACAAACCATGTTTACATAAGAAAAATACAATAACTAATTTAGACTTCTTCGCTTAAGAAAAGCATGCAAAACCACTTCAGTCTATTTTTGTGGCTAAAGTGGGTTTGCATGCTCTTCCTAAGCAAAGAAGTCTAAATTAGTTATTGTAGTACACAGAGTAGGATTAAGAATCATTACCAACTTTAAGAAAAATTGCTGATATACTTTTTGTAAACAACTTATTTTTATTTTGTGTTTTTTATTGGTAAAACTTTAACAAAAAATTAATTTCGCAAATTGTATAGTTTATGAATATAAATTCAAAACTCAGTTTTAGTAGTTTTAATTAAATAAACATTTTGAATCTCCTGCATAAATGACTAGTATTTTCTATATAGTGTAAACAGTATATTCATTACTCATTATATAAGCTGTAAATAAATAAAAGATGCAATGCTTGTTGTTGTTTGTAAAAACACTATTTTTCTAAAACATATTTTTAGAAATATAAATAATTTATGATTGTTTTCTATTTTAAATTTGTGTAACTAAGTATGTTTACAATTGTGCCCAGCAATTATATTTAAAACTTCAACTAAAACTTAATTTAAATTATAAGAAATTATTAACTATTGTAAATTACTTGCCATTTCTAAGCAAATAACAAGATATTTTTGATCATTTTATCTCGTATTGTAAAAGTTAATATATTTGCGCAAAAAGACGTTTTAATAAATTACAATGTAATTAAATTTCAAAAATTTTTAATTAAATTTAAGTGGTAATAAACTGTGTACAACAAATCAACATTGCAAAAGTTATTGCGGTATAACCGCAAAACTTTTCTATAACAGCGACGCTGTGCATAAAATCCAATTGAAACCATTATCAGAACAACACAGCGACATCATAAAATTTGCTTTATATGATTTTATTTGAAATTTGTCAGTATAAAAGATTCGTTTCTACAATCGGCTTTAAAATTTCAATAAATTTTGAATTCAATAATTTACAAAAGCTTATAAAAACACTTACTTGAACTATTAATTAAAAAAAGTAAGAAAAAGCTAACTTAACAGGATTTGATCTCCGCAAAGCCTTCATTGCACAAAGAAGAGCACACAAGAGAGAGCAATTATTTGAGGATTACCCAAGGGCTTCAGCTCTTTGACTATAATCCAAAGAATTTCAACCGCCTAACACTTTTAATGGGAATTTATTTTAGAATAGATATAATAATGCCGTTAGTACGTATTTGATATCTCTTTCAAAAGTCTAGTGTTAATCCGAGAAAATAAAATTAAAGAGCACGGATAAAACTTGAGATGAACGTAGTTAAAACATTGCAGCAAAAAAGTTGTTCATTTAATAAGTTTTTTAAGCTCATACTTAACATCTTGTTTTCATTGTACAGACCAACAAATATATTACAATTATTCATAAAACTAAAATTTAATTTAAAACTTAAATTTAATCAAAATTTTAAAAACAGTAATAATTACGTAACAGTTTTATTAATAACATACATAATTTTTTTTATTTGACGTTAACTTAAAAAGATTAAAAAAACTTTTCCATGCTTTAAGTTCTTGTAAAGTTAAATCACTGTTGATAAGCTTTGGTAACGTGGTATAATTTGAAGTTTAATGTAAGTTTAAGCCTTGTTACTTTAAGTTTTTGTTACCGTTAAAATTATGTAAATGAACCAATAGTTTTTGGTAAAATAGTTTTTGTTCTAATATAACAAATTTATATTTAATAACGAATACGGTTTAGTAGCAATTAATTCCAATGTAAACTAATTTCAAATTTTTTCATTTTATGTTAAAAAATTTGAAAGTGTGTACACTAACTTAGCTTTGTGTAGATGTAAGTGTGTAAAAGTATGCAAATTTTATTTTAGTTAAGATTAGCGCAAAAGTTTAAAAGCTGTAACAGTTTACTTTAGGAGATTTACAAACATCAGTAAAAAATAAATTTTATACAATTAAAAAAATTATTAAACCTTATGTAATTTCTGTTTTTATTGGCATTTTAATGTTAATAAAAAATTGTTATAATTTTTTACATTAATTGCTTCGATAGCTGTATTTTTTCGTACATTACGACTGCGTAGCCATTGCAACACTCTTTTCAACCGGGCACGTTTCAACAAAAACTCTTATCACATTACAATAATTCTAAAATATAACCCACTAAATATTCAAAAATTATGCAGCTTAAGCTAATAACTATTTTATACTGCCGAAAAGAAATGACCCACAGACATTCCAATAAAATATTTAATTTCATTATTCAACTTCAAAACAAAATAATATTCCTAGAGTAACAAAAATATAAAATATGTTTATAAAAATGACAAATAACGAACTCCTCCAAAACCAAAATTGGATTCTTAAAAGTCTTGATCTGGCAATACGCAAATACGATGGACTATTTGCTTGGCTTCACGACCATTACTCAATCTTAAGACGGATAACATTGTCACTACCAGGATTAACGGTGACTATACGACCCAGTGGCCACTGAAGGGGTGGGACATTTTCTTCTTGTATTAACACTAAATTCTCCTTGGCAGCAAAATCAGGAAATCTTCTAAACCATTTGCTCATTCGTTGATAATCGGGCACTACTTCACGAGACTATCGTTACTAAAACTTTTGCACGAATTGTAGCATTCTATTCAACAATCAAAAACAATCAGGGTGCGTCGTTCTAAAATCATGTTCTGACAAACTTAAAGAACGAAGTATTAAAATATGGCCAGGAGTGAAATGGTTCAAATTTTCAGAGTCACTCAGTATGCAAGATAAAATGTCGGCTATTTAACACGGATTCTACGCTTGTTAGCACCGTATGAAAATCTTCAAAAGTTAAACTAGTAGCTAGTACCCTTGTTAGATGTAATTTTACCGACTTTTTTGTATCTTTCCATATATCCCCTTTGTACGGGACTCTAGGAGTGATAAACTCCTCCACTTTAATTGTTGCTGACTAAAACGTGTAACAATACCATCTTCAACGGACTGATTAGAAAAAAAAATGATACAAATCATTCAATTAACTACTTGACTAAACAATACGTTATAAAAGCACATTAGCTTTTACTCACTTTGTCGATAAATTACCCATCTGTGGATGATTAAAAATTAGGTTTGCTCTTAAACACTTTATGCATTTTCTTACTACTAATTTTGCAGTATCTTTTCCTGATATTGGCCAAAAATGTTTTCTTTCTAACGACAGTTGTTGGGGACCACAATGTAAATATGTTGCATGAAAATGTTAAAAAATGAATAAAGTTAATTTATGATCTTTCGGAAGCAGTAACGGATGCTTTTTAACAAAGTTAAACTCCGACTATCTAAGTCTACCACCAACTTGCACACAACCATTCCCATCAAAAAATTGATTTAATGATTGGATTGAAGAATGTTTAAGTTGAATTTTCTTTTTGAGAAATTTTTCTCTCTGACAAATATACACTGACCTTTTAGTAATGTGTTTTAATATATTTAGGTAAGAAAATTTCCTAATAACCTTAAGAACTCTACAGTTTTGACAAATCAGATAACATATGCGAAAACACGTTTTAGTTTTTTTATAACAAGAAAACCAAAAAATGTGAAACAGATCAATTTAGCGTAAAAGCATAATTGATCCTCCTCTTCAAATCCCATAAGTTTGTTTTCAACAGAATGCTGGTTGACTCTGATATTATACTACAATTTACAAAAATTAGGCATACTAAACTAAAATGTATTATCAGCTATAATACCCCTAGAGCATTGATAATACCGAGATAATTTTGTCATAGAGTATGTTGAAAACGTATTTCTTGGTAATTACCTTAAAGAAACACGCTTGAAACATTTTCTACGACAAAATGTTAAGTATTTATCAATGCTCGAGGTGTATTCGGTAAGATAATTTTTTACTACTTTCTAAGTTTTTTATCAATTAATAAAAGTTCATTTTGTTTTATGGAGTATTTTTTTAAAGAATTTTGTTCGCCCGTGGGGTTATTGTATATAATTCAACAAGTGGTAGGAATTCTGCTGGTAATGATTTTTGTCAGTCAGATCACGAATAGTTGTTGTGCTAAAGCACTGGTGGCGATTTTCTACAGACAACAACTATGAGTGGTACTGACTGACAAAAATTACCAAAAGATTCCTACTACAAGTTGTCTTTGTCAAGACATAATCTAAAGAAAATGACGGAAAATTTGAGTTTTTTTTTAAAGACAGTAATTCATGAAATTGTTTATTTCTGACTGCCAATCCTATTGGCGTGAATCTGGTATTTGGTATAAAAATATTTCTGTAAAAATTAATGAAATTGGTAAATGGACTAAAAAGAGTGCAGAAATGCTAGACTGGAAGCTTGCGAAATCTGGCGTGGAGGAACAACAGTTAATAAAAATTACGGGTCATAGTTCAGCAAGCTCGATTCGCCCTTATTTGCAACTGGACACTCAGCACCACGCACAAATAATAAGTAAAATGAGAAAAGAGAAAAAAGTACAACCTATGGTGGATAATTCTTGCATTCAAAACGAAGAAAGACCAAAAATTGTTTATAATAATTGTGTTATAAATAATAATAATTATTAATAAAGTTTATTGTTGAACTTTTTACCTTTATAGCTTTATACTACCCGTATTATCGCTGGAATCATCTGCTTCTTAATATGGAAAGATTGTCATTGTAATCAAATCCTAATTGGCTCAAATTTAAAAAATAGACAGTTTTGATTGGTTGTTAAACTTTGAGTTGGATTGTTACTGTAATCCGTTGATGATTGGTTGAATTTAAAAAAAATTATGTTGGATTTAATTGATACAGTAAAACATTATCAAGCAAACTTTTTGTATTTATCTCTCGCAAAATTAAATCACACGAATGTTGCTGAGAACTAACATGTATCCAGTCGGCGGCGATAGTTAACTTTTGGGTTGCAGCTAAGCGATTGGCTGCAAAAACCTGCTAACGATTCGGAACAAAATTAAGCTAATTGAGAACTACCATTGAATCTGTTTAACATGATACATTATTAAAAAAAAACTCAAGTTTTTTAAAATATCATTTATTAACTCTTCTAGTAAAATTTCTGCACATAATTCCATTTGTGGAACGGTTATGGAACGCAAAGGTGTTACACGTAATTTTGCTCTTACGAGATTATAATAAACTCTGCCATCTAAAGTGAGACATGCACCGTATGCCTTGGAACTAGCATCATAAAAACTATAAATATGTAAACTAACAAAATTTGATTTTATCAGTCGTTATTGCGTCAAAGTTGATGTTTAAACTCTGACTAAATAATGACCAAATTCTGCGAAATTTTTTAATCCCACCTCATTTTTCGTCATCATGGAAACATCCCTCTGACGACGACGTGTGTTAAAATGCACAAAGAGTCGAATAATTTAGTTAAACTAGACAATAACTCCCTTTTTGTATAATTAGACTCTCCAAAATTTAAAGACAAATTTAAAAATATTTTGTCTTCTATGGAATTCCAACTGATTCCCAAAGCCTCAGCAAATCTCTTTCTCCAAGAAGAACTGACACTAAAGAAAAATTAGTTTCCTCATTTTTTTAAATATCACAACTGTTGGATAAAATCTAAGGAGTGTGAAACAACCAGATATTAGATATTTGTTTTTTTATTAAAGAGATTTGTTCTACGGTTTGGCTACTATGTATATAGCAAAAAACGTCAAGAAATCCTGTTTAAAAACGCAATAATGATGTCCTTTTCGTATACAGAACCATTAAGGGTGTTAAAATGTGCAGATAAATCACTTGGGGGTTGATTGATAGAAGAAACTTTACACATATGACCAAGTGTAACATACTCTTGCATTTGTCTAATCTACTCGTTGTTTCAATAAAAACGTTTATTGAGACGTCGCTTTAGGCACAAAAATTTGGATCTAGGAAATAGCTGGATTTTCTAGAAGGTTCTGTTTAAAAGGAAAGGAAACAATTAACCTTCGTTTTCCATTTTGTTTTACCGTAGTTATAAAATGGGTTTTACAAAATCTCTCTTCACAAGAAAGAAACGATAAACTTGACTTTGGCTTTACCTGGTTAATTTCCCATAATTTCGCCAATGATTGAATAACATCGTAAACCTTGTAAACACCATTAACAACAGCATGGTTAACATGAGTTTCAAATAAACTGGTAGAGACTTCCCATTAAAAGCGATACCCCTTGGTTTGTGAATTTTCTGAAATTACCCAGCGTAAAGCCGTATCTTGCATGACAGGAAATCTTTCTCTAACGAAATTTGACATGGTTTTTTTATATTGAAATAAGATGAAACGCCTAACAAAATATGCACTTCTCTGGAAATATTAAACGTCTCGTCAGCTAAACACTTTAAATATGTATATTTAAATATTATTTGGGAAACGAAACAACCGGCAGATTGTTATGTTAAAACTGTCTTGCGTGTTACGCCTACTTTTTCCTACATTAAAAACCATGCGCTGTGAAGTGGTTTCTTTTTGGCAGCATTTTTTGAGAAAAAAACTTTTTTTAATAACTGCGGTGCGCTTCGCATATATGTTCTAACGTAAGCGCTCAGCGAAGTTTTCACTTCTAAGTTTCACACTTATCTGGGTGTAGTATGTTCGCTGCTTTTGTAATAGTTTTCCTAAGGGATTTGGGATACCACAACGTGTTGGCCAATTTAGAGTGATTCATCTGAATTCATTACTTTCCGCTAGAAACTATAACTAAAAGCACGTACTGAAGGTGGCTATTGGTTAATTAAACAATTTTCGAAACATAATAAGTCGTGATATTTTATGTGATATTTGAATAACGTTGGAAGCACACCTCCGATAGGAGTAGTGAAAACCACTCGAATGCTTGACGCATATGATTACGTTTCATTGTTTGTCAACAAGCAACTTACTTGTGATACTATTCTATATATAATTAGTACTTCATTTTTTCTTGACGATTTTAGAAGTTGATTGAAGCATGCAGATAGCTATTCGCATGTCTTGGCTACTCGTGAGTACCTTTTTTTTCTTGCTATTGTATTTGTTGAACGTTAAATGCAATAACTGCATGTGTGAAGTGTTGCCTACCATCCAGGATTTGTATCTGCTATAACTGTATTATTTATAGAACTATTCTGTTATTAGATATGTAATTCTGCATTGCTTACAGTTTTTTAACTTCTTCTTCTCTTGTTCTTAGAAACAAACATATTTGTCATTACAATCACTCTTTTGTTATTTGTTCTATTTTAATGTTGGATAGATTCAATCGGTGTTTTCCATTCTAGTTTCTAAGCGTTTTGGCGCTTTGTTAATCTTAGTAGTTAGACGGCAGCAATTAAGTTACGAGAAAATCGTTGTAACAAGATGTTCGATTATTCTATCAACTACTAAACAATTCGTAATAAACTAATAACTATTTCCACTTGATTGTATCATAATGAAAACCATTTCAAACACTTGTGCTCTTATACCACCAACACTTTAACTGTTATGAAAACTGGCTTATATTTTAAACCTAGCGTTTTACTTAAATTTTTTCTGATAAAATTATTTTAATTCCTACTGTCCAATAACGCACGTGTCTGTTGCCTGTAACACACCAGTCCTGTTTTTAACTAATACCTTTGCAGTACACAACAAAACATCAGCACATATGCAGAAATTACAACTCGTAGAACTACTAAGATTAGTTATTTGACTCGGTGCTCTATTTTCATCAATAAAAGATTGCTCTGATTGAATGTCATTCATTGTTGTGAAATACAATGCAATTCTTTTAAATCTGAACTGCTATTAATTGATTTTTGTGAGAAACAAAGTACGATTTGATGCTTTTTATAAAAACGTGTGACGTTGAAAGACAATTTTCTTTGTAATTATGTTGCAAGCAAGTAAAACATATGTATAGCTCTTTTATTTTGTTATACCTATCATTAGGAGGTAACTTCAGAAAAGCTTTACATTTACTTAGGAAATTATTACCTCTACACAATGGGGAATTATTAACGTTGGAAAAGAAAAATGACTTAAGCAGTTCCCTTTCAGCAAAAAAATTGCTACCTTTAGATCTGTCCTATTCAAACAAACATTAATATCGTTAATTAATATACATCTATCACTCAAGAAATCAAAACTTTTCTTACAATTAACTATTTTTTCCGCAATGTTTCCAAAAATCTATAATAGTGCGGTTGTCACTCTTTGATTTAATCAAGTATGCTATTATTGCACTCATATAGTGCATCTAAAAATTCTAAACTATCAATTGTTTTAAGATGCTTGAAAGTTGAAAAAAAGTTCCGCATTTAGTTTCGAACTTTCAAATAATTGTTGTAATTGTTGAAACACTACAATTCGTTTATTCTGAAATTTTTTTTTTTTTAATATCTATTGCAATTTGTTAGTTACCAAATGTGATAGGCAAACCTATTAATACTTTGGAGGCTAGTGCTTTTATACATGATCGTAAATTACTTAATTTAAGATTATTGCTTACATGCGGATTTCTATCCACACATGACATAAAACGTTCGATGAAATTTAAAAATTCTGAAGTTTCGTTTTTAAAACTCAATAGACTAATCTTAGGTAATTTGACAAAAGTCGAAACATTTATGACTCTGTGGTATCTTAAACCTTAGACTTTTTTTCGAAACTCAACATTAGTATACAATTCATTTGTTTCTATAAAAATTATCATACTCTAATAACGATGGTTTTGAGTATTTAACACGTGTATTTAATTCTTCTACTACTTGTTCAGTTACTTCTGAATCACTACATTCTATTACAAATGGTTCAAAATGCTAAAATTTTTTTGATATGATTTTTTAACTTGGTAATAATAACTGATTTTGGATTGTCAGAAAGCATTTCAGATTTCATTATTCTGCTCTTTTTTTTTGACATTAACGAATGTAATTCGATTCTTAAGGCTATACTCCCGGTTTAATTCAGATTTGTTTTGAGATGGGCGTTGCACTAATTTGTTCAATTATTTAAGCATTCACATATGTTTAGAGATATAGTTACATACTGTTAATGTAATGAAAGAAGAAAGAGTAGCAAAGATTTAGTCGCGGTTGCGATACTGATAATTTATGAGATTAGTATTACCCACGATTGGTGCTTCGACACTTTGACTGGCATTCTTCAAGTCCACGTGGACTACAAATCCGTACTCTTTATTATGATGAAATTGCAAATTTGAGATAACTAAACAATTTGATGATGTTTATAAGGTCATACTATATTTACATAACAAAAGTTAATATACGTTGCTTACAATGATAAGAAAATTTTGAGACAAAATAATAATAAAAATATTGCTTTTCATTTATTAAAATCATTTTTTTTGTTTCTGTAGAAATATTTACTTCCATATTTGATTCCATATAATACTAAAAGTGCACCTGGAACAATTTAAAAAAAATAATACTAATAATCATAGATACTTTTTAAAAATGTAAAAAATTACAAATGTAATTGAAACTATTTTCCTTCAATGCTACTGAAGGCATAATGTACTATAAATAAAAGTCCGTCGATTAGGGTTTCATACAAGACCAGAAACTATTATCTTTTTGTATCTGTAAACAAACAGAGAAAATTTATATATATATGAAGTAAATGTGTATAAAATTAGTACGTGCGTTTTAGTGGGAACTTTAGATTAGCCAACGGATTAGCTTAGTATTTACAATTTAACAAAATCTATAATGCCAAAATCTTATAATAGAGTAAATTTAAATGTACATTTATCGAGCAGAAGAGATTGTCACACTAGAAATTTATAAATAGTAAGTACATACCATATGTAATTTAACGAAAGAGAATTTAAAATTATATTCTTATCAAGACATTCTGTAGATATATACATTACCAGATATGCTTACTGTAGAAACGCTTGCGACTGCGAAACGTGCTAATGTCAATAGGCGGAGTTCCATCCTTCCATCGCTCAAAACCGTACCATGTATCAAACTTAGATTTCAGGAAATGCAGCGATATAAATTCAATTTTGTTTTCCATTTCCTGGTCGCATTTTCGAAAATAATTAAAAAAATTAAAATGTTACATGTTCTTACGATCTCTAAAATGGTGGGTAAAGGCCCATATTTCCGAAAATCAAATTTTTTTGTTTATTTTTAAAGCCCTAAAGACAATTTCAAAAAATGGGCTCTTTACCCCTTTGCAGCAATTTTTTTTATGAATTATCATGTAAACATCAAAATTTTTCATTCAAAAATAAACTCAGGAAATGGAAAAAACGATTTTCAGGCCGGGCATACAGCCTTAAGTAATTATAAGAATAATGGTTCCACATTTCAATGTTATGTTAAAAATGTTGTGGTATGATGTTTGTATCGTATAAAATTTATTTTTGGAACGTCCACTTTTCGAGAGGGATTACTGTCAATTCAAAAAAAATTTGACTTTAAAGTTCAATGGAACAAAAATCATCTATCCGGTGACAGTGAAATAGGTCGAAGCTTTCATTTTTAATAGTTCACACGCATCCATGCGTGTATTGGATTATTATTTTTACTACTTTTGTGAAAGTTTTTACTGCAGTAAGCGTTGTTTTTTAGTTTTGTGGTGTAATTTATTTTTTTCGTAATTGTCGTTAGCGGTTTCTAGACATCCACACATGTTTCATCAATCTAGAGATAGTAAAACTGGTTCATTTATTTAGAAAATTTCAATAACGAGCTCACGTCGCTTTTGTTGAAGATATCGAAGCTTTCGAGTATTAGATAACTGTAGTTGAAATTCCACTTAACGAAATAATATAATTAATTTGGAGGAAACTCGGTGCATTTGATTTTTTTTTTCATTAATTGTATAAACCAAAGAAAATTTACTTGTGATGACACCGTATGTACGGCTTTGATTATTTCAAAAAATTTTTGAAATTTCTAAAAAAGTTTTGCTAGCTAGTCGCATTCTTTAAAGAAAAAACTAAACTGTAAGTATTATATTTTAGTAATTTAATTCTTGTCATCTACGGAGTCAGTTGCTTGCACGCACGATTGTACGTAGTGCATTAATCATAATTTTTTTTTGTTTTATATATTAGTAGACGGTGGCCTTTAGTTGTTTGAATTGTCAAGATTTTTATTTTTGTGTTATAATTTACAATTGCAAATGTATTTTTTTAAATGTAAAAGTTAAGCCTACAAGTTTAATTCTTTGTACGGCGTGTTGCTGAACGGAAGAAGGCTTACTTCAAGAATTATTGTGTGTGATATCAATCTACGTTCTAGCGTTTGATTGCATTTATGTAAAGTTACCTCGTTTTTGTTTTCTAACCTTTCTTTTTGTGATAAATGGAAAATGCAGTAAACTCGTATGATCTTACTCCAAGATTTAATCTAAAAAATATATTAAACTCTAACAAAATATAATTTCTGTGTCACTGAATGAAGGATAAAATGATATGCTTATTTGGAATATTTTCTTCTTTGGTTAAGATTTGACTTCTCAAACTCAAACTTACTCAACTCTTGCCTTATAAAAAGAATGCAGCGAACTATCTTTAGTGCGATTTAATCTTTAATTTTTGTAATATGCGGGTCGACGGACTATTTGTTTTTGTTAGTATTTTAACGTTAATAACAAATTATTATAATTTTTACTCAATATTTGTTTCGATAACTCTAGCTATTTTATTTGTACATTACCACCAAAGATTTAAATAATACAGTTAAAATTAATCACTATTTTACAATTCTTAATTTAGGCTATTAATTTTGTAATAAAGTAAAAACTTTGAATAAAGTTTGAATTTTTAATTCAAATTGTATGTTCAACAAATAAAATAATTAATTATGTTAAATTAAAACAAATATAATTAAATAAAAAGTTTTTGTTAAACAAACTTGTAGTTTTTACAGAATAAACCAAAGACATGTTAGAAGCACTCTTTAAATTTGTCTCTACAAATTGGTTTTCAACTACAAGAAAAGAAAAAATAAACTTCAAACTAAGATTGTTATCCCAACGTGTCTGCCAAAACCAGGTAGCCGAAAGATCGAAATAGATAGAAGTATAGATCAGTAGTTTATTTCTTGCAATTTTCTAGTCGTCTTTGATGCTGAAATAATGATTTTTCAATAAAAACAACCTCAAAATACTATTTATAAAAAAACACTAATTCGTATGCATCAACTTACTTGCAGCTGTCAACAAAAGTATCAGAAGACTAAAGCAAAATCAATATTACCACTAACTTAAATTAACATGTAATAAATATTTGTTTTTTTTGTGATATTATAGCATTTGAAGCATTTAATCTAATACTAATAGTTACAATATAAGTAATTAACATTTTAAAATAATATTACAAAAAAACCTGATTTTTGTCAGATTCTTTTACAATTATACCTTTGTGTAAAAATATTTGCATTTGTTTAATACCGACAAAGCTTGCGGTTACATAACAACGACGGTTTTTCCTATAATTAAAAACTTGCAAAATACTCAAACATTTCATATACAATTTAAATGATATATGAATATCTCCTCAAATTTAGGAAAATGAGATCTAAACCTACATAAATTTACTACAATGCATAATAAATTACGATTTATACAAATTGCATACTAAACAATCGCATAATTAAAAACATTACTAAATTATTTAAATTGAGTTGCATACATTGACTATTCTATTTTAAAAAAATTATAAAAACATGTTTTGTTTAAAATCAGTTTTATTTAAAATGAATAAGAAAATCTTTGAGTTTTCAAACTTTTCCTAAATTGAAATAATAAAAATGCACATTCGATTAAACAAAGCATTATTAATACATAATGAAACGTTCGAGAAGTTATTCGCAAAATCAAGAGCCTTTACGAAGTTGTTATCCATCTTCTAGAACGTATATCGAAAGATATGGAATACTCGAGAATGATTTTCAAAATGTGTATATATACCGAAGAAACAAATCGTAGGTCAGTTATTGCCGTAATGCGAAAACAGCAGTGTTAAGAAGATTATTCAAGTCTAAATAAATAAGTCGTTAACGCGTGTTATGAATAAATCTACGAAGTACGTGACTTTAGTGTAAACAAGTGTGTGAAGCTATTTGCGGACTTTATTTTATCTTTGTGTAAGTGATAGCGTTATACATAAATTATACTGTAAGTGTTTTATTAAATATTATTAGATTTAATTAGTTCGGTTAATTTAAAAGTGTACATATTTTTAGTATAAGTAAAAATATTTTTAGTAATTTAAATAAATTAGTTTTAGTAGTAAAATTCGTTACAATAATTTAAACGGTGCATTATATACCAAGTTACTACAGTTTTTATACACTATGTTTGAACTGTTTTCTACAAGTAAATTGTATTTTGTGCAATAGTTGCCGCATTATGCATTTATTTAAAATTTAATATATATTTATATATGTGAGAAGGATTGTCAATTTCGTTTTTCTTAGTAGTACAAAAGTTAGTTTATGCTTGTGAACGTTGTTCCTAGTAAAATTCTTATGATCTTTTGTATCCTTTTCACTACCGTTTCTTTTTTTCGTTTTTTTTTTGTTATTCAAAAACAAGATCAATTCGCAGTTCATGCTTTGTTTACATACGTTTTGGTCCTTCGAGCCGGATATTAGATACCTAATTAGCATTTATACACTTTTAATTAAATTACCCACATAACCAAAGTTAACCTTAATTGTCTAAAAAGTGATCATACTTTAACCTGAAAAGTTGACAAGCATGTGGTATCTTTATCGTGCCTTTTAGTCATTCATAAAAGTTAGTTCTACCGCGTGTCCTTAATGGTTAACTTATTCACAACAAATAGTTATTCCTAATAATACGCCAAATTGTAAACGTAATGGTTACTTTTTGTATAAGCTTAAAGTATAAAATATGGCGACCTATCGCGTTTCTTACCCACAGAGGTTGACTTTTGGATAACTTTTCAATAGACAACTTTAATTGTTACTCAAAAGCCGTTTTAAAAAGTTAACTTGATGGTAACCATAAAAATTAACCTATTAAGAGTTTTCAAGTATAAAATGAGACTACTTTTTTTTTACTAACCCTATAAGTTAACTTTTCGATATCTTTTCAGAGATTTCTAATTAATGTCTTGAAAAAGTTATACAACTGACATCCTACAAAATTAATTTAATGTTAATCCTAAAAATTAAGTTTTTAGTAGCCTTATAGTACAGAATGAGACTACATGTCTTTTTAGTAACCACATAAATGTTATTTTCGGTGAGTTTTATAATCAATGTCTATAAAAGTTGTGAAACGGACATTCCAAAAAGTTAATTTTATGTTAATCCTAAAAATTAACCTTTTAGTAGAATGTTTTTGTGTAGAATAAGACTGTATCGCGGAAAAACGTTCTCGGAAGAAAAATCACCCTAAACCAAAATTACTTTTCTATATTCTAATAGTTACCTCTTACTATTATTACGACTTACAAGGAGGAACTAAGAAATGAGTTTACCAATTGCGTTTCTGATTTTTGGTGATTCTCATGGCAAAAAAGTACCTTTATTTTGGTTTTTTTGTGCATTACCGCTTAGTTTTCAGATTATGAATTTTTAAAGAATTGATCAAAATCGTCAGAAATTAGTTAGAAATTAGCTCTAATTACAACAAATTCAAGGGTATGTTTTTTTAAACAGACAAACACTTATTTTAAAAATATTTAAAAGCACTGCAGATGGAACCTGCAGTCATTGTTTCGCTAATTATTTGTTGTAATTCTTATAAGTATATAGGATCCGTAGTTGTATACGCTGAGACTAATTATCTTAGAAAAACTTGTATTTGAAAAAAAACATTTTAGTGGAGTTGTAAGTGTAATTGATTATTATTAATTAGTGTTTGTAGGTTTAGTTACTGCTTACATTTATAATAAAAATCTAATTGGCTAACAATGAAATCCTAAGAAGTAAACTTTATTTAAGTTCCACCATTACCCTCGCACAACAGTTTTCTGGAATGTACTATTTTAATCCGATTATCGTCATAACCATTGTTCTTTTTTGTTTGTAGCCTAATGATTTTTTAAATTTAATTTCAACCTAAAAATTATTTTTTTTAAACAAACTTTTTTATAATTTGTAATGTGGATCGATACAAAATCGGATTGACAATAGTTCAAATTATCGCCCTTAAATCGATAAAAAATATCAAATTTTTCTTCAAAGGCGTTTAGCAGGTTAAAGAGAAAGTATTAGTAAACGCGATGGCATCTTAATGTTGATTGTAAAAACTTTTTTTGTCGTTTTTGTTTCATCCGTTACGGTAAATGATTAGTTTAAGAACTTGTTTTGCATTGCGGCTGTGTGTCAACTGGGCACCAAACAATAGCCTTTGTGGATAATCCCTGTGTCGGTCTCTTCGACCATTCAAGGTCTTTTTCTTAGATATTGCAGTTTTAACGGAAATTTCATTTAAAGAATCTCATTCTGTCGATGCTGACAAAATTTTTTTAAAACAAATCGTTATTACTTTGAGCAGAGTTTAATATTCATTTCTGCTTTAACAAATCCGTTAAACAATTACAATATAAACTTGGCCTCTTGATAGCAAATAAGAAAAATGAATTTTTCCAAACAGACATACCGAACAAGTTTTGTATTTAAGCTTCTTTAATATTGTGACTCATAAAGGAGCTATATGCGCATCAATATCCAATTTTAAAAACGTAATACAGGCAAATTTTAGTGTTTCTTATTAAAAGATAGTTTATTTGCGAAAAACGGTAAAACAGTATTATTAATGTCGAAAGTGACAATACAATAATTGATCTAATGCTTCAAATGAACTTTCTGGAATTAATTCAACAGTTTTTTATTATGTAGCCATCATTAAAAAAATTAAATTTCGTAAAAAAAATTGTAACTTAAGTTTTCATGTCGCAGTTAACAATAAGGATATGACATTTGTACTGATTATTCTCAACTTCTTATTTAACCTCTTAAAGCACATTTTTTAAAAAAAAACACAAAAGAATCATTTTTTTAAATTTAAGAAAATACATTTTTGAACTTTATTTTGGCCAAAAGTAATAACTAAACACAAAATAACTGTCTATAAACACTTATCTTTGCAGTTTTATAATTTTTACATATTACATTACAAAAAAAGTCTTTCACTACTAAATCAATAATAATTTTCAAAAAAAACGTTTCTTTGTTTTACAACTGGACGAAAAGTAATATTACTCTAACATTTTATAGCTTACAAGACAGATGTAAATAAAAAAAATCAAAAAGACCATTTTTTTCTTATGTTTCCTATAGCGATAGCGCTCGAATTAATTGGACCGTGCCTATTTTGGCCCATTTAGCGTAATAGAATTAACTCGAGCATGCACGTTACGGGGTTAATTTAAACTTAACAAAAATAGATTTCAAGAATCATTGAATTAACATTAAACAAACGCCCACCGTTTGTAAAATTTAAAATTATGTTGTTGAAGTGGGAGAGAATGGGTATAGTAATTTAAATAACCACCGGGTTCTTTTAAGACTAGTTTAAAATTGAACGTCGTTTTTTTTTACCTGCTAGACAATCGTTCAAGTTTTGTTGATGTGCGTGTTGTACAAGTCGAGTGTTAACTTCGTGTAATTGTGTTATACTAAAAGTTCCAGTTAGAAAGGTAAAACATCTTTATACATATTTTTAACAGACACAAAAGAACACATAATTCATAATTGCAGATGAACGGTCAGTATACAAAAAGACATAAAAACAGGCTTTCTCTAAATTTTACATGTTTGCCCTGATTTTAAAATACCCAGATTTTTTACAATTTTCTAGATCGCTGGGAACCCTGTAAAAAATCAAATCAAATATAAATATTAGTGGTTTAGTTAAGTATTTTTTCTAATTTCAGCTTCCGTAAAATGAATAGTTTCCACAACTACAGAAATGGACGTTTTAGTGGCGACAAAGGTGTGGATTAGAAAATCGAGAAAAAGTGTGAAAAAGGGTTAAAGGCGATGACATTTATTTTAGATATTTTTAAATTTGTAAATAAATAATAAATATATATGTATTATATCGTATCGTATAAAATCTGTTTTCAAGACTTGCACCTTTACTTTAATGTGTTTTATTTTCAAATGTTAACTATAAGATATCCGTTAAGCAGCCATTAATCGTAGAACAACTAAAAAAATAGTATTTTTAAGCAGTTTTAAAATCCAACAATTATACATCTTTTACAGTTAACTTCAGGTTGATTCTTGAATAAGTGCAAAAATTGTATATTTTAAACAGCTTTAAAATTAAATAGTAAAATACCCATTTAGATTAACTTTAAGTTATCCTAACGGGTTGAACGTTAAGCAAACAAAAATTAGTATCTTTTAGGCAGTTTTAAATACCAACCATTAACAATCACTTTCGATTAACTTTAGATTACCCTAACAGGTTGAACGTTGAGCAAACAAAAAATGGTATCTTTTTAGTAGTTTTAAAATTCAACTATGCACCGGGCATTTCGATTAACTTTAGGTTAGCCCAACAAGTTGACCAATGAATAACTAAAAAGAAGTATCTTTAGAATAGCTTTAAAAGTGGACAATAAGTTGTCCGTTTCGGTTAATTTCGGGTTATCCTAAAAGGTTGACCGTTGCATACACGCAAGGTCAGTATAAGAGTATCCTATGGAGGGATTAAGTGGGACATAGTTCACCATTGGGTGTACTTTTGGGTACTCTATGATCACATTTGCCAATCCAAAGCGGTTACCTTTATTACGACTTTTGGTTACTTTTGGCTGTGTGGGTACATTCAAATTTTGTATTGTTCGTATAACAACATATAAACATTTTAGTTCTAGAACTTAGATAAACAGTTGAGTGAATGCATGCAATTAAATATTCACATAGCTAAACTGGAAACGTTTTTTACACGTTTTTAATTAACTTATGACGCTAGTAAAATATACTAATAAACTAAATTAAACAATTTTAAAATTCGCATAGAAGTATAGAAAAAACAAAAATTTAATATTCCAAAATCTTAGATTCCATTAACGATGTTATATTGATAAATAATTCTTAGGCTATACCAAATTCCGCTGGTTGCGTTTGAAGAAACTTATTGTCATATCCAAATGGTTGGCAAACAAGTGTTTAGAAAAAAAATTTCTAATCCAAAGTTTTCGAATTTATTTTCAAAACGTTCTCCTAGATTACCAGAGTTATAGTTTTGCCAATATTTCTAGGCAATTTTAAAGATTGGTCTACATTTTATAATTACCGCAAAAACCTTGCTTGCAATTTTCTCAACATTGTCCTCCAAACAAAACCATCGAGCATCGGCTGGCCAGCCAAGAAAGATCTGCAAGACTTTACGCAAATTATTTTATATTTTCCCTTATTTGAAAAGGTGGTCTTTATAATCAGCATCTAATTAATTTTAGACGCCGTTAAAATAGACGCGCCGTTACATTATTACTTTTAGTGAAAACATTGCTGCGTTACGCACATTACAGTTTCCAGTCGATCACTGGGACTTCATTTTATTCAATTTTTTGTTTGACAAATAAGGTTCCAAAACTTACACTGATTTTGAGTTAAAATTTAGTAGTGTTGATTTTCTTTCTTACACCCAGTTATAAAAATTTTTGGAAGGTTATTGTAGGGTTTTAAACTAATAACAAATCAAAACTTAATGCGCAACAATCTTTCATCAGGTTTTCAAATTTTTAAAAATCTACTTCTTCGACATTTGTAGCTAATACGTCTCTCACGAATTATTCACAAAATCATTCAAAGTGTATTTTGTCTACTGCTTTGCACAGTTTGTATCGATGTCCAATCTTCACAGCGAAAGCCGTTAACGATCTTTTTAAAATTATTAAAACTAACATATTGTGCATAAATTGTCTTTCACATCAAACCTTGTGATTGTGAATGTCTCGGTTTACCATGCACAATATGGCAGTCAGGCCACATTCCGACTAATTCCTCAATCATCTAAAAAAATCAAAATGTATTGATTTTGTTTTATTTCATCCATATAAGCAACATTTAGGGAATTTGAAATAAATGACATGGCACTTCAAAATACATGTAAAATTCAAAATCTCAACTTTGGGCCAATTTTTCCGGTACACCCAGTAGAGCTAGGACTTTAGCGCAAAGGAAAAAAATCTTTTGATGTCAGCTACAACATATCAAAAATGCAGAAAGCCAAAATGCCTATTAAAAGTGCCATGTCCTTTCTAGCATGCCTTTTACCCTAATAGCCACCTGGTTTGCAAATTCTCGGCCATTGTCGCTCTGCAACACGCAAGGGCTTCCTAAGTCTGCAAATACTTGTAATAGGTGCTCAGCTACTTCTTTAGCTTTTTTTGTTTTTAGCTCTCAACCTGACGTATTTGGTTAGGTGGTCTTGGCAGACAAAAATAAATTTGTAGTCACCATCTGGTCTAGTTTGTAAGTCGATGAGATCGATTTGGAATTAAATGATTTGAAAAAATTGGTTTAACATCAATTCCCTTTTTAGTTTTGTTCGGTTTAAGCTGACAATTTTCACAAGTTTCAATGAACAATTTTACCATTTCTTGTGTTAAGTTTGATACTTTTCGTTTAATAATTTTGTTGTTGCTTGACGCCCTCCATGAACAGTTCCCTGATGGCCAGCTTTAATCGCATCATAACATTCAATCAAACGTAAAATAATCTTTCCAGATCTTCTATGTAGAATTACATAAGATGATTCGATTTTTTGTAAATCATAAGTATTTATCACATGATAATCACTCTTGTTACTACTGTCAGGTCTAGTTTCGCGTATTCTCTTGATACGTTGCAAAAGTTTACTATAATCGCTACCATTCATTAATTTTGAATTTTGCGACTTTTGGTCGTAAACGTCTAATAATAGGTTTTCAAATTGTTACTGTTGATTCATTTTTAATAACCCGATACCTATTCTTAAACAAATTTCACGAGACACAACTGTACACCGTCACAACACACAACACTTGACGAAACATAACCCCACTAAATTACCCAAAGAGAATTGGTTGGTTTATATAATAACCAACTTGCGTTGGTTGGTTTACATACTAACCAACTTGTTGGTTATTATGTATTACTACCAATATCAGGTTCACACTTTATCCAACTAATGTGGATAGTTTACAAACTAGCCAAAAATGCTAGCTAATTTGTGTAATTTCCTTGTGGTTTGAGTTTTAGCGATAAATTTTGTATAGTTTATAAACTAGCTGGATAGTATACAAACCAGCCATTACTCGTAGCTATTTTAGTGAAAATATGATTTTTCATCAAAATAACCAGGCAGTTGGATAGTTTGTATACTATCCAACTAGTTTATATACTAGCCAAGTAAATACTTTAACCGTAACATATACATACATAATCATAGAGTTACACAAAATTAATTACACTTTTTTAATCAAAAACAACACAAACTTAATATAAATATCACTTTAGCAATCATAAGAAAGTTATAAAAACACTGTGAATACCTTTAGCTGTACATAATCGTATAGAAAACTTGAAGAATTGAACTGTAATTATAAATCCTAAAGTATCATCAGATTTACGCAATAATCTATTTTTATACAAATTAAAACATGATACATAAAGAACAGAAATGATAATAATATTGACTACATTTATGGATTGTTATAAAGTGTTTCGACTTACCGTTTATTGTTCCATTTCGTAATTGTACACACAGCATCACTTATCAAACTACAACCGAACAAGTGAAAAGATATCAATTTGCAGCGCAAGCGTTGACGACAGTAATCAAAAGTATAGCAACGACTAATGCTGACTAATAACAAAGTATTCGTTTTTCCTAGAACGATTCCACTGTTTTGAAAATAATTCAATCTTATTTAATCGATCTTCAAACAATTCTAGTTATTCAAAAAATATTCGGTTTTAATAAATCAGTTTTTAGACGGTTGCTGATTATGGGAAAAAATTGCAAGTACTGAAACGGTTTAAAACTGATTGTGAAAAATCGGAACTCTTTCAATTTATTCACTGTCAGTTACATGTAAATGATATAAAAATGGAACTAACACGAAACAACGTAATGCAACAATTGTTTTAATCTTGTGACTGTAACAGTTTCAATCCGTGTTTACTGGGAAGTGACATCAAATGACAAAATCGTATAATTTGATGGTATTATTATATTTTTAGTTTTTTCTATCAATTCAAAGGAGTTTTTTATATTATGTTCAAATAAGTAAGATATATTCTGTATTATATTAGAAATGTACTTAGACAATTCGTACGTAGGAGCTCCTATACATGAAACAATAGGTCTTATCGGATGTTCATTCTTATGGGTTTTAATTAGGCCATACATCTTAGGAGGTGTACTCGTATACGTGATAAGTTTTTTATAAGTGACAAAATCAATGTGTCCATTATCATATAATTGTTTGCTCATTTTGTTATTTTTGTTTTGAAATTTAGCTGTAAGTGCTCATTCACAATGTACGTAAAACGTAAACCGTCCCGTAATCCATAAAGATAAACTACAGGTGACCAAGTCAAAGTGTTCATAATGGATATACGTAAAATTTATGTTTACGAACCAATTGCGTATGACCGTAAAGAATACGTAAAGTTGAAATATTTTCAACTTTATGTTATGGTTACGTTCATAATCTGGTGTTTTTGATTTATCAAGTTGGAGTATTTGGTAATTGGTAATGTTATTTTTTTGACGACCGACGTGATTTTTATTTGATTATTCTATTTTTATTATTATTTATTTATTTTTTTATTTCTTTGGTTATTCTATTCTTCGTCATGTAGCTTAAGTTCCAGCATTAACCTGCGATATTCTCCATTTTGCTCTCGATTTCTATTTACTGGCCTAACCCACCAACGTTTCCGATTCCTTGATAAAGGTTGATTACGACGACGTCGTATTAACAATAATAATAAAAGTTGATTCAAACTTTGACAATCCATTGTTTAATAAACAGGTTTATAAGTATAACAATAACATAGAGTAGGTGACAATTTTTGTTTACTGTAGGACAGTGATATTTAAATGACAACAAAGAAAAAAATTACACATTTGACAGTTGCTAGGCATGCGCGTTGGGGTATTTCTTACGTCCATTATGAACAGTAGCCATAAAAATTAAAGTTACGTTTGATTAACGGTTACGTACGATATATGCATTACGTCCATTGTGAATGAGCACTAAGATCTACGTCAGTTTTTTTGTAGATGTTATTATCATTAAGTAGAGTCAACATTTTTTCGTTGTATTCTTGTTTATGTATAATGACAGTAGCATTGCCTTTATCAGATTTTGTGATTAAAATATCTTTATGAGTCTTAATGAATTTTTTAGTAGATGTCAATAGTGTCTTAATAAATACATCTTGTGGTGTAAGTTTCTTTTTTGCATTACTATTTACAAAGTTCGTAATAATGTTCACAACTTTCCCCCTTAATCTTTCTTTTTCCTCGTCACTATGACAAGTGAGTATATCTTCTGTGTCTTTAATTAAATTCATTAAAGGCAAGTTATTGGAGTAATTACACATGAATTTAGGGGACAACGCAACACATTGAGCTACTTTATCAGGCAATTGTACATTAGTCAAATTGTAAATGCAACCCTGTTTGTTAACATTAAAATTGTAATTATGTTGTTTATACAGATTCTGAAATTTGTTTTTAAGTTTAGTCTTGTTATTTAAGGATATATACTTATGTTTATTATTTAATATTTTCGAAAGAATCTGTACATCTTCTTGGCGGAGTACACTGTATAAATATTCGTTAAGATTATTAATAGTTTTTTTTAGGTTATGTATCTGCCAATACGTTAAATCGATTTCTAGATTTAATATCGATGTTTTAAATTTATTAATTAGTCTATCCAATTTGTTGCTAAATGGGGTGTGATCAGCCTGTATTAAGTAGGTGCATTTAAAGAATTGTTGAATATGTGTGGGAGTAACAAAATTTGACTTACACCTTTTTAAATACACTTTTCGATTGAGTATTTTAGCCAATTTTATGTATGACTTTTCTAACTTAACGATCGATTTATAAGTATCTTGATTGTAGTTATTTCGTACTGTGTTGTGCCATGTCAGTTGAACGTTGGAAGATGATTCGGATGTTGATGCCATTATTGGAAGAAATATAATTCAATGGTACGGTTTCTTTATCCTCCTTATTTGAACTTTAAGTAACACTATTAAAATCTTCTTTCAAGGAGGGGCATAAAAAAACTGCTCAGTTTTTCTTTGAGGCGACGAAAAAATGTTGACTCTACTTAATGATAATAACATCTACAAAAAAACTGACGTAGATCTTACAGCTAAATTTCAAAACAAAAATAACAAAATGAGCAAACAATTATATGATAATGGACACATTGATTTTGTCACTTATAAAAAACTTATCACGTATACGAGTACACCTCCTAAGATGTATGGCCTAATTAAAACCCATAAGAATGAACATCCGATAAGACCTATTGTTTCATGTATAGGAGCTCCTACGTACGAATTGTCTAAGTACATTTCTAATATAATACAGAATATATCTTACTTATTTGAACATAATATAAAAAACTCCTTTGAATTGATAGAAAAAACTAAAAATATAATAATACCATCAAATTATACGATTTTGTCATTTGATGTCACTTCTTTATTTACCAATATATCTAAAGAATTGGTGGTTAAACTTATAAGAAAGTATTGGATAGAACTAAAAAGCCATACTACTTTAGATTTAGTTGATGTTGTCCAACTCACGGAGTTTCTCTTTGATTCGAGTTATTTTATATTTGAGGATGTAATGTATACTCAAACATTTGGTACTGCCATGGGTAACCCTGCGTCGCCTATATTAGCTAACCTGGTTATGCATGACTTACTTAAATATGTAAAAAACAATTTAACATTTACTCCGTCATTTTTATTTTGTTACGTTGATGATATTATTACATGTATACCTGAAGCAGAGATTCAATACACTCTTAACACGTTTAATGAATATAATCCACATCTAAAATTTATGTATGAAGTAGAAGAGAATGGTTCTTTACCTTTCTTAGATGTTAGGCTTAGTAAAGACAGTATTACTAATACTTTAGTTAGTGATTGGTACACCAAACCTATAGCCTCGAACAGAACTATCAATTATTTATCCAAACACCCACATCATCAAAAGGTTAATATCATCAAGGCTATGAAAAATAAAATGTTAGTTTTAAGTAGTCCACAATTCTATGCAAAAAATTTTTGCATTTTAAAGCAGATACTAAAAAATAATAACTATCCTAAGAATATAGTAAATAAATTATTAACATACACTAACACAGCTACTAATACTTCACCATCTGTAAATCTAACTACGACTAACCTTAAAGCTAACTCTAACACTAATAATATTATGTACACAAAAATCATTAATGTCCCAAACCTAACAAAAAGATTAATGCCGATATTAAAAACAGATAACATCAAAATAATAATGTATAACACGAATACTATTTACAACATGTTTTACAGCAGAACGAAAGATAAAATTGACATAACTGATAAACACAATGTAGTATATAAATTAGAATGTATGGGTTGTCAAGGTTGCTACATTGGACAAACGAAACAAAAAGTTAAAAATCGTATTAACAACCATAAATATGACTGTAAAACTAAAAAAGGAGAAACAGCGTTATCTGTACATCACATCGACACAGGACATAATTTCGATTTTAACAACCCTACTATTTTAGATGTGGAAAACAATTACAAGAAAAGATTAGTCTCTGAAATGATCTTCATCAACATATACAAAAATAATATTAATTTTAATACGGACACTAACAATTTAAGTAGTATTTATAATAATATAATTTCTAAAATTACAAAAAATTACTAGTGTGTTTCGCGGTTATTTTCAATTTTTAGTATTATTTGATTACAGGTTACCTTGAAATAATGTTTGATTATACATATCACAGTGTTTGTTCCCCATGTTGAATTGTTTGTCATTTATTATTTATTATTATTTATACTTATTTATTGTTTTATTCATTGACTTTTTACTAATCACATTGTTATCTATTAAGTTTAGGACGTGTTTCATGTTTGTCGAAAAACTTCGGAGTAACTTGCTCTAATGTTCTACGTAAGTTCTTACGTTTATTGTTTTCTGGTTATATCTGTAATTTAGTTACTAACTTATTAAATTAGATAGTTGTTTTGTACTTGCTCTAATAAAATTGCAGTGGCCTGATGAAGTGCACATTTAGTGCACGAAACGTCGCCTCAAAGAAAAACTGAGCAGTTTTTTTATGCCCCTCCTTGAAAGAAGATTTCAATAGTGTTACTTAATATTTAGTATCTTTGTTTCAACAATTTTTTTTTGGCTAAATGTAAAAAGTGCTCTCAAATTCTGAGTAAATTTAGACTTTTCTAATCACAATTTGCTACAGCACTCTTTACTACTTCCGAAAAAAGATCATTTTGTTCACGCCAACAACTGTCAAACATGTACTACGCTTGTTTTAGTTTTGCTAAAACAAAGAAATTGAATTTTAAAAGCCAGATGTTTAGTTGGGAACCGTCTTTATGTAATATATGCTTTAAATTTCGTCCAAACTTACATTTCCTCTTATGGCTGATTTATCTGTTTATCGGGTTAGAAAAACAAAACCATGTCGGTTATGCTGCTCTCATACTTATTTTAATTAGTCGACGTAGAGGCTTCAAGATTCAAAAAGGCTTACATATGTATTTTTGTTGGTTTGGTTACTAAAGCTTTAGATTTAAAAGTTGTATCTACTCTTAGTACAAATTTCTTTTTTGTTAGCTCTCAAACGATTCTTAAGTAGTCGTGAGCATGTTTAATGTTTCATACTAATTGTGGCACTAACTATATTGGGGCTAAAGTTTCTTTAGACAATAAGCATATATCTGGATCTTTTTCATTGTGAATTTTCGGAAAAAAAAAGAATGGCATTTTGAACCGCACTCTAGTCCACATTTTGGTGTTGTATGGGAGGCTATTAAAACGCTTTTATATAAATTGATTGATACACAAATTTTTACTCTTGAAGAATTGCAAACTGTTTTTTGCGCTATTGAAATATTTTTAAATTCTTGACCTAAAGCAACGACCCAAACAATCTTCAGGTTTTGGCGCCTTCACATTTTTTTAATTTGATTCCTTTGAAATTTATGCCATTTAAAACAATAGATGATGTTTCCTTTAGTCGACTAGATAAATAATTGATCAAATGATTCTGACACTTTGGCCTTGTTGGCATTTAGAATATCTCTTCAAATCAGAAAAAGTGAAATACAAAATTTCTGTTCCAAGAGCAGTACTTGTAGTTAAACAAGAAAACGTTTAACCACTTCACACACATGTAGAGATTATAAAAACGGTATATCCAGCTGCTGATAGCATAGTTTGAGTAGTTTCCGTACGAACTTGTCACGGACTGTGGAAGAGACCAGTAGTTAAAGTATGTACTCTTTCCACCCAATTAAAGTTTTTTTTGTTTTAGTAAGTACTTATTTTTATGTGTGATCTTTAAGATAGTATAGAAATTATATAGTTAATCCACCTGTTTCAATTTTATTATGTTCAGACCGTTTTCTACAAGTAACTTGTATTTTGTGCAATAAATGCCGCATTATGCATTTATTTAAAATTTAAAACATAAATGTAAAAAAGATAGTCAATTTCCATTAGCAAACGATTGATAGCAGAGCAGAGAATCTCATAGTATAAAGTACTATGTATAAACAAAAACTGTAAATAACTATAAAGGTGGTAAACGTTGTAAGTCGATTTGACACCCGCGTATTTCAAAATAGTTTTGAATAAAACTGCCGAATAAAACCACAACGTAAAGGACATTGGGTATAAAGTCATGCGAATGCAATTGTACAAAAACCTTTATAGCGCCTAAACAAAAGTAAATTGTAATAAACTACAAATTATTATACACTTGAATCGACAAAAGCAAAATGTCATAAAAACAGTTTACCGCCATTTACAGAAAATTCAAAAATTTGCTGTTGTAGTTTTTACAGTTTATAAGAAAAAATATGCGACAAGTAGTATTATAAAAATAAACTTAACTTCTAAACAATCTAGAGGCGTTTTTATCGGTAAATGGATCCGGTTTAATATTGTATTACTTATCAGAAAAATTACTTTCACTTAAAATTTGTTTTTGCGAATAGGAATAATTCTGTCGTTGTTATTATAAGGAACATACATATTTAAAAAAGGCATAACATTTTATTTCCATTTTTATGTATTTTTTATGTTTAGATTTTATTGTTTCAAAAGTGTTTGTGTTAAAAACGATTTTCTTATATTTTTGCATTTTAAATATTAAATACTAAAGAATAATAAACATGCGTTGCGTTTAGGTCAAATATTCAAAGTTAACTATTTAAGTATATAATTTAATTACGTTTTTGTTACTATAAATAACAAAAAAACAAAACATCAACAGATGTAATACTTCTAAATAAATCATTTTTGAAATAAAATCAAAACACTTTTTTGTCTAATAATAATAATACAGTTGCGAAACAAGTAAAATTTACAAGTATTACAAAAAACCTAATTTTGTATAAGTAATTAATATTTTATTTTAATCAAATAACATATTATAAACGTTTTTACGTTGTCAGTAAAAAAAATAACATAATTTAATCATTTTCTGTTTGTTCTTTTAAAGCTTTACGAACGTTTAGATCAAGTTGATAGTTGTTACACTTCTTCCGTTTTAAAAGTCCATTTCACTAATGGAATATACTGAAAAGCTTGGAATACTTAAGGTCAATACCTATTATTACGTTGGTCCTGCATTATAAAACAGTTTATAGATTCTTCGTTTAACCTTGATTGTATATTTAGGTCAATAGGGGTTTACTAAATTTTAGATACGGTAAACATTTACAATATTTACTTAAAATATTTGCCCGCGTATTAATTGTTACTGGAACGCACGGAATTGATCAACATTAATAAAGACGTGCGTATACATACGTGGCATAAATATAGCACACGTTGCATGCAGACTAAAATAAATTCTAAATCCAAATTTAGTTAAGGCTAGTTTTGCACCAGTTCAAACTTGTACATTTTGGCTTATTTATTAACCAATATAATTCGAATTGTTGCAGACTTTTTTATATAAATACAAATGGAACGTCAAAACTCGATTTTGTTTTTTTTTAAATAAATGTCCTAAAATATTAGCTAAACATTTGTAGAAAAATTGGACTCCGGCTCCATTAACACTTTTATTCTAGAGATTTTAAAAATTGTTTAAAAAACAATATTGAAAACAACCGTACAAGTTTTACGAGTTTAGTTACTAAAATTTCTCTAGGATATCCAGTATGAATAGGTGCGTAGTAGGCCGCAGTAAGAATTGCAGTTATTATATTAATACGACGAAAGCAAAATACACAGTTCAAAATTTAACATCTGGACATTTTCTATCACTATCTGCAACATTCTCAAAGGTTTTTTTTTTATAGCAGGACACACAAACCTTGAGTTTATCATGTTATCCCTGGATGCAATAAATCCTGCAAATCAAGTACTTGTACTTGTAGAAACAAATGAGCGTATTTTGTCAGCTGATGTATTACAAAAGATATCTATACCATACTTGGGAAAGAACAGTTTTATAATTCTTAATCCTGAAGATTGATGTTGGTAAGATTGTTTCAATTCTGAATCTCTAAGGTCTAAGTAGTTAATTATAGCTAAAGTTGTGGTGATAAAGTTAACTCTCGATAAGGTGTCAGCAGGAATATTATCAGAGCCAGCAATGTGTCTGATATCAGTTGTGTGCGATAAAATCTATCTGTCGAAGTTGTCAAGGTGTACATTTCTGCAATTTTTGCTTCAGCTTTTGCTTTTTGAATACGTCAGTGGTTTATGGTCCGTGTAAAGAGTAAACGGTCTGCCTTCAACTACATGCTTAAAATGTTTGATTGTAGTATATGCAATAAGAAGCTCCCGATTCTACGCGCTGCATTTTTTTATTGCACTATTACATTTTTTTATAAAGAATGCAAGTTGTTGATACTCATCTAGCGTTAGCTAATGAATTTTTAACGTTGGTAAAAGTATTTTCTGTTTTGTTGCTCCATTCTATTAATTTTTTATTGTTTTTAGATCGTCATAAGAATGTATATAATGATGCTTGGATACTGGCTACTAAATATATCATCCTCATAACTGTGCAAAAATTTAGGTCAGTTCTGATGTCATAGATAAAACGTTAAAACGTTTGAGCTGCATTGCGCAGTCCAAATGGCATTCATAAATAAATAATTCATAAAAAATGCAGTTTTTGCTAGTCCGCGTCGTCTGGTTGTACTATATCTGGTTGAATTAAATCGATTTTCAAAAACAAAACAAATTTGTAAAATCTTAAATATGAGAATTGAGCAGCAATCATATACTGCTCTTGAGTTTACTGCTTTATAGTCCCCAGATGAACCAAATCTACCATTCTTTTTCAGTGCGAGATGTATTTGTGAAGACCGTTACTTTTTGAAGGTTGGATAATATCTTGCTTTATCATTACTTTAAATTCTTTTTTAGCTATGACCAAGCAACCTGGTGCTAATCTACGCGGTCGATTACTAATTAATTCTGCAGGGGTAGCTATGATACGGTTTATTGTGAAATGTTTTACTGTTTTTGGACAAATGATTTTAAGGAAAGGGAATTCATTTAATATGTTATAGTATGGATTGTCACTAACGATAGTTTTAATAGTCAGTGTGTCACATTTATTTAATGTTACATGGTGATGATATATATGTACCATTTTCTATAAATTTTTTATTCTTAATAAACTTACTCGCGTTATTTACTCTACCCGACGGGGTCAAAAATATTAGTTAACGGTGCGCTACATTTAAAGAGTAAATAAATAGGATTTTTTATACAATTTATTATACCGCATACCAAATGTATGTTTTACCTCGGCCAAATTATCAGAGAAAGTGGCCTTAGTAACCGGTCAGCAAGTTACTTTTTTTGCTGCTATCTACTTATCGAATATTACTACGTTTTAATATCCGCTGTGGTAGGTTTTTAAACTTTTTATTTGTGTATACCGAATTTAAGACTTAAGTTTTTTTCTAATTTTTATAATCATGGTTTTTATGTTACCGATTAAATATATAAAAGCTGCATACAATTGTTCAACTCCAATGTTTGTGCTATCATTTGTTGAAGAGTAAACTTAAATTACAGTTAGAGTTAAAATCATACTAAACGTATCGGTTTGTAATGAGTAATAATGGTCTCAGTTTTCTATTTTTATTATTATTGTTAGGTTATGTTCTATGGTTTACATCGCTGTGCATTTGACAGTGGTTTTAATACTATTAATTTTAGGTTTTTTTTAAAGCTTTCCGTAAACCTTTGGCATGCTAGGCACTTGAAGACATTCTTTGGTTACTTTTTGTGATTAGTGATTATTCTTGAAAGTCACTTATTTAGAAAAATTCACATTGTGAGTGTCTGTTTTTAGAATTTTTTGTATTGCTTTTTGTACATTATTAGCGTACTAGTTTTTCTATGTTAGGTTTTCCGTGTACTATCTATACATCTATACGAATTAATCCTTTATTTGCGCACATTTTTTGGATTGAATACTTCTGCATTTTTATCTACTGTATATGCACACTACTCTGCGCAACATATTTACAAAATGCACATGCGTTTGTAGTATCTTTGAAAGTTATCTTTGCGCTGCGGCTTGCCGCAAAAGGACGTTTGTTTTTGCCTTGTAGCATCTGGTCACATGCTTAATTTGAAACTGCGGTTTATTGTTTTTTTGTTACGTTATTAGTCCACGTTTGTTGTTGAAATTGTAGAAAACCCGTAATTTGTAGGTGAAAGTTTTTTTTTTATGCGTGATGTAATCTTGGATTTTTTTAAATGATATTTTGGTTATAAATTTGTACAAATAAGAAATTAATCAGAGTAAAATTACAAAAAATTTGGAAGCCTAAGTACGCATTTTAAAAATCACGCAATATTTCATCATCTTATGATCAGATGGACCGCACTCAAATTGCATTTCTGTGACAACGCGACGTAATTTGGTAACTTCAATGTGTATGTATATGACCTTCGGTACGTTTGTACCTTTGTTAATACGTTTTTCTAAATACATTCTGTTGTGATGTTTATGTTTTATGTATTTTTTGGGTTTCAATATTTATACTGATTTATTTATAAAAATGTTGTAACGTCTAAATTTAAAAATTAACATAAAATCTGAGTGTACGATAGAATTCCTTTGACACTATTCATAAATTTCTAAATAATTGTCTCATTTCTCATTGTTCATGTTTTGTATTTGATACTTTTTTTTTAATATTAATAAATTTATGTAAGCTAGCCTGGTGCATTATTTGAATTATGATTTGTAAATTTTGAATTTTTGTGATTTGCTTACAATATTTTTTAATACGTTACGTCCGCAATAAAATTTAAGTTTATTTAATATTTACAAGTATAAGATTTATTGCCGGAACGCCCACTTCCCGATGCATTAAAATTGATTGCTAAAAATTCGTTAATATTTGACATTGATATATCGATAAGAGAACACTTATTTTTCTGGTTTTTATGGTACGCTTCGTACATGTTCTAACTTAAGCGCTCAGCGAAGTATTTACTTTTAATTATTTATGGTACAAATGGGCATAGTACCTTTGCTGCTATTTGAAAATTTTGCTAGGGTAAGTTCATTGCTTCATATTTTTGTGATTTATTTTAATTTTTCCGTATTGTCATTAACGGTTTCTAGAGGTTATTCCATTAATGTGGATATAGTAAAACCCGTTTTGTTTATTGGAAAAATTCCTATGATGATGTTAGGCCACGTCGCTTGAAGATTCTTTGCATCTACGTTGTCAGTCGGTTGCACGTAGGACTGTACGCACATATCAGGTTGTGGTTACAACTAATATAAAACTTTTTTTATGTGTGATATATTATTTTTATTATTATTATTTTTTCTTTTTGTATTATTGAGATTTTATTTTCGTGTTATAATTTAACAATAAAAAATTTGTTTTTTTGGAATGTAAAAGTTAGGTCGACAAGTTGAATTTTTTGTACGACGTGTTGCCCAACCGAAGAAACAACAACTATTGTCTGTGATATTAACTTTCGTTCTAACGTTATTTCGCACCTATGTAAATTTCTTTTCTTTACTTGTTGTTACAACCTGTGTTTTGTCATTTGTTCTCTTTTAGATTTGAATAGATTTAAACGGTATCTTTCATTTTAATCTTTCACCGTTTTATCGCTTTTTTAAATTTTTGAATAATTAGCACATTGAAACCTACGATCATGGAATCAAACTGAGTTAGTCGCTAGCAGTTGAGTTACGAGGAAATTCTAGTAACGTATTACAACTTTGTATATGTGTTTCTAATTTTTGTCTCAATATAATTTAAATTAGTTAATTGTAAACTTTTCAAATTATTATATGTAATTTAAGATTTAGCATTAATTATAAAGCTGCAAAAAATATATTTTTTGTGATTTTTTATTTGTTTTGTCGTTATAGCTTTTAATGCCGCAGTTGACGGTCTATTTACCAGATACACAGATGTACAGACGGTTGCATTTTACATATTCTTATCTCAACAGGTTTTTAACGTTATAACTCGGACTTTATCTACTGTAATCCTATTTGTTCTTTCGACTGCATTATTCTTCTGCTGAGTACAAAAATGTTTTATTTTATTTCTGTTTTTCTTTGTATACAAAACCTTTTAAAAATGTTTGAGAGATACTTAAAGTCATTGTCGCATCTAATTTGATAAATTAAACAACCTTCAAATAAATTTATATAAAAAAAAAATTTCTAACGATAAACATGTATGTGCTTTATTGTTATAAGTAAAAGTAATAAAACGTTTATTACTCATTTTTTGGCATTATAAAGTTAAAATAATTTTGTAAAACGTTATCAGTAAATATATTTTAAAATACAAACAAAAATGCTTTCTTGTTTAATTCTTACGTATAAAAAATATCACGAATTTAGATTACATTAATTGATTTTATTTTTTTAAATGAGTCGTTTTGTGATATTCAGTTTTAGAAAGCTTTAAAATACATATACAATTAAATTTCCTTACAATTCTTTTTGTAGTCAGCGTTGGTAATGCCTAAATTTTACATAATTATTTTATGATCCCATTAACATTTCTAACTTTTATTTTGTTTTTTATTTTAATTACTAAATTGTTATTTATTAAATTTTAAAAAAATATTTTATATATAATTAATTTATTTTGCACCAATTGCACAAAGCAAAACTTGAGTTAATATTGGATCAAAAATGTAAAATCGTTGCTCTTTGGCAGTAAACTATACGGCTTCATTTTTTACAGTTTTTGTCATATCATGCCAAGTATAATATTTTTATGATAAATAAAGTACGTGCTTTTTTACATAAAAGTTTTACTGCACACATATTGTATTTACTTAAATTTAAACGCACAATCAAAATATTAAAATTTGGTTTTTACAATATTTTTAAATTATTGTTTTGTATTTAACATTATAAATCATTAAATTACGTAATTATATTGTTATTTTAATAACAATACCTAAAATCTAATTTAAAAATTACATATCTTGTAGTTTTCAAATAATTGTGTTTAGTGTTTGTATTCTATTAAATAACACCCAATAACAAAAACTAAATCTGTAGACTTATAAAGTTTTTAGCGTTTTGTATTTTAGTATAGTTGAATATTGCACTGAAGTATAAACATTTTGTTAAAACGGCTTAGAAATTGATTTTATTTTATCAATTTTTTTGTAAAAATGTTGTGTAGTTTAGATATTGCTAAAAGTTGTCGAGTTTTTTTATCTATATTACATAACTGCTGCAGCACTTTAGCATATAATATGAGATTTATTTAAAGTACTCTTGTTGAAAACGTACAAAAGAAACTCTTCTTTGGTATATTTATTTTCTTTTTGTCATTTCAGTTGCATTTCGGCTCTTCAACTTGTACTATACGATTCTCGTAATTTTCTGTAAATTTGTATTTCTAAGAATAAATTAGTTGGATCTCTCGTTTTATTATAAGTTAAAAATTAGTTTGTAGATAAACAGGTTTAAATAAAATTTAATATATTCGTACATACACAACACGAAAAAAAATTGTTTTTTAATTTAAAATTAGAATCGAGCCTTGTTTAATTTCTGCAATATAGTTATCTATTTGATATGATATGATTGATATGATATTTATTGTTTAATGTAAAATAAATGTAATTTTGTTAAAAGGTCTAATATAGTTAGAAAAAGCACATGAAACATTATAATTGTATAAAACAAACAATTTAATCTAATAAACTCAAAGCAAAAGCAACGTTATTGATGTAACTTTATACATACGCGTGTTATAAATATTGTGTTGAAATTAATATAAAAAACTGGTTTTGTTATTTTGTGGACAAATTTTTGCAAAATATATAATTATTTACCAATTGAAAGTATTTGATTAAAAAGTTGACGTAAACTTATAGCATTAATTTTTACCTCAGTATATTCTATAAACTGATTTTGTTTAAAAATTAATGTTGATTTATTCAACGTGATATTAAATATCTTTCTGAAGCAACAATTACAATAACATTCAATAGTATCGCCAAGATTTAGGTAAAGGGAGGGGAGTGAGTTAAAAAAAATACAAGACAAAAGCAAAATTTACCTGTTGTACAGGTAGGTATTTACTTAACAAGATTCTGTGTAAATTGAGTATTTCTTCACAAATAAGCATTTCTAAATCCGAGAGAAACGAGTTGTATAAAACACGTTAAAGTTATTAAAACTACAAAAACTGATTTTTACCCAGCAGCAAAACAAACCACATAGCCTCAAATGTTGTTGAAAGTTTTAAAAACAAAACAAATGTTGTTACATGTCGTTATTTATGCATTTGCTGAAAACAATATTTTTAATTAAAATTCACGTCTGTATTGGTTTGCCGCTTACACTGTCTTGTAACGCGTATCGTTTACGACATTTACAGAGAGGAGGAGCGCAAACCAAAAAGATTTTTTATTCACGTACTTGAGACTGCTAGAAACGTTTGGTCGTATCAAGGCGCTATTTTCTACATTGTAAATAATTCTTCTTTTTATTTAATTTTCTTCGTCGTCATGTTACTTTCAACATGGTTAGCCTTTTAGCGAGTTGCTTGGGGCTATCACATGGATTTCTCGGAGACATAAACCTGGGAGAATTATTATTGTTTTCTCGTAGATGGGGATAATCAGCTAGTCATCTTCAACAGCCTTACGGTCTAAGTTAAAATTTTATAGTTGTATTTGATTTTCTAATTATCAGTCAGCTTTGAGCATGTGTTTATTTAGAATTCGCCGTATTACTTGCTCTAATTAATCGAAGTGTAGATCATACTAATTTATTTTACTTTAATTTTTAAATCATGTTCAACCTTGTGTAACGCAATTTGTCTTGGGTACGCTAACGTAACACTCGTCAAGTTTTATCGATTATTATGAATGTAATCAAAGCCAAAGTTACGCATATAAAGTTGTACATAACCTTACATACTCCGTATACGTTTGCCGATAAACATATAAAAAGTAGTTAACGTTGCTACTTTTGACAAGGAACTTTAGTTAGGTAAGTTTGAGCACTCATTTTTTTTCTTTGCAATTTGTTTTAATTTGTTTTGCAACTGCATATAAAGAAAACAGTTGATCGGGTACGTTTGAGGTTATGGTGATTGTAAATTACCTTATTTGCTTCAACACTTGTTTTTAATTATTATGTTAAAATCAAATTATATGTAATGCATGTTAGCATTAAATAAAATTAGCTGTACGAAGAGTTGCCTGATCTGATCTGCATCAGTATGATTAATTGTGATTTGCATTAAAAATGTTAGGAAATAGCGAGAACAGCCATAATAAAAAATTTTTAATGCAAAGAAGAATCTAACAGCTACAAGTTTTTAATTAATTAATTGTGATATTTGTCGACGATTCCCTAATCGCTATTTATTTCTTATAGTTCTACTTCGTTATTAACTCTTATTCTCTTGTTAGACATTACATACTTTATCTGCTCTTTAAATATTTCAATTTTATTGTACTATTAAAATCAATTATATGTAGTGCATGTTAGTATTGAACACAATTAGATGTACGAAAGGTTGTTAATTTATAGGGCCTACATCAGCATTATAAAGTGTAATTTTTTGACAAATCTTTAATTACTTACTATTATTCTACCTCATTGTTTAACTTCTAAATTTTTGCATAAAATAAATATATTCTTATTATAAACTGTGTTTTGCAACTTGACAGATGTAACCGGGATCTGTAATTAATAGTTTTTTCCCGTTTTTGCGCCTTTTTAATAATTTTATGATTAGCACACTTAGTATTACCTGCGACTCTGTTTCTCCGGAATATTCAGCTAGAGGTCTGCTTTACGTTACTGGTAAATGCACGTAACAATGTACACTTAAATTATTAAATTTGAAAATTAAGTTTAGATTTTATAAATAGTAACCAAAATACTACACGATGATACCATTGTTCTTATAAAATCTTAAGATTTCGCGGTTGTTATTTTATGCTTAAAATTCTAAACATTGTTCTTATTTAAACCATTCTAAATATTAATTGTATTTAAGGATTAGTTCTCTTAATAAAATTGACAGACCAAAACACATAATGAATTTTTTATTGATATTTTCGGAAGTGCAAAAAAACTAATTTAATTAAAATTAATTAAATTAAATGTTTAAATCAAGTATTATATTTTACTCTCTAATACACTTGCAATACTATAAAATAAAAAACAAATAATGTGCTACTATCTAAAGTGAGATTGAGAAATTCTGATGTAAAAACCTATACAGGGTTTTTCACGTAACCCGTTCGTTAAAAGTTTTTATACTTCCAATCAAACTTGAATTTTGATTTTTTCTAATGTTAGGTAAATGGTTATTGGCTTTATAATTAAAATATATTCAAGAACGTATCACTTTCGGTTATACCGGACATACATCAACTTTTTTATTTCAAATGAAATGTTATACTTTTTATTAATTTTATTAATTTTACATGTAATTTTAAAGCTGTTTTGTTCATAGCTCATTATCCCAAAAGTCAATGGTTTTTGAGATATTTAGATGTTTTTGAGAATTTTCACATTTGTAACATCAACTTTAAAAATTCATATCTTGTCAAATTATGAAGTTTAAGCTGCGATATTTGTATCACTATTAACTAAAATTTTCGTGTTTTAAACGACTTTTTGTAAAAATTCAACACACGTACAGAGTGTTCAAAATATAATGCCAAAGTTAACAACTTTTACATGCCTAAAACTCAATTTTTTTTAATGGAACGGCCTATACATATTAGGATGGTTAAAAACACAATAAAATTCTGCATCGATTGATATAATGGTTTCCTTTAGCCGTCTTTGTTTGATATTAGTACAAATTTCAATTAAAATGCAGTTTTTCAGGTAGTAGGCTGAGTAATACATATGACATTTGTCACTAATTTATTAATACACATTATTGTTTGATAAAATCTAATTCTAACAATTATGCAGAACGGTTTAGAATGATGGTTCCCTATGCCCCTCTTTAAACGTTAAATTTTAACTAAAACCACTCATTGTGTAAACTTGCTGTAAAAAATTGTATATCTAAAATAGCCATAAAAAAATCCTGGAAATAATTTTTAAGCTTGTAAAATGACCACTAGGGGAGCGTAACCGCTGTCTTGAATTAAAAAAGTGATGCTTCTCGGAATTTTGCCTTATTATGGTAACAAAAACATATATGCTGTTTAAGGTTAAAACAAAATCAACTATTTTTTGTTAAATATTTTTGCCCTATCTCCGAAAATTAAGTGGCGAGAAGTGTTCAAAGGTTTTTCCAAAAAATTGTCTAAACTTCGAAACAGCTCAACTGATTTCAATAAACTTAGTATTGTTAAAAAGAACATTCCTTAAAAAACTAACTCTAAATGAATTGTAGAGATTGCGATTTAGAATCTTGCCACCAGAGGGCGTTTTAATTGAAATTTGTACTAATATCAAACAAATTCTTATAACTCATTAAGGGGTGAAGATAAGTATAGGAAACCATTTGTATCAATTGATGCAGAATTTTATTGTATTTTTAACCATCTTAATATGTATAGGCCGTTCCATTAAAAAAAATTGAGTTTTACGCATGTAAAAGTTGTTAACTTTGGCATTATATTTTGAACACTCTGTATGTGTGTTGGTTCTTTACAAAAAATTATTTAAAAGATGATAATTTTAATTAATAGTATTACAAATATCACAGATTAAACTTCATAATTTGACCAGATATGAATTTTTAAAGTTGGTGTTGCAAATGTGAAAATTCTCTAAAACATTTAATATCTCAAAAACGGTTAACTTTTGTGATAATGAGCTATAAACAAAATAGCTTTATAATTAAACGTTTTCTATTTGAAATAAAAAAGTTGATGTTCTTAAATATATATTAATCATAAAGCTAATAACCATTAACCTAATATTACAAAAAATCAAAATTCAATTATTATTGGAAGTACAAAAACAAACGGGTTACGTGAAAAACCCTGTATACAAATACTGTATCAATCTTACGCAACATTAATTATATAAATAAAAAATACATTACTGTGTTCAATCTAAAAGTTTAAATGGTTTCAATGCATTGCAAATCCTTTACTAAAATCTCTATAAACAATTAACGTACGTCGCAAGTAAAAACAAAATTGAACCTACGAAACCAAATAAGTATTGCGTTAATGTCACTTTGCAGTTTTGAACGAAATGAAAAATCAAAAATCAAAGTGTCCCAGGAAGGAGTATAGCTTAATGGACTTTGGCCTTTGCTAACCACAAGCCCGCTTCTGCAGGATACACTCTAAATAGACTTAAAAGCTTGTTTACATTTAATTATTTAACATTTATTTGAACAAATATTACTCAAAACAAGAAAAATAAAACAAACAAAAAAACGAAACTATTTAAATTAAGACAAATTAAAAATTCAATACAAATTTAAGTAAAGATGAAAGTTAAAAAAAAATTTAAACAAATTGAATGATAGTAATAAAACAAACAAAAATTTAAAGAACTGAAACAAAAATAAAATCATAAAAGTAAAAAAAATAGAAAATCTGAATTAATTAATGCACGGCCGTGTGCGCATTAAATAAATATTAATTAAATACAAAATAAAACAAATTTATCTGTTTTAAACCCAGGATTAAAAAATTTAATAGCAAAGTTTCCGGTTAACGTCAAACATAAATTTTTAACACAAAGAAATTTTGTCACACAGTTTTAATAAATACGGAAAATTTTCATTTACTAATTGTATTATCGATAAAATTGTTAATTTGCAACATTTATTAATTTTCTTAAAACCCAAAGCTTTTGAGACACTTAAACGAGTAAATAAAATTCACCAAATTTAATTAGTCGGTACAAAATAATTACCTTAAATTGTCGTCATAAATCCAGGAAAGAACTTGTGATTGATGTTAGGTTACCAGATGTAATTGGGAAGAAATGTTTGAAGGGTCCCTCAAAGGACTATGTACCGTCGGAAGGTTTTTAATAACCGCCACCAAGGCGAAGATATAACCGCGTTCTACCACTCGACGAACACGTTTCTACATTACGTAAAATAAAACGAAAAGCACGTGACATCCTCTTAAAAAACGTAGATTTCACAAACTAGGAGAAACAAACCTCTTCTAACTGCACTAAAAACTTACGTTTTCTGCATCTTGCTTCCGCGGCATTACTTTCTCTAAAGAGCGTGAGTTTAGCGCCCAAAACCAACTAACCTTTGATCTTTTTTAAGACATTTTGACGACTGTTAACCAACTACCTAACTATTATCTCACCAAAATCACTTATATTTATTAACTTATTCGACAACTATTTCCACAATGGTTGTGTTCGAAACTCCGCTGAAAAAAATCATACTACCAAGAAGTGCAAAAAGGATGCAAACAGATTAAGTAACGTTACAAAATTAGTGTTGGGCAACGACTTTTGCTTCTGCATAAAATGTCAAATTGACAAAAAAAAATTAATGATATAATCACGGTTCTAAAATTTATTTGTTGAGATTCGAATCATAGAACTTAAGCTTAAAAGAATGATTTTATTCCTACGTAATTTAATAGAACTAACAAAGAAAATAAGTACGGCTGTACTGAAAATGTACTTAAAACAGATAACTTTTAAACAAACTTAAAACAAACAAATTGCTAAAATATATTCAACTACCATTATATATCAGAAAGGAAACATAAATTACAACTAGAATTTTGAACGAACAAAGAAAATTCCAAATCAACACGGATGATTTAACAGCCTAATGGTTTTGAAACAAATAAATACAAAATTTTATCCACAACTTTGAATTATAAAGGTGAATTTAAAAACGTAAAGTAATTTCTTAAAATCAAGCTGAAATCAATAAAACAATTTCAAAATACATGAAATGAATAACGTCAATTCAAATACCGGGTCTATCACAAAAGTAATCGAACAACTTTGAACGACAGTTACAAAGCATGCATAAATGGTTACTTATCGGTGAATTAAATTCGTTTATAAACAGCAAATCAATCAATTTGTGTATGTTGTCTTCGACAATGCAAAACATCACCCAAACATAAACCTTAACGAAAGCTTATGTGAAAAGAAGAACTAATGTGTATATTCAAACATTTTTGAATTCTGGTATCCTTCAACTCTAAACGCACTACTTTACGATTCTTAAAGTGTTTGCTGCATAATAATTTGCCAACTTGCTAACTAACTCTCTCTTAAAAGAAATGTTTTCTTTTATAAACAATACACGCACTGCTCATTGAATTATTATAAGAAATCTCCTAGAATCAAAATGCAACAAACAGAGATGCAAGAAGTGCAAAGTTAAAGCGTAATAATTTGGTGAAACAAAACTTTGATGACTGTTCTCACAAGAAACGCTAATTCGACAACTGATAAGTTTTATAGCGCTAAATTCAACAACACTATTTTAATATCGGTTTACTTCTGTTAGTGAAAAGAAAATTAATTGGTACAAAAATTTAAACGACGGTTACATAGCCAACTATATATTGGATAAACTAATATTTGCGGAACTCACTGAGGTTAAAGACAAAAAACTGTTGATTCTACAGCCGATTGCAATGAATCTTTGTTACAAGCTTTAGGTCTAACAAACCTTGCACGGCCAACGCACACAGTCGGAGATAGGGGAGGTTTAAGGGAATTATAATTAAAGGTGTCAGATCAATCATAATTAACACTTCTGCCTCGATCACGACAGAGGGTTCAAACTTGTTACGAATTTTTAGGTTCGTAATTCTTGTTACTCTGGTGTTCAGGTAACCACAATTAAAAACGAAAGGTATGTTACCATAAAAAAAAGATTAACAGGTATAAAAACTTTAATGTAGTAACGTAGAAGATTAACAGGAGTATACTTGATTTCTCAATTTATAAATGCCAGAAATATCGGCAACACACAATACATAGGTTAAGTTTCATCGAAATAGCGAAGAAAATTTTATAATAAATATTGTTTGTACACAGCATGCGATACACGCAAAATGATAATTGAAATTACCTTAATGGTATTGTAACAGTAAACGTAATTACGGAAATTAACATTAGCCAAAGTTCCGTGAGTGACTTTATGACAGCGAAGAAAAATAATCAAACAGACTTACCCAAAATCCAGTACCTATTTGAGCAAAGAAAACGTTTTCCCCGGTAGTAGCCTAGAATAGATATTGAATAGCAAATCGTGTCACACAATAAATCACGACGATAGGAAGCTACAAAATCGTTAATAATAATAAGTTAAATGAGATATAAAAACCCGTTGTATCAAATGCTGTTAGTTTGCAATCGACTGGTGTACAAGAAATAACATCTCCAAAGTAATGCTTGTCGAGACTTCGTTTTCGTTGTGGGTAATATGCCTTCCCAAAATCTTACGCGTTCGGTAACGGTATTTATCAGTAGTAATTATTTTTCACTGTTCTTTATTAAATCGAACATGTGATTGAAGCGTGGCGAAACGGCTATCAAATTATTACAGAAATAACAAAGGAATCTTAATAAACCAGATGCAAAATATCTTACCCTGTGCCGAATAGATTACAATAAATTCGTAATTGACTTATAAATTCGTACTCATCACAGTGGATGCACTTAGAATCTCAGGAATTAGGTCAAATTTTTACGACATAGACCGTCTCACGTAGTTGACAGCTTCAAAATGACTCCGCAACCACTCAGTAACCAAAAAGATCGGCAGAGGGCGTCAAAACCAGAATCTAATATTAATTCGATATACAGGGTATTACGTTATGAGAATTTCGCACGTAACATCTTTAGAACTGCGTGTTTATAAAGAATGTTTTCTGAAATCTAAAAATAAGTAGTGTCGCTCCAAACAATGTCGACACTAAAATTTTAATTTGCACGCCTTAGCTAAATCTTGCAAACTCAAGCAACTTAAACAAACATGAAAAGTTTTAACTACTGTATAGCGCTCTGCGGCTTGAGTTTTCCAAAACGAGAACAAGTCAAAATGAAATGCGAATAGTCTTTGCAGTATAAACAAAAAGATTTAAGAAGTGCTAGATTGCCCGTTGCTAACAAGTGTCGAGGCCCACTTTGCCGATTTTGATACACTAAACAAAACACAACATTGATCACTAAAAAATTGTTTTTTTCAAATCTATTAAGACATGGTTGGGAATATTTTAGTTTACAACGTGTAAAGCATCTGGACGTTGTTTTTAAGTAACCAATTAACCAATGTGCAATTCAAATTATCTATACCCACAGTCTGACTACTTGTAACTAAATTATGTACGAAAATGTGTAAAAGATTGCGTAAAGTTTGAGAAAATTGCGTACTTCTTTTCCAAAGTTTAGCAATATTTTGCCAATAATAGTAACCAATACTATTTTGGTAACGAGTTCTATTAGAAATTTCGTAATTATCTGAAGTCAACGGCAAATGATTAAGTAAGCGTGTTAAACACACCTTAAAAGATTGGTTAGTCTTTGAAGCATTCGTCAAATATTGGCAAATCAATTTAGAGTAAGTAAATGTGTGATCTATTACATTACAAAAAATTAAATAAATTTTTGTTGCCTGCTTCAATTTATTTAAGACATTCTGAAAACAACCATATGGGTATATTCTTGTCGCAGTTACGAAGTAACAAAGATTATTCAAAAATTCAAAGCTGTATGTCAAATTTGACAGATTGTGATAGATTTCTAGTGGTTTCAGTTTTTTTTAATTTTTTTAAAAAAGAATGCAAATATTCGATATGCTTTACATTACTTTCGAAGCTTGTCACATATATTATTATTTTAAATTGAATTTTAAAAATTTGAATTTATAAAGATTTTGTTTCTTGTCTTTATATATCCCTTTCTCTGTTTTCTTTTTATAACGTGTTACGTGGATTTACTTGTAATTTCAGGCAGGCGATTAGCTTAATACTCCGGAGAGAAAGTCGCAGATAGTTTTTGGTGTACTTATAAAATTATTTAAAAAAAAGCACCAAAATGAGGAAATATTATTAGCTACAGATCCCGTTTAAATTTGTCGGACAGTGAAAGTGAACAAGTTGCAAAACACAGTGTATAACAAGAATATATTTATTTCATACAAGAGAATAAGAGTTAGAAAAACGAGGTAGAACAATAGTAAGGAAATAACGATTAGGATTTGTGAACAAATATCACAATTTATAATGCTGGTGCAGGCCTTATAGATTAAGCAACCTATGGTACAGCTAAATGTGTTCAATGCTAATATGCACTACACATAATTGATTTTAATATAATAATAAAATTTAAATAGTTAGAGCGCAGGTAATGTACTTTACAATCACCGTAACTTCAAACGTATTCAATCAACTACTTCGTTTACATGCAGTCGGGACACAAATTTATCGAGAATTATAAGAATAACAGAGAAAAATAGGAGTGTTTAAGGACAAAGGTATGCGTAGTATGTAAGCTTACGTACGACAACATATGTGCCTAGCTTTAACTTTGATTACAATTAAAATGATCAAAAAAATTTGACAGGGTCACGTTAGCGTACTTAGGACAAATTGCGTTCCATAAAGTTAAAAAATTACATCAAAACTACGACTGAAACTAGAATGAATTAGTATGATTTACACTTTTATTGAACAGAATGACCTAAAAACGACACGGAATTAAGAAATTTGCTTATTCCGAGTAGTACATTAATCCATTCTTCCTCAGTACATTTGCTAAAAATGCAATAGAAATAACCAACGAGAAAAATTAAGTAAAAAGAAGAATTACTTACAAAATAGCGGACTTAACGCCTTGATACGAACAGTGTTCCTAATGCATAAAATATGTAAATGGATGTAGTGGTACTTTCTTTTTTGGTTTGCGTTCCTCTTACCCGTAGATGTCGTAAACGATACGCATTCAAGAGACAGTGCAGGCGACAAACCAAGGTAGGCGTGAATTTCAATTCAAAATAATATTTTTTAAAAATACATAAATAACATGTGACAAACTGTTCTGTTTTGATCTAAATCAACACGACGAAGCAATATTTTTTTACTTACACAACCATTTGAGTGATTCGAAGTCTGCAGTTACATTTGGAAGCAATAGATCACAAAGTTAAGCCGATAGTACATTAAATTTATTTAATACTTATAAATTATATTTGCATAATTTTTTTTCAATCACCGCTAATTAATACCGCCCTCGTAAAAAATTGCTTGTTTATATATTTTTCTTATTGCTTTGCTTTGAATTCATCTTTATTAAATTAATCTTCAAAAAGTTTTTTAACGTTTTTATTTAAAACCAAAGTATGTATGTATAAGCAATTTCTAATAAACACAATTTGTATAACATAACCTAAACACAATTATTATTTTGTATAATCTTATACATTTAATTGATTCTATAGAGTTTAGCAAAAAAGGTTCATATGAGTAATACCTCACGAAGTGCTCTTGATGCAGAAGGTTAATAAAAAATACATTTTCTGATTGAAGTTTATCGGATGAGGGTTAAATTGTCATAATGTTGACTTAGGAAATATAATAACGTGTTAAACTGTTTCACAAAACTGCAAAGTTTGTTGTTTATCATAAATAGTTAATCATTCGATTATGAAAATAATTAGGCAATAATGTAATTTTATTAAGTAAGTCATTTCAGAAAAGTGTAATTACAATTTATTTTACTAAAATTAAAAGTTAGGTGTTTTTTGAGGTAACCTCAAACTTAAAAAATATTATAATTATTATTCATAATAAGTGAATTATTCATACTTAAGTATTTAAACATATCAAAATTGTTACTTATTTGAATCCAAAACTATTTCGGTTTACAATTAAGCATTTGTTTTGCCTTAAAATAGAAAAACTTTACAATATTATGTCGAGTAACTGTTTCTGTTATTAAAATGTAAAACAAAAGCATTATTTAAATTCGGAAACAGTTGCGTCGTGTACATATCGTAACTATTCCATTTAATAAGTTTGGAATATGTTTTGTTTTTTAAATGTAAACATTTTAATTCTTTTGTTTTTACGAATCGATTTGATTTTATACGAGAACGCATTTGAACTGAACTGAATCTTGGCGGAAACAAACTTCTTGTTTCAACAGGTTTTAACAACAACGGCAATAACACTTAAAAAAATTAATTATTAACTAACATAGACATTAAAAATTATTAATATTCAATAAGCAAATAAGGTGAATTAACGTTGTTTTAAAATGGTATGACTACAGCCAAATTTTAGAAATTTTACACTATTGAAAATATAATGCTTACAATAAAAAAATTACCCGATTATAAATAAATTACCAAATGCGTAAAAAAAGAATCACTTATCAATGTTTCCAATATCTATCGCAATACTATTAAATTAATGTATAGGATAATTGATAGAAATTTAAAGCACATAACACCAGCGATTTCTTAACAAGATAAATATGTTTTTTTTACAAAATGAGCAATTTATTTAAACATAAAATAATTTAACTACGTGTTTATTTTGAAAATAAAAAATATTAACAACATCAATCCAAAACAAATGAACATTTGGAAAATGAAGCAATTCAAAATGTATCTCTTGACCTGTCAAGATAAATTAGTGTTTTGTTAATAAAAAATACTTTCCAATAAATTTACAATTTACAAACGTCGTTTTATAATTTAAACTAAAACAAACAGATACAAAAGACAATCGTTAATCATTCAACAGCAAATGTAGTATGGTCAATCACATATTATTTGAAATTTATACAGATACGGTCAAATCAATTTATCAGTGTTTATTTCTCTTATAAAGAGCATCTCTGTTATTTTCTCTACTCGATATTTTTCCCATTTCATTTAATACTGTTATCTCGCATCTCATTTTTCAATTTCCTTTTTTATATTGCTATCCTTAACCTTCATTTATCAAACTTAAATTTACAGCTCTAGTATTTTAGTGTAGCTTTACTTTGTTAGTAAAAAAAGTAACGGTTTTATTGCTATATATTACAAGTACGTCGAGACAAACACTTTAAAATTTATGTTTAGAAATTGTATTTTATCACAAGACGTTACAGATATTACTCGAACGTTACTTAGTTGTAATTTTACTTTCGCTTAGTTTCATTTACAAAACACCCACTTTTATTTGAAGCTGCTAAACTGTAGTATTGTCAGCATTTCGCAGATTTGTAGGGTTGTTCTGGCCGTTTTAGAAACCCTACCGTACTTCACTCTCGTCTAATTAGGCTCTAATTGGACCTAAGGGTTTTTGCTTTGTATTATGTAATTTTCCGTTATGGCAAGTTCTGTTATTGGTTTTTTCTAGTAATAAACATGGAAACCGTGTTACAATTATTTTAAAACATGTCTATAGAAAATTAGACATTTGAAAAACTAATATCTACAAGTACTTAATTTTTTTTTGCAACAGTAAAATAGTTAAAAATAAAAATTTTGTTTCTAATAACTGTTTTTGCACGTTTTTAATTAAAATATTTTATAACAAGCAACTTAACTTTACAAATAATATCGTATTAAAGTTATTGTCACCTTTAAGCATCCTAAACCTAAGAAACATGTTTATATGAAGTCAATAAAATATTATTTTATTTTTATAGGATAAAACAAATCAATACACATTCTTAATTTTTTTTTTAAATCATAGCTGTTTAAAATTTTTTGTGCTGCCAAAATCGCAAACGTCAATATTCGTTCGTTAGTGTATTTACGTAATGTGCGAAAAAAACTTTAGGGTGACAAAACACAAACTAGAAATCTACATAAAACTAGACGTTCAAAGTCAATTATTATATTAGAACGAGTATACGACAGGTGAAATAATCATTAAAAAAATCAAAAACGGTGTTAAAGTTAATGTCAGATTTGACAGATTTAGTAATAAATGTAATACCAACATTATGTTGTTTTTTTTTATAATTTCAAAAATAAAAGTAATTTTACAAAAGTCAACACAAAAAATTATGTACGTTACTCTGGTCAAAAGTATCATAGCATAACTCACCCACAAGCAACACTCGGTCGTTCGGCCTTGCGTCGCCTTAACGTTCGTTACGCTATGCCTTACTTTCGACCCTTGTTTTTACTATTGTTTTGTTTCTTAGAAATAAGTGATCAGTTACAAGTTTTCTTCTAACATATATGTTGTGTAAGTGTTGATATAGACGTATAATCCACTAATTCAGTGATTTCAATATTTTATATATATTTTAACCTCTCTACCAAGAAGCGGTAAGAAATTTGAATGTTGGTTTTAGTTAAAAAATTAAATTTTTAAAAATTTTTTAACCCTTATCCGGGCAGGTATATTAGACACGAAAGCTAATTAATATCCTAATCTGATAAAGATAATTCTAGTTGTTACAGAATAAGTTAATTGTAGTGGTATGTGATTTATTTGTCATTATTTTCTATATAAGTAGAAACATACAGAAGCACTAGATCAATAGTACAAATGCCACAATAAATTTTTTCCAATGCACAGATTATAGAGATATTATAAAATCTGATGTCGAAGATTTGTCAATTAACAAAGAAGCAGAAAGTGATGGTAAAATCAAAGAATATTATTTTTATACAGCTAACTAAGCAGATCTTCAGGATGATGAAAAACGCCCAAAACCTGACGAACTGCAGTTACTAAATGTAGATACCGTTACAGCTAACAAATTCTTTGAAAAGGATGAGTTAGAATAGAGCTTTTGGCCTATTTCATCGGAACGAATACGTGCTCACAACAATATACAGTCTAAACTGCACAAGGGAAGATTATTGAAGATCATTGATACGTTTTATATGTTTCTAGACGACGTCATTGTAGATTCAATAATGTTGCATACAATTTTTGATATCAACAGAGTATTGACAAATAATACTTGAAAACTTTATAATGCTATTGAACTGAAAGATTTTTTTGATTTGCTTTTAGCTGTAGGACATTTTAATGCGAGTGACATTAACTATAATGTGTTATAGAATTATCTATAAAGTTCACCAATTTTAAGAGCAACCATTGGGGGTTAAAACGCTTTAAACAGTTACTACGTTTTGTAAAAAAGAAACACGATTACAAAAAAAAAGAAAATGACAGAATTGCCCTTATATGAGAAATTTGGAAACAAGTAAATCACGATCTTTAAAAGCACTATTTTTTTGATTTAAAAACGGGTTCATTGGACCCGGACAGTACGTTAACATTCGTAAAACGACCTGCTCCGAGATGGGTTAAGTTATCACTATTGGCAAATTATTAATTTTTGCTATATTATTTTGTTGTCTAAATAAATTATTTCTAATGTATTTTTTCTATTTTATATAATTTTCCAGTACTTTGAGTTGTTTTATTTATTGTTGATAATTTTTTTTTATTGGTAATAGACTGTTCACGCAAATACTACGATAAACTTAGACTGACGCTAAAATCACAGTAATATGAGTTGTTTTATTTATTGTTGATAGTTTTGTTTTTATTGATAATAGACAGTTCACGCAAATACTACGATAAACCTACGCTAACGCTAAAATCACGTAACTTATACGCTATTGACGACTAGCGTTTGGCTGTCATTAGAGGTGTTACGTGCAAACATTTCATAACGTAATACCCTGTATATTGGTACAATTAAAATTAGATTTCGGTTTTGACGCCCTCTGCCGAGTTTTCTTTTACTGTCATTTCCAGTCAAGACGTTAAACTGACAACTACGTAAAATGACCTGTTCAGTTTAAAATTGGAAATTTCTAATAATATCAACGCTAATGGAAATGAAATTATAATTTCATTACGCATTTAAAGTAGTTTATTCGTCACATGATAAGCTGTTTATATCCGTTGTTTTGAATTCTTTGGTAATTTTCTTAATTTAATAGTCGTCCCGCCACGTTTTGGGCTGTATGTTTCTATGCATTATCGATCAGGGGTGAATATCGATAAATACCTTCATGGGACGAGTGTAAGGCCTACGCATAAAACTAAAAATGAAGACAAAAACTTTTCTTCGAGATTCTACTCATGCGGCAAACACCTGCGAAACCAACCTTTACTGAATATGTACCACAGCATTGAATAATCGGGTTCTTATGTCTACTTTCTTTTAGTAGTAATTAACAATTTTGTAGATTTTATTTTCGTGAGTCATTGTGTTGACACGATTTGCTATTCAAATTTATTCCAAGCTGACTCAACGAGGAAAACGTTTTCTTCGAACAAGTAGTAGGTACTGGATTTGCTTACTTTAACTTACGTAATTACAATTATTGTTTCAATACCATTGAGGTAATTTTAGCAATTATTTTGTGTGTATCGCATGCTGTGTACAAACGATATTTCTTATGTAACTTTCTTTGCTATCGACATCGTGTAAACTTATGTATTGTGTGTTGCCGATACTTCTCGCATCTATGGATTGAGAATTAGATAGACTCGTTGTTAATAATCTACGTTATTAAATTAAAGTTGTTATACCTATTTTATCTTTTTTTATGGTAACATACCTTTCTTTTTGTTGGCTTGTAACCTTTGTTTGATCTTTGGGCATATTTATTTTGTGGAAGACCCGATATTTGAGTTTGTTTAACTTATTTCATCTTCTTTTAGATCATTTGAGTAATTTTGTATAGATTTATTAAGGTTGTTTCACGTTTTATTAAGTACGAATTAAGTACATATGCATTTACATATGCAAGTCGTTTAGGTCGGTTTTATTGTTATGCGTTTTGAGTACATTTTATAGTTGATTAGTTCTGTCAGTAATTAGTTTTTGGTTTCATATAGGTATTTCAATTAAAATTTTATATTCGACTACGCTCGTGTGCTTTGGTTATTTACATTTGATCAACATTTTTATAATTTAGCAGTTTTTTGTGATAAACCTCATTAAGCCTACGCGTACTGCGTTTTGATTTAATTTTGCGGATTTTTTTACGTCTTCCTTGTACTGTTAGTTTCTCTCACGAAGATTTACGTCACTGGTCTTAGCTTTAGAAATGGTACCGAGGTGATGAAAGAATTGATTTTTGTATTTATAAGTAAGTTTTTCAAGCTTTAAGTATTCGGAGATTTTTTTTATGTAGCTTACTTTACGATTTTATGTGGCCAAAAAAATTATTTTTAAATATGGTTTTAATTTATGAATTTTAATTTATTTGTTATTACTTTCCATTCTTGGAATATGCTTTTATTATCGCGTTGTTATATAACGTATCTAAATATTTTTTTTATGTATGTATTTATTGTGTTTGTTAGATTTCCGTTATGTCAAAATTTATTATTACGCTTCTTTAATACAATTCTTTTACTCTAATTATTACGTATTTATTTTTACATTAAAGTTATAACTTTCTTAAGTGGTTGTATAGATTTTTTGTTAAGGTACTAGTTGGTCTTCAATTTTTAAACAAATAAATATGTACTTATGCATAAGCTTATATACATTATTTAAGTTTAAAATCAAAATCTGTATTGAAATCATTTAATTAAAAACAAATTCATTTTGTAAAAGGATTGTTTAACATGTTAATTTAAATACAATATTTGTTAGAGAAAATGATAATGTTTCTAAAAAACTAAAAAAATATTTAAAAATAAATTAATCAATTTTGTATTTTAAAACTAATTTACATTTAAAGTAATTAAGTACCAAATTTTACTTAAATTGTTATTATAAAAGTTTTATTAAAACGGAAAGCAACGTTAGTCTTTTTGTCTTCATAAACTTCATGAATATTTACAAAAGCGCGACTGTAATATAATTGTTTAATTAATGATTCTAAGTAAAAATCTACTTATTTCTTTAAACAAAAAATAATTTGGTTACTGTTTCAATTAATTTGCTTTTAAAGTTTTATATTTTATACTACAAAAAGTGTATTAAAGAAGTCGATGTTTTTAAAGAACCTGCTCAATATAAATACAATTGAAACAAAATAAAATTGCAAATTAAATTAAAGAAAGCGTAATGCTCAAATAATTTGAAATTAAATTTAACGAATAATTCTTATTTGTTTTTGAATAATACATTTTGCGTTTTTTACTTATTGTGTTTTCTGTATCAACGTTGATCACAAAAATACCAGAATTAACATTAGATTTATTACGTCTTATACAAAAATCAGTTTTTCCAATATATACGACAGTTTGTAAACTTTTATGAGCTGTTTTGCACAAAAGAAAGAAATAACTGTTTTGTATCAAAAATGTTAGAATTCTCAAATGTGTTATAGATTGAACAATGCGAAAAAATTAACAAAATGTTATTGACCCTTATAATAAGAAAAACTTAAAAAAAATAAACAACAAATTTGCAAAAACGTGTAAAAAGATTATAATGAAAAAACTTGTTAGTTTTTTTAACTCTTAAAATTTATAAAAATATGTATTCTATCCGCAACACAAAAAGAGACAGTAATCAAAAAATGTAAAAAAATTTAAATATATTGTCGTCACAAACATGATTTTTAGGAGATACAACTAATAATTAGAATAAAACATATTTTATCTTATAATTTTCTAAATTAGCCTTTATTAGTTATTGTCTTCTTGATTTAGTTTTTTTTTAAGTTTTTGTAGTCTGTTTCATGATGTTTTAAATAGTTTGAATGAAAGTTTTATTTTAATTGGTTATGATATCTGGTGTTGAAAAAACTTTCCTCTAGACTTGAGTAGAATCAAGAAAAATCAGCTGTTAACAACTCCTTTAACTTTTGTACAAATTTGGTTTTTGGTGAAGTTTTTTAATTTTTTAGCTTATATTTCTAAAAAAAATATATAAGTCGCTGATACGCGTTAGTACTGTCTGACAGTAAAAATTAAAAAAAATCTCAAACAATTGGCACAATGACGTCTCGTCTTTTGATAGTGACTGTTATCTTTCTATTACTGCAACAGACAACTTGATAGAGTCTACTGTATAGTAGCAACGGAGATGAATTTACACAATAATCTCGCACAACAACACGTGTACAAATGTAAGCTCTTGACCTGTTTTGTGCGGCATTGCTGCAATAGATCGTAAGTTGTCAAAATATTTTGTAAATTTTCCAAAAAATATGTTTGGACTAGAAGTTCAGTTTTGTAAAGAATAACAAATTTATAAAATCTTAAGTTATGTTTATGATTATAAACGACTTTTGACTTACCACTCTGAAGATGCAAGCTGCAATGTCTTAAGAAACTTTAGTTTGTTTGGGTTTACGAACGACAATACGGCAAAGTTCTACTTCTTGTTTTGGCTGTCAAGAAGAGACTAGGACTAAGCCTAAGTCTGGGTGTTTTAGTACGACGCGATCTAGGCCGAAATTCGCTTATAATGCAGTAGTTGTCACTAGTGACGTGACTTCCGGCCAACGGGAAAAACGATTAATGATTGGTAAATATGTTACCCTGTAACAACTATTCAATGTCGTTATTTGTAATTGTGTTACTGCATTATCAGTATTAAACATCCTGGTCGAGGCGCAAAATAGTAAAAATTAACGGTTTTCCTCTTGCAACTTCGACAAGACAGTTATTGGCAAGAAGGTCTTGTTGAGGCTATGATCATAATTAACCGACGATTTATCGAGCACCACCCTAATTTCCACCAATAAAGGATTTAATACATCATAGTCTTGTTTTATGCGATCCATGGCGTAGCCGTCCAGGTGTCGACAATTTGACACGGGAGCACAACGCAAGACATTGCAACTTGCATCTTCAGAGTGGTAAATGTCACTGAAAGAAAAAGTGTAAATGACGATATTTATACCAATAGCGATTAGTGTGACTAATGGACCTTATCTTTCCGTTACCGCTTGACTGACTTCGTTATTACTCGGAGTAAGTGTTTGTGTCCTTTCCAAGAAGGTTGAAATTTGTCTTAAAAGATATAATACTGGTAGTCAAGATTTGCGGAGTCTTAAACCGTCTTTTCGGTTCATATTACATGGATGTTTTTCTATTTCAACACTTCAGTTTTGTCAAAATTCAGCGTGTGTCTTTGGTTCCACACGTGTTCCGCCACTGCTGATTTAGTAACTCTGCGGTGTTTGCAGTCAGCTATATGTTCTTTTACTTTAACTTCCATAGAGCGTCCCGTCTGTCCTATATAACTTTATCCACATAAACAAGGAATTTTGTAAACTCCGGCATGTTTTAGAGCCCCTTGTTTGTTTTTAGCAGAAGTAAACCAATGTTCAGGGTATCCTTAGTCGTAAAGACAGTTTTAATATTATGTTTCCTTAGCACCCTGCTTGTCTGTCGAGCCCATACAGTGGTGTTAGTAGGAGGTGATTGGATTTATTGCTCTTTTTTAAGCGTTTTGGATCTCTTTGAACCCGTATCCATATGGCTATAGGGACTCCAACAGTGTTTCCTTTTCCTTTTGTAGATTTTTATTATCTGACACACGTATAGCTCTTTTGGCTAAAGTATGCAAAACAGTATTTTTTTGTACTGGATGGTAGTGAAATTCGGCGTTTAAGTATCTATTTGTGTGCGTTTTCTTTCTATAAACGGAATGCCCCAATTTTGTTAAATCACCAGTACATCAAGAAAGGCTGGACTGCTGTTATGTTCTAACTTCATAGTAAATTTAATGCTATTGTGTGCAGAGTTTAGATGTTGAAAGAACTGATTTAGTTTGTCTTTGCCATAAGGCCGTACAACAAACGTATCATCAACATATCTGAACCAAGTTTTTGGTTTTAACTAAAATTTTTTTCATAATTTCAGTTTCAAAACAAGTTGTCGTTATAACTTAAATAAGTGTTTTTAATACAAAGTTCGATGAGCAGACCTTCTTTTTCAGTAATTTTCTTTTTGAGCAAAAACAACACTTCGTCGACCGGAACCTTAGTAAAAAGAGATACCACGTCTAAACTGACTAGGATTTCTTATTTTGTTATACGCAAGTTCTTAATTTTCTCTACAAAGTCTGTAGAATCTTTAATGTGAGTTTCTGTATTTTCTGTCAACAGCAAGAGTTTTGCAGCTAGATAACGTACTAACAATTAAGTTGGTCAATTGATGGTGCTCACTATCGGTCAAAGGGGGGGTCCTTTTTTGTGTATTTTCGCAAGACCGTAGATTCGTGGCATAACTGGATTTTTGACAATCAAAGTTTGTTTCTTGTTAATGTCTATAGTAGTAGAGCTTTTGATGCGGAGGTTACCTTAGTGCACAAGGAGTTTAAAAGGTTTCTCTGATTTCATCTAAAATTGTTTTTAAAATACCGAAAACAAAAGGTTTTACTATTAGTTCTGTTTCTGAAAGGGCGATGTTGTCTGATTTATCTACAGTTATCGTTAACAAAGCTGTAAAATTGCTTATTAAAATATTTAAATTATCATGACTTTTGAAATTTTATATAATGCTAAACCAAAAATTTGATTTAATTATTGAAGCCGCTTCACTTCATAAAATGAATTTGTTCTTGAATTTTTCAAACAAATGCGTTTCTTTTAAATTTGCGCAGGATGTTGTTATTCCTATTTGTAAGCCCCATAACCAAAAATATAATTGTATATTTTCAAATTTAATATGCGAAAGTAAATAAGGTTTAAACAACGCTCAAGATTCACAAATTAATGAATGAATGAATAAAATAGGATTTGCTAAGAGTTTTGAATATGAAATCCAGGTTACTTCAGAGAAACCATTTTATAAGAATCTTTTATCTAAATCCAGTTAAACTAGATGAACATCTTAATACGTTACTGGAAAGTGGAATTATCCGTTACAGTACTTCAAAATACGCTAGTCCAGCTTTTTTTGGCTGTAAAGAAAGATTCTAGCAGACGTCTTGTTGTGGATTACAGGGCCGTAAACAAAATCATCCAGTACGATCCGTCTCCCCCAGCTAACCAACTCGCTATATTTACCTACCTTCAAGGTGCTAAAATATTTACATTTTTTGATGTGAATTCAGCCTTTCCTTTAAAGAAACTTTCAAAAAATATACCGCATTTGTTACAATGACACATAATTATGAATATATTTTTTTTTCCGTTTGGGTTAAAAATAAGTCCCACAAGATTGAATAGGTTTATTTGTGTTGAGTTTTCTGATATTCGTTTTAAGTTCTTCTTAAATTATTTTGACAATTTTATTATCTTCTCCAAAGACCCTTGGGAACATATTCAACATATATTGATAGTCTTAGATCGTTTTCGTAGTTGTGGTATCACCCTAAACTCTGATAAGGCAAAATTTGCAATGGCAAAACTTAAAATACTGGCTCACATAATTTCTGCTGGTGGTATTCAAATCGATCCGCAACGAGTTGAAGCTATTACTAAGTTACTAATTCCCAAAAAAGTCAAACAAGTAAGTAATTTACCGGAATAGTCTCATTTTTGCTCCTTTTAATGAATTAAAGAAAAAAAACGTCAAATTTATTATTACCGATAGTCATGTGGCCGCTTTCGAAAAAAGGCGATTACAGAGGCTCCTGTTTTGCGTTTACTAGATTTTAGCAAAAAAATTATAATTCGAACCAATGCCAGTAATATAGGAATTTTTGGAATTTTGCTCCAACAATTTGACGACGGTATACATCCGATTGCATTTGCTTATAAAAAACTGTCTTACACAGAAAGGAAATATTCTGTTTATGAAAAGGAATTACTAGCCGTTATTTTTAGTCTATATAAATTTAATAATGTTGTAACAGACTCATTTTATTTTACAAGTTGATTGCGACGCTATCAGATGGTTATCTAATCATCCAAATCAGTTGTCAAAGTTTGGCCAAAGGCATCTGAAACTATCAAAATTTAACTTTACTATAGAACACATTCCTGGCACCTTAAATAATGCCGCCGATGGGTTGTCCCGTCTATTTAATGATTCAGTTTAAGACAATACCAGTATTGACTTAGATTCATCCTTATTAATGTGTAATTTTCTTCTAGAAATAACCGCATCATTTATATCGATCGAGAAACACCAACAAGCCGACAAATATTGTAAACTCACCCGAGGTCGTATTCTAAACGGAGAGGATGTTAATAACTTTGCAATTGAGGACAGTTTGTAAATTCGTTTTGTAGGGCGGAGTAGGCACAAGAGGGTGATTATTCCAGATTCATTAAAAAGCACCATAATTTATTATTATCATTATTCGCGCATAGGGAACCATAACTCTATAGTAAAAACTTATCGTTAGATCGCAAAAAGAGTGTGGTGGTACGGAATGTAGAAACATATTAAAGATTATGTTTTAACATGTCATCTTTGTCAAACGTGCAAACCACTTAATACCCAAGTAAATGTATATCTTGCTAGTACTCCATCTACTAAAACCTGGGATAAAATCTACATAGATTATGTTAGTCCGGTAATTACTTTGGAAAATGAATATCGTTTCATGTTGTGTTGCGTCGATGCTTTTCCCAAGTGGCTTAAAGTTTATCCTACTCATAGATTTACTGCACAGGTGTTTGCTAAATGTTTAGCAGATTTATTTTCAACTTACAGTCCACCAAAAACATTAGTATTGGATAAGTGTTTTTTTAGCCATATCATAGCACAACTTTGCATGCATTGAAGTATACGTCAAGCATTTTTGTATCCCTATCATCCAAGTTCTAACATTAGCCAACTTTGCAACCAAAATCTAAAATATAACCTGACACCATTAATTAAGCAATATTTCATGCAACATAAATCTTGAGATAAATTACTTCTTTTCTTTGTATTAAATTACAATAGTACATATCATAATGCCATCGGAACCTCCCCATCGTCGATTTTTCTAAACAGAGGCATATCAAATCTGCTGGATAATATATATAATTTGGAATTCTTTTATATCGAGCATTAGAGGAAGTCCACGAATATTTTCAAAAAACCCACGTTAAAGCAAAAAAATATTATAATAAGAGGAAGCTTCCTAAGTTTTGTATCAACCAAGAGGTATTAGTAAAACAGTTTTTGGCGTCAATTCCCCGTACTACTCATCAAGGATTTACACCAATATAGTCTTCACCTAAAATAATTAAAGGATTTACTACTCCCGTTTCTGTAATCCTCGAAGATCCAGATAGCAGTGAAATTATTAAATCGCACATTCAATTTCTACGCGCATATAAACAAAGCAACTCTTGCGAAGTATTGTATTTATTAATCTATTCTTAAACTTACGTTTTGCTTTTCTAGTGGTAGAGGGAGTGTTACTCTGTAACAACTATTCAATGTCGTTATTTGTAATTGTGATACTGCATTATCAGTATTGAATGTCCTTGTCGAGGCGCGAAATAGTGAAAATTTCCTGTTTTCATCTTGTAACTTCGACAAGACAGTCGTGCGGTACTTTAATACAAACAATATTTGCAAGAAGGTTCTGTTAGGGCTATGATCATAATTAACCGGCGATCTACCGTCCACAGCTCCAATTTCCACCAATAAAGGATTTAATACCTCATAGTCTTGTTTTATTCGATTTGTGGCGTGGCCGTCCAGGTGTCGATAATCCAAACCGGGAGCACCACCACTACAAATATTCTATTCTAATATTGTTTAGAAGGCGGAAGTAATTCAATGAGATCCAAGTGAATATGTTGAAAACAACGCTCTATATCCGGAAACTGTGTACGGGTGCTTGTAAATGTTTATTAATTTTACTTCGTCAATACGACTGACATGCTTGCGCAAAATGTTTAACTAATTTAGATATACATTGCCAAATATAGCAATTCTTGTATTTTGTGAAGTACATCACGACGAAGCGCAACTACTTTGAAAGGTCGTATGCGATTAGTCACAAACCCACACAAAACAATGTAGTCACTGTTAGGTAAATTACATTTTTTTGAAGTTTAAAGTTGTATCTGACGACAAGAATCTTTAGAATTTAGTATCATTAATTTGTTGTTGAGGTAGCCAAATTTATCATTACTAACTTTTTTAATACGAGATAAAGCGTCTGCAACCATGTTATTATCTCAACAAATGTGAACGATATTTGTTGAAAATTTATAATACTTAAAACTACATTTAATAAATAAATTACTAAAATATTACAATTTTTCATTCTGGATACATACGGTGTTGTTGATTTCACACAAGCTGAGCTTTTGTTACACGTCACAGTGCATATCTTCAGAGCCTGGAAGTTCGTGTGACGAAAACTCGGATTGTGCGAAGTCAACACCGGATGTATCCATAATGAACAACTGTAATACAAAAGTAACCGGTGAAAACCTAAATCCGGGTTTAGGACAATTCCCTAAAAAACATTTGACCTAAAAGAATTGCTTAAACAATACGACGAAACGGTAAATTAACCGAACGAACAATTTGTCGAACGAATAATTTGTCAAACTATAATTTTTGTAGTAACAAAAATTTTATAACTATTATATTATTTTATAGTTACTAGTAGCTGTTATAACATTGACCTTTTTAGCAACACGTTAACTAAATGTACGTAGTAATCTTAACCAAACCAGGAGGTCACAAACTAGAGGAAATTTGCAGAGTTTCATGCAATCATAATTATTATTGCTTAAACATTTAGTTAAACTATTCTCTAAAAATTTATGCTTGTGCTATTGAATCGGTTCAAAAACTTTTTTTTCTCGCTACCACTTTCGTAAATTGACATTACGTTACCAAAAGTCGACAGTAACGGAAAATAAAACAATCAGGTAGCCAAATAAATGGTATGTATATCTCATTGCGTTATTATAAAAGGAGATAACATAAATCATCTATTTTTTATGTGCAAAGTGGAACCACTGGGCGTGGCTTAATCTACTATGGAAACTTTACTAGGCCCGGATTACTTCAAGATTAAAATTTTAACATTAGTTGTATGCATTTTTTAGATCAACAATTTGTATATTATAAACAAAATTAAAATAATTTATTAAACTGGAGATTTGTAGATATAAGCAATTAGGCAATAATTACGTTTATTAGTCTAGAGTAAGGAAGCTTTTTTTAGATGATAGCTAATTTAGTAAACATTTTATGAGATGCGTTAATAATATGCAAGAAATCAAATAAAATGCAATATTAAAAAACTGTAGTCTAACATTTAAAATAGGTTTTTAATAACCAAAATTAATCGGGGTGTCGATGTATAAATTTTTTTAATACTGTTCTACTTATATGGTGTACCTACATACCCTGAAATGTAATTTCCAATAATAACTTTTTATTTACACCGTTTCTATTATTGCAACTACGTAAAACACACAAAACCATTATGTTTGAAATGTTTTTAATTAAAAGCTAGAAAAACATATCAGGAAACACAAAAATTACTATAAAACTGCAAAAAAAGGCAACTACGAACATTTGACATTAGAATGACACTAGTCTATCATCAGTGGTGCCGTTTTAGAATACAAAACGCGGCTTTTCTATATTATAACTCAATGCTATATCTAGATTTGGTATCTAAGGATAAAAAAGTCATTTACCGCAGCAAGCTTCTACGGTATAAACTCTTTAAAGATTATAGTAAAAACAACATATTTATTTATTAATTAATTCTAATAATTATCATAGAACATATTTTATTTATTGATATTAAAATTAATATCACATTTAGAAATGCACATTGTTAATTTCAACATGAAAAATTTACTTCATAAACTACTTGGAGACTACAGAAGAGACGTTTTTTCATGAAAATATGCTGGAAACACGGTTTCGTCAATTTTCTTAACCTTTTTCCATTGCATCATTCTTTAAAGCTATTGTCTGTTTGCTCATCCCAATTCTTCTATTTTTCCGGCACCAAGAAAGCTAGAGCAGCATTTATTAATATACCTTGACATAAGTGTACACATTTCGCTTCTTCAATGCATTCTGCAGTCGTCTAAGCATTGATGCTACAAGAACACATAAGCATACATTACAAATTGTCTCCCAAACAGTTTCAATGGCGGAAATTAATTGTTAGCGGTTTTTGATAATAAAATTGGCACTGTGTAGTTCTCAGATAGTACAAACAACTTGACCCCAAACGTTTTCTATTATATTGAAATCAGGGGTTTTTGCTGGCCACTGTAACACGTTCAAGTTATTTTGCAATATCCAGGTCAGTGCAATACGGGTTGTATTACACCTACCTGGATGTATGTATAGAGACATTGTCAATATTAACAATAACAGTTGAAAATACTATAACTATAGCCTATATTCTAAGTAATTGTTAGATTATTCTTTAACTTGCATATTGTAATTCTGAAGCACTGTAAATTTAAAAAATAAATATATAAAAGATTATTTTAAGTATTAAGAAAGCTCACCTGTTGAAAGATGTAATCATTCTCCGGATACACATTTTTGACAAATAGCTGCATAACGTTGTTTAAAATATCTAATAAACTTTTTGTGTTAAGATGACCTTCATTCACCCGATAGCCGCCTTGGCCAGGGAACAAACAGAACCCCATACATTTATGGTAAATGTCCGCTACAGTTTCTGGAGCTTGTGTAATTAGCTCCAAAACGATTTCTTGTAGGCGAAATCAATTTTTTGCCGCTGAAAACAATATGATTCTAAACATGCAGCGGTTCTTTGACGTAACGTCTTGCAAATTTTAAGCAACTTCTTTTCCTGTTCTTGCTATAAAATTTGATACTTTTTTATTTCAACCTCGTTCAGTTTCAACCCGTGCGGTTAACTAGCATCCTATAAATTTGACGTTGGCTAGAGCATTTCCAAAAATTGTAAAATAATTTTGAATAACATATGCGACTAACGCCGCGTCCTGGGCCACCGTAGACACTCTTTGTTTGCTACTACCGATAGTTCCGGTTATTGTGTGCTCACAATACCACTTAACTCGGATACGCCTCGCAGTAGTAAAATCATAAACATTTGAGCAACACTAAAACTCCGCAATAATTTGTGTTTTCAAATCAACACTCGCATGTGCAGTATTATCAACAACAAATAGCTTAAGCTTAATAGTTAAGGTTAGCGGTAATTTACATTCACAATTCACATAATATGATAAATAATAGACCGACCAATTAACATTTTGAGATTATAACAGTGATTTAAAAACCCAAAATAATAAATAAATATGAAGGTCAAATACTTCATTGTTATTAATTCACATTCCTAAAAAATACAATAACAAGGATTATTTATTGTATTATAGTAAAGCAGGAAATGGGTGACAGGAGAAATGTGATTTTTTTATATTATACGCGTTTAAATTCATACGTATTAAAAAGATTCAAATAAATGTCTTATTTTTCTACTAGTGTCGGAAAAATTGATTGCATTAATTTATCTAAAAGATTATCTACAAAAGCAAAAAAGGCCAAGGGCATTGACCAATAAAAAAATAAATATTTCCGCATTGGAATCAATTTTATTTATACGGAAACGAAAGTACTTTGTATAAAAATAACATACAACAAATATCTTTTTTTACACAAAATCATTCAACTGTTAACAAGTCTTTATAAGTGTGTTAGCAATTATTTAAAACGTTTATTATAATGGCTTTTTTTTTGATATTTGAAACAAAAATAAAAATAAAACAAAAATTACTCAAAATGTAATCAAAACTTAAGTGCAGTAGCTTCTATTCACAACGCTATTAATAAGATGTTACAAATGTGTAATATAAAATGTGTTCAAAAAATAGTTTTATTAAAGTTTATTTACACACGAAAATATTTCGTACAAAAATAAAATGCAATTTACTATTCCAAATCATTCAAAATAAAAATATATTGATTTTTGTTTTTGTGGATAAACAATTTGACCTTCTGGTATTGTCAATGTTTATTATTTGTTTAATTTGAATTTTTTAAATGTCGATCCCTCTTGGTAACAAGCTTAGTTTACTAAATATTACAATTGAACTAACCAAGGTGTCTCGTTTTTTGTTTAGATTAGTGTACATAAACGTTAGGGTTTCCATCTTTTGATAATGTTTTATGTTTTAACCGCGGAAAATTTTTGTGAAACAAGGATAAGTGACAGAGGTACAGGTGAAATGCATAAGCTTTAACAGTGCCCAAACCATCACTAATTTTAAACAGTAAACAAAAAATAGTTACCATTTAATCTATAAATTAATTTGTATAGATACCGTTGTTCGTAAAATTTAACCTGTTTTGAATTATAAGTTAATTTTTACAATTGGTCATTGTTTATTAGCAAATTTATTGTAAATTAAGGGTTAAAAGTTATCATTGAACATATCTATTTCGAATATTTTGATGTCAAGTCAAGTTTTTCTTCTTTGCCTGGGGCATGGTGAATTGCATTTGTCTAATATTTAGCAGAAACATTGCAACAATTGCTTGATGGAATAGCAGAAAAAGGTTTTTTATTCTGAAAGTTGTATTATTTTTTTGCTATTTCATTTTTTATTTGGAACTATATTAAATCAATAAGATTAAATTTACGGAGGCAATCGCAAATCTGTAACATTTGGTCTATGTAAAATTTTACTACATAATTTGGTGTAACAGTAGCCTCTTGGTATTTTGTTTTTTTTGCTGTGATAGGAGGCATTGTTCACAGAATGTTGTTCTAAGCATGTCAAAATTTTTTTAAATTAATTTTTAATCATGTCTCTAGTTATCTCCTTATGGCAATCTCCAGTTTGCTTAAAAACTTAATAATTTTCAACAGTCATTTTTAGATCGTATGATGAAGAACTATGTCTTTTGTCCGTTGTTTTTTAAGCTAGTTGTTAATACTTGTAGGAAAATTTGAATTAATAATTGATTTATGTCTCATCTAACAAGTATAATTTTTTGTCTACTTTTCGATACTTATAGTTTTAAGAAAAAGTCGCCTCCAGGCAATTATTTCGTCTTTTTTTTTGCAAGAGCACTGATGCAAAATCTTTTTGTAGAACTAAGTACTAAAACAGTTAATTAATTATCAAAAGTTAATATACTATTTTCAAAAAAAATTATTTTTGAAGTAAAACTTTTTTAGCGAGGAAAAATCTGATAATTTGGTAAGTTACATCGTAACAAAAAAGGAGGCAGTACAGTCGCATAAAACTATATTTCTTCATTAACATTTCTAAAGGTTATATTAACATAAACTATTTTAACATTTAATTTTGTTGTGACTATCCACGTATTTATGAAGCGTTGTTTTGAGTCTTTTTTTAGCTTTTGTATGAACTTAATTAATGAGTAAAAATTCTTTAAAAAAAAGAGAGTGGTATAAACTAATGTTATATAAAATATAAAACATTATTAATATAAAATAAACAGGCGTTCAATTAATTTAAAATGGCTGTTACAGGAACATTTTTTTGTATCAGTAAATAAAAATAAAAGAAACTAATCTCCAAAAAAATTTCATTTCTTCCGTGAGCTTATGTGGTTGAGGCTCACTTGTTTAATTTTTCTATACCGTAGTTAATTTTTTAAATCATCTAAAATAATATTATAAAAATAATTACTTAAAAAAAATTATGTAACTACTTGTTTATTTTACATAGAATTAAATGAATTATACATAAGAAAAGTTTATAGTAGACGATATTTATAATACAGTAAATTATATGTTATGTGTACAAATAAACTCCAATAATTTACGTTTACAATAAAGGAAAAGAAGGTAAAATAAAATATGTTACCAATCATTTTTAGCATTTAGCAAAAGTAATAACTTCTGTCTTTGACATTAAGTAATAATACAATACCAGAAATCTTTTAACTTCATTAGGTATTTCTAAATAAAAACTTTGTTTATTACACTAAATTATCGAAACACAAATTTAAAAAAATTATTATATTTATTAATTTTAATTAAATCGAAAAATTTGCATTTGCTTTTTGTAAATTTAAAAAAAAGTTAATTTACTGAAATGATTTTATTTGTGTAAATATTTTAAAGTTTCAACAAATAATAACAGTTAATAAATTATTTAAGTAAAATTTAAATGCGTTTATTTAATGATAACATCAATTGATATATTTATAACATACAAAAAAATTCCATTAATAAACATTTAAGCTTAAATTCTAATATAGAATTAAAAAGCATTATTTTATCAAATTACGAGTCCATATCAAACGTAATTTTTTAATGTAGTTTATCCAAATCTATAGTTTTTGTAGTTAATGGATTTTCGTTGTTTACCGATGATATACATATATGGGTTATGTACTGTATAATATATACCGCGTTGGATACTAATTCGTTGTTGCATTCTGTCGAATAATTTTAATTTGTGAAAGCAAAAAAAATGTTTTTACTAAAAGATTATATTTTTATAGATTATATATTCAAACTAAAATGTAAAACCAATTAATTGTTTAAATTCAATCGATACTAACTATAAATAATTGAAAAATATTTTTGTAGCTAGAAGTCTTGTCTTGAATTATAAAGCATTTTTGTGCTAACATTAAAATACTAATATTTTACTATAAAAATAACGGTTTTTTGGTATTGCAATGTTTATAATAGTGTATACTCTAATTTCATAAAAATTATCAGCCAATTTCATTAAATTAAAAATGTAATATTTAAATAATTGTATAAATAGAAAATAACTTTTTGTAATTAAAATTTGTAAATAAGTAAAATTGGTTTTGAGTAAAAATAACACTAACAAACAATTTTTTTGAATACATAAATGAGTGTATAGTTCTTACAGTCTGAACTGAACTAAAAGCATAACCATAAATCAAATCTTTCTACTACTTTGGTTTTAGAGTTATAAGAAGTTATAAAAAAATAGATAAGTACAGAAATCTTGACATAACAAAAACTAAAATATTTTACTATTATCAACAATACAAAAACCCTTAACTGTACTAAATAATTGCTGACATATCAAAGTTTTGCATAAATAGAGTTTCTTCCTTTTATGTTGCTTTATCTAATAAGAAACCAGCGATAATATTCTATCATTACAGATCCCACCTACCCTGTTATGGCTTATGTACCTACTTCTGAAATGTTTTGATAAAATTTTTCTCCCTGTTCAACACTCATCTTTCTTAAATTAACAAGTAAAAATTTAAATGTGACTGCCACAAAATATTAGTAGTTTTAAGTCTTTTTTTTTACAGCAATCATTTTTAAAGGAAGTTTATGCTGCCAGCTTTAATTCATTTATTGTGCGTTAAAACTTTTGAAACTAACTTGTAAACCAACAAATATACTTCATTTCCAACTTTTGTATCAGACAGCTTTACATACTTATTTTTTGAGTATTTAAAGTTTAAAGTTGCTTGTTACAATAGTTTTTTAATTTAAAATTTTACGTTAATCTTGATGAATAGAGATAATAATATTTTGAAAGTGTGACGTGATGCCTTATGTTAGAATATAGTATTTATGTTGATAACAATCCAAAATACTAAAATTGATAGTTGTTAAGCAAGTTATATTAATAGTGCCCATTAATGTAATTATTTATATTAAAAATCACGGATCATGTTATGACTAAAAATTATAAAATGCCAAACATAATAACCTTGGACGCAGTGTACTTCTGTTGGCAGCAAATTATTGAAGCAACGTTTTGAAAAAGTCACAAATAGTTACCTTTTTTTAATAAAAATGTCATTTGTAACGCAATGGCTATAGCGATGTAAACGTTGAAAGCTAATTTTATACCCGCGTAATTCAATAAGTTTACGCGAGTATAAAATCAGCATTCAACGTTTCCGTTTCTATAGCCCTTTAGTTACTATTATTCATGCATAGTAAATTTATACTATGAAATGGTTCTGCCATAGTATTTCTCTCATGTTAATTACGTCATTTGTAATGTATATTGTTTCAGTACTTTAAAAACAACTTACTAAAATATATTATCATTTGACCCCTTAAATTTTATTTAAAAAAAAATGAAAAATGTTACGTGCAAAAGGTGTTAAAAAAATTGTTTAGTTAAACTGTAACATAAACAATGTTTTACTTGGTGCAAAGAAAGGTAGGTTAAATCAAAACAGAAATTTGTGATTATTTTTGGCGTGGACGTCAAACCCATCCGTTTTGTTACAACCCCTAGTGAACTTACGTTTAGAGTGTAGTGTCACAAGTCTAAAAATTTTTAAACACAAGATTAACGCGCACGCGATGCGATTTAAATGTTATAGATAAATATTAAAAATTTATTGTCAAACCAATTAAATGCAAAACAAAAATTAGCAACATAAAAGAATGAGATTATTAAATTAAATTTACAGGAGATACAAGCGTCATAATTTAAGACCAAAAATGAATCTAAATGAGTTTGTTTACACATTAACATGATAGAACATACGTAAATAAAATAAAACAACAGTCGTGATTGTGTTGATATGATGTCAATTAATATTATCTTAACCTCTTTTGCAATTGATACGTGGCTTGTGTTTTGTACTGTAGTATTTGTATTGAACTCCGTTGCTTTGTTGTAAAGGATTAGCACGTGAATTAAATTAAATACTTGTGCATGCAAAGTCTGGAGTAATATGTATAATCACAACATTCTGAATTCTGAAGTGTTCTCGTTCTCCAGTAAATTGAATTGATATTTGAGTTAGATTGTTAGTTATGAATAGCCAAACGTTTGCTGTATGTAGTTTCTTTCATACCATTGTCTGTAACTTAAATTGATGTGCAGTACATTCTAAACAATTGCTGATAAGTTATGTCAATAATGTAGTTGGGGTTGTTTCCAATGCAGCGTATTACTGACGGTGTTGCCAAATACAATTGCTTTATAAATGTATCTAGTTTGTTTAATTCGTTCTCGGTTAGTTCAAAATATGTATAATCATCGTAATTAATTGCGATGAGTATGTGCTGATTGCTCTTTTTTATCAATTGTTGTTGATTTTTGTCTAATACTTTAATGTTCTTATACACTTCATTGTTTACACCTAATACTAATGTTAGGAAATCTCTTAACAGTCCTCTTTTCATTCTTACATTGTTCGTTTGATTAACTCTGGATAGTGAAATTCTTTTCTTAGTTTTAGTGTGTTATCGCAGAGTTTTTTTATTTGTTCGATAGTTTTATTGATTTGCTGTACGTCATAGTCGAAACTTAATATGTCAACAGCCATGTCAATCCTTAGTTATCCTATTATTACCTTAGTTTTTCCAAATTTTTTTATATATATTTCCAGGCTAGGTATTCAATGTCATATGAAGCGTTTCTAGGTACCACTATTTTACTTAAAACTAGCATAATGCCTACTACAATCGTTGATCGGTTAAGTTTATCGGTTTTTTTTAAACTTTTGTTTGTTATTTTGTTTTAGGGTTACAATAATAATTCGTTTTAGATAGTGTTTTGTGGATTCTAGAGATGCTTTCCAGAGGCCTCCTATTGAGTTGGCGGAGGAATGAAATGTTAATGTACCCTAAATGTTGCCAATTTGTTGTTCTATTGTCGTTATATATGTGACCACTAAATGTTCTGCTTTTGTGGTTAAACAGCCTAAAATTACAATGTATCTTTTATACGAGTGCTATCTTCGACCTTTAGAAATTTGAATTTGGCAATGACATCTTTATGCGGTATAAGAACAAGATGCTTTTTGTTATATAGTAATAAAAAACGTTAAAATCTTCCTTTAACTCAAAAAAATCCATCTAAATCAAGAAATGGTTGTAATGGGAACAATCGAGTTTTCTTGTCCATAACTTTTTTTTGTTGAATCATTGTATTTTTTTCCTGATTTGATCAATTTTACAATTTGTACATACTACGGTTGACTTCTTCCGTTGTAATATAGCTTGGGTAACTTGAACCTTTTCTATTACTTTAAAACTTTTGATTCCAATCAGAATCCTTCAATTTTGATAGTCAAGGTTTTACTTGTGGTTTCCAAGTTTCTTCCGTTGTTGTCAAGATATTATTTAATGTCAGTACGGTTAATGAATCGCATAATTTAAATTTTTTTAAATTTGATAGTATTATTTGTCTGGATATAAGTCAACACGATTGTTTTTACGTGTTCACAATTCTCATTTGATATTATTCCACAAATTGTACTGACTTTGTTGACTACAAATGTTTCCTATTTCTTCGGGCTTCTTTACATCCATGACAAAGTTATAGTTAAATCCGACCATCAGAAACAATGATGTTGGACATACACAAGTCCTTAAGGATTTGTGGTGCAATTTTGGCCAATAACTGCAGCATATAACTCTAAATAGGAAATTGTTTTTCTTCTTTTTATTGATGCTATCGTGAACCTGGTACATAATAGTTTTATGTAATTACTTTTGTTTTTATATGTAACCTTAACACAAAATTTCATGTAGTTCTAGTTGTTGTATTTTGTTTGTATATCCTATCCACGTGTCTGCCGATATTTCATCTACGTACGGTAATTCTTCTCGGAATTTAATTGATTCTTGTTGTATTTCATTAAAAACAGGTTGGTCACAAAAAATTTTTTTAATCCAAAATGCTGGACTGATAGTTTAGTTTTGCTGTAACCGAAGATAGCCATCCTAATCAATCATTCAATTTAGCAGTATCCGATGAAATTTATTGTTTTTTAAAATGTTATTGTTGTTGATTTATGTAAACTTTGAGCTTTGAAAAGCTGGGAAGACTTATAATAATTTTAAATTTTTACTTGCTCATTTTCTCAACATAAATCCTCCAGATATTCAGAGTTTGATTCTTTCAGTGTATCTGTTTCTGGCATAAAATCATTTACATCAAAATCATTGTTTATGACATATGCTGCTGTTAGATATATACCCTTTTCAACTTCTGTTAATTGTAAAAGACTGCGAACAGTTAAATAGGGCGCCGACGAAGTATACGTATACGTAACGGTTGTTAGTTTATATCTCTTATAGACTCAACTTGCGACAATTTCTAAATTATTCTGTGAAAATACTATTTGGTGTCTCCTCCATCTGAGTAAAATGATCTTTTAAATGGTGTTGCCATTTGATTCAAAATGCATTACTTGGTTCAAACTGATTCTCGATATAGTTTTAGCGGATGCATCAAACACGACTTTTAACTTTATCGTTTTCTTATTTTTTTATGACGGTTTGATGTAGAATGCAATGTGTTTTTTTCCTTCAGGTTAGTTTTTTCTTTTATCATTAGTTTCATATGACCTAGGTATTCCTGTACGAAATTTTTGTATTCCGTATATAATCCATAGTCTCCGTTAAACGTCTTTTCCAATTTTAAATATATTCTAATTGCATTTTTTTTTATTCTTCAACTTGTCAACATCATATAGTATAGATACCATCAATGTTTCTAAAATGAGTATTATTTCACAGTCTTCGTTTGCATCATTTTTATTTCGGGTTACCTCCACTTTTTCTAGTTCCCAAAATTTTGTAAATTGTAGATTTTTAGCACATGGTTATAACCTTTGCCTTTGTTTGTAATGCATTAATTTTTTTGACAATATTCATCTCAACTTTGTTTATTGTACCATAAGCCTTTTGTCTAATTGTTAAACTCCTAAGGATATATCCTTAAGTACATCTACTCTTAGTACCATATCTATCAGATCAGGTATGATCAGCTAATCTCATATTCTAATATTTATACCCCTATAATCTCTAGCTTCTTCGTTAATTTTAAAAGTAATAATATTTTACAATTTACTGAATATTGACTTGAAAATTGGGGCTGAACCTTTACTTGTATTTGTATATACTGGTTATTCTAGTACTGTTATGATGTCTGCTGATTAATCAAAAATACAAAAGAAAGTATGACGTAATTGAATATAACAATTAAAAAATTATTTTTATAGGAAACGCAAAATCCTCCAGTGATAACCAAATGTAAATAAATAAACCAGACGAACGTAATAGAATACATAATTACAATCTAAATCTTTGAAACAAAATAGGCAAACTCAAGTTACTTGTACCTACTTAAACATAGAAACTAAAAATTTAGGTAAACTTAAACTCTTAAATTACAATATGAAATTCTATTGAAACGCCGCTAAAAAATACATTTAATGAATAAAACAAACTTAAAATACCGAATCTTTCCCAAAAGAAAAGTACGAAAATCAAACGGTTACAATGTAGTATCAGCAGTAGATGTAATAAAACTTGTCATTAGTATTATAAGGTTTGAAACAATACGAACATATTAGCACATTACACATATTGCACGCATATTTTCTACGTTTGTCAGTTTTCTGTTTGTTACATCTCAGACACCTAAACCAACTCTAATTTTATGCTACGGGTAAATGGTCACCAACATTTCTCATCAATGCAACTTGAAGTTATTTTTTTTAGTAGATATCACTTTTTCTAGATTTTATTACTTGTCAAATACATAGCAGATATTCAAACTACTAAAATATCCTATCCCAATGCCATTTTCAATAGTTTATAAAAATTCGAATTTTTCAAGCATTGCTTGGCATAAGTATACCCGACAGAAGTGCAGATTTAACTCTATTTGTATTCATTTATTATTATTTATTAAAATACAAAAACACAACTACTTAGAATTTAATTACGAGCATCTAAATTTATATAAAACTTATAATAAGACTTTTAAACTTTTATAATAAGCAAAATCATAATACTTACTCTGATAAAATTTAATGTTTAATAATCAAATAAAAATGGAATTTATTAATTTTACACTGTTTTATAAAAATACGTTTTACATTTTAGTAACTCTTTATACGTTTCAAAAAGTTGTAAAATTTAAAGAATTTGTATAACAAAAAATTTAATAAAAAACTTTTTGCAATAGACTTATCAAAGTGAAATTTTTTTAGCATTTTTAGATAAAAACTTATTTTTAAATGTGCTACATAGTAAATAATCATATATACATATTTGATTAAAAAAAACTAATAAATATTTTTTATTTTTTACGATAAAATTTTATTAAAAAAGTTGAGTTTAAACATCGTTATTTATAAATGCTACATGCATATTTTTACAAACGCGCTCGTACGAGTTTTTTCGTTTTTATATAAAATTCTAAAGATTTCAATCGGCATCTCGTATTGTTCTTTGTTTTATTTTAGTTTTCGCAAATGCGAAACACAAAATTGTCATTTTAAATTGAATTTTGGTGTTCCTAGAGTTAATTTTAGACTTGTATAAGAAAAGCGCAAAAAGGAACGTTTTAAAGAAAAGAAACCCAATAAAGAAAGTGTTGCATTTTAAACTAGATTTTTGATTTTTATTGAAGTTTAAGAAATTGAATATTCTACAAATTGAATTTATTAAACGTTGAATGGAATATCTTCTCAAGTTTCTGTTCGTTTCAAATTAATTCAATTATTACAATTCTATCTAAATTGGGCAGGGTTGTATGAATGATAAGTTATTATATTAAAGAAACGGCAATAAAAGAGAAATTTCATGTTTATGTAAGATCGTTGCTATGTTGTAATTTTATTAATATAAAACGAAGCAATTTTAAGGAGATATGAAATGAGTAGTCCATTATGGAATTTGTAATATTCATGGGATCGTGAGGAAACTTCATGCAGTAGAGTTGTTGTGTATCTTATAATCATTTTCCGTTATTTCGCAACGACGTTAAGTTGGAAATGCCAGAGATATTGTTATAAAATTACTGCCTGTATAAAGTAATCATCATTGTTTAATTCAATTATACAGGATTAGCAATTGATTTTTTATTTCATTTCTTAAAAATTATATAGTACCATCAAAAAAAGAATTTGTAATAAATAAATTAAACGGGTTTGATTTAAATTTAAATTAGCTATCGTTTGTTTTTTAGTTTATAAGAATTATTTACGATTGCTCATTTATGTTTATTTCTTATAGATATATTGATATTTGTCTTCTTAAACATCACTGTTTTTTTTTTAAATAAATTTACGCAATTAAGCTCCGCTTGTCGATCTGCCTGCTATTACACTTCTCTAAGAAAATTAGCCAAATATGTTTTATTCAATAATTGTTAAAAATATCTAAAACCCTATATAAAACGCAGTTGAATGTTTTTACAAAGTGCAAATAGAAGGCAACAAAATACACTAAAAATATGCTTTTGACATAATATACAGTCTTCGTAGAAAACAAACAAATTTAGATTTGCGTTATACACAATCAAATACATCAAACATCTCTGAACAAAAAAAAATTAAAAGAATTTCTACGCACACTTTGCTCTAAAAATTTATTTAACTGTAAACACGTTGTTTTGAAAGGTTGTTACATAAATCAAATCATACGTATAGTAGGCGGTAGCTCAACGCGTCGGAGAGTAAAATGCCAGTGGTTCTTGCTGTGGTAACTATAACAGGAATAAAAGAGCGCCAAAACGGTAGTAATATCTACTACAGTTCTAGTTTACATCTGTAGAACACATTGCCAAAACACAATTATAACAACAAATTTATTTATTTTGACAGTGAAATATGCTAAGAACAAGTAAAAAAATACAAATAGACAAGAATTAAGGGTTTGTCAACAAACATCGCAGTACAGCTAATGATAAAACTAATAAGAATGATGCAAACTCTTTCAGATAAAGCAACACCTCGTACATGTAAGCAATTAATTGGCTTAACATTAACCTTCCAGCGCTCGCGCCTGCATAAAATATACGACAATTTAACAAAGTCGTCTATATTATTATTTCTGTAATTTTGTTTTCTACTTGACATTTTTGTATTCCAGCTATGTGCACATAGGTAGCATGGGACAAAAAAATATTATCAATTGTGCATTTAAATTAGTAGTATTGTGTACTTTGTGTCGTTAAGAACATCCTACGTAAAGTTTATAGCGCGTGAGTTTTGAAGTACATATTTTTAATTTTGCAAGTGTATACAATTTTAAATAGCGTTAGTTTGATTATTTTCGTTTCGATATGTGCAAAATGTAGTGTCTTAGATATTTGCATATATTGTATATACATTTTACTATTAGATAATTATAATATCAATAAATTTATTTTTTTTGCAGCAATATCACAAAAATGTCTTAGCGTCCTCTGTCAGAAGCAGAAATTGAATATTTCGCCGAACATATATGGGATATAGATGAAAACGGCACAGGTAATAGTGTCGCAAATGATTCTAATTTATCAGAAGAGAATGTTGAAGAAGAGAATGTTGGCAGTTTTCTTGAACAGGAATTAACCGATGAAGAACCTGTGGAAGATTCACCTCATGACTTTTATGTAGAAAAACATAAAACCACTAAATGAAATAAAATGAGAGTAGTTACCTCATCTAAGGCAAAAAGAAGGAACATCGTAAAGGAGTCGTGTGGTGTAACTGAAAGAGCGCGAATTATCAAGAATGAGCAAGATGCAATTTTGAAGATGATAGATATTGATATGATCGACAACATTGTCATGTGCTCTAATAAATATATAGAAGAAATTATACTAAGTCATGTATATTCTAGAAAACAAGACTGCAAAGATATAAACAGAGCCGAGTTCATGGCATATTTATGGTTGTTATTTTTAATTGGTATAAAAAAATCACATCATGCGAACGTCAGAGAAATTTGGTCTAGCGACGGAACAGGAATTAAAAAAAAACGAGGGCAGTAATGACTTTCAAAAGATTTTTATTTATTGTAACGTGCACATTTTTTTCAATTGAATACGTCTGATTTTGATTAACATTTTTGTGTTCACTGTTTATGTAAATTCTTTTGCGCAATGCATTTGACGCACTGCACATACGTTATGAGCCTTCATCTTACATTTTGCAATGAGGCAAAGCGGACATTTTTTTGCGTGCTGCAAAAAGTGGAATGACCACTTGTTGAATTTGTGTTTGTGATTTTTTGCCTTAATGGTGAAAATTATTGAAGCCGGCGTTCGTTGTAGCGCTTGCGTTTGTTGATTTTGCGAAACTTGGAAAGATATGACCCGATAATTCGAAGGGGTAAGTCATTTTTGTTTTGATCCGTATTGTGTAATTCATCGCAATTTACGTTTTAGTTTTTTTTTATGATTCTTGGTTTCAAATCTTCGTAAAAGAATTAAGTATACGATTTACGGAAATTGCATCATATTACGTCATTCCAATGAGTCGCATGATGACCACACCCAAATAGAAAACTACGCAATTTTTTTGGTACGTCTAAACTGGAAGTTTTTGCTTTTGATATACGACTACGCTTTCTGATTTATTCGATGCTTTTTGATTTGTGTACGTGTGAATTCGTTTATGGTTACGAAAATTTGGTTTGGATAAGTACGCCTTTTTACGATTTTGATGTTTGAAATGCGATATTAAGATATGGTTCACGCTGCACGTTTGATGTTAGTCACAACGTCGCTTTTACGAAGAATTTCCGCTACGAATTATGATTTTTATGAGTAAAATCGATAATTATTCATGTGTTACGTCTGATGAAATTTGAGTTGGATTTGCGAATGAAGATTATCATACGCTACGTTTGTTTTACGATGTTCTGGTTAATGGATCTGTACGAATGTTAGATCAATCAGGATAAATACGGAAAATTTTGAAATTTAAATATGCATTTCAAGAATTTCGTAATGTTGCGTCATCGCATGAATCAGATGAGAAACGCGTAATTGACCCCACCAATTTGACTTGCGCATTAAAGTTTGAAATCAGGTAACTTTGATTTTATACTTAACCTTCGATACTGTCAAATATGTAAATATGTTTTTTTGTTATTATGTTAATGTGTTAATCTTTTGGTTTCAATATTTAACCCTTCGTAGATAAAAAATATTGTGGCGTCCAATTTATAAAACTTTTGTGTTTATCAAGTTAAAAATTTTAATCTTAAGAAACGTTAGAATTCCTACGACTCTAATTTAATAAATAAAAAAATTTTTCATTGCTCTTATTTAGTTTGTGTCTTTAATGTGTGTTTTAAATAAATATTTTTGTGAGGTGGCTGGTGCATTAATTCATTTGTTTGTTACGCGTTTGTTTTATGTTAAGTAAATATTCGACGTAACTGTTGACGTTACGGGGAACGTTACATTATGACAAGCTCTTTGAGATTTGATGATCGCAAAATCAAACCTAAGCACCTCAAGATTGACAAGTGGCAGCAATTCGTAACTTTTTTGATGCGTTTGTTACCAACATTCAAACATCTTTCAGACTTGGCGCGTATACCACTATTGACGAAATGCTTCATCTTTTTCGAGGTCGTTGTAGTTAGGTGTAATACATGCCAAGTCAACCAGCAAAATATGGTATCAAGATGTATGCGCTTTGTAGTGCAAAAACTTTCTATACCTCAAATTTGAAAATTTATTGTGGTAAACAACCGGATGGCCTTTACGCAGTATCTAACTCACTAAGTGACATAGTAAAGAAACTTATTTCCCCGATTGTAAATTCCAATATAAATTTAACCACCGACAATTATTACACTAGCGTTCCACTTACTGATTACTTGCTACAAAAAAACATCACCCTTCTTGGAATTATGAAGAAAAATAAAACTGAAATTCCTGTAGAATTCTTACCAACGAAGGAGAAGCATGTTAAGAGTTGTCTTTTCGGGTTCTAAAAAGACAAGATGATCGTATCTTTGTGCCTCGTAAAACCAAACAGTGGTTTCACTTTCAACTGTACACGACAGCGCGGAATTTAATCCAGAAGCTGAAAAATCACAGATTATCATGGATTATAATGCTACGAAGGGGGGTGTTGTTATGGTAGACACAATGTGCGCAGCATATTCAGTTTCCCGCATTTCTAGAAAATGTCCTTGTGTTATCTTTTTTAGTTTATTGAACATAGGTGGAATAAATGCTCAAGTTCTATACAAGTTTTCGTGTCCAGACAATGGTCCAAAAGAACGAAGACTTTTTTGAAAAATGTATCAATAAAGCTGATGAAGGAGCAGCTTGTATCAAGAGCGTAGTTAAATAATTTACTAATGGATATTAGTGTATTTTTAAAAACAAATTATGGACAAACTCTGAACAGAGATGAAGATCGAGCACCATCTCCTAAACGTGGAACTTGTTGTTTTTGTGCGGCAGAAAAGAAAAAAACAACAGTATCGATTAAATGTATAAAGAGCATGTGTTTTACTTGTAAAAAACATTCGAAAACAACAACTGTATGTGACTTCTGTGTTAGTTGTACTTAACAGTAGTAGTTCACAAATATTATTAATTTAAATGAGATACCTAGACTAGCAAGTGACATTTTTTATGAAAAATTAACAACTTCACACGTTTATTAATAATTCCTGTTACTATGTTATATTTTATATTCCATGAATATGAAAAAAACACCTCTAACCAACCTACATAAAAAATATGACACGCTCGCGCTAGTGTAATACAAAAGCGCACGAGCACTGGAAGGTTAAACAAAGTTCACCGTTTAATTTGTTACATAAAAAAAACCGATATACATTAGTTGCGATGACAATATTAATGTATATGTCTAGTCGTGCGTGCATTCAACTGACCTCAGAGCAAAAGGAAATTATATATAAGAAACAAAATACTTAGAATTAGTTTTACCGAATATGCGATTAAGTAATGGCACATTTAAACAAATGTTTGCAAATTAAATTGAATCATATATTCACGGTTAACACAAATAAATTGCTCAGTTTTATACGATAGATAAAAAAAAACCAAATGAGCTAAGCTTTCCAAAGTTAGGGAATATGTTCTCCAATTGTCGTAGTGCTGTTTGCAATCACAAAAATCAAAACGGTGGTTTCAATATCCCTATCTAACATAAGTTACCAAATATGCATACGGGACAGTTTTGTCATAAAAGCTCTGACATGTACAGGTACCCAAAGTTGCTACGATAACAGAAAATCAAATCGCATCCTTACTCCACCAAATTTCTCACAACAACTACATCCAAAACCGTAATTTATTTATTCAAAATCAGCGTGGATGATTTAAGATGCTTAACATGTGTTAATAACGTTTACGACTAAGCAAAATTCATACAGCGCAAGAAATCATACCAAGGTTTTTTAACATAGCGACGGGATTAAACAGACACTTGCCAATACGCGCATAATTTTTTTTTTATATATTATTAACAAAAGTCTGTTAGGTAGTACATTAAAAACTTTATTATTAAAAATGACTTTTTTGCGTATACAAAATTGTTGTTTGTTTACAAATGAGTTGCGTTAAAAATACCTTAATACACGGAATTCTATGTAAAACTAAAATAAATATAGAATGTGTAATTTTGTTTAGTAAAATACTATATTAGGTTACACGTATAAAAATAATTACAAAATAAAAGTAAGGTAATTAACTTTAATTACTAATTTGTTTCATTAAAATAGAGTAATTTAAAACAGCACTAAGTTTTGTGTTATTTATAATTCATGACATTGTTTAAATAGACTTTTTATGCTTAGTTTTAATTAAACATTGTTTATTTAAATTAACGTATTTGTTAGTAAACTTAAATTAAATTTAACCAAGGCTTCCTATATATTTGTGTTTTTATTAAACATACAATGACAACTATACTAATGTTTTAATTATTACATATATATGTTACGTATAAATTATAATTATTAAATTATTATTATTTATATTTAAATTATCTAAAACAATTTTCAAGCACATTAAGCTTTTTTATACTTATTTAATGAAAGTTGTAGTCGCGTTATTTATCACACATTTTGACTGAGGTGTAGGTAATGTTAAATGACGCATAGAAATGATTGATCAAGTGTTGTAATTGACAAAATCACAGCTAAAACGTATGAGATTTTTTAAAACTAAGTGTTTATGAACGAGTTTACCGCTAAGCTTTTAAAGAAGCTGCTGCTAAGCGTATGCTTTTTGCGTTTGTATTTAGCAAATTGTTTTTTTAATGTGTGATGTTTTACAAAAATACAAAAAAATACAAAAAAATGTTAGACGATACAACAAACATAAATTTAATAAATTAAAAATATTTTTAAAAACAATTAATAATGTTGCATTATTTTTTAATCTATTACAGGTATTTTATAGTTTGCAGAAAAATGTAAATCTTTCAAAAGTGTATAGTACAAATTAGTGCTAATGCAACAACATTACAAATAACTTTGATGTAAAGCTGTTGTCTACTGTAGTCTCCGCTCTTACTGTTCTCTACTAGCTCATTTAACTTCAGTATTCAGTTGAGTTCCGTCACCTTTGATGTTTCACAGCTCTACCGTTACTTTAGTTTTCACGTTTCTCTTAAGCATCTATACAAATATATTAGAAACTTTTCCTATTGCATTAACATGTTTCAGCGTAAAGGAGTTTTAATCAAATTTTGTACTACGTAATTATGTTTTTACTCAAATTATTTACATGATAACAAAAACAATTTAAATTGTTATTTGAAAAATCTTTTTTTACATAAAAGGTTAATGTAAAAATGCAATACAATTTTTGTAAACTACTAGTGTGGTGTATATAATTATAAAAAAATATTAAAAACACTATTTAAAGAAAACTTCAAATACATAACAATAACAACTATAAAAAAACACTGTTATTTGTTAATTAGAAAAATTGTTATAAACATACGTTATTTTGAATCAGTATTTATTTAAAATATTTTTTGTTTTTAAATGTTTTGATTACAATGTAGCAAAAGTGTGTTTCGGTAATGAGTTTGTAAGAAAATTTTGTAATATGAATAAATTTAACTAGTGATAAAATAAAATAAAATAAAACAAATACGGTTATGAATTGATGTACTAAAAATTATAAATTTAATGCGTATATTGAACTTGAGCAGTGTCAATAAGTTCTAAACTTAATTGATATTTTTTTATAGAGCTCAAGTAAAACTTTTTCAAATACAAATGCTTTGCTCTTTCCTCCTCTTTTTATTGCAAAAGAGTTCATTTCTAAGTTCTCTGTAATAAAATTTTATGATGACGGCTCTATTAACTTTAGACATGTTCTGCACTCGGTAATCGATATCAAATTCATTAACTTTGAATGATGTTAACTTATTACTACGTTTGCACCTATTTTTTATTGCATTTTTTCCAGAAATATTTATGTAAAAATTTGAAAATCAATAATGACGTCTACAAAAGTTTTTAATGGAATTCTAGTTATTTTAATATAACATTAAATTAACAATAAAGTTTTTTTTTGTGAAATAAATTAAAGATGTTTTGTAACGTAGTATAAAAAGAAAAATACTTAACCCTTACACAAGGAATAAAAACTGTTTAGAAAAATGTTTCTAAAAAAGAAACGCTTTTAATTAAAAGAAAAATATTAAGATGAAGTTAATGTTTAGCGTCATTAAAAGTTTCTTTATTTTTCAGCGAGCAACTGTTGTTATTTTACAGCTAAAAAATACGTTTCATTCTTTATAATGCAGTATTATATAACTTGTTTTACAACCAAATTGTTGAAGTTTTAAAAAGCATGCTTTTGTATAGTTTAATTAACACTTTTTTTTACTGATAAAATTGCAAATACTACATGTAGCATCAATTAATAAATATTTTTATAAATCTACTTGACTTGTTTAAAAACTTTAACTCTTGTAACGTTTAGTATTTAACTATTTGTAGTAACATAAAGAATAAGTAGTTAAGTTCAAAACCAACTTTAGTTGAGTCGATTATAATTATATTTTGTTAATAATGCACAAATTAGGTCGTTATAAATTTAAATCAAAATAATAAAAACTCAAATAAGCATACATTAGTGTGATTGAATAAAGTAAAGCATAAACATTTCAAATTGATAAATAAATTGGTTTTTGATAAAGAAAAAAAATTTAAATTGTTAAAAATAAATAAAACAACTAATACATATTAATTATAATAAAAGTTTGTGATTTTAAATGCAACAACAATTAATATAAGCAAGTATAGTGCTAACTAAAATATGGGATGTATTATTTCAACATTATAAGTAACTTACTTAACTATTACAAATAAAATATACTATAATCTAAAACTAGTCAGTCGCCAAGTTCACTTGCGTTGCACATGGAAGTTCCTCCCAAAATTTTACTCGACTTTGGGGCATGGCTCCACAGTGTTTGGTTAAGATAAGCTTTTTCCTCTCTTTGGTAATTCCTCTAAGTGCAAGTTTTGCAGACGGTTTCAAAATGCCCTGCTTTATAGTCTTGGCATTCAAGAAATTTAGCTCTTTCCCAAGTTCATCGAACGATAGTTTATAACTAAGGGTATTCTTTCCCCGTAAAAAATCAACTTGTACCATTTCACTTAAGTATGGCCGGGGTTTTATTTTACTTAATTTATATAGGGATGTGCTGTCTTCCCAGTTGTAAAAATCGGTTATTTCCATCGCAATAACATTAACGTTATGACATGATTTATTGACTGCTTCCGCGAAGTCATAAAAATGGTAGACTTTACCCATATTTTTAAGAGACCGCTCCACGTTGTGGTGGAAAGAGTCTACGGCTATAAATGTGTGGCTTGGCTCAAAGTATTTTATTTAAAGAGATTACAATGCCACCTCTTGGGTATTTACAATATATACAAAAAAATAAAATAAACCACAATTTTTGATTTGCGAAGTGCCATTATCCAACCAAAAAATTATATTTTTTTCATCACGAACCGACAGAATGAAGGCATAATATGACCAGATGTTCCTTCATGCCAGATCACTGCTGTGGGACCACCTTGTTTTTTACCAGTTGGGATAAAACTTTCGTTGAAAGCTATGATTCGGGGTGTAAAGATTGCTTCTTTGAACATTTCCATTCTTGGAAGCATGACGACCTACACAATTATGTATTAAAAAAAATAAATAAGGCAAATTCAAAAAGAGATTCTTCACAACTATTGTCCAAGTTTTCTTTATTATGGCAATTTTTCCTTCCATGTAATTCAAAAATTTCTCAATTCCAGCACTCTTCATGCCCTAATTTAACGAATGAAATGTTCAAGGTACTGACGACTTCTCTATACAGATAGTATGAAAATTGTATTCCTGGATATTTACGCTTAAAGTCATTGTACATTAAGGTGATGTTAATGTCACTGGGCAAATACCGTCTGTTAGGCGCGTGTTCCCGGCAGTAATGGGCAATGGTTGGGTGGAATAATTCAATGTCTTTTATAATTATTTGTCGATCAATTTTTATTTTATTTATTTTACCTCGCATATGTGGTTTAGAAGAAAGACCTGCGTATTCAGTCTTTGTTAATGCATCACGAAGAACTCTATCATTTTTGGCATGATAGCCAAGCGTGCAAAGAAAAAATAACCTACAAACGTCTTGTTTTGTCCCAGTCCTATCTTTCATCAAATATAAAAATGTTTTTGATCTTCTAGAATCCCCCATTGTAGTAGTTTTTCGTTTTTTAGAAGTCTCAAATACATTATTTAGCATAAAGTTCTTCTGTTCTCTGGAATCCTGTGTCCAAAATTCTGTATGTATTGCTATCCTCCTTTCTTGATCAATCTTTGAGATACACTGTTTTTTGCAGCTTTTATTACACGGTGCTATTACATCATAATATTTTTGTTTTTTTATTGTCTAGCTTCCAACGTTTCCTCTCAGAAAGTTTTAAATCATACTTTTTTTTCTTACGGACTTCTCTCTTTTTTGTATTATTGAATTTGAAAAGTTTACCGTATGTTCAAGTTCACGTTTGTTACTGTTCTGTTGTATTTGTTTTTGTGTTTAATTAATTTATTTTCAATGTTAATTTATTTCTACGTTTGTCTTTATAGTACAATCCTAAACACACCAGTTTTCTAATATATAAATGTAAGTGTTATTTATTGTAGTATTAATTACTGATAACAACTGTCAATTTTGCCTGTTATGTAATAACTACAATTTTTAATAAAACAGAGACCTGAAAAAGTACGCACTTAGCTGCACGAAACGTCGCCTTATATAGATACTAAAAATGAAGCCTCTCCTCATTGAAAAACCTTAGAGAAATCGTGTTATATTTTTGAAGTAAAAAGACACCAATGTGTATCTTGCCCCGGGCAACTGGAAATTTCTAATAAGCGTAGGTTTAGTTATAGTAGGTTTTCGAACCAATTTTCTTTGTTGCGATATGTCTAGCACAAATTAAAATTAATGTGACGTGGTTTGTTTTGCACTGACTCTATGTTGCCAAACCAAAAATTTTAAATTTTTAGCTCTATACAGCTTGAGTAATATATACTTTGCGATTTGCTGTCTAGTTAATATTTGATACGCTTTCAATGATGTTTAACGCTTTGTTACAGACAGTTAATTCGTTGTCTTTGTGAGGACAAAATGAAAAAAATTTTTGTCTAAAATTAGTTCTAAAAATTTAACGGTACAACTGTTTTGATACGATAATTGTCTAATGGTTGAGCATATGGTCGTCTCGGGTAGCAGAAATGCATACAATGTGTTTTAACAGTTGAAAACCGAAATCTTTTGTGTTTGGCGTTATTGTTAATAATGTTTATAGCTTCCTGTAATTTGCAACACATTAAATTTATATTGTGTGTAACAGTTTAAAAGAATTAATTTTTTTAAGTGTTGTTGGTTGCCGCTATTGCAGTAGTTAAAAGTTAGTATATATTTTGGAGGGTTTTTGGCAAGATCATTTCCGGGGTTAGAAAAATGATATTTTAAAACAAGAAGAAAATGAGTTTTTGCGACGTAAAAGTTATAAAAGCCACGTTTTGAAATTAAAAATTTTAATCCTTTATATTTTCCATAACTATATTTGGGGTAAACATTTCAATTATACAGTAACCCTCATTGGCAGTATTTTAGCGGCTATGGGTCAAGAATAGGCAAAGACAAAAGAAATCCACCAGTTGGACTCAGCAGTGCCGGTGGCGATTCCTGTAAAAGCAACGCATTTTATGAAAGTTTATATGTAATCTGATAATACCGAAAAAAGTTGTGTCGTACCGATGTTCTAGATATTGATGATTATAATTAAGTGTGTATTATCATTACAATTATTAAATACTACTATAATTATACTACTTTAAGACTTTCGAGAAAATAACCACCGGTTGTTCTAATAATAAAACTAGATCTCCACAGTAAATAGTAGGCGAAGTAGTAATATAGTTTTAATAGCACAAAGTTTACGTGCTGGACGTAATCTTTAGCTGGTATAGGGAGCTTATTCTTAAGCAGTACTCGAAATACGTTTTAGAGATAAAAGAAAATTAAATCGTGAAGTAACTTACTCTTTAGTTGCCACGTTCCAATGAGGGAGGTGGAGAAAAAAAAAGAATTAAATTACTAAGATGTCACGCTTACCTTTCGGTTAGCCTCACCGCAGATGGTCGTCGGGTAAAAAAAAAATTGTGAAAAGGATATTCTTTGGTAAGCAAAATGCCCGAGTGCGCTACCTCTTCTTGAATTTTAGTCGAACGTGGTAAGTCTAGGCAGGAGAAAAGGAGATCCTAGACCCGAGGTCCCCCAAAAGAAAGATACCCAGAATTAACAATAATCATTTATTATGTATATATATTTTAAGAGAAATTCATTGAATGGAAAAAGACAACTCGACGGTTACGCCACTGGTATAAATTACATATATATATATATAAATTACGTAACAATTAAAATATAATGTTAACGCCGGTCTAAAATAGACTCTGGAAGCAAAAGATTGTGCTAAAATTAAATTACGCTTCTGCAACTACAATAAACGGTAGTACACCCGTGACCGCAAGTGAAAATTAAAAAAAGGTAACACCGCCCGTGGTCCTTGACATCAAGTTCACGACCGGTATAAAATTCGACAATCACTCAGGTTACGACAGAACAATTCGTTTCGAGCTCCCAAATCTCTACTAGTTACAAATTCCCGCACATTACAGATTGAAATTTTGTTTATTTTATTGATAGCAATTAAACACAAATAAATAGATTAAGCAGGCGTACTGTATTAACAAAAAAAACAATTGTTTAGGAAAGATACACAAAGCTACGAACTCCGTTCTTACTCCATTCCACTTAATTGTAGCGTTAGTTGCGCAATTTATTATACGATGTTGAGCGCCAGCAGAAGTTGAGACCCCGAAGCGCGTAGACGAAAGTGGGTCGAGGTTGCGCGGTCTCCCCGGTTTTAGACGTTACAACTTAGAGATACGCATGAATACCTTTTCGGCCAGAATTCTTTTTATTGAATTACTCATTCACCAGGTTACACCTCGTTATTAATCCTCGGCACTCCCCAAGATACGAGAAAGTGCCATCAGTCGACTTAGATTCCTTACACCGCTGCGCTTCTGTTATTTTATAAGTACAGTTAACGACTCTGGCAGTTTGTAAGAAGTCAAACAGAAAACAACCCCAGAAAGAAAGCTAGAACAGCAAACATTACTTGGTACGTCTCCACCATCAACCACGTGCGAATACCAACCTACTCTATGACTTTGGTTAGAAATATGTAGATATTTTGTTTTACGAATGCGACATTCGAGCGGATTTATTAAGAATTTCTAAAATAAAACGTCGTTACATTAGATGATGATCGATGAGGGAAAACCTCATTTTCTTACCAATCCGTATTTTTGCATCGATTTCTTCAGTTGCTAAATTATTTGTGTAAATTTCTTTCATGAAACTTTGGCGTGTGTGTGAGAGATTGGAGGTCTTATTCATAATCAATGATTATTCTTACCTACGAAGGTCGTAGATGAAAAAGACCACTTTGTGTACTAGCAGCTAAAGAACAATAAACATTTTCAATAAAATCAAAACTTAAATAATTGTTTCTCTAATGTATGTACAGCTAATGCAAATTGTAAAAGATCGTCCCCGAAGTAGCACTAGAGAATTAACTCGCAAAATTAATGTACTCCATAGTAGAGTACACCATATATTTAAAAGTTATTCTCTGCACCCTTATAATAGTTAACAGACGTTAGTTTTGAACCGCGACGTGGATTTTGTGAGTGGTTGCAATAACAAAAAGTTTTTGACCTAGCTATAGTGCCATTGTATTATTTTCAAATAAGTAGCATAATTTGTAATCTGACGCGTCTCAAAAATCCGAATCTGTTTGTTCTTGCTGGAGTCATATTAAAAAGATAACAGCTATTTTTCTCGCAGCAAAAAAATTATTAATATACAGTGCACGCCGTTTATTGAAATCACGGATAATGTTATCAATCGGGTAATGTTATCACTTAATTAAAGAACAGGCCGGACGTATGCTACTACATAATCATAAAAGGGGTATCAATTTTCTTCTCAGGTTTGTTTCTATGCATAAATTTTTTTGTTAAATTTTCACAATACAATTGTTTATAGCCTAATTTTTGCAGTCTTGTTTATTTATTTAAGTATTTTGACTGACCTACGTAACGTTAAACTTAACTTAAATTAACTGCGTCTTATCTGCCAACGTTATTTTGTATTTATTTTTGGTGTTGAAAAGAATTGTGTAATTCTTAGAGCAGTGAATTAAACATCATAACGTAAACCTAACTTTTGAAAACTGCTTAGTCAGATTTCGGTTGCTTGTTTGAGTTTTGCGATTTAGCTCACGCCCTGATGAAGCCCCTTACGAAAGTGGGCGAAACGTTGGCAACTTCGGTTACAACAACAATGACACGGTCCAAACCCGGAAGACATTCTTATCTTAGTATAGATTCCGGCCGTGGAAGCCTTGGCTATTACGGATGTAAATTGATCTCTCTGTTTTGATAAAGGTACTGATATAACTGAATCAGCCTATTTAGCAATTGTTATTGGTTATTGTGTTGAAGATCATAAAAGCAGACTAGTTAGCAAAGCAGCAAAAGAGGTAGATATCTCCAACGCACTTGACGGAAAAGGATATTAATTTAAAAAATTGCATTAATTACTGCTGATGATGCTTGTAGTATAATTAGAAAAAAAATGGTTTTCTCAAGTTACTTACTAAACAAATTAGTCAATAATTCTTAGTTTTTATTGTATTATACACTGGGCTAGTTTTAGGTCTTTGGATGATCTTATGAGTGTTGCTACAATGGTGAATTTTTTATCTGCACGCGATTTAAATAAAAAAAAAATGTTTGGAATAACTATATACTATATGAGGTGAACAATGCTCGATGGTTAAGTCCCTAAAGAATTTTTAAAAGATTTGTAAACTGTTGTAGATGAAGTTAGACTGTTTCTATAATAAAAAAAAAATTATAAGAAAATATAGTCAGTTACTGAACGTTGAATGACTTTGCAAATTATTGTTTTTCACTTACATATGCTCAAGTTTGAAAAAATTAAATGTTAAGTTGCAAGTTACTCATACAACAGTTATTGTTGTGATGGATTTAATTTAATCATTTGAAGCTAAATTACACATAACTATTTTCTAAATTTTAAAATCAACTCCTTCAGTTAGTTAAATGAATAATATTTTATTAAAATATAAGTTTTTTCTATTTATTTCCTACTAAGAATTTTTCGAAACGCCAGAAGTTCGATAACAAACAACTGCAATATTTGGCACGTGCATATAAAAAGATTCGCCACCGCTGCTGACTATATTAATATTTGTGTCTGATAAACCTAAATCGACTTAGTTTTTGTAGTTGCAGTTGATGCTTTTAATAGACTCTAAAGAACGTATACCATTTTTATCAAACAATTCTCTTTTTCAATCTGCACTTTTTTCTGTACCTACACCTAAAAGTTGTTTTTTAATACTTTCTACTTAAAACATATAAAACAATAAAATTTAAAGAACTAGTAACAATAAAAACAATTTTCGTAAATCTATCTTAGAGTTAATATCTTGATTTCAACTCATTTCAAATATTAGCTTAAATAGTAACATACAAAATGGCGTTTTTGTGTAAACCTCAAACTTTCCAGACCAAAAGTTATCAGTTCTACGATTCCACATAACATATTTGCTGTACCATAGTTTGTTTCGTGGTTTTTAGTTAAAAAATACTCAAAAAAAAATTCAATTGTGTATAAAAAAGTCAACAACTTACATTATTACATGGTTATATTGTTTTATATTAACTAATTTTATCAAGACCTAGAATTGTACAAAAATGTCGCCGGGTAGGTATATTAATTTTACCTGGTTTTTTTGTGATAACTAAACTTCAGTTCAGTTCAAAAATATTGTATGCATCAAATTTTATTTAATTTAAATGATACGATTATTAATTAGGAAGTTTATACATAAAATTCTGTTTTTAATAAACTCTAAAACAGTAACCTTTTAAGATTAATACACAAAGTTTAATACCAAAATTAATTGGTAATTATTATCGTCACTTGTAATTGTTGGTTTGTTATCAATAAAATTTAATGCTAACTGCACAAACCGTAATTTGAACGTGACTAATGAGCAGTAATTATGCAATAACGTTTCAGTATAAACAATATTATGCAAATTAGACATGAAAAATTTATGACAACGGGTACATAAAACAAGAGCTAATTTTTTTGTGTCAAAGTTGTTTTAAAAGTACTTGAAGTTTATTACATTTACAAAATAAGTTTATTAAAGATTTTATATTATTTATACAAACATGTTAACGATTATGAAGATAATGTTTTGAGACTAGTGATTTAGTTTGATACATACAAAAGTTTAGCATTATCAAAGACAAAAGATTAAAAAAAAATATAATTACTCTACTAGTTGTCACATCTATGTTTTATTTTTTGTAACAAATAGTTTGAACTACAGTCATATTTAAACGGTTGAAATAATGCCTTTGAAACTATTTTAATTTACAAGAGAAATAAGTAAAACAAGAATTTGCTTGTTATTTTTGCAAAATAAAGTAAAGTTGTTAAAAGTTGTAGACAATATTATACCAATTATATTCAAGGAAGATGCATTTTTTTTTTAAATTAATTTAAAATCATTTAATAGTTTTAAATTTCTGATTAAAATGGACAAAGAAAAAATAATCGCAAATCCAACATCGACTTTTTATATAAATAATAGAATTTGATCAATCTCAAAACTTTGTAAATTGGATTTTAAAACTTTTTAAACGTAATGGATTTAAAAATAAAATCAAATGCTTTTAAAAAATTAACAAATTTTTATTGTAATTGAAACTGATGGAAACCAAATATTTCTAATCGACAGAAATCAAGCTTTAATTGTTATTGATTTTGTAACGTTATTTACCAAACTTCAATGAAAAAATTTAAGTCGCAAATGTTTGATTTTTATACTTGTATTTCTATTTATTACTTCAATTTATCTATTGTTTAAAATTTACTTATCTACGTAGTAACTGAGACAATTATAGTAAATTTGCATACATCGTGTTTTAATTTTATAAATGTATTCTAACGACGCACGTAGATTTAAATAAAATGCTTGTTTACGTACATTTATTATTTACAAGTTAAATTTACAAACATTGTAAAATAATTACTCTAAAAACGATATTGAGCAATACATAAATTGCATTATAATTATGCTAATGCAGTTAGATAATTAATTATTATTAAAGTCAAAAACATTTTTTGTATTTTACACACAAATACATAATGAAGAGTTTTAAACATGATTAAGCACTGACTTAATTAGAAGTGATACAGTTTCCTCTTAGTCAGCAACTCCACAAAATATTCAATATAATAAAAAAAAATTGTATAACATTTGTGAAAGCATAAATAAATTTTATAGTTCTAAAACAATTTATTAAATACGCATTATTTAAATTTTAACAAAACTACGAAATCTAATAGAACTAAGAAACTTTTAACTGCAACACATAATTAAATTCCAGCGGTCTTTACTATAAGCGATTAAGTTTAAAACTAAACTTGTTGACTATCAATCACAAACTTATTATTAATTGAAAGCACTTATTAGTCTTATTTTAGATTGTGGAAATAAAATTAAAATGATTTTACAACGAAATATTTACCATAATTTCAGTAATTAAAGCTTTAATCCTGTACCATTTAGTTTAACTAAAAAAAATTTAAAAATAAATGCAAACATTGTTGTTGAACGACGAATATTTATTCATGCAGTGTTCTAGTAAACACATTCTAATTATTTAAATTGAGATTTTATACCGATGTGTAAAACCGTGTAAGGAAAAATTATATTAATTACTCAATAACCAGGTAACCCAAGTAACAAGTAAAAGATTTTAGTAGGGTTCCAATAAGAGGATTGGAAAGGATTCCAATAAAATTGATATAAAAAAGACTGGCGCAAATACAAAAAGCCTGAAAAACATTGATTTACGATTTTAACTTGCACGTAACGTTTCAAGCATTACAACTGCAGAAACGGAAGCTGAAGTTGTAATTTAACAAAAGAAATAATACTAGTACAAAATGAATGCAATATTCATGCGTTAGTAATATATTTGAATTGTGCTTGTTGCTAATTGAAACATCTAGTCCGTATTTACAAGTTTACTGCCTTTTTGAAAAAGCTATTTAAAGTATAAGTACATGCACTTGATTTGTTTATCTTTATTAGTGTTATTTCTGTCTCTTGTAATTGTAACAATTTGCTTATTAAATTATGAAAGCAGCGATGAAATACTATACACCATAAACTATATTATTATTACTATGTATGCAGAATAAAATTAGTGACTTTTAATGTTAATTAAATGTTTGTTATAACAATTGTTAGACTTATTGTTATGCTCAAGCTTCGAATACTATTATGCTTTTACATATTTGTAAATGCATACTTTAGATATTTCTTTTTATAAATGCATGTATGTATGTACTAAAACATAATTGAATTTTTTACAATATGAATGAGTTTTTTAAGAAATGTTTAAATAATTTTCAGTAACTTTATAATGCAATATTTTATTGTTGTTAGTCATCATTTTTATTTACTCATTCATAAAAAGTCTTCAAGTAATTATAACAAACTATTAAATTTTTAACATAAATAAATTTAATAAAACATTGCCATGATATTCCTCCGTTTATCAATACTTTGTTGTCCCACATTTCTTGAGGTCTTCCCCGATTTCTTTTAGATGCCACGTTTGCTTCCCACACTTGTTTTACTGGTATGTAATTTTCTATACGCTGTAAATGTCCCTAGTAGCTTAGCTGTCTCTTCTCTATAACCTGGTGTATTGTTTTAATTTCTAGTTCTTGTCGCACTGCATCATTTTTTATTCGATCTTCTAAGGTAATTTCTTTTACCTTTCTTTAGTACTTCATTTCTGTTGCCTGTATTTTACTCCACATTTGTTTTTGATACTATATAAGATTCAAATCCATAAGTTAGTATTAGACGATACACTGTTATGTAGACACTCAGTTTGGTGTGTTTGATCACTTCTTTTTTATTAATACATTTATCTTTCATGGCATAAAATATTTTGTTGGTTGTCCAGGTCTAATTTTTGTGATCCTGACTGTCCTATCGTCACTCCTAGATATTCAAAATCATTGACTTGTTCTAGGTATGTTCCTTCTAATTGAATGTTTACTGTATACGGTTTCTTTGACCTTTACTACTCCAATTTTCTTCTAAAAAATCTGAATTCTTTTGATTTAGTGAAAACTCACAATTTGGTTTGCTTTTTAAACGGCGACATTTTGTGACGCTATTGTGCAAACTTTTACATGGACACTATTTTATTGCACAGACAAAAACAAATACATTAGATTTGACTTGGCAGTGAGTACATATTAAACGATATTATAACTAACTATGATTAACTGATTTAAGTATACACTTACATAAGGAACGGGTTCAAGTTGAGCTGTGCGATTGAACTGGTCACAGTTGTAAAACTAAACAAATAAATAAACAAACATTTACAGTTAGTGTAGAAGTACAATAAATTATAAACAGCAAACATCTACACAAAGAAATATCATGTAACTAAGTTATCACAAAAATATTTCTTATCACAAATTCAACATATTCAGTGGTGTTATCCAGTGAATCACATTTTAGAAATTAAGTTTTGATAAATACTGCTTAGTTTATTAGTATCAGTATCAAAACTGACATTATAGTTGTATTTAATAATAAAAATCATTTAAGCTATTATTAAAAGACTGTTCCATATCTGAAACTGTAGGGTTCAACAAATTAAAATTGTAACTTGTGTTAATGCGATGTACAGCTACATTTTTTTGTTTTTTGTTTCGTCACTCCTACGTAACATTTGTTGCAATCGTTACGCTTAATTTTATATACGACATTGTGCTTAACAAGAATATTCCTGTTATTTTTTATTTTTATATATAGCATGCTGTATATAGTGTCTTTATTATATGTACTAATTTTCATGTTTGTCTTTTTTAAGAATAGGTATTAGCATTTGTGTACTCCTGGCACATTAATAATTTAGACGAGTTTATAAGTGTTGGTGTATTGTTCGTATGTTTTTTAAAATCGTTAAGTTTTTTTCTTGAAATTCTGGACTACTCATAATCTTATTTTGACCTGTTAAAAATGTATGAGTATTTAGAATTTTATATTCTGAGATACAAGTAACGTACGTAGCACAACAAGAATATAGAATCAAATTAAAGTTTGTCACGTACATAATTTAATAAGTCATGGATAAGTTGATCAACGAGTTTAGCTACAAAAAATTTAAGATTGTCCTGTTGATCAAAACAAACGCCAAATAAAATTGATGACAAAATTTGAGTCTATTGTTGTTTTTTGTGACATTAAATTACTGCTTTTTACAAATTTCGGTAGAAACGTTCTATGATGCCATTTGCTTGTGGTTTGTAAATTCTTTGGTGTGTAAACTAAATTAATTCAATTACAATGACTCGAATTGTGTATCTTACTTTGTTGTTACGCGTAAAGGTCTTCAAACTTTCCTACCTAGTAAAATTTTTGTTAGAACTTATTTAACTAAAAACAATATATATATACATGTATACTTTGCTAACTCTTTTGAAAAATAAAAAAATATATAAGTGTTTAAAATTAATTTAATTGATAAAAATAACATGAAGAAGAAAATCTAAAAAATTAAGAGTAACTCATAAAATCAGCAATAACTTGGAAACTATTTTTTTTTCTAACTTAATGTCTCGATCTCGCTTTAGGGGTAATTGGGCTAAAGTATTCTATAAAAAATATTAATATAAACTTAACAGAAAAAACTGTACGTTTGTAACCTTACGCTTCTTCACAATTTTGGCATGTAGTAATTGTCCTGCTGTTAATTTTGCAGATGTGGCGACTACAATTACTACACGAAAGGCTTTCTTTTTCTGGGAATATGGGCAGATGAAAAATCTTTCCCTTTTTACTCCACGTAGGTTTAGGAGGTTGAGGCTCTCTAACAGGTTCTGTTATATTAGCAATCTTACAAATGACAGTACGTCTAGGTATGGATTTTTCATAAACTTGACGCATCAGCTGCTCTTGAATAAGATCACGTCCTAATATGGTCAGAAACTCTCTTCTTTTCATAGTTTTGTTTTGGGTAATATCATTAGAAATTATGGTAGAATTTAATCTTGCGATATCCATAATTCGGCGTGGGGCCAACGTATAGTTCGAACACTTTTGGTCAAGAGAGTCCACACCGCCTTTTGTCTAATTATAAAAATGTATAATTTTGGACTTGTCATTATCATAAACGGTGTCAGTGTGGTTGATGGAAGACAAGAGTATGACGGCACAATTTTTCTTTGGGACATATGATGTAAGAATAAAATCTTTAGTAAAACCAAAAATAGACGACTTCTCAGCTCGTTCTTTCTTTGGCAAAAAACGAGGGTGAAAGTTCACGCTTGTTTTTCCTCATAGTGCTAACGAATGTGAGTTTATGTTTTTGCAGAGCTGCAACGACGTGTACCAATTGTCTGTAGTAATATTTCTGTTCGAATTTGCTACCGGTGGAATAAGAGCTAGCACATCCAATGTAGGAATAGTCAGTTTTCTGGAAATGACTATGTGCGTATTTTTACCCGTGTAAATGAAACCATTGAACAAGTAGTGCGTCCTAGCATCACACAAACATTGCATCTTGATGCCATATTTATCTGGCTTGTTTTTTAGATACATTCTGAGCTGCATCTGCCTCAAAATGGTATTAGCATTTCGTCGATAGTTAGGTATTCACCACAACTACATATAATTAGATTGACAATTGATAATAATATTTCTGACATTGCTGCAAGTTTATCTCCATTACTTAGCTTTTCCAACCTTGTTGTTTCGTCGTCAAACCGTAGGGCACAAAGTAAAAAATTGAAACATTGCAGAGACATAGTTGATCAACAAATATCTCATTATGTTCCGTTTGTAGCAAATAAAGATTTTAGATCTTCATGATTGGACTTGAAAACTCCCGCTAAATATATAAGTCCTAGAAATGTTTTAATTTCAATCATGTCAGTATGCTTAGTTAACTTATAAGAAAGATTATGAAAATTATATTTTTCAGACATTCCCGTGATTTGTGCATTCGTATGTTCTAAGAGAAAATTCAGAATACCTGCATCAATTAGACATTCCTATGATTGCACCGATTTGGATGGTTTGGTAAAACGCGCTTTGCCTCTAACGCCTGGCAAATGAGTCACAATATTTCTAGCATGTGTTTTACTGGGCGCAGGAGGTGTTGTTGCCCATTTGAATTTGTTTTTTCCGTATAAATACGTTTTGTTTCCATTACCGCCGTCTAACTCATCGCCACTCTCATCATCAGATGTATCACCAATCTCTACGTCTGAATTGGTATCGATGTCGCTATGTTCGCAATCATCGGAGAACTCACTGCCATCACTTTATCCATTGTCAATTATATCTTGTACAATTGCTTAAGTTTATCCCGTGTCAAAATGCCTTTGTTTTCGCTTACACCGCTATTTTAAAACTTATACACTATCTACAATTTTTGTTACACTCACAGTATGACAGGGTCAAAACTGACCCTAAGTTGCTAAAAGCGCTGCAAAAACACAACTGAAAAAAAATTAAATTCTGTACTTAAATAGATGCCTATTTAACTAGAGAGTACACGGTTAATTCTACCTAAATTTAAGTAGCGTAATCACAAATTGAAATTCTGTGGGGTCAAAATTGACGCCGCCATACTACTTAAGGGTTAAAACGAGCAGTTGGAAGTTCTAATGGAAACGGTTGTGAGTCGTTTAGCTTTTCTGGGCTGGCACTGAATACATTTTTTTGATTATTTTCTGCAGACAACTTGAATAGATGGTCAGATGTAGCGCTAATTAATAAAACGGCTTGTAGTTCGTACTTCTTAATGTGCCAAATCGTAATTTGCATCAAAAATTTGTGGGCGGTAAGTTATTGTAACAAAAGCGCAAGCAGTTGAAGTAAAAGATTCCAGTAGACGGCTATTTCGGTAAATGGAAGTGTTATGTAAGTTGAAGTAAACTTCCGAAGCGTAGATGCGTCTGCAGATATTTGTCGTCTATTAGTGTTTTGTCGAGTTTAGCAAAACTGATTAGAGGCGTTTGGATATTGTTGACGCAAGACAGCGCATCATCAACAACGTTTTCTTTCTTTGCCATTGCCATACAAAACCTAATAATGAAACTGTCGTGAAAAAATGTAGCACAAACACTGGAGTACTTTTGTTTTGGTACTGTTTAAGCTTTTGTAACAATGTTGGGAAGTGGTTCGATAAAAAGGTTTGCTGGGCATCTTGGCAAGAAATCATTTTTTTTATAAAAGTCACAGGGTTGACCAAATTTTTTTGCTGCTACTGATCCAAAAGTTCGGAAATACCAACATGGTAAGTAATTTGTTCCATCAGATTTATTTCGTCGGTTGTTGATAATTTGGTAACTGTTTGTTAGTACGGCAGTGAAATTGACCAAATTTGATCATATCTATGACAGTTATTATTGCATGAGTGCATGTTATCTTCATAAGTGTTTAACGTTGCGTCGGATTTTGCGTCAACTAATACGAAGACGTTTTTAGATCTAAATTGACATGTGTAGTCAACATTTTTTAGGTGGGCGATGATAAGCGTAACGACTAAACATTAGTTTTGCGATTTTTGCATCTGTCGTTTAGGCAACTTAGGTAACGTCGGCGCGTAAAGACAAGTTTCTTGTAAATTAGTCGAGTTTTAACCACCAGATAGCGCAGCGTGGAGTTAACTTCTGGCTAAATACAAGGAATTTTATTTGTTACGGAAGTATGGTAAGTTTCACTAGGTTTGGTAGAAGTTACAATGTTGTCATCCATCAACATATACCTTATGGATACGTTGTTTTAGAAAATCCTGCTATATGATTTGTACTTAAGCGATATAAAAGGCGTCGGTCGTCTCTTTTTAAGTTTCCAGTTGGATACTCGTTTCGAGGTTAGTATTTACTTGATTCACACGTGACCATGTTTTACAAATTATGTTTATATTTTTGTAGCTCTTTTTTATGGCCCCAAATATTTACTTAACTCAGAAGTTTTGTTCGTCATTGGATTAATCAACATCATAATTGTGGCTACTCAACGTATCAAACTTCGCCTTTGACAAAGTGAGAATTTTATTCGGTGTAAGAAATAATTTTTTTTACGCGTTACTAATTTAACTGTCCTAATCTACAAAGATCGTCAATGTAATCATCATTCTTGTTTCATTTATTGCTAACAATAAATTATTAAGTTGGTTGTTATCCTACTGTAATAATTTTTATGTAAAATAATTGGAAGAGGTGCGACGCTTACGGATACTCAAAGGATTTTTAAAACCCCTCACTCCTAAACTTGACGTCAAGCGGTTCGGGAAAATTTTGATCCTTAATTATAAACTATTGCAAACGAGTTTAGCTTTTATTATCACCGCCTTTAATTGATTTATGCGGTATATTAAGGTAGGGACTAATGCTTCCAAATCTACGATATTTTTTTTACTTTTATTGGATACGATATGAATACGATTTACAGAGCACAGGGTATCTAATAGCTATATTTCTGTGTAACAATCTTAGTTAGTAGCAGTGACGTTACTACGACCTAATGTCAATTGTATTAATTGTTTATGTTAAGAGTGTACCGACAACTGCATTGTAATCAAAACTGTACTGTTTGTACTCCTCTCTCTCTTATTTATCTTCTCTACGATCAATTGCACTGTTACTAGTCGAAATAAACAAAACTTTCTGTCTGTGATAACTAGATTGTATTATTGTTTCACGCACATTTGATTGATTGCAAGTCTGGGGTATTTTCTTTTCTCTAGCTCAGATGTTGGCTTTTTTTTATAAGATTACTTTTTACACGTAAGAAGAAGTGGCACTAAGGCACGGCTTACCCGATATTTAGGTACTGACAATCCGACTTACGATCATCTACGACGAAAACTAGCCAAAAAGTGAGCCGAATACCTATTAAATCTTTTTTCTACCTCTCGTTTGGAATGTCGGCGCTAGCTAGGCTTCTTAAATAACAGTTAATTAGGTATCCGGCAAATGTTTTGTCGTATGTACAATTTTAAACTTATTCTTAGAACTATTTTACAGTTAAATTTTTTAAGTAACAGTGAACATCCGTCTTTATAATGTAACTACCATGTATCTTTAGTTTGATTGCACCACTCGTTTAGAAACTGTTCAAACGTAAGCTCTAGTCAACTCATGTTAAGCATGAAAAATTGCAAAAAATCTAAAATTCTGTCTTTTGTTTGGATTGCTTCGATAAGAAACTCAATACATTATAACGCAATCAAAATAATTTTAGTATGCATGTTATCTTTTGACTTAAATGTATTAATAAAGATAATATGCAATAATTATCATCTATTTGTTATTTAGTCTTATGCGCAAATTTAAAAAGTAGTACATAATTTTAAATAAAAATTTAAAAATATAAAATATTTTGTTTTAAAAGAAAATTTATAGTTGTACAGTTTGAACATTGAAACGATATTCGGTATTTTTCTCATTTTTTTAGATTTAAAAATTTTTGTACAAACTGAAAATTAAACATTCTTTTTTCATACATTACGTAAATATTTGATTTTTTATTTTTATTTATGTCTTAAACTTTTTGTGATTTTTATAAACATAGACAATAATCTAACTGCAAAAATAAAAAATAGACAACATTATCAGATGTTGCTAAATTTTCTTGTTTGTTTCAACAACTACAGTTTTAATTAACAAAACTTTTTAAGCGTTTATTACAAAAATAAAACATTTTAAATTAAAACTTTTGTAAATAATATATCACTTAATAAAAAATTAAAAATGTTTTACAGTCAGTTTCAAATAATGTTACATTTTTTAATAAAAACATTGTTTGTTTTAGCTTGAGGCAAATACAATTTGAAAGATACTTTGTAAGGGTAAGAGTTTTTTTTTAGTTGTGAAAACTCCCATCGGCTATAACCTCTAAGAATTGTTACACTCAGTAGTCCGGAAGGCGTTACATAAACAATGTTAAAACAAGCCTAAGAAAATTTCCAAAGCAAAGTAAATGTCAAAGAAAGAGGGTTAATTAAATTTGTAGGGACGGGTCAAATTTAATATTTTTTTAAAAGTATATTAAATATAAATTTTAAACGTATTAAGAAACTTAACAAAATTTAAAATTTTATACTGTTTAGACCTTACAAGTTTTAGAGTAATTTATAAAAATATGAATTAATTATTAACGTATAAAAAAACATTTTTTTTGTTGATAATTATTATAGTGAAATGTAATATTACTAAAGTTCTGAAAGAATATGATTTTTTTAATATAGCATTAAATCAAAATCAATAGAGAAAGTTTATTTTAAAGTACGTATGGCATCCATACGTACTTTAAAAAGTAATGTAATACCGCAAAAACATTAACATTAATATTGTATGTTTTTTGGTATAGCTAAACTTGTTGCACATTACAGTAGTCAACACATAACAAACACTATTATGTTTTAGAATAACGTAAACCAAGTTTTAGAAAGTCGATTTAGTTTAGTATTAAGTGAATGCTGCAAAAACAATCATATAAAAAAACGCCCCTTCTCTAATTTATAAAGAAAATTTTTAACCTAATACTTAGATACGTAAAATTCTAATTTTACATAATTTTAGTGATGTGCTTTGATTTTGTAAAGAGTAAATTAAAACGTTACATTTAAACTTTCAACACCAACAATAGTAATAAAGGTAAACTGATTTCAATCTCCTTAAGTGCTAACTACTTTTTTATCGTTATCATTACAACTGCATGCAATTCTGTTTTATTTATGTGCTAACCTCGTTTACTTTTTTATGCACAATACAATTTTGTTAAACTTTTGCTGCTCTTCAGCTCCATACTATTTTTCAATTCAATTCGGTTTTATAACTTTGTACTTTACTTGATTAATGATTTAACTTGCTCAATTTGTATTTGTCGGATGGTTTTAAATTACCACGTACTCGCCCAACATAAATAAAACAACACTTCTCTATTAGAAAATCTTATTTTAAAATACTGTTAAAGAACCACTTTTTAAATGTCTGTATTTTCAAACTTTTTTATTGCAATAATAATAAAATAAATAAAACTTTTATTAAGTGTTTCAACAAATGTAAATTGTACTAATAGCACACGAAAAACGGATTATTTAATTTAGTTAAATATATTATTTATACCACGCTTCAAATTTAGTATCAAACAGCAAACACATTTTTGTGCTGCCAACATCGTAAATGTCAATATTCGTTCGTTAGTGTGGTTACGTAATAGGCGAAAAAAGCTCTAGGGTGGCAAAATCAAAACTAAAGGTCCACATAAAACTAAGTGTTTAAAGTCAATTATTATATTACGCGACAGGTAGAAAAGTAATTTAAAAAACCTTGTAATTCAGTTAAAATTGAAAAAAAACTATGTTAAAGTTAATGTCGATTTTGACAGATATTTAATAAATGTAGTACCAACATTATATTTCTGGTGTGGTTTTTTATTTTTTCAAACAAGAATGTAATTTTACAAAAAGCAACACAAAAAATAATGTACGTTTCTTTCGTCAAAAGTATCATAGCATAACTCACTTACATGCAATGCTCGACCGAGCGGTCTCGCGTCGCATTAACGTTCGTTATGCTATGCTTGACTTTCGATTCTTGTTACGTAAATTACTATTTTAGTCTTTTTAAATATTTTATAATTCTTTGTACATCAAATGTAACTTGATTTTTACGCACATTGTTATATGACAGATTTGTAAAATCCTTTACAGTGCGGTAAAATAAGCCGTAAATTTCAGACTTTAAAAAACTTCTAAAATGTATGTGAAATAGATAATACTAAACGTTATAAAAATAAATGTTATTTTACATTACATTTATTGTTATAAATGTACAAAAACGTAAAGATTTTTTAATTTATATTTCAATTTTTAAAAATGCGCCATTTCATGACTATGTCAATTATGATTACAGTTCGCTATAGACAGCTGTCAAGTTACCGATAAATTTAGATTGTAGGTACATTTAAAAGAGCGACATTTAAACATTAGATTAGTTTTTAATGCTTCTTTTATCAAGCAAACTAATTTTTCAAGAAAATTTTAGTAGCTAGTCAGTAAATGTAATTTTAATTTTATCAAATTGCATTTATTGTAATCATGTCAGTAGATACCTATAATGCCAACAAATAAAAATACACGTAATTGTTGATTTTTTTTGTTTAACTGCCATGTTACTTATCCTCTTTTTGTATACGTGCCCATATACAAAGTAATTTTTTTAAAACTTTCAGTTGCTTTAGTTTTTAATCGAATTCAAAAATTAAAACTGCAAAGAACAGTCAATTTTAATATTAAAGGGAACCAATTTTGACGTTTAAACGACATTTATAAAATCAACTTCCTAACATCTAGCAACTACCCAAAAATTTTATAAAAATGAGAAAAGTAATGTTTTTTTTATTGTGGTATTGTCATGCTTGTCTCTTTTTTTTAACAGTACTGGTTTATTTGAGTGTTAATTTCATTAAAAGCTATCGTTCACATTGGAACATACAAAGTTTCTAACTAAGCAAATTTTCATTATATTGACAATAACTTACACCACCGTCGAACGTGTCGAAATTGTCTTCATTTATAGCATGGAACACCGTTGCTTAATAGAACAGCTACAACTTTTAACAAGAAGCATCTAGACCAAAATGTAAGTCACACGTACATTCGTCAATTGGTTGCCAAATTTAAGGCAACAGAAGAAACAAAATTTCCTCAAAAAACTGTTGTCACAAGTTTTACCTTACAAAATGAACGTTGTACAAAAACTTGGTGGTGATAATCGAGGCAGAATAATTGAGTTTTGTGAAACTATTATCTATCAAATTAATGCAAACCTGCAAGCAATTTCTAAAAAATATTTGTATCAGTGATGAGTGCACGTTTCATTTAAAGCGACAAAAATCCTAAGATTTGCCCTAAGTGTACACTCAATGCCAACATTGACCCAGTTTTCATAGATGGAAATTTAACTGATGCACTTTATCTTAAATTGTTAGAAAATGCCATTACACCGTTAATGGTTGAAGACTTAGACAATTAGGAGAGCATATATGGAAATCTTCTTTTACATGAAATGCTACTCCATTTTCAACAAGATGAAGCTTTTCATTATGTATGAATAGTTAAACAATGGTTAGATAATAATTATCCAGATCAGCAACGGCGCCAGGTTTTCTTAGTTAGGTGGGCACAAACGGGCACAATATTTTTTAAGTGGGAATTTTCATTTACATAAAAATATTTCTTAATAGAAGTTTTGAAAATAAAGACACTAGTAAACTTCTTGGTAAACAGGGTGGGCATGTGCCCGCCGACACCCCCTGCCCTGTCATTATTGCTGATCCAGATCGGAAGATCTGGCGTACTTGCGTTTACATACTGGTCACCAAATTGGAATAATTTATTTCATTATAGGCAAACTGTAATACATAACCAAACAAAATTTGTTTGTGAATTTGAGAATACTGGTAAAGATACAAGGCTTGCGGTTGAACGAGTCTAGATAGCACTACCTGTACGAATTGAAGCTACTCTAGATATACGATTTGAATTATTCGTTACATCCTAGAGGCAAAGACAAGGGATGCGACGCAACTCTTTTAAGTTACACGATATCTTTAACATTTGGAATAGATGTACACTTATTGCGCTAAATTAGAGTGCTTAAAATACTCTTTTGACCAACGTTATGAAACACGTAACTTGGTTACGCAAGTTTCTTGTTTTGGAAATAAAATATTCCAGCAGAAAAAGTAAAAGGGAACCTGTTAAAAAACGACCAAGGATGAAATAATTACGCGACTCCAAGAGATTTTTAGATAAGGCGCACAAAGGACGACTGTTAAGAACAGCTTTGATTTTATCCAACAAAGTAATGTATTTTTCAAATGGAATTGATGCATTACCTAACAGGCGATAACGCAAAACTTTAGCAGATTTGATAACTGTTTTCCACAAACCTCCAAAATGAGGACGATTTGGAAAAGTAAACGGCCATTTTACTTGACGTGTACAGCTAAAAAAGATTTAGTGCTCAACCCAAACACAAACTTAAGATTTACTGTTTTAGTTACAAAACAATCAAAAAGACGTAAGTAAATTCTATTAACCACTGGTATACGTAAACGGTTTGATTTTGCTGAAAAGGGATTGGCGTAGTCTACACCTACTTGTGAAAAGTAGCGAGAAATGGTAACTCTAGAAGGCAAATCCGCCATTAGAGATTTAAAGCCAATACCACAAAATTTACAACAGTTAAGACATTCTCGTGTGCACTTTCAAAGCAAACCACAAAGCGATAAAATCTAAAACTTGAACACTTGAACAGTGTTGGGACTAATTACGGGTGCTTTGAATAAAACGGAGTAACGGGATTAATTGCCCAGTCTGAGGAAACCAAAACCATCAATAAAAAGAGATATCGATGTTAGGTTGCGGCTTGGTTTTGTTTTATTTTGAATTTTTCAATTTCAAAATGAAAGTAATGGTTTTGAATAATTTTTGTAATACGTACCCTGTCTCAAAGCCGTAAATTGTGCATAAAACGTCTTATTTAAACAAAAACACGACTTAATTTATTATTTATCTTCTCTAATAACTAATTTTGGGTTTTATGTTTTGTAACTAAACAATTGAAGTCTTGTTTCATATCAAGAACAAGGAAGAGTGTTCAATATGCATTTGAATAAAAGTTACTATTTTGAAAGTTCTTTGTTAAAAAGTGAGGAACTACTAAACCAAGTTATTTTGATATCCGGACTAACAAATTGAGAAGCAGAATTGTTTTCTGATTTAATGTAAGACCAAACACAGCTTTTTTCTGTTATTGTAACATTTTTTTACACACGAAAGCTTTAAAAATATGTGGTGGTAGCATAATTCAAGATAACTCTATCTCTGAATCTGAAAATGAGTGGACAGTATCAATAAAAAATGGCAAAGAGACATTTACTACTGACTCAACTAAATTAACTAATAAAACTGTGGCGCTTAACACTAAACTAAGAATACACATGATTTTGAGTAGTACCATTTTGGTTTTTGCTTTTCAAAAATAAGAACAAAAAATATGTTTAATTGAAAGCATAAGTGCAAAACAGCAGAATAACCTTTTGTGAAACATTACAAAAAACACCTAAGGATTTTAACTGAAGCAAGAAGAAAAATGTTGTCTGCAAACGATAGCCATTAGCCGATGAAATCAAATTGTTCCAACCAACAAGCAACGGGTACCAAAAATTCTGGTAGTTTAAAAATTTGTGCGATATTAATAATAAATTTTGTTTTGTAATACTATCGTCGTAAGGCAGCATTCGAAAAAGGAAAAAATAAAATTCACATTCCAAGGCAATCCTAGAATTTTTAAAGATTTTTTCTTGCCAGAAAAATGTAATTGTTATTCTATATGACTATCGGGTAAGTCGGCTAAAACTTCTGGATGACTAATAGCTCATTTTTTGAGTTACAAATTTTCACTCTTAAGCGAATCAGTTAATTGATTTCGTAAACGTATAGAAGAAGATACGTTTTGATGCTTAGTTATTACATCATCTACATATGTAAAATTTATGATGTTTACAAACTTGATATATTAAGATATTGAATCAATCAAAAACAAAATTCTAAATTGGCAATAACAAAATTAATTTAAAGAAGTCAGTATTTATGTTTTAATCTGCGTGACAAGCTAGAAGAAACTAATTGTCTTCCGGAATTCATCGATAGCAGCAAGATACAGTGCACGCTGCTAATTAAAAACACGGATAATATTATTAGTCGGGTAATATTATCATTTAATAAAGATTCATTATTTCAATTTGTTATCAATTTTGTTCTGAAGTTTATTTTTATACATGAAGAATAAGTTATGTTGCATGAGTTTTTAATGACGCTCTTAGCCTAACAGAATAATTAACAATTTACTAAAATGTAATAATTTGTCAAAAATAATTCAGCAAAATGCAATTACCAATAAATATAATAATTAAAAATAGTTTCTCATATTTAGCGCAAAACAATCTTAATTCAAACATATACCGCCCGTCTTGAAAACTTTGGGTTTTCAAAAATTAACACTAATTTTAATTAACTGTTTATCGGTGAAACTAAAATCTTAGACGCGATACGCGATGTTTTGAAATCTGTGTGATGATGGAACGACTAGTTTTACCGATACAGGCTGAACTACATGAACAAGAGATTTGGTACACCTTGAGATGAAAGTGTAAGAAATTGTGTTTGGGAGAAGAATTGGGAGAAGAAAGAAATTGAGAAATTTTACTTGTCGGCTTGAAAATGGATTCAATCCGATTTTTACGAAATAGTTTTCCGATTTGGTCTGTGTCCTTAAAAATGTAAGGTAAAAATACCAATTTTGGATTGGAAGCAAAAGTAGAAATGCTCTAAGGTTATTGAGTATGGAGATGTAGACGAGGGTTGTTAGCTGTTTAAATATCTTGCTTCAAGTAACCGTTGTTCACTGAGGTTTTAGGAAGATTCTCGGGTTGGCAAATAGTAGAAGCGCGATGAACGATTGAACAGAACGTTTTTGTGCCGGATGATAATGATGAAGATATTTGTCGGTATGTGTGGGTTTGTAATAAACAAAATAGTCTAAAAGTCCGTCGGGTTTACATATAAAAAAAAAGTCGAAAAACGGAAGAAAACCGTTCTGTTTGATTTCTCTGGTGAATTTGATACCAAGGTGTTGGTTGTTAAGATGATCAAAAAACCTAGACAATTCAAGACAATTACGAAAAATAAAGGTGTCATCAACAAGTTTAAACTAGAGTTTAGGTTTTAATGTCAATGATTCTAAAACAACCGTTTCAAAGAATTCCAAAGGTTAGCTACAATAAGAGATAAAGAAGAACCCATAGCGGCGCCTAAAACTTGTTTGTAAAACTTATCAAATTGAAAGTAAATGGATGATAAACACATCAATAAGAAGAACCCAACTCAAACCGTTGTCATAGTGAGACAGAGTTTTCCAGATGATACTACGCGAAACTTTCTATTAAAATTTAAGTTTGAATTACCTAACCTACAGCTAAATGGTTGATTTTGCACTGATTTTACTAAAATATCAATTTGCGTTTAGTGAAACCTATTCTTCAGGTTTGTTTTCTATTTACTATTTGTCTACTGTAACCAACAAGGACCGTACCACCATAGATTCGTTTCTTTTAATACAGTGATATATCTGCAAAATTGTTTCTCCAATTAACATGTGATCAATTTACAATTAGGGTTGATTGTTGTGTTTTAAAAACCCAATTAGCATGTCTTTCAATAATTTGGTTCTCGCTTTAACCAAGATAAAACTATTTGCGATTATGTTCAAAAAAGTGTTTGATCTATTTCCATCTTTAAGAATAAGAAACTTTTTTTACTAATCGTGATTAATTTGGCGCGTAGTAACTGAATGTTATGATTGTTGTATGCATCCACAGTTCTTAAATAAAAACATTTACCAACTTTCGTAAAACCTAGCAATTTTGAATAAACATAATTCGTAATTGACACACAACGCGGCATTTTTATGTGCATTATGTCATTCAGACATAGAAAAAATAATAAATCCCGTGTGTGGCAATATTTCGGTATAGATTTGTTCCAATTTAACCTTAGTTTTCAAACTTGTTGTAGAATGATTTTTGCCCTAATAACTAACGGTCCTATTATCCTCCTAATTTAAACAAAATTTGTAAGAAGCATAATGTACCTAAATTCAATCGTTTCCGGGTTATCAAGTTTTGAAAATAAACGATATTGTTTTAAAATATATTGAATGAAGACAATAATTAATAAAATGACGCTTTCTTTTAAAAACATGCTGTGGTTCTAAAAATAACCAATTTCGATGCGTGTTATGATTGTTTGGAATCCTATTTTATTAATATGCTTAAACTGAAATTCTGTAAGTAATTCATTAAGGTACCCCTTTTTTGTTTTAAAATGTTACCATACAAACAAATGTCAAATATTCGTTTAATGTCAAACAGTTTTTGTACAAAATGACAAGTTTGAGTGAAACCGAACGTTTCAAATTTTTAATGATGATATGGTATGGTGATAAAACACGTAACTTTTCTCAAATAGATTATGTTCAATGAGTTGCATCCTAACTGGAAATTAATCTCTAAACCCACACATTTGAAAACTTCGTTTTTACGAGACTGGCGGTGTCAAGGATTGACTTAGAACTGAAAAGCCAGTAACCGTTACAAATAAAGAAAATTATTTGAATGTAGTATTGAGTGTGGTAGAGAATTCGAAAAATTTTAATTTTATTATGGAAAAGTTACGCTAAAACTTTAACTTTGCTAATGTCATTTTGTTTTCTGACAAATCTACATAAATGAATAAGTAAACCGACACACCGTAGGTAATGGTCAGACAGAAACGCGCATTGGATGGAACAAGACTTAAACTTAAACTTAAAGACCGCAAAAAGTAAATGTTTGGTGTGGTATTATTGGTGGACATATCGTAAGATCATATTTTATAAATGGAAATTTAAACTCTGCTTGATATTTGGCACTTTTGCAAGAATTGTTCAAGACGTTAGTCGATTACTTCCAAACAATACCGATTCAAATCCACCAGCAAAAAATATGGTTTTAGCCAAATAGGACATCTCATTTTGGATTTGAGGTATGGGAATATCTAAATCAAACTTTGCCTGGCAGATAGATAAGGCGCAGGGGAACTATTAAATGGCTAGCTAAGTATCCCGATGATGCCGCTTGACTTTTTTATAGGTTTATGTCAAAAATTGAATTTACAAAAATAGACCACAAAATATCGAAGAGTTGCAAACAAGTATAGTGCATAAAATTAATAATATTCTTTAGACCGCTCTTCTAAATACAGTGCAAAATTTTGTCAGCGAATTCATTATTATCAGGAGGTTAATGGTGAACATTTTGGGCAGCTTATAAAACAGAATACTAAGCAATCATTACAAACATCGCAATTCGTTCTTTTTAAAACCACAGAATGCCCTTAAAAGAAATTTGTTATTTCATTCATTATTCTTTATTCAGTAGGTTTTAAAACAATAACGTTTATTTTCAAAACTCGATAACCCGGAAACGATTCAGTTTAGGTACATTATGGTTCTTACAAATTTTGCTTAAAATTAAGAGAAAAGTTGAAAGATTGAATAATACATATATAATGTGTTACGTTTAAAAAAATGCAGTTTAGCTGTGCCACGCCTTATAATTAAAAAAAAACTGTTTAGTATAAAAACAATAACTGAAATGAAAAAGCAATTGATATTGCCTGAAATAATGAATTTCCTAATTTTTTTATTTGGGCGATTGATACGACAGCAATAAAAATCTCTCGTTTTGTAACCCATTCTCATTGCAATTTTTTATTGTTAAAATTGAGGTTAAGACACTTTTAGTTGAATTAAAAAGTAGTTTGGAAATCTTGATCTTCTTAGTTGTTGAACATATTGCTACACCATGAAAAATTTCCAACCCCCAAATTTCTTCAACGTCGAAATATTGCCTCCATTGTCAACCAACATACTAGCAGCAGATCTTCTGAAACTATTATCTGTGTACTTTTTAGGATCTTGCAAATTTAATAACTTTTTGGGGATTTTCCAATTTTATAAATTCCGGCAAATTTTTGTTGCGTATTTCTTATATAAAGTACAACGTTGATAAGGTGTGTTGTCTTCTGCGATAGTGAACTTTCTTTTAGACTTGTTTTTTGTATCCTCCAATGTAATAGTTAAAAAAAGGAATCCTTCACGCCGTTCAGCGCCAAATATTCCAAATACAGTAATAACTTTTTCTAGCAGATGTTGCTCGTTCAATGCTTCGACTAGATATTATGTCACTTCTTCTGTTATTAATATTTTCGTTTTATTTGGTTTGTAGCATTTAGATTTTCTACGTAATAAGGTGAAAACAACCTAGCATACCGACCTGGAAATGTCAACATTATCATGAAACTTCAAATAAGCTTTAGCATAGAGATTTTAGTCCACAAGGTATTTGGTGCAAACTTTTTTGTAAATTCCGTTACATTGCAAAGTAAAATTTTCTCATTTATGCCACACACATTTTTGTTTTTACTTTTACGTTATAAAAGCTTTATACTCCTTTATGTATCGTTTCCTTGTTTTCATGGACAAAAATTGCAAAGTCTTGCTGCAGCCGCATCGTCTAGAATATCTTGAGGAATTATATGCTTAAAAAGTATGCTTTTTTTTCTTGTTTTATCATGTAAGTTATTTGATTACGTAACATTTTATAATAATTCCAGTTTGATAAATAATTCGTACGTTTATATTTCTTTATCGCCTTTTTCCTAATCTTAATTGTTGTTTTAATGGTGTCTGTAAGCCAAGAAATGTTGGGTTTTGTAACTTTAATTACTTTCAATGGTGCATGCAAGTTAATTGTATTTGTTAAATTTGAATAAAAAATTTCTAGTTTTTTGTTTACATCCTCAGTATAAAACACACTTTGACAAGAAACTGAATGCAAATCTTCCTGAAATTTGTTTATATTAAATGTTTTAAAATCACGTATTATCTTAATAATAGCGGCGTTTTTTTTAATCTTGAATCGACAAAAAACTACTTCATGATTAGAGAATTTATAACCCTCTATGCCAGAATCTACTATTAGTTCAGAATTACTGATCACGATTACATCAATTAATGATATACTATAATTAGTTGTTCGAGTAGGATCAGTTACAATTTGCTTAAAATTGGAAGCCTCAATCATTGATTTAAAGTAATTTAATTCAGACAAATTATTGTTTAACATATTAATATTAACATCGCCTAAGCAACAAACAAAACTATTTAAACTTCCCAAGGAGGTAAGCGACTGTTCCAGCTCGTCACAGAAAAATTTATAATTAACTGTTTGTGGTCTATATACACAGCTAAGTGCTATTGTTACTTTACCTATTACTAATGATAGCCATAACTGCTCAATTTCTACACTAGCTTTGGTTTGTTTACATTTTATTTCATTTTTAACGTATATGCACACTCCACCACCTCTACTGCCTCTATCCATCCTAAATAAATTGTAATGTAAATTAGAGCATCTGAAATGTTACCGTTAAGCCATGTTTCACTTATTGCTAAAAATGTGTAGTTTGTTTTCTTTAAAAATAATCTTAGTTCATGTATCTTAGGAACCAATGACCGTACTGCTGATAAATTTTGTGTTTTCATACAATTCAGACAAATAAAATTGTTTAATAGTATCGATACTGAATAAGTGTTTTATCAAATGGAGTATTACAATAATTTAATTGATAATAAGAAACATAACAACAAACTGGTAATAACCAGGCAATACAAATAAATGTACATTACTCACGCCGTAGCATTAATTAAAAAATTAAATAAAAATATCTATACAAATAATGAAAAATCATAGTTTAAATAAACTTACACAGGTCATCTAAAGTTATAATATGCCTTATGTTGTTTTTATCAAACTTGACAAAAACCTTGTAGTACTGACGACTATACACCCAGCGTAGAAAACAGTAGAAGCTCTAGCGATGAAAATCTAGCACAAACAAAACAAGGACCAAGAAAAAAGATAAAAATAAAGACTTTTGAAACATAAGATGTATAGGATCAATACATTGTGGGTCAGCAAAAAGTACAAAAGAAAACTAGAGGAAGACAAAAAGTTAAAGAAGGAAGTGCATCTCGGAGAAGTAACGTAATCCTAGTAATTGGGAAAAGATCATTAGAAAGACACAAAAAGCTAAAGGTAAAAAATATAAAACTATTAAAGGAAAAACAATACCTGCGAAAGAAATAAAAACTGCCTGCAGCTGCAGAAAAATATGCTTTGAAAAGTTTAGTAAAGAAAATAGATAACAAATTTTTCAAATTGCCAATTCTATACAAGAAACAGGTAAACAAGTTCAAATATTACGAAATAATGAAACTGGCGAAAGCCGACGAAAATACACAAGGAATCACTACCTGAGTAACGGCTCTAACAGAATAGAGGTCTGCTAAGTAATGTTTCTGCACACTTTGAGTTTCATTCTCAAAACAGTTAGGGTGATTACAGTAAAAAAAACAAAGTTCTTCTTTAGGTATTTGTCTTCAAGACGGTAGAGGACTCCATGGAAATCAACCTAAAATTTCCGACTCTGACAAAGACGTCATACAGCAACAACAACTCAAGAAACCATGCAGCTAAGAAATTTCTAGAATCTGATTTAAACATATCTAAAATGTATAAACTATATGTACAATATTGCAAAGATGAAAACTTGCCGAACCTGCGACAGGACCGACATGCTCATAAAGACAACTGACAATGTATTCCAAAAATCACAAAGACAGCAGGAAAAAAATTAACATTTGGATTTAGCTGATTCTGTTTATAAAAAAAAATGATAAAATAAAGAGTCGTTTGTTTGACTCAAACATCGTAACACTTAGTTTCGATTTGCAAAAGTCTCTCCCGACCCCATATTTGAAGAGTGAAAGAAAAGAATTCATCGACCTGTTACCTCTGGGATGAGACAATTGCAAAGCGCGGAAGACAAAAAATCGGTTATTGTCTTTACTTGCACCTAAAAACTTTTCCTGTAGAGATAACTGAAATTAATATGTATAGCGGCTGTTGCCCTGGCCAAAACATGAACGTTCTAATAGCTGTACTGTTACTAACTATCAGACGTAAATTTAGCCTTTAAAAGAGAGAAAAAACTAAAAGTCACAAATTCTGGACATACATATATGGAAGCAGATACCATTCATGCTGCTATAAAAAAACAAAAAAGTACACGACTGCAAATACCAAGGGACTGGGCAAATTTGATTTGAATGGTGCCAAAGGTTCCGCCAATCAAAGTCGTAAAGGTTCATCTAAGTTTCTAAAGTTCAAAGAACTACCCAATAGAGTATTTCAACATCGCAAAACTAATAATACGGAAATGGCAGTCGGTTGGTCACAAATTCGATAGATGCAGTACCGCACTAATGATCTATGTAAAGTGTTTTACAAAAATTTTGTTAACACTGAAGGAGAATTTAACATTTTTGACTCAACTAGGAATCGATTGAGAAACTCTTCAGTGCTAAAATTATTACCCATTTCAGAAACTTTTCTACAGCTACCTGTCTCACAATTCAGAATTTAAACGAGCTAATGCCTTATATCGACTCCAACAGTCTTTTTTTTTAATAAACATTATTTCTTGCTAAACCGCATTAACTCTTTTACTTCAATTTTAATTAAAAAAGGGCAAAAGTCAGTTAAATCTAATATTATTGGTTTTCGTAAAACGGCCAAAGTCATATCCGAGTTCTTATTTATCAGAATAACAATTTTAAAATACCTAAAAATAAGAGATATAATTATATTTTAAAAATTAAAATAAAAAATTTCTGTATAATTGTACAATTTAGAAAAAAAAACATGATGTTAAAGGAAACACTAAAACTTTAAACATTTACTTAAAACAAGCATTTTTTACTTTGACCTTTTTAGAACCAAGCCACAGATTTATAGTATGTCGAAAAGTACTTCAATATTGCCTGATATTTGTCTTATGACGTTAATAAGTACACCATAAAAAGTTAAAACTTAACAATTCCATGGTTGGTTTCTAAAAAAAATTGAAAATTAATTTAAAGTTTTTGGTACATTTCAGTTTGACAAACTTTATTCTTTAAAGTTAAATTAACAAATTTTTGACAAGAACAATGAAATTTAGAATATACAAGGTTTAAAAACAAATTCTTAAAAATATATACAAAATGTTTAATGAGTTTTCTATGTTTGTTACGTTAAAAATATTAAAGTGTTTTAAAACAAAGAGTGAATGCTGCACGTGTAATTTGTAGAAAAAAATTGCGTTTTTCCTGTGTAGTTTTATTCATAACAAATTATTTACGATCTTTCTAATGCTTTACTTTTACGATTACATATTATATTATATTATAATTATGTGTTATATAAAATTTTTAAACTCAGTAGAATTATGTATTGTGTAACCGTCTTTTAATTAACACTTCAGCTCGTCTATATAAAGAACAACTAAGAAAACCATTTTTCTGCAAGTACCTTTTGAACGCTATTTTCTTTCCAACTTTAATAATAGGTGACCTAATTTTCAATTGAAAACAAAACTATTTTAATACAATGAAAACTAATTTAAGGACTTATTCGGATTATTAATAAGAATATTGTCTCAAACGAACTCTTGTTTGTGGTTATCTGCTTCAGATTAATTATCTAATAAGTTTTCAACCTTAATTATACTTTATGTCCAATAAACATCAATTACTGAGTTTTCGTAATTGCATACTTAAACTCGTCTTTATATAGAAGTATAGGCTAATTTAATCTTGTACATCTACGTCTTATAGATGTAATTAATTATCTATTGTTTGGGATTTGTTTAAATTTGATGGATTTTCATTACTTTTTCAGCTAAATGTTAAAGTAAATTTTGTTTGTAATTAATGCGGTTACGAATTAGTAACGGGTATAAAGGATCTAGAACTATTGTTTGTTATCCGGTGTCATTTATTTTAAGCTTTACGTTTTGTAAGTAATTATACGGAGTGGCTTAGAAATGTTCTATTAAATACTAATAGCACGCGATTTATTCATACACAATTGTGTTGTTTTTCAACAAAAAATATTAATTTAGATTATTTAATGTGCATTTTGCATTGTACAAGAGGAATACAAATGTAACCATAAAACGTTTTTGTAAGTTATGCTGTTGTTAAGGCATGAATCAGGGTGAAATGTTTAATAGTTTTTATAAGCTAAGTATACAACAAACTTGTTGCGCTTGTTACAAAAATAATAATTTTTTTTAATTTTCAAGATAACGAAAAATTTTAAAAATAATACTTACTAAAACATTTAAAAAAAAGTTACACAATTTTCGCTTAAACAAAATTACATAATAATAATAGAAATTTCTAAAAAAAAATTATTAAAATGAACATTAAACAAGCCTTTCATTTAAAAAAAAAGTTACAAAATATAAAAAGAAACTCTTAAAAGAAATCATTTTATTAATGTTTGAACTTCCACTTCAGATCATATAGACTCAAACAGGACAGCACGCTTAAGTAAATATCTGCGAAATAGGAATTACTTGTTTTCAAATAAAAAAAGATAAAAATTGATCAATTGTGTTATGTAACCTAGATCTATAACACGTGTGGAATATTTATTAAAATATTAATGTCATGGCGCAATCAATGCAATTTTATTTAATCATCGATGTGTGTAGATATAAATTAAACTTATTTAACAAACACTGTCGGTTAAAATAAAATCGTTATTTTTAGAAGGATTGCATCACTTGATTGTAATTACTTAAAATCCGTTATTCAACTGTGACAATATTTTAGGTGGAAATGTTACAAGGATTATAGCTTTTTGTACAATACACAAAAATTGTTACACTCAAACCGGTATACAATAGAGATATATACGCTTCCTGAGTATTTTTTTATTAAAACAAAATATTGATATTTCTGTTCTTTGTTTCATTTGAAAAATTTAGTGCTTGCACGTGTAGTATTATTCGGTATATTTTTATTGTTTAATACAATTTACTTCATTTCGTATATGTTTTATAAATAATAAAATATTTACAATAAAGACTGGCAGAATTTTTTTATTTATTTTTAAATACTATTTATTCAATTTGTTTGTAAACTTTCAAAAATAAATATTAATAACTATGTACATGTGGTCAGTCAATAAATGTAAAATTACAAGCACTATGAAATCAAATTAATTTTAATGGTAATTACAACACTTTATTATAATTGCAACACCTTGTTACAAGCTTTCTGGTTTTACGAACCTTGCACGGCCAAACTCACAATAGTCGGTGAGAGGGTAGGTTCACAAAAAAAAATATATAAAAGATGTTGCAGGGCGCCAGAGCTTATCCCAAAGCAATACTTCTGTCCGCTCACAACAGAATGGTGTAGCGCTTGTAACACTTCGAAGATTCGTAATCCCTCTACTCAGCTGTCCGAGTAGTCAAAAGTAATTAATAGTTAACGATAATCACAGGAGCAGGAAAGATAAAAAGAAAGATTAACAAGTATAATCGATTTAATAGTTTAACGTTGGATAATAATCGAAGATATGAGATTTAATGTTAGCAGGTAGAATTAATACCTATCACAGTTTGCATTAATAATTAGAAGAAATTTTGATTAAAGAGTACATAAAATTTTCTAGATTATATCACAATCCTCCTACATAAATGCCTGTAGTATCGGCAACACACATCACAGAAGAAGATTATATCGAATAGAACAGCATAGAAAGTCACCGAATAACTAGGTTTTCCCTCACAGCATGCGATACAAGTATGACATGTTTAAGATTACCTTATCGGTATATAAGCAATAACGCAGTTACAATCATTAACATTTAAATATAATTCTGTGTACAACTTTGGTGATCTCGATATAAAAAGTCAAATAAATAACTCACCTAATTTTTAGTTTCCACTTACACGTCGAAAACGTTTTCTCGTCAGTGGCCTGTAATCAATTGTGAAACACAAATCGGATCATAATCAAGTTTACACAGAACAAAAGCTACAAAAGATAGTATTAGTAAATAATTAAATGGCATATAAAACCCGTTGTATCGTCTACTGTAAGAAATAGTCTTAACACAAGTGACTGATAACACATTCGATTTCTTCATTAATCATATCATTGAACCCCAAGGTATAGAACGATGTAAGTAGCAATTCAAGACAGGTGGCGGAATACACATTCGACTTCTAATTTCAAATCAACATCCCCGACACAACGTTCGACTGGACCCCGATGTTGCTTAGGTCGCAAGCTCTCACTACACCTGATAGGCTCGGTAGATTTATTCCTTAATAGTAGTTATGCATCCCAATTGTTGATTTAATTCCAAAATGGTAGACAACGTGGTCGGAACCGGCTGTCATATGAATATAGAATTTACGAAAGACCCTTAATAGATTTAAGACAAAATAACTTACCCCGTGCCGAAAGAATCGCACTACCTTTTCCCTCGATTTATAAATTTATGTTCATCACACGTGATGTTCTTAAAAATTTAAGAATCAATTCGAAAAAATCTCGGCACCGGGCCCGTTACTGTTGTTTACAGCTTCACGTTTACGTCGTCGAATGACAGTCACGAGAAAGGATCGGTAGGAGGCGTCCCAACCGTAAACTAATTTCAAGTCAAAAATACATAGGCGTACGCAATGAAAATTTTGTCCGTAACAACCTAGAACTAGTTGAACGTTTTTATTGAAATTTTTAGGAAACGTCTATTTTAATAAGGCAAAGTGATGATTATAATTTGAATAAAACCTAGCCAGTAGTTTTTTGGTTTTTTTTTCTGTGGTTTCCATAGTAACATAGTAACAATAAATTTGAAGTAGTAGACCATTTAGTAATTCTCAAGTTTGCAAATTGTTGTTGTTTGTTTGCAATTTCATTTTGAACTTGATAACAATGCCAAGATTACGTCAACATCAACATTTTATCCAATTAAGTGATTTTGAACGTGGCCGTATTATTGGTATGAGAGAGGCCGGACTTTCGCTAAGAGAAATTGCTCGTTCTGTAAACCGAAATGTTTAATCCGTATTGATATGTTGGTCCAAATGGTCCAAGAAAGGGGTTTAACATTGTCGCTGTAGATCTGGACGTCCTCGGCGGACTACAGATCGCGAAGAACGTCGCTTAAGAGTTTTGAGCACAAGAGACAGATTTTCAACAACTCGATCAATTGCAAATGATTGGATAAGAGGTATAGGACTCAGAATGTCAATGTCATCTGTTTATCGCCGGATAAGATATTATGGATTGCGTTCATATCGTCTATTTTTATGTCTTCCCCTTACACCACTTCACCGTCTACGCAGATTAGAGTGGACCAACAAAAGAGTTAATTAAGCGCAAGAATGGCATCAAATTATGTTTAGTGACGACTCCCGATTTTGCTTGTGAGCCCACGATGGTCGTAGGAGGGTCAGACGGATGCGTGAAGAACGTAAAAATCCAACATTTTTTGTGAAACGCAACACAGCTCTCACTCAAGGAGTTGTGATATGGAGTGCAATATGTTATGGTAGCAGATCACCCTTGGTCTCTTTGACGGCAACCTAAACGCAGCTGGTCGCTAATTTGCTACAGCCAGTTGGGTTTCCATATCTTTAGGGGCTGCAAAATCCCATTTTCTAGCAGAATAATGCGCGGCCTCATACGGCAAGGGCTACAACACGTTTTTTGGTAGAAGCTAACATTGCCGTCCTCCCATGGTCTGCTCGGTCGTCTGATTTGTCGCCCGTTGAACATGTTTGTGATATGATTAGTAGGCGACTAAGTAATTTACCACACCCTCCAGATAACTTACGCTATCTCCAGCTACGGATTCAAGAATCTTGGGATGATATACCGCAAGCAGTGTACAAACATGAATAGTTAAATCTAGAACTAAACATTTTAAACTGTATAAATACTCAGTTTTTTATTAATAAAACTATCATTCAACATTAAGTTGTTTGATTATTGGCACTTGCCCTAGAATCTGGCATTGTTCAAATATTAATTACCTGGGTAAGTGTCCAACTATTAAGTACAAACCAACATCGTGCTTAACAAGCAGCTATAGATCACTTGATTAATAGCATGCCAAGACGTCTAAATGTGTGCATTACAAATGGTGGCGGAGCAACTCATTATTGAAAAAACTGTTTTAAGCTTTTGTTCTTTTGTTTTCAAATTTTAATCATCACTTTGTTTTATGAAAATTGACGTTTCATAAAAATTTCAATAAAATCGCTGAAGAACTTTTAGGTGTTGCAATGTTTCTGGAAGTCAGTATATATATATTAAATCCAAAAGTTTTGGTATAAATTACCTTTCTATATTGACATTGTAAACGGCATTAATTTATTATTAAAAGATTTTATTAAACTAATGTTTTCTTTTAATCTAAAACTTCTTTTACTATTTACAATAGTTTCGTGGATAATTGCAGAAATAATTATAATTTAGAAGAGTGTGTGACAATCGATAAAATGCTCTATTTTTTTAGAGACAGATGTGTATTTGTACAACATATGCCACAAAAACCTGCTAATTATGGCATCAAATTATACAGTCTTTCTGATAGTAAAACATTTTGCACATAGAACTTTGAGGTTTATCGTGGAATCCAACGGAAAATACCGTACAAGACATCACATAAACCATTCGATATAATGCAGCGATTAGTTTAAAATCGAACAGAAATTTAACCACTGATAATTATTACACGACCTATTCTTTAGCTAACTATTTGTTGTAGAATAGAATTACGCTGTTTCGAACACTAAAAAAACAAAAGGAATTTTTCACCGGAATTTCTTCTAGCTGTAGGATCATCACTATTTAAATTTTAAAACATCACTTTAGTATCCTATATGACTAAAATGAACAAAGATGTAATTTTGTTATCTACAATGACCGATACAGACAAAACTGATGCAACATGGAAACCACAAATTATTTTGGATTATAATCAAATAAAATCAGGTATCGACAATGCTGATCAGAAATGTGCTTCTTACACAACTCCAAGGATAACTAGTAGATGGTTTCTTGCTCTATTTTTTCGTATACTTGATATGGCTGGTATAAATTCTAAAATTATATAGAGATGTTACCAGTCTTCAGAAGGCCAAGAAAACAGTCAATTAGGTTTTGTTTTGATTCAGCAATATTTAAAGCTGCAAGTTACAATACAAACCTTCCTAAAAAATATAATGAAATTTCTTTCAAAATATCGACTCCTACATGAGACGCAAAGTAGCGTTTAAAAAACTGGCCGATGTCATACTTTAGTGCCTACAAAAACACTAAAACTACTTTTTTTTGCAATTACTACAATAAGTTTGTATGTAGAAACTATAGTATTAAGATTGTCTAACGACATAATTGTTTCTATCCAATGGAAGAAGACTAAGTAAACGTTATTTTTATGAAAAAATGTATTTTAAGTTTTTTAGAAACAATGGTTTATTTTGGGTTTTGATAAATGTTAATATTTTTTAATATTATTTGTATTTTGTTATAAGCGGCACAATATGGCACAGGGCGCCCGCAGGAGGGTTAAGAAATATTGTGAAAATGTTTTACTGGCGTATTTTTCCGATCTATCAAAAATATTTTTTTTTCTTCATTGTGATCATAGTATTCTGTACCGAAAGCAACTTATTTAGTAAGAAATTACGTTGACATTAGCAAATATAAAAAAACTTATAGTTCTTTTAACACAAATAGAAAGAACTCATATTCCAAAAAAGTCAAAAGCTTGAATTTTTACTGAACGCACCGGATAAAATTTATGCAAACTTTTTAAAATTGAAAATTTTAAGTATCCTTTGGAATCTAAAAACAGACGAACTTCAATTCATTTCTAATGTCAAAACTCAAGCACAAGGAATCAGAAAAAACATTGTTTTATCAATAATAAGTCAGATTTTTTACCCTCTAGATATCATTATTAAAGCAAAACATATTTTGCAACAACTGTGGAAATTAAAATTAAGACTAAGACGATCTAGTTCCAACCAATTGTGGTGCTCATATATAAAAATTTTTTAATTATTTGAGTCACTTAAGCAAAATTACAATTTTTAGACATGCTCGATTATGCAGTTTTGTTGTCACGAGTGACAAATAATTATTGTAAAGGCATTAAATTTGGATCTTAACAAAATTTATTTATGGACAGATTCAGAAATTGTTTTATGATGGATTTTCACAAAACACATAAAATGGAAAAAACAATTGAGTTGCAAAAATACAAGGTTAAACAAGTTAGGCGCATTGGTATCATGTAGCATCATTTAAAAACCCAGCTGACATTTCTCGAGGTAATTTCAGAACTTAGGACATCAAAACGACAAGTTTTTTTAACATTAATTGACATAGATATTTTCCAATTTTTTTATTTTAAGAAAAGTAAGTGTTATGTATGTTACTGTAAAAAAGTAAACTCGGCAACAGTGTACAAAACAATACGAACAATGGTGGTTAACCTATGTACAAATATATATTAACATTATAATAATTCTAAATCTTATATTAAGTATGTATTAACTTTCTACAAATAAACCTAAAAGAGACACAAAAGTGGTGTCAGAAGTGGGATTTTGCAAATTAGTGAATAGTAATATTGTGAACATTAAAAATGGAAGTGCCACCTGAATTATTGCAAGCAATGACCAATTTGCTTACAAGTGCTTTGCAAACCTCGCTAGCAAATGCATCAACAAGTGCACATGCTGAAGCCCCTGGGTCGTCCACAACAATGCATTTAAGAGCACCATCATTTTCAATGGGTGAATTCCGATTATCAGAAGGAACAACTGTCGAAGATTATTTCAAACGTTTTAACTGGGCTTTACAACTCAGCAACATTCCTACAGATCAGCACGCTAACTTTGCACGAGTTCACATGGGATCAGAGCTCAACAATGCTCTAAAATTCTTGACCAGTCCGAAACAACCTAAAGAAGTGCAGTACGATGAACTATGCACTACCCTTATAAACCACTTCGATCGTACAAGAAACAAGTTTGTAGGAAGAAAAACATTCAGGCAAATCATGGAAAATACTGGTGAGTCAATTGCGTAAATTACTCGTTCCGCTTGAAACAAGGTGCTGCTTACTGTGAATATGGAGAATTTATCGACAGGATGCTAATCGAACAGCTCCTACATGGTCTCGAATCTCGTGAAATGTGCGATGAAATAATAGCAAGAAAACCTTCTACATTCAAACAAGCATATGAGATTGCACACACTCTTGAAGCAACTCATACGACTGCAAATGAAGTAAGGTCTTCAGTAACACCAGTAACTGTTCACAAACTAGGGTATGCACCACCTCAGATAAAATACAAAAAACAACCACCACATAGATCTTTGTCACGCGGCCGAAATCACCACCGACGCTCTCGTGGTCCATCACGCCATGGTGAACGAAACACGCGAGGCGAGCATCGTCTACGTCACTGCAATGGTTGCGGAGGTGAACATGCACGGGATAAATGTCCTTTCAAAGATGCAACATGTCACACATGCGGTAAAAAATCACATATAGCTAAAGTATGTTGATCAAAATCACAAACCGCAACAGGAGAGTATGCAAGTCAACCAACGGAGCAAATAGATTCAGTACAATGTCTCAATAAATTGGATGAGATCAACGCTATTAAATCGTCGAGCAAGCGCATCCTAATTGTTCGCATAAATGGTCACAATGTACCAATGGAACTAGATTCAGGAGCACCATGCAGCATAATTAGTAAAGATAACTTATTCTTTATGAAACCCAATTGTAAACTACTAAAAACGGAGAGGTCGTTTTTTGACTACACAGGAAATCGTGTCAACTGCATCGGCCGACTTTTGGTCAACGCCACACTAGGGTCAACAACACACTGTGTATATCTATACATCGTCGATGGAAATTATGATACTCTTCTTGGAAGAGAATGGATAACAGAATTCATAAATGAAATCAATTTTCATAAACTTTTTGCAGCTGACGAACAAATTTGCTCATTAACAATTGCTTCTCCCAATCTGTTACCAAACCAACAAAACCAGCTCGACATAATTCTGACTCGTCATAAAGACATCTTTAGTAACTCAGCCGGCAAGCTCACAGGACCACCAGCTGAAGTACACTTCAAATCCGATGCGACTCCAGTGTTCTCACGTGCACGCGAAGTACCTTTAGCGTTGCGTGAAGCGTATGCAAAAGAAATAGATGCCAAAATTAATTCAGGATTCTACGAACGTGTGGAACATTCGGAATGGGCATCAACTACACACGTCGTCACGAAGAAGAATGGAGGACTACGTATTACCGAAAATTACAAACCAACACTGAATCCACGAATAGTTATCGATGAACATCCTATACCAAGAGCCGAACACCTGTTCAACCAAATGAAAGGGGCCAAGTTCTTTTGTCACCTGGACATTACTGACGCTTACACACATTTGACTGTAAGTGAAGAGTTTAATCATGCCTTAACGCTCAACACACCAACACATGGATTGGTTCGTCCTACTCGCGCAGTATATGGTGCCGCAAACATCCCCGCGATTTGGCAGCGTCGAATGGAGACTGTTCTTCAGGATTTACCAAACGTTATTAACTTCTTTGATGATGTTCTTCTTTTTGCTGACAGTTTTGAGAATCTAATGCCTACGTTAGAAGCTACACTAAGGCGTATGGAACAACATGGTCTTAAACTGAATCGCAACAAATGTATTTTCGCCGCACCTTCTGTGGAATTTTTGGGTCATAAAATAGACAGCCAAGGTGTACACAAATCCGACAAACATGTGGAAGCGATTCGTGATGCTCCTAAACCTTCTTCACCAGAACAACTCCAATTGTTCTTAGGCAAAGCTATATATTACAGCTCGTTTATTCCGGACCTATCTACTTTGAATCGTCCGTTACGCGACATGCTACGTACCGAACCATTCGCATGGACACAAGAAGCCGATATAGCATACGCCAACATTAAAAACATTCTAATTTCACCACAAATACTGATGACATATGATCCATCATTACCGCTATTGCTCGCAACCGATGCCAGCAAAACAGGTTTGGGCGCCGTCTTATCTCACCGACTGGAAACTGGAGAAGAACGACCAATCGCTTATGCTAGTTGTATTATGAGCACAACAGAGCAGCGTTACCCACAAATAGACAAGGAAGCTCTCGCTATCGTTTGGGCGGTACAAAAATGTTTTCATTATTTGTACGCACGTTACTTCACGTTGATAACCGATCACAAACCACTGACGCAAATCCTGCATCCAGAAAAGTCACTGCCAACTCTCTGCATTAGTCGCATGGCGAACTACGCCGATTATCTGGCACACTTCAACTTCGATGTTATTTTCAAGTCTACTAAAGAAAATGCAAATGCCGACTACTGTTCTCGATTACCATCATCAACAAATAGTGACGTTGTTAACAAACTTTCTCTACACGAAGGAAGAAAAATAAGGGAATACGATGATTTCGATAATTTTACAATGTACCAGATCAAGCAACTTCCTGTTCGTGCCGAAAATATAGCCAAAGAGACACGAAAGGATTCTCATTTAGGCAAGATTGTCCAGCTGTTAGAAACAAGACAAAACCTAACACGTTATGGGTATAAATCGCCGGAAGCTAATTACACTTTAGCAGCGAATTGCTTATTATTTGAACACCGCGTGGTCGTACCACCATCACTTCAACAAAGCATCTTAAAGGATTTGCATGCAGCCCATGTAGGGATTGTGAAAATGAAAGGTATGGCACGCTCATTTGTGTTTTGGAGAGGAATCGATGCCGATATCGAACGTATTGCCAAATCGTGTTCTGAATGTGCAAAACATGGACATATTCCACCTAAATTCCGAGATCACCATTGGGAATATCCGAAAGGGCCCTGGCAACGCATTCACATTGACTACGCAGGCCCGGTCGCAGGATCAATGTTACTGATTGTCGTAGATGCCTACAGCAAATGGCTGGAAGTCAAATGCACCAACTCAACAACAACCGCAGCAACAATTGCAATTTTGGATGAATTGTTTGCTACGTATGGTACTCCAGTTACTATTGTTTCGGATAACGGTCCACAATTTACAGCCGCTGAGTTCAAGACGTTTTTGCAAGCAAGTGGTGTGAAATACCATAAACTAACTGCTCCATACCATCCTTCAACTAATGGCCAGGCAGAACGTTACGTACAATCAGTTAAAGATTCTTTAAAAGCGATGTCTACGACACCAGAGTCGTTACGGAAGAACTTAAACGAGTTTCTGCGTCAATACAAAAAAAATCCACATTGTACAACTGATCAACCACCAGCAATCCAATCATTAAGAAGTAATATTTGAACACGTTTAGATTTGGTTAAACCTAATGATCTTCATACTATAATAACCGAGAAACAGCAGATTAAAGTTAAAACAAAATTTATAGTCTTTTAACCTGCTCAACCAGTTTATTTTCTTTCTGGTAATCCACGAATGGACAAATGGATTCCTGGGATCGTCGTTACTCGCTTAGGTGATCTTCATTACGAACTCGACTATAAAAATCAGCGATTCAAAAGACACGTTGACCAAGTTAAATCTCGTCAGGATTCAACACCAATAGCCTCGGTGCCATCTGAACCATATCGAAGAATCCATTTTTATGGAGACGACATCACACCACCCGCAGGATAACCTACCGCACAAGAACTTATACGACCAGTAGCGCAACAGACAACCAATCTTCCGACCATGACATCAGTGATACCTCGTAGAACTGGACGTTTTCGACGCCCCCCACAACCGTACTCTCCATGAGTATTTATGTGTGTCAATACACCCCTAAGGAGGGAGGAAATGTTATGTATGTTACTGTAAAAAAGTAAACTCGGCAACAGTGTAAAAAATAATACGAACAATGGTGGTTAACCTATGTACAAATATATATTAACATTATAATAATTCTAAATCTTATATTAAGTATGTATTAACTTTCTACAAATAAACCTAAAAGAGACACAAAAGTAAGAGCTTGGTGTTTAAAGTTTATTAAGAATCAATGGTCAATTAACACCGGTTGAAACCGGAAAGGCTTTAAAATGCTTGATAAAATTAGAATTATGTCATGAATTTTAAGCAGAAATTTCAAGTTTAATTGAATTAAAGGCAGTTTTAAAAACTAATAAAATTAAAGGTCTGAATCCCTTTCTGGGCACAAATGGAATCTTGCCAATCGGGGACACATTGGTTAATTCACAATTAAATTGCGATCATAAGTTTTCAATTTTATTACCCGACAATCATGAATTTATTTATCGTTTAGTGGAACATGAGCGCGCGCGTTGTTTGCATGGAAGCGTTCAGACAATCTTAGCAGCTGTAAAATCTAAATATGGTCCGACAAATAGAAAAAACGCAATTAAACGTGTCATAAGCGGGTGTACTGCGAATTTTAAGTGCAAACCAACCGTTTCATTTCAAATGATGACACACTTAGGTCTAAAATATTACTAAATGTATATGTTTGTTTATTTGTTTGTTTTTCGTCAAAGGCAGTTAATATAGAACTGGCAGAAGATTTGTCAACGTTTATATTTATAAACGCATTGAAAATATTTTCTGGCAGGCGTGGTATTTCTTCTCAGATTTGGTCTGACAACGAAAAGGGTGTTAAAGCTGCAGCTAATGAAATAAAACAATTCAAAAAGCATTCACCTGTTATCATAAAAATAAATGTTACTCCATATTCAGTTTACCCTTTCTAGTGAATTAAGTAAATGTTTTCCCAATTACCAACTAAAACCGAAAACGTCCTTCCAAACCCATGTAAAAGAAAAAAATACTTGCAACAGCTTTTGTGAAAAAGAACGGCAAGAACTATTTAATGTATGTTGGGCAATACAAAATGTAGTGAAATAAAAAGATTTTATAAACAGATGTATAGACGTTTTACCAGTGAAGAGAAAATGAACTAATCACGATCAATTCAAACAATAGTTTATATACAAAACATTTTTTACTTAAAATTGATAATGATACTTAAAGCAAACTTTGTCAGGATTTTTTTATACACATTAGCCCTTACACAAAGAAAAATCATAAATCAGTTACACGGCAAGTTATGTGATATTAAACAGAGGTAAGCATGAACCAAAACATAAGATATATTTTCAACAAAAGAAAAATTTGCCAAATTTGTTAAGAAATTACTAGTAGTTTCGTTGCATTATGGTAAGAAATCAACTAGAAAACTGTACATAAACACACATAAAGAGTTTTTCTAATCTCTACAAAATGTATGTTAAATTTTGAGACAACCGGCCGTTTTTGTAGTTCATTAAGTTTTAAAAGAATTATTTCAAGTAAGTACAATAGTAGTAACATAGTGTATTAATATAAATTTGTCAAACACTAGCACGTAGGTCGGTATCACAGACAAAAAATAAATTACGCTTTCGACTGGGCGTCGTACAACAAAGTGACCTAGTCTAACTTTTACATGCAGAAAAGGAATGACTTTACATTCGTGAATTAAAGTAGAAACGTACAAAAATCAAAGATTTAGAGAATCATAGCGCATCGTATAATAATATGTGACACAACAACAAAAAATTTATAATAATAGTGATTACAACTTAGTATGTACGTACGTTTACAATTAGTTGCCTTTACGTATGGACTAGCTAGTACATTTTGTCAGCATTACCTAAAACTCAAATAAAATCAAACTAAAAAAACACGTACATACTGCGTTATCACAAATTACCGCTATTCCACGTACGATCGCTAAAAGGAAACGACTGCGCATAGTTTTCCTTAAATTGATTATGTAATTTGTTTTTGCAAAAATTTCTTCTAATACGTCTTCCCATAAAACCAAATAGGTTCCATAATAATGCTTTTAGAAGCATAGAGGCAGTATTGATATTACTGAAAGCCTTCCTGTAGCAGTAGAATGGTTTATGTTTAGAGATAGGTTTTGACACTCCAGTAGAATGCTGTACAGTTAGTGCTTATAGAGTCCTATTAGACGTTGTACAAAAGCAGGTCAAAGGTAGAAGTTTTCACGTTCCATTAGAATGCTTTAAAATAGTGCCAATGTAGTACTTTCCTATGTTGTAGAATAGCATGACAAAGTTAACGACTAAAAGGTAATTGATTTGCATGCTTTTACAGGGTTTTAATAGCATACCATAAGAAACACAAAAAGCATGAAATGATTAGTTTTAAGTCATTTTTATTAAGAAATTTGTACAGTATCTTTGTCTAAACTATAATAATTTTTAATCGATGGTTTGCGAATTTGTAGTTTGCTGCATCATCCTAATTATTTCATTTTTTAATCTCGCTTTGCCATGACGTAGCCATTGGAACACCTTCTCATTAATAACATCTATAGGAACTCCTTTGAATTAACTTTGGGTTAACTCTATAACAAAATTATGCGATTAATTATTTTTTATTATTTATTATCAGTCGCATGCATTTTCACTAGATTCATATCAAAAATATGTTTCTTTTTATGAATAAAATAAATTTTTTATTACAATGCTTTTTAAGTTTAAGTCCGCAGGTTGGCCACCCCTGTTCTAAGAAAATAACTGGATGCCAAGTAAAAAATAAACAATAACAATAAAGCGCTAAAACGTGGATAAGCTGATCGTACAAAAATAGATATGTTGTCAATTGTTTCTTTTTGTACTTACTTTTACTTAAATCAGCAGAACTTCTAATAGCTTTTTCTTCTTTAATTCAGCACAAAGAAAGAACACATTTACAAATATAGACTAAGCCCGAAGTCGTCTTCCTTTCGTAAACGTAAAACTGCATATAGCCGTAACCGTATAAGTACTTAGAAGCGTTTCTGGTGAATCAAACTCGGTAGTCGGTACATATATCGTCACAATTCTCAGAAATCAAAGTAGGTATCTTATCTACATTTACAGTAACAAACGCGAATGCATAAGTTTTTATTGCATACATATCTTTATCAACAAAATTTAGATGTGGGCGTTTAATCTCTACAGGAAGTTATTTTTGTTTAGGTATTACAATTTAGCAACTTGTACAAACGGTTTTTTCTGATATTAAAAATTATATTTCTTTATCTCAAATAAAGAACGATTAAACCGATTTTAGAGGTACTAAAACACTAAAAGAATGTTATCATGTTAGTCGTAATACTTGAATTTTAATACATTGTCAAGGCTGCTATAAACACTTTATTTTATATATCAATATAGAAGGCCTATAGGAGTGATTTTAAAGGAATCTTTTAGGGGACTTTATTCTCCTTCTATATGCATTGTTATAGAATCAATATGGGAACGCCATTAGAATGCTACATTTCTAATACTTTAGTGATTCCAATCAACTGCCAATTTTAAAGCTGCTATAAGCACTTCTTTCTTAAATTAAATATAGTATTCCTATAGAAGTGTTTTTAAATGAATCTTTTAGAGTACTTTATTCTTCTTATATAGGCATTCTTATAGAATACGTTTTAAATTAAGTGTGTTATTAGAAGTCCATACACAAACTACTATTGGCATGCTTTAGAAATGAATATTTGGGAATGCTTATCGAACCTACATGGAACCTATGGTTTTGTGGGTTATATTGTATCCAATCCTTGAAGAAGTAGAGATATTAGTTATAGCTACGTGACATCATAATGGAAAATTTCCCAATTATAACATTTTTTCATTATCTCCAGAGACAAAGAAATATGTGGGGTATGCCTGAATAAAGACTGTCACTAGATCGCAAGAATATTATAATTTATATTCTCATAAGTGTGCGTGAAATAGTGAAAGCCTTATTGGGCGTACACAAAGCTAGATGATGTCTGCGTTTTTCAGGCTTTACCGGAAGAAACAATTCGTGTTTTAAAATTTGACAACTTAGCACCATTTCAACAACGATAAGTAGGCATAAGAAAAAAAATTTAGTACTAAAAAATTTTTAACATAATACATTGCTTAAGAAAAGATAAATGTGTTAAATGCGAAAAGTTTAAAAATATTTCTTGCTTTAGCAACCAAAATTGATGAAGAACAAGTTTATTGTAGTAACATTTGATCTACAAAAAGTAGTAAATACTTCTCATGGCAGCAGTAAGGTCATATGATTATCTAAAAAGTATGGTTTCTATAACTAATATATACGAGAGTTCTTTGAGAAATGAGTACTGTTAATTATCGGAAGAAAAAGATCATAAAATAAGCACAAATGAAATTTTCACAAATTTGTTTTCTGATTTAAATGTAATAGATACTAAAGGAGAAATAAAGCAATTGTCTGTATTTTGAGATAACTGCCCAGAGCTAAACAAAAACAAACATGTGTTTGCAATGATTAGTTATTTCAACGTAACGAAAATCTCTATATCTTATCTAGTACCAGGCACACTTATATGTCAGTAGACAGCGTACATGCGGTAATAAATACAAATGTGAAAATTCTACTAGAGACAGCAGTTTTGTTGTTTGGGGTTCTTCAACAGTAGGAAAACACTCTACTGTATTTCTACAAATTGATGTCAGCCAATGCATTTGTGGAAGTACAGTAGGGTGTTTTCCCACTACTGAAGAGTCCGAAAAGGGCAAAACAGTTTTTCAATGGTTGAATCTGGTAGTATTTTTTACATTTTTGTTGACGTTGTTACCTTACAACGTTATACCTTGTGGTTTAGTCCTTTGCTTATTATATTAGTACACTTTGTGTACTCGATTACGATTCCTGTTATAATCAAAACAAGACTTCATCTAAATAAACGAAATGCATGTGCAATGAGAAAAAGTATTGAAACGTTCTCAAAGTTATTGTTACCTTTGAAACAATCACCGATGGATATGGAACCTTCTAGAGACAGTTAACAAAATTATATAAAAACTATTTAAAAAAAGCTGAGGGCAGTTTTTTGAATTAAGTTGGAAGAAATGTTTAGAAGACTTTGTCGGTTTAAATAAATAACTAATTAACGTGTGTGCTAAGGTAAATAAAGAAATTGCACGTGCTAGTAAAATATAAATGCGACGTTGTAAGTGTAAGTGTTTTTATTATAAACAAATTCAAAAAAATAAAAAAAACCCTTAAAAAATATAACAAAGTAACTTCCAGTGACGGTTTTTGATTAATTTTTGGAAGTTTATTATAGGAAAGACTTTATTTATTTTTATTTTACGAGAAAGATTTAGTGGTCATTTCTACCATCTTATACTTAACTTTGATATAAGAGTCTTAAGATTTGCAGGACATTGTGGCATATGCACAATAGAGTTCCGCTACATGCAATTTTTGAAATATAGTTTTTACCCATCGTTGGGTTCTAAAAAACAGCTTTAGACGCTAGCTGGCTTGTAGTTCTGGAATTAACTCCTTAGACTATTTTTATGGTATTTATAAAAAGTCAAGTAATACAAAACTTTGCGTTATTTTGTATGTTTAGTGTACTTAAAAAAAGCGTGCAGTTTTGAGAATAACAACTTAATTTAACTACGCTTTATACAATAATATTATTTTCATCTTAGAAGATAGCAAATTACTCAGAAAAAATCTGTAGTTCTTAGAAGAATAAAATCAACAACATAACTTTACAGAAATAAGCAATAGAATTTGTTATCCTAATGATAAACAATTAAAACTGATTACTTTTTTTCCTTATCTTGTTTCAGATACGGACTGCGTTTAAAACAAAAGTTGTCAAAAACAACAAAATTTATTTATCGATACTAAGTTTTAAAAAATAATAGAAAATTGGTACTAAAGATTGTATTATTTATTTCACAAAGGCACATCAGTGTTGTTGAGTAAGCTAGTTTTTACCTAATTCATATAAAAAAAAACAAAATTTGTTATATGTTTTTGCTGGAATCGTATCGAAAAAATACCAGCTATTTTTCTCGCTGCAAATAAATTAATAAATTATTTACTATTTAAAACGCTGAATTAAACTCAGTTATAAAGATTTAATACAAAATTGCAATCAAATATATACTACTTCAAACTTAATGTTTTATGTATCCTATTAAAAACCTATAAGTTTGCACCAACTTTTGTTTTTTTTATTTTCTTTAGCTTATATGCATAGTAATTTAATCTTCGTTTTGATTTCTATACAAGTAGTGCTTTGTAATTATTCTTTTAATTTTTTTTTGAAACTGCTAAAAAACTTAACTCAATTAACTTGTAAATTTTAATTTTTTTTTAAATTTACTTTTGATAAAAAAATCTCATTTTACTTTAAAATACTGCTATTTTGTATAGACTTCCAATAGCAAATATTATTAGTATTATTTAATAAACATGTTTGCTTAATTAGCAATTATTAGAATATTTTAATTATATTGTTTAGAAAGAATAAATTGACATATTACTCTCACAGATAATAAACGTACTTAACTGACGTGGAAATTGACTTAAATATGTGTAATTATGTAAATATTAGTTCAAAGTTAAAAACACTTTTTTTGTACATAAATTAATATTGTTTTAGTAAAAAAATCAGACACGTGTAGAAACTATTTAAAAGTAATGAAAAATAAATTTTATAAAATGTTTCAAACGGTTGCTTTAAACTTGTGTTTAAATGTACGCATTTGAGTGTAAAGCATCTCTTTGATATGTTAATACGCGTTTTATATAAACAACAGCTATAAATTGTTGAATTGTTTTTTATGTAGGTATATGTTGAATTAGTTAACAAAAATTTGAAGTCAAATATAAATATTTTTTTTAATTTGAATACGTTAAGTAATACATTTAGAGCAACGCCACGTTATTGACACAGGCACTAAAAAAAGTTAGAACAAACTTTAGCTAATAATAAGTAATATATTAATTTAAAAAGTACTTTAAAATTATATTTCTGTATTATTTGTGATTGTGCAAAACAAATTAAATTGCTTAGAAATTAAGTTACCTAAAAAATTAAAAATTTAAATTTAAGAATTGTTTTTAATACATTCCTATATGATTATACATAATATGTAAATATTTACTTTTTTAAATTTGCCTATGCAGATGTATAAAATGTTAGGGTTTTGCTAACTTTTGGTATAATTACGCATTTATTTGGAATTTATTTAACTGTTTTAAAATTCAAAATAATTTAATTTTTTTTATCATTTGCATATTTTATAAAAACAAAATTATTTTTTGTTTAAGCATAATGTCTATTTACACAGTTAATGTATACAAATTTAAAAAAACTATACTAAAACGCTCTTTTTTAACAAATAAATAAAATTTTTACTTAGAGAAAATATTAATTATAATTGGATAGATTTATTTAAATTTGCAAAAATAATGCTCTTTTAAAAAAGTATTTTTAATAATTATTTGTGGGTTTTGTTTATTAAAATGCTAAATTTACAAAGTTACTATTTTTACTTTACGTATGCTATGCAAAACTACTACAAACTGTGTTATATTTATTATTTCAATAAATTTAATCAAATACACACGTCATAATAAAATCGTTGTCGTGTGGTTTTATTGCCAACATGTTTTGAAAAGTTTTACTGTTTTTATCGCTAAAATAAGTTCTGTATTTTATTATGCATCTTTGTTTTTATTATAGGATATATCTTTTAGACGTGTTTTTGCTCTACAACTTACAGTGTTATGTGTCATAATGCTTAAATTTATAAATCTCTATTAGTCTACTAACTTTTGTAAAAAAAAATTAATGTAGTGTCATGCTTTAAACTTTAAAAGAATGCTACGTTTTTTAATATTCCAGAAAAAAATGTTTAGAAAATATTGTTTACATAATAAAAAATAATTGCGATACAGATAATTATTATTTTGACACATACAAATACATTCTATTATTTAATGCATATAAAATAAGAATTTAATTCCCACTAAAAAAAAACAAACAGCAAGATCACTGACAATGTTTGGTTTAACCATTGACTAATCATATAAGACATTCAACCTTTAGTTGCGTTTTTATGCAAGAGATGGCGAACGTGTATTGCTTGTCTAGATCATAACTGTCACGTCGTTGACAATTAGCACTGATTTTCTTCATACTGTCAGAGAGAACGTTATACTGTTGTAGACGTGTGTTTGCAAATAGATGTTCGCGTGTATCTATCGTTCAAAGCGATTAGACGCGTCCTGCCCCACAATCATTTGTAAACATAAACCTTTTACGAATTACATTGCACATAAAACAAAACACACTTTTCCTTTCCGCTGTTAGTCAATAACTAAAAATTATAAGACTGTTGATTTTTTTTATATATTTATATATAAATATATATAAATCAAAATATAAATCAAAAATGAAAAACCCTTTTTATGTACAATGTGAGTACTAAATTTCAAATTTACATAATAAAGCTTATATTTTTGATCTAAAACTGAAAATCAAATAGTAAACTAAAAACTAAGGACGATAACAGTTTACTTTGCTTTTAAATCGTTTGACATCTTGATCCTATCTGGCGATTAGTTAAAATACTTAGGTGCTAAAAGGCTTACTGATTTTTGGCATTTTTAATATGAAGGAATACATCCGCGAGAGCTGAGGCTCTTTGATACAGACTAGCTAAATTAAACATATTAAGCCAAATGTTTTAGATTGCATAAAAAGTTTACTAGTTTTAAGATATTTTTTTCTTTACAGGATTTCAAAAAACCTAACTTTGTAATTTTATATTTTGTACGTTGGCAAAATTATCACGATACATACTAACAGGCAGGCAGTGCAAATCAAAAATATTATGAGTACAAAGACTGTGATCTCTGTTCTTGCTTACTACTCTCCAAACTTTTTCACATATTGTAAAAAAACGACAGTGATTTAACGTCATTTAGTTACTGTGGTTATACTCCTAAAGCTTTGAAACCATTTTTTTGCTTTGTTTTTTTTTTTCAACCAGAGTTATAGAATAATGAGGCGACCAATCTTAATTTTGAGTTAATTTTAGTAAATATTTTAAGAAATAAAACAATTTTAGGTATTTAAATAAGAAATTTACTACACAAAACCCAAACTCAATCGCTTAAGAAATACTCTCAAAAAAGAATTAGAAGTTTTACATTGTGCAAAATTATGTTAGGAATTGTATTGTTTTAATTTAAAAAACAATTTCGTGGATTTACAATCTCAAGCTATTTTTATCTGTAAACGCTATGATTGTGCACGTATTAATTGTCATCATTCGAAGAAAGGTAGAAGATAGAAGTGCCCAGCATAACAGTATATTGTACGCCACTGTAAGTACCGTTGCGACTTGTGTTGGCCCCTCGCCATCTATCCCTGTTAGACCCCAACTAGTCCGGTTACAGGTCTTATATGATTAGTCAATGGTTTAACTAATCTAAACGAAAACACCTATATTTTTTTTTAAATTTTAATTATATAACTTGTATGGTTTTGAAAGTTATACTATTTTTTTTTTTGTTTTTCTTAAGTTTAGCGTCAGTATCTGTAGAACTAGAAAAAGTTTTTTTTATTACAATAAAAACTACTGAAAAATTTGATATAATTTGAAAGATTGCAAATTACAAATAACAAAGATGCATAAGAAAGCATCACTAGCAAAATAAAAAAAAAATACGAGCGAATAAAGCAAAACTTCTTTATCGTTTGTGACAGATATTATTTAAAAAATTAAACTTAAATTAAAATAAAGATCATTTCAAGTTGTTAATTTGTTTAAGTTTTTATTTAATGATAAAAGAGTGAAATGTTTCTGAGACTCTGTCATTTTAAATAAAAAAATGTAAAGTTGCGTTTACATTAGAGCCACCAGAAACAAACGAACAAACGAATGAATTTGTAGGCCTTTGTTTTTTCAATCTCATCTGTACATTTTTCTGTGAACGAACATTCTGTGGTTGTGATCCGTATAAGAACGTAAGAATATATTATTAATCATGTCAGATACGGATGATGATATCATAACAACTAGCGCTGCTAGTTTTATCGTTATAGTAAGACATTTCAAAAAAAAAGAAGAAGAGAGTGTAGTGTTTCCAATTGTTACAAAAAGGGAATAATCACGGGCGGTGAATTAATTTAAGAGTGTTTTTGTTAATTCACTGTATAATATTTCTGATTTATAAAACAAATGAATTTCGATTTATAATTAAGAAATAATAATTAAAAAATAAAAATAAAATACACTCGCTACTAAATGCGCTGTACACATTGAGCACGAACTTCTGTTGATGATTTGCTGATTTCCTGAACACGAGCGAGTTCGTTCGTACATGTTCTGTTGCCGTTTACATTACGCGGCCTTAAACGAATGAACTCGTTCGTTCGCTTATGTTCGTTCTAATGTACACGCACATTAAAGGAGTCCAAATGACTAATACGCAAATGTACAATTGGTCGTATAAACTGTAGTTAAAAAATGTTTTCGTATAACGTATGAACAATTTTAATCACTGTACAAATATCTCGTTAGTCATAATTATGATAAGCGCAACTAGTATGACTTTTTAATAAATCTTTTATTGAAAAATTTACAAAGCAGAACAATGAAAACATACTCTTTTCAGTACAAAATACAACACCGTGTATTTATTTATTTTTTCATTAAATCCATACAATATGGGCGAGGTCAGTAATTAATTACTCATCGTTATCTAAAGATTCATTTAATCAGTTTCCCGCTCATCTCTATCTGAATCACTATTATTTAGTGTAAACGTCAAGTTTTTCGCATCCTTATCAACTAAACCATTTGCTTTACACATTTCTTCACAAAGATGTAACACATAATTACACCAATTTTCCCAATCTTTATTTAATATCAATACATATCTCGTTGTGCAATATTATTCAATGCAACTTTTTTTTACGAGACTTCATATGGATTTAATTAAATTAGGTTTTAAAGCATTTTCTGCAATAAAATCCAAGTTTTAAAAATAGGGATTTCTCTGTTGCAGAATCAGGAAGTTCAGCATAGCTTTCAATTGAATATATCTATTAACAAGCTACTTGTTATTCATCAAAAAAATCAATGACTTTAAGAATTAGTTTCGTGCTTCAGAATGAACAATTTTTTTAGATTTTGTTTTAATTAGTAATTATAACCGGTTATTACTATAAATCCAACTTAAAAACTTTTACCAAATGTTGCTCACTTCTTTAATAGTTTGCAAAAAAAATACTGCGCCTTGTAGAACATTATTTTAAAATTGATCAACTATTTTTCAGTAAGAGTAAATATTAATTGAGATTAGGAAACTGTATTTTATACGAGTGAAAACTTTCAAGCGTATACGAGCGCGAGAAAGCCGAGTATTCAATCTTTATTTGAACAGAGTTATAAGCCGTACTTGTTCTAAAGCCAGAAAGTATGAAGTGAGTGCAATAAAATAAAACTTAAAAAAATTTGGGTTATTTATATTGACACATGAACAAAAGATATACGATAAAACTCATGTTTTAATTCCTTCTGTGTAAGGGAACAGAAATTGGTATACCACTTACACTAATTTATATAGTACAATCACTGGAAAGATAATGTCCGCGGATAACTTTAGTTTAACACTTGTTTACAGTAGAGTCAGGTAAGATTATATTTTGTTATACTTATCTCAACACGCGTTAATCATTTATTTATTTAAACATGTTTTTAACACTTGTGATTTTAAAATTTTGAAACTTTACTATTTGTTTGTTTCGCTTTTATACATTTCGGTCATCTTTCGAGAATTTTCCACATCTTTTCCAAACGTTCTAGTCGTTGATAGTAACTTCCTGAACGCCGTCGAAGCTGAACGCTTTACTGTCCCCTTTTTAAGACTGTTTTGTCCCAGAACAGGAAACTGAATGTGACACAGGTGGAATGAATCGTGTCGCGTCTGCCACCATGTAGTTTTAAAACTTTTCCGATTTCCGGTTGCTGTCTTCGTAGTTCATCTAGTTTCCCAAACTTCCTTTTAAATACGACTGCAACCCCTCTCGACATGTCAAGATCTTCGCTTACGTAATGTGCGATGGCGTAATCTTTTTGTGTTTGGAACAAGTCTTGTTGTTCCTCGGTTGTAACTCTAAACCTAGGTTTTCCAGAACTGCCGTATAAGCTTATAAACTTATCGAAGTCCTTTCCTTCAATTTGATTTTTGGTTTTGCTATTTCTTACTTTGGTTTCGACCTGAACTTGCGTATTGTGGTTATCGCTAGCAAACGGGGTTAGACGATTGATGTGGATCACTTTTGGCTTGCCTCTGGCTGGTTTTCGGATGCGATATATAACGTCATTAACACGCTGCACGACTTTATAAGGGCCCTCCCATTGCCTTTGCAGCTTCGGCGATGTCAATCGCTATTCTTTTTAAAGGGTTTCCTACGTTGTATTGCTTGATCGATGCTTTTCGCGTTTTTGCTGAAGCATTTCCTAATGCCCAGACTATGCACTTACGTCACCATTTCATTACGTCCTCTTTACAGTTCACACAATAGAATCTTTCTCAAACTTTTCCAAATGTCTTTTTTATGCCAAAGTACTCCTGATGTACCATCGTAGAGATGCTGACACCCGGCTCTTTAGCACTACCAACTGTAGTCTCTCGTGCTTTCGACACTTACTAAAATCGCTTAAAAAGATCGTCTTCTACTATCAAAGAGTCCTACTGTGCCAAGTACGCTTTGATGTATCTGTCTAAAGCATTCACTTCTTCCCAGGTTGGTCGTCGGCCGTATTCAATTTAGTCCAGGAGTAGTCTTATTTCAGGATTATTTTCTTGTTTGTGACGCAAATGCTCAGATTCCCATTCGTCATCAACCATAGCAGTTTTCATAAGCTATTTAACTTTTTTTCAAATCGCGAACAATGGCTGCAGTCCGCCGGACATGGTCTTCTGGAAAAAGCATCAGCGATGCCTGCTTCCGGTGTTCTGTGTCATAGTCAAACTCTTGCAGTCTCTCGACACGCTAACAGCTCTCTCTTAGTCACGCAATTATCCCTTCCTGGCCTAGACTAAAGTTTGCTAAAATACGCGATAATTTTTCTTGTCTATCTTCAACCTGCGAAGGGACCGCGCCTATGGCTAGATTGTTTGCGTATCCAAAACAAATTTTCCACCTTTTCTTAGATAACTCAAATTCGGCGAAATGGCGAGGGCCTGTTTTAGTTGATAGAAAGCATTTTTGATGTCCTCATTCCATCTAAATTTTGCTTTGTTTTTCGATTAATTTTCTTAAAGGTTTGGCAATATTGGCAAATCCGCATACAAATTGCCTATAATAGGTGCACAACCCAAGAAAACGTTGCACCTGATGTTTATCGATTGATTTTGGCTATGCTTACACTGCTCGGATTTTGTCTGAGTCAGCCTTTATTCCATTTCTAGATACGACGTCGCGAATATATTGCACTTCCTTCTTAAATACGTGGTACTTCTTTGGGTTCAGTTTGAGATTTGACCCACGTAGTTGCTGGAACACTTTTTTCAAGTTGTTCAAGTGTTCTTTAAACCACCTTCTAACCACGATCACATTGTCTAGGTAAACCAAACACTTGTTCCAAAACAGTCTGCACAAGATGGTCTCTATCAATCGCTCGAACGTTGCAGGAGCGTTACACAGGCAGAAAAGCAACACAGTGAATTGCCACAAACCAGTTCCAATCGTAAAAGCTGTTTTTTACGATCTTTGGATTCCAATTCTACCTGCCAATAACCACTCTTTAAATCTAACGGAAAAAGCAATGGGATCCTGACACCCTGTCTTACGTATCGTCGATTCTCAGTAACGTTTAGCTGTCCTTTTTGGTCACGTCGTGTAGCTGATTGTAGTCTACGCAAAACCTCGTTTATCTATTCTTTTTCTTTACGATTACTACTGGGATTGCCCATTGGCTGCTTGAAGGTTCAATCACGTCTGCGTTGATGTTGTTGTATTGGCTGAGCGTCTCCAATATTAATTTTATGTTTCACCACGAGTTCTTTGTTCGAGTCCACTCTCCAGCACCAACACATCTTGATACTGTTGGATCAACACTTTAACCTTAGCCAGCTGGTCGTAGCTGAGGTTTTGGCATTTGGAGGTAAGTATGTCCAATAGATGTTGTTAGCACTTCTTCAGCGACGTATCTTTGTTAGACTTTATGCATCTCACAAATTGAGATACTGGCATGCATTGGCCTACCACAGTCTTTTTTTTTCAACTTGACTGCATTTGAGTCAACATTTAAGATCCTTACTGGCATTGTATTTTTCACTCGTACTAAAGTTCTGCCAACGAGTAGTCCTTTTTCATCTAAGTCGCCTTCCATTGGTTTAATCACGCGTATGTAGCCTTCTCGGAGATTTCCATCTAGGCGTGCAATCACCACACTTTCATTCCTTGCAGGCAGAGTTCCGTCTTCACTCAATAAGACTCGCACGGCTGCCTTCTCTGACGAATGAAAAGGAATTTTTTCATTGTCGATCTTCAGGACATTGTTTTTCATATCCAAATGGAATCTATACTTCTTTATAACGTTCATTCCCAGAATCACTTCTTCCGTGATGTCGGCTACCAGTACTTGATAGTCGAGTACTCTACTTCCCAAACCAATGGTTACTATAACTTGTCCATGAGTAGGTAATTTTTCCCCGGTTGTCGTTCGAAGTCGTACTGTTAGTGGTGATGTCTTCTCATCTTTTCGTAATATGTCCGGACAAATGATGGTCTTCGTCGCTTCCTTGTCAACCAGTAACTGAACACTTCTTTCATTGATCTTGCCATCAAAATAAATGATATGCAATTGCTCTTTAAGCAACCAATGAGGTTGATTTCATAATATTCTTGTAGGTGGTCAGGTACAGTTTACAAGATTCTAAGAACTTCTCTACGTAAGGACACTATTAAAAACGTTGCTTTCTGTTTGTTGCTCTAACCATTAGCTGCAGCTGCGGCTTTAAACTGCTTGTAGTAGGTTGACCATGGACCATCAAAATTTGGAAGCACAACTTTAAACTTGTGAGTGGCTTCTTCCCATTGGTCTATTATGAAATCTTCGCTCATGACGCTTCCTTCACTATGGCTTATAATTTGGTTTATTCTTTCTTCATTATATATCCTACTGTTTCTGTTTTGTCATTCATAGATTCGCATATATTTTTTTTAATTTAACATTTCTGCTTGGGTTTCTTCTTGAACAGTTTTAATTTGGTTTTCTATACTAATTTGTATTTGCTCTTCAATAGTCTTTATTTAATTTCCAATGCTTGTTTGTATTTCTTCTTTTAAACTTTTAGAATTTTCTAACAATTATTTTTCCATTTTCTGAGAATTTGACAGTTTGTCTTCCATTTTATTAGAATTATCTTCATTTTTTTTATCGATTCTAGACCATTCTTTATTGATTCAAGAAATTCAAATAACTTCGCATCCATTTTAGTTTGATAACAAGTTAGCGGCATAAGTTATACAAATATAACACAAATAAAAGCTTAAATACACTACCTTAACGAACCAAAACAGCTAGAATTACGCGCTATAAACAAACAAGCGAATCGCGAACTAAGGTTTGATTATTTACGCAATCAATGTTTTTATTACAGGAGCGATAATAAATTACATATTAATATTTACACTAAAATTGCGAATTCCACACTGACATTAATGAAACGAATTTGAAAACTAATTTATTTATAATAAAAATATTTACATCTTTATAACTACACGAACTAGTTAAATCTAACGATAATTAAGAAAACACACTAATTTATATAGCACAATCATTCGAAAGGTAATGTCCACGGATAACTTCAGTTTAACAATTGTTTACATTAAAGTCACGTAAGATTATACTTCGTTACATTTATCTCGACACACGTTAATCACTTATTTATTTGAACATGTTTTTAACACTTGCGACTTCGAAATAACTGCACTATTATTTGTTTGTATCGCTTTTATATATTTCGGTCATCCTTCGAGAGTTTTCCACATCTTTTCAAAACGTTCTAGCCGTTGATAGTAACTTTATGAACGCTTTCGAAGCTAAACATTTCAATATGTTACGTTTTTATAATAACTGATGTTTTTTAAATTACAATTGATATTTACTTGAATTACATTTAACGTTTTCAGAACTACAATTTATTAATCTGAATTAAATTTGACTTTCTAAAATACAATTGACTAATTAAAGTTACATTTTTTCTTTTCTCGATTACTACTGAATTATAATTGATGTATTCTGAACTACAATTGGAAAAAGTGTATTTTATTAAATGTTCTTGGTAATTTTTATAGATATTAGTTTATTCTAACAGGTAAATGTTTACAGAGTGTTTTATTTCAATTCAAAAAATTCAAAGTATTTTTACTTAAACTAACCGAACATAAAGTTGACGTTTATTTGGATACTATTTGCGAATCGTTTTCTTAAACAAGCTTTCTTACAACGTCTCAGAAATGTGATAAATTTAACGCAAAACAAAATTTGAAAAACAGAAAAAAGAATTCTTGCAAAGAAAGAGAAGTTAAAAGCAATCGGTCAAAAAGTTTAGTCTACATGAGTAGAGACGTTTAAACCACAAACTTATCTAAACATTAATATTTATGAGATAAGAACTCTTTAATGCAGTTTAGGTTCACTGCAAATTGAAAGCTTTGTTTGAAAAAAAAAGAAAAAACTTTAAAGCGGCAAAGTAATAAATCAAAGTGTACGTATTGAAAAGAAAAGTTAAAATTAGAAGAAAAACGTTTTAAAAATTTTATAAATTCAAATATTAGAAAGTTATATATTTAAATGTCGGTACTACAAAATACATTCAAATTTCAAACAGTTTTCAACATTTTCATTTCTACAGCCATTTACATACTATATGTATAATAATGTGTGTTATTCTCGTCGAAAGACTCATAGAATAAGTCATTCTCATTCAGCGCTCGACATGCGGCCTCGCGCGGCATTAGTGTTTGTTATGCTATGTTTTACTTTCGAAGTTTGTTACCTAAATTGCTATTGCAAAGAAGAAACGAGTAGTTTTTTATTGTTAAAAACATTTATTGTTTTAAAAACACTTACAATTAGAAGTATTAACAAAATTCAGCGTGTTTACGTAAGACCGCATGCATTTAGTCATTACCTGACGTTAATAACGTCATATTGCTATAAATGTAGCGCTTAAAACATTAAACAGCAATGATTTCCACATATTTATGTCTGAAGCAGTAGTACAATGCCTACAAAAATCTATCGATTTAAACATTAAAAAAACTGTTTGATTTTTTTAAATGACTTGCAAACTTTAAATTTTGTAATACAGTTTCCCATTCTGGATATTTCCCGTGATGTCGTTATGACACAAGCTGCACTACGAATGTAACCTAAATTCTACTTTATCAAATTCTGTAACTTTGCAAATGATAAAAAATGTGCAAAAATGCCAAACGCAATTCCAACGACTTCTCTAAAATAAAATTAAAATCTGATGTTCATTGACATTCAAACTCAATTTATACAAATGATTTTATTGATAATTGGTGGTATACATTAAAACACATCACAACCTTTCAATGTTATCTAACATAATTCTTTTCAATAAAAATAATAGGGGTAGTGGGTTTAAAAAAGCGAGTAGTAAAAAAACTGTTGTTTAAATAACTAGTTTAGTTTAAATTATTATATAAATTAGAAATAATTATACTGGGTTTTTCGCGTAACCCGTTCGTTAAAAGTTTTTATACTTCTAATAATAATTTAATTTTGATTTTTTTAAATATTTAGTAAATGGTTATTAGCTATATAAGTAAAAAATATTCAAAAACCTATCAATTCCGGTTATACCGGAACTAACATCAATTTTTTTATTTTATATGGAATCCCAGTAAACACAAAATTGATAATGTTTAGTAACAGTTTCAAAACAAAAAATTTATGATTCACTCTTGTTTCAAACATAAAAGAAACCTAACTGCAATAAAATAGCTATAAGTCCATCGCTGTTTCACTTATTTGAATCAGTATGGTTTCGGTATTTTAAATTCAAATCTGTTGCAAACTAAATGTTGCATTCGGTTTACGTTTTAAAAGCTTCGTTCTTGAACTGATACTAAATGATCGATACATGTATGATTTTTTTGTTTCAATAATCAACTAAAACAATTCTTTCAATAATATAATAATACATTTTCGAATGCACGTTTCAAAATTTATTGCACAATAAATATTTTTAAATACATTATCACATTGAGTTTTTTACATATTGCAAATTTCTTTGATGTGGTCTTTTCACGGAAGCCTCGAAAACTGCATCAGTTACTGTTGGGTAGCAACTTTTAACCGCATCTGTAACATAGAAATAAATATTTCATTTATATACATACATAATCATAGAGTTACACAAAATTAATTAGGTACATTTTTTAAATAAAAAACAACACAAACTTAATATAAATATCACTTTAGCAATTATAAGAAAGTTATAAAATCACTGTGAATACCTTTAGCTGTACATAATCGTATAGAAAACTTGAAGAATTGAACTGTAATTATAAATCCTAAGTATCATCAGATTTACGCAATAATCTACCTTAACGCAACCATGTGTGTTAATTTATATTTTTTTCATACAAATTAAAACATGATACATAAAGAACAGAAATGATAATAATATTGATTACATTTATGGATTATAATAAAATGTTTCGACTTACCGTTTATTGTTCCGTTTCGTAATTGTACACACAGCATCACTTATCAAACTGCAACCGAACAAGTGAAAAGATATCAATTTGCAGCGCAAGCGTTGACGACAGTAATCAAAAGTATAGCAACGACTAATGCTGACTAATTACAAAGTATTCGTTTTTCCTAGAACGATTCTACTGTTTTGAAAATAATTCAATCTTATTTAATCGATCTTCAAGCAATTCTAGTTATTCAAAAAATATTCGGATTTAACAAATCAGTTTTTAACCGGTTGCTGATTATGGGAAAAAATTGCAAGTACTGAAACGGTTCAAAACTGATTGTGAAAAATCGGAACTCTTTCAATTTATTCACTGTCAGTTACATGTAAATGATATAAAAATGGAACTAACACGAAACAACGTATTGAAACAATTGTTTTAATTTTGTGACTGTAACAGTTTCAATCCGTGTTTACTGGGATGCTATACTTTTTATTAATTTTTTCAATTTTACATGTAATTTTAAACTAATTTTGTTTATAACGCATTATCTCAAAGGTCAACAGTTTTTGATAGAATTAGACGTTTTTGAGAGTTTTTACATTTGGAACATCAATTTTAAAAGTTCATATCTTGTAAGATTATGAAATTTAGGCTGCGATATTTGTATCACTATTCACTCAAATTATCATTTTTTATACAAATTTTTGTAAAGGGCCAATGTTCAAATGTAATGTCAAATAGAATATTCAAATAATTGAAATTTGTACTAATATCCGACAAATCTTTATAATTCATTAACGGTTGAAAATGAGTAAAGAGAACCCTTATACCAACTTATGCAAAAATTTTTTGAGTTCTTAGCCATCTTAATATGTACAAGCCGTTCCGTTTGATGAAATTGAGTTTTACGGATGTAAAAATTGTTAACTTTCGCATTATATTATGAACACGCTATATGTGTATTCGACCTATACACAATGTTATTAAAAACATGATAATTTGAATAAATAGTGATTAAAATATTGCAGCTTAATCTTCATAATTTGAGAAAATATGAATTTTTCAAGTTGTTGTTACAAATGTAAACATTTTCAAAAACATCTGAGTATCTCAAAAAAATTAAATTAAAAAAAATTAATAAAAAGTATAGCATTCCATATAAAGTCAAAAAGCTGATGTCACTTCCGGTATAACTAGAATTAATTGGTTTTTGAATATATTTTAAATATAAAGCCAATAACCATTTACTTAATAATTAAAAAAATCAAAATTAAATTATGATTGGAAGTATAAAATCTTTTAACAAACGGGTTACGTGAAAAACCCTGTATACATACATACTAGTATATCAAAATAAGAAAAAATAAAAACTAAAATCGAAACTGAAACTGCAGTTTTTAAATCTATAAATAAAAGTCGCGATGAATACTTTCAGAAACTTTACTTTAGTTCAACTATAACCACTGGTCGGGTAGAAACGCAGAAATTGCTAACTAATTCGTCGTAAGGGTGTGGATAACTACCGGATCTTTGGGTGTCTGGTTCATCAGTAATGAATAAGAATGAGAATAAGATACAAGTTTTATTCCGTAGCGTAACGGGAACAAATATACTTAGATCTGTAACTGTAACTGCATTTTTTTTCAACCTTGTTTTCCTAATATACCGTGTTGATTGACGCTTTTAGATAAGGTTTTTCATCTTAATCAGATTTGAACCTCAGCAGCTAATAGTAGTTCTTCGCTATATATTTAAAGTTTGAAGACAACGAATACATAACAAAAATAAAAAATGAAGTTACTATTTATACGTAAATAAACATATTACGCAAATTCTTAATAATAAGGAAAAACAACTTCTAAACAAACATAAAGCTTAGACCCCACGTTGGGGTGCCAGAATTTTTGTTACTACTGGTCTGATAGAAATGTAGAAATTGCCAAATAATTTGTTGTAAGGATGTAGATTAATACAGGATATTTGGGTTCCAGATTCAACATTAATAAATATGACTTTTCGTTACAAATTATTAAAATAAAGCTTAAAGTAAATCTTTAAAATGCATTTCATTATATTAGAAAATAAATTTATTATTATTATTATTGTTTTAAATGAATAGTTCTGCAAGTTTTATCAAACTCCTGCTACGACAACGAGCAATGTGATCTTCTACCAGGTGGCTTGAAAAATATATTTTCGTCGGCCCTTTAATTGCCTAAATGCAATGCACAAAAAATGATTCTCTAAAGAAAACGTATCCACAAGGTAGTGGTTGAAGGATGACAAAAATTGTATTCCTTACCAATCTTTTTGCGTTCTAACGCTAGTTACACGCAACGTACTTTAACAGAAAATGAATAGATCGCATTTTCCCGAAAATCGAATCAAGGCTGCGCCGTCTTACGGCTAAAAACTTGACTAACACACGAGAAACTTATTTTCAAGCAACTACATTTATTTGTTTCACTTCCAAAGCAACTTGATTCGAAACGTATTTATTTTTTAGCGATAAGCATAACAATTTATTCAAAAAAAATCTGCTTCTTTTTTTATGGATAAAGTAGAGCATGTGGCATATTTAGCTTTATGGGCTTCAGCAAATCAATAAAGCCATCATGACTATTAGCAAAAAATTAAAATAAATTACTTGCTTGCTTTTTACAAAAATATCTATTATTAAACGAGTTAAAAACTATTTATAAACAAGAATTAGATGCTAAGTCAAAGTCAAAAAATTATGAACAAAACTTAAACATAGTCACAATTTATTACAAAACCAAATAGGGTCCTACGTCGAATTTGACAGCGATTGAACGTATAAAACGAAAATTTCTGAAATTATAAACGAAGTTAATGCTATTAGTATTGCATTAAAACTGCAAAAATTTACTGTTTTAGAGCTTCTAACAAAGTAAATCTTTTGTTAAGTGCTAGGTAAGTTGTTTTTTTATATTTTTTTGCTACTGATAAATTGCGGTTCATCGATAAAGAACTGAAAGTTCTTCAAAGGTGACAACAATTTCACTTTTATCATTGTTTCTCGGTGTGTTTATGGTGTCTTGGTCTTTTTTTTAGCATATAAAGCAATATATAATATAAATCCAATTTAGGCAAAAAGGTAATCGTGTTAACTAATGATACATGTCATTATTTATACATTTTCTATAAGTAATAATTCGAAGTAAAATTCACGCCGTATCTGTTTGCCGGCTCTGCTGTTTGTAAAATGCGTGGGATGCCCCTTCATTTTTCTTTCTTTTTATTCATCTTTATGAGTCATTTCTTGGGCCGTTGGTTCCTTCTATGGAGAGAAGAACAAAGCAGACACTTACATTTAATCTTACCTTTCTCCGTCTTTCAAGCATTAACATCAACTCTGATTTTTCTACGTCTTTTTCTATATTTATCTTCCCTACTTTTTGTTCTTTTTTTCCTTGAAATTTGGGTTTTCTATGTGCCAACCAGTCTTCCTTTATTTTATTTTCTTTATGGGTCACTTCTCGGGCGGTAGGTTGGGCATTGAAGGGTCGGTCGCTCTTTTTGATTTTTCTACAGAGAGTTCACTTTCATCTAGTCTTATTTTTTCCGTTTGTCTCCTTTCTTTCTTTCTTGTCTTTCTCACTGATTTTTTTTTCTTACTTTTTGTTGGTTGGACACTACATACTTTTGCTTAGTCAGTTGCTTTATGTTGTTGGTTACTGTTAGAATATTTTTTCTCTTTGGACTTTTTGCTGTGGAAATATTCTAATCCGTTCTTTGGCGTTTTAAATTCTATGTGATATTCCAACACAATGAACAAGGGCTTAACGATGTTGGATTAGCAAGTTTCCTATTTACTTTTCTTTCTTTATTTTGGTTTTGTTTTAGTTATGCGGGTTAGACTTCATTGTTGCACTCAAGTAGCGTTTATTGTTGTGTGACCTTTGGATTACTGATTGCTCTTTTTTGGTTTTTAGGTAACCCGGCTTAAATCGACTTACAATCAGAATTTTTTTCGAGATTTTGTTGTTGTTTTTTTTAGATTTTTAGGATTTGCTCGTTTGTTTTGGCGAGAAAAAACTCATACCGTCCGTTTACGACTTTTTAGCACAACTAACAGAGACCTTTTTTAAAACTTTTTTTAATCTGATTTCGCATTTCCATAATTAACGTTCGATGTATATTTAAGTTTCTTCTTTTTGCTTCTTCAGTTTCTTGGTTTTGTGTATTATACGCAAAGTATGGTTTGATCACTATTGGCTGGAGTTTCATTTTGGCTCTTGCTAAAACTTTTGACTCTTACCGTCGTGGGTTGGTTGAGTATTCCCTAAGGAGGACTTTTTTTTGTTCTCTAGTGCTTAAGCATCTCCGTTTCTTGCGACTGTTGAGAAAAGTGTCTATTTCTTAAAAAATTTTTTTTCTTTTGAAGTGACTTGGTTATGTATTTTAGCGAGTTTATTCTTTTATTTAGGTTGAATTTTTCTATGAAACTGGGTTGGTTGTGGTTTTTAGAGTTTGATTCTTGGCATATGCCTAAACTTTTGTCTTCTTTTAAGCTTTTTTCTCGTTGCCTCTAAATTTTAATTTTGTAAAAAGGGATCTTTTACATGTATTATCTATAAGTAATAATTTGAAATAAAACTTACGCAATAACTGGTTTGCCGACTCCAATGATTGTAAAATGCGTAATTGTTTTGACATTTAGGGGAAGAGAGCGCAAACGAAAGTAACTTTCGCTCTTTCATTTGCATAGTTCACATCGCTGTGAACACTAAATTTTAAGACGCTATCCGCTATATTGTAAGTAATTCTTGTTTCTATCTAATTTTCTTTGTTAGTTATTTCTATTACGCTTTCATTTATCGTGTTACTTATTCTATGTAAGCTAATTATAAATAAAGAATCAATCAAATCAGAAAACACGAAAAATTTGGAGGCTCTAATATTTCTTGCGAAAATTGCATGATGAATCAGATAATAATGAACACTTTTATGAACCGTGCTTAAAACCTAAGCGCTAGCGCAAAATAAAAAATAACCTTTAAACTTTCAATGCACGTACTTAATCTTGTAATTAGATTTTTCTAATTAAATTGTATTATGATTATTATGTTACGTATTGTTAGGTTTCAATATTTCTTTTAATTTTATGTTGTAACGTCCTAATTAAGTTTTTTGTTGTTAAATTAAAATAAAATTTGAAGGTATGATAGAATTCCTAGGACCAATTATATCATACTTGTATATAAATTTTCTGATTGTTCATGCTTTAAATTTTATATTTTGTTTTTTAAATATTAATGAATTATGTGAGCTAGCTTGATGCATTGTATAGATTTTGTTTTAAGCTATAGAATTAATGTTAAGATCTTTTGTGATTATGTGATTTGGCACATACCAGGGAGCATTAACAATAAGCCAAAACCTTTGTTCTGAAATCGTTGCAAGATCTCAATGTTAGAGATACTGGCAGTACCCCATAGTTGTATACCGTATGTGCATATGGGTCGGAATATAGATTTATATAGTAAGAGTTGATTTTCTAGTTTTAATGGGGATTTTCGGCTAAGCAGCCAGTACATTTGCCGGAATTTGACGTCGAGTTGTTTAATTTTCGTAAATATGTGTTTACGCCAGCTCAGTCGCTTGTCCAGGTACTTACATGTCCAGAATTTCTTTAGAATGCGGGATCAGGGTGTTGTTAAATATTACCGGTGGACTTCTACCTCGTCTCGTTCTAAACGTGACGAAATGCGATGACTTTGAGTTAAATTGTTGAAAACGACATAAAGTATTTTCTGAAAACTTCCTCTTAAATTTTCTTTAGTACCTATCAGTATCACTATATTTTCTTCTATCTCGCAACCTAAATTCTCATAGTCTTCTTAACACTATAACTTATTTTGCACAAGATGACATGGTTCTTACAAGTACCATTTTTAATATTTGTCTGTGATTGTTTACTGTTTCAGTTTTCCATTTTTAATTTTAATCGTAACAACACAGTGTTTTGATTAACAAACTTTGTGAGAGTTTTGCGTTTATCTGCCACTTTGGTCTTTTTAATTACAACATCCATAACTCATAATGGCTTCTCTACCTAAAACAGTACCAGCAAAAACACATGGTATTATTTCTAACAAAATATTTTAAGTAAGTGTATTAATTACACAATTAGTCTAAAAGAACTGTGGCTTACTTTCTATATTTCTTATAAAAAAATTTAGTTTTGTTTGTTTTAGGTTATTATTAGCACCGACGCGACGTTAACATTAAATTCTCTAGATACGTCTAACAAAAGCCATAAACAAACAAAATTTTACCGAGTTGAAATGGTGTTTTGTTTTGACAGTAATCAGCTCACACAATATAGTTACTGCGCGCCTAAATTTTTCTATTTTTCGTCTTGTTCATTTGCATGCAAGTGCATCTGCCAGCACAATTATTTTTTATTTTTTTGTCTTATATTTGTTTTTTAACTTTTTTACTATATTTTACACGTCAAGTCGGAGCGCCGCTGTCATATTGAAAAAATGGATACTGGATTGTGTTTGCAATCTGCTGCGATCCAGATCCAGGCGAGTGTACGTTACTGACATTAGTGTCCTTTTTGAAGTTGTCTTTTTAATTTATTGGTACTGTTTGTACTACCATATGCTTTATTTCCCTATTCTAATAATTTTATAAGACGTTCCTGTTCTTGAAAATCGTTTTAAAACAAAAAGTTAATTACTTAATAAACGGTTTGACGTCTTGACAGGAAGTGAAGTAAAAACGAAACTCGTTAGAGGACGTTGAAAGTAGAAATTTAATTTTAATGTAATTAATATACAGGGTAGTAGATTTTGAAATGTATGCACCTAACAGAATCTCCCCCTTCTTCCAGCAAGATACGCGTGGAGCGTGGATAACAAAACAAAACCTAAAATGAAGAAATATAGGCATGCACTAAAAACAGAACCCTCAACACCAAGACCAACCTAAATCCAAAAAACCCAACACCGTGTAAACTCATCAGATTACCACAAATACAGAAGAGACAGAGGATTTTCAGAATCTTAAGAATATCGACAATCAAAACTGTAAAAAAACCGCATTAAGCTAATAGTATCTCCAAGAAACCAAGAGTAATTTGATTCAAAAGCAAAGAAGAATACCAACACGGTTTACTAATTTTTGAAGCGCATAAACCGATACTAAAAAGTAAGGTACAAACAATCAGGAACCCAATACAATAAGGACGTAAGCATCAAAATAATTCCAAAGAAAAGAAAAGAATATATAAAAGGCAGAAGTTTAGACAAGCGTCCAAGACTAAGTAGCCCTAAAATCCTTTTAAGCCCCATCCCTTGGTTAGATAAAAACCACCCAAAAATTATTTCCAAAAATTATCCCTAAAATTATTCCTAAAATAAGCAAACCCAAAAAGTCCAAAACTAAAATCCCAAAAGAAGGAAAGAAAAAAGTTGAAAGAAAAAAACGTAAGAACTATTAACTGCTAAACAAACATTTGTTAATTATCGATCACTGTGCTGGACGTTAACATATAATAATAATTATAATTTAAACAAAAGATATTCTAGAAATCACTAACAACATCCAAAAAAGCCGACCAAGCTGAAGTACAGAAAGTACAATAAACGGAGTTGTAGTCTGTCTCTAGTTTCAGACTTACACAGCAAAACGAATAATTTATTAGGCCCAATGTAGCAAAAGAAAGAATTAACTATAAGAAAAAATAACGAAAAAAGAATGTAGTTGCAATGAATCCAAAAAAAGAGAAAATTTAAGCAGAAAAAAGAAACTATCAAGGCAACCAACCCCATTCAAAAGATTCAGAAGAAGTACGAGACAGGAAAAGTACTATAAAGGTAGAAAGGTAGAAAAAAGAGAAAGACATAACAAAAGACAGAAAAAAGAAGAGGATAGATGTTATACTTTGTCCAACCCTCACTCTGTAAAGAGATGGAGATAGTGACTCAATCCTACAGCCTAACCAACCGGCCAAAGGCAAACCTTGAGGAGAAACAAGAACAGAGAAAAAAAGTGTGACATGTAGGTGATTAATTAATCATTAAGAAGAAAAAAAGAAAAATGAAATCAAGAAAAGATAAGACATAGAGAAAGACGGAGAAAAATAAGACAAGAGGTAAATGTCTGTTTTCTTTTTTCTCCGTAGAAGAAACAAAAGGGAGTGACCAAGCCTTTAATGCCCAATCATCCTCCCTAGATCAAAAAACAAAGAAAAACAAAAGAGAAGAAAAAATAATAATAGAGAGAAGAAAAAAAAATAATAAAATTAGCTATAGAACGAATGCGTACCAATTGCTCTTCCAAATTGGCAAGTTTGCTACAAGACTTTAATGCCGACAAGCGGGATAGAAAACTCAAGAAAAGAAAAATCTAAATCAAAAGCAGAAAGAGAATCCTATACACGACGTACCAATCCCTAAAAAGCCGATTAAGCGGATATAACTATGTACATACGGAAAGGTAGTCTGTTCTGAAATAAGATAGAGAAGAAAAAAACCAAAAAAAATCTACTAGAAACTTAAGCAAAGAAAAGAATATCGGTGACAGCAATATAAGAGAAACAATTGGGCAGCATCCAAAATACAACGAACCAGATACCGACAACGTATCCAAAAAATCAAACCACCAAAACCAAAAGATATGAACCAGAAGAATAGCAAAAGTCGCAAGTCAAAAGCCTAAAAAATGAACTAGCACTTACGACGCGACGTTTGCGATGCCGATAGAAGAGAAGAGAACGATTAGAAGAAGGAAACAGCAAAGCACAATTAGAAGCGACTAAGAAGCAGGTGTAAAAGCAATAGTAAGGGTTTTTACATCCGGAGAAATAGTACAAACCTTATGTAGACGCGTAGACCTTGTAGCGACTCCAACCTGGCAAAACGTGACATGACGTAATAGGATTACTCCGTTGTGCGTTTGAACAAGAACAGTGACGTACAAATTCAACAACCTTAGGTCTCATATGAGGCTAATAGAAATGACAATGAAGGGCTTCCAACGTACTCTTAACACTGCGGTGTTCACGCTCAGATGGAAGATGGTAATTTTGGATTAGTTGCTTGCGTGGGTCCGAAAGAACAACTAATTTTCACACGCAAGAGTTAGACAAAGAAATGCATACACGTTTACATAAAAGACCTTTCACAATACAACAACGAGAGAAACGACCGCGACGAGAAGAATGAAAGCTTAGAAACCAAACCTAACTACCAAGAATCGGTAGTACACCTAATAATCCTAGAAATTGAAGAAAAATTTGGAGAAAAAACAGCTAAATAACGAGCAGAACGTACAAGTTTCTCAGTTTTAGAACGATTGTGCATACAAGTATTAGACTTAGAAGTAGTTATAGAAGACGGATGTGAAGGAGTATTAAGAAAATCAGCAACAGCTGCTGAAGACGATCCTGAAGTAGCAGTCAAATCAAATCAAAGATGGTTCTAGAAGAGTGTCACTCTTTTCGCATGTTAGAAAACTAAAAGAATTACTAAATTTAAGGTTGGATTCCAAACGTTTGCCTAAAGAGACCAATTGAGAAAAGAACATAATATCGACAAGTGCGAAATGAAATTAATAAAACCGAGACAGATTGCGGCGAATTATTTTGAGCTGGGTCATTTCTGAGACCGGTTCCAACAAATACATAAAAAAATATCACATAGTAGTAACGTACATCCCAATCGATTCCTTAAGTTTCATCACTTGGTTACGAATAGTGTCCATTTACCTTTCATCATAATTTAACGGCAGAAATTCAGTTTTCAACATCGCAGCAATCTCACTCCATGAACGTAACGTATGTCGTCTACTATTAAACACAAGAAAAGCTTTACCTGATAACACTTCCGAAGCTGAAAGAAAAAGTTGATGCTGAGAAACTTCACAAGACAAACACAACTCGTCAATACAAATAAGAAACTCGATAAGTACAGACGCATCTTTACCAGAGAAAGTAACATTCCAAACAGCCAAGTTTATTTCTAAATCAGGGTTTGATGAAGTAGGAAGTGGTGGATGCTCGTCGAAAGTATACAAAATTAACCAAACGCAAGTCGGTAACTACAGCAAAATCAAACCAATGGTATATTCTAACCTATTCCAAGGTAACCAACTAAACTACCAGTAAATGATGGAATCACAAGAAATTTATAATTCAAGAAAATCTCTAGAAGAAATAAAGTGAATAAGGAAATTGCAATAAGAAAATAGAGAAAAAGTCAACACTACACCCTAACTTATGTCCAAATTAAATAATCTACCGGTAAATGATAGCAATCCTAAGCCAATCACAATTAAAAAAAATTGCTAAAAGAAATATAAAGAATAAGAAAATTGTTATAAGAAAATCGAGACCCTAAAGTTGGTCAGCCTAATTTGCTACAAACTTATAGGTGTTACAAACCCTGTTCGGTCAACTCGCACTAGTCGGAGATATGCGAGATTTAAGTAAATAGAATTTAATGAGCACCAGATCTTACCATGTAAAATCTTCTGTTTCGACCAGAACAGAAGGTCTAAGCTTGCAACAAAATCAGGTTCCTACTCCTCAACGGACCAAAAAAAAAGATAGATATGCACAACTTTAATTTCATATTGTCGATTATTAACGAGCACAAGAATTTATAGTGAATTATTCAACTAGCACAAAAATGTATCCTAAATGAATCAACAATAGTTGACAATGACAAATATCTATGATTAACATGCAATAATTGATGAAAATACCTACATGGTATTGAAACAATTATTGAAATTACGTAAGTTAGGATAACAAGCAAACTTTTGTAAGAGATCTTAATGACACAAATGTAATGAAATAAGATTTACCTACAATCCGGTACTCGCCCGAAAAAAACGTTTTTCTCGTTGAGTCGAACTGGAATATTAATTAACAGAGCAAATCGTGTCAGCACAATGACTCACAGAAGCAAAAATTTACAACACTATTAATTAATGCTAAAAGGAATTAGTAATAAAAACTCGGTTATCGAATGCTGTTGCACACATTAAATTAAAGGAGATATTGCAGTCTATTAATTCATAAGCAACAGTACATCGGAGAAAATTTTCTTCTCGAGGTGTTTTTTTTAGATTTAAATCAGGCCTTCTAAATTATAATATTTCTATTAAGGTTTTGTCCTTCATTGGTGGAGAATACACCGAAACATGTGGACTAACACGTGTCGGGTCGTGCTAACAAATTAACATAGAGGTTACAAATGAATTCAAAAAACTAATAGTAAAAGCTTACCCTGTAATGAATAAACTATTCGAGATGCGTTGTCGTTTTATACTAGCTTCACCACACGCCGATGATGTTAAAAAATTAATTTAGACACTGTAAACACGATTATAAATAATGGACGGCTTAACGTCTTTACAAGAAGTTAAGTAAAAACGAAATTTGTTAGAGGGCGTCGAAAATAGAAATCTAACTTTAGTGTGAGTACATTGTGAAATTTATACAAGTAACACAATATCTAAATTTTAATATATTTATTACCATCAAAATAGTTATAAATTAGAACACAAAACTGTATCTAGTGATATAATTACGTTAAACGCAAAGCATAAAAAAATTCCGTATTTTAAAACTAATTTATTATATTGAAAATAAATAAAATTTATTTAAATAAATTTTATTAGAAACATAAAATTACAGATATAAAGAAGATCGTAAAAAACAAATTAAATCTTAGCTTACTTATAAATCGAGTCTTTTATTAAAGTGCTTTGTACTAAATTTATTGTTTTGTCTCCGTTAAATTTAATTCTTTAATACTAAATTATTATTAAAAAACCTATTAAAACAGAATTATAATAATTATTTATTACATATTAAGGCACTTAAACATACAAACAATACACAAACCGTAAACCTAATCTTACTTACTATTAAATTAATGTTGTTGTTATTGTATGCTATATAAAGTAATTAATAATAATTTACAAACTTGTTAATTAAAGGTAAGCATGATTATTCAATCTTTTAAAATCTTGTTTAGTTATTTTTTTGTTTAATATTTTCAATGATATTACATAAAACTATTTCTGTGGAAAAAAATTTATAAACAATTTTAGTTGAAATAAATTTTTATTCAATTTTTTTATAATAAAAATAATTTAGACTATTTACTTAAAATTATTAAAAATGTAATAATTTTTAATACTTACAAATGTGCTGCGTAGCACAAAAAATAGCGTTAGTTAAACAAATAGGTCTCTATTCTGCTGAATTAACATTTTGTACAAAATGTATAAAACTTGTTAAAAACAAAAAAATCCCTAATCTTTTAATAAACCTAAAAGGTTTAATAAAATTTTATTACAAATAATATTTACTAAAGCTTCGAAAAATTAAATACGTTTTTTATTAATAATTTTAATGTAACATTAATTTGAATATGTATGTTATAAATTAACATACAATATGTCTAAAAATTAAAAAGTAATGCCCTGTAAAAATATTTTTAGCCACTGTCTGAAACCAATTTCATTCGGTAGTAAAATAAAAAATATATCACAGGTAATTTAATAAACGAAAGTATATGTGAAGTTAAATCACAAAAACGAACAAAATAAATGCGAAAGATTTGTAGGGGACAAATTATTTATGTCCACAATCTGAAGAAATTTAGAAGCTTGTTATTGACAGTTTTACCAGTTCATTACAAATAAATTTAAGATAGTGCCTGTAGTGTATGAAATATTTACGCATTCATTTATTTGTATTTTTAATACGCATGTGTATTTTATTAACAAAATTGTATTAGTTTTAACGAAAAAAAATTTAGCTTAGTTCAACAAAAATGGAAACGTACACGCATATATTTTAGAATTGTTTATATGTTAGTATTTATTTTAATTATCATGCCAATAAAAAATATTTTTTTTACTTAAACACGATACCGTGGTGAATTGCCAATTTAAATATTGAGTGTTTTTTACAGAACCTATAAAGCAATTTAAATTTAATTTCCTGTAGTACTTCTAAAACTAGAAATAAGACAGATGTTTGAGAAAATATTTAAATCACTATTTTAAATAAATGAGGTTTTGAAGTTTCAAACATACAATAAAAACAAGCAGATATAAAGTTAAATTAAATTTAAAGAAAAAAACTAAAATGTTTTATTAGATTTTTGTTGAAAATAACACACATCAAAGTATCTTATCTATTTATTCTTTTTTTCATCAACCATATTGCATCATCACACGACTTTCTTGCAGACTTACATTTATACAACTTAACCATATCATATATATATTTTTTTCACAACAACCAAAATTGACAATTATATAGCAATTTTACGTTTGCAATATATAATAAAACTTATCTTTTTATACTAGTGCTCTGCGGTATTAATATGCAATAAAACTTATAATTCATAAAATATTACAAAGCTTTATGCTATATATTAAGCTCATTTTAATCTTGAATAGATTATTCTCTTCCGCTTCTAAGAACTTAAGTCTTAGTAAAGCGACCACGTTTTAATCCACAGACATTAAAGTACTCTGTACCTTATAATTTATTGGAAATCATTTTAGATTTCGGTGTTTACGCACGAATAATTCTTAACATTTCTTAATTTAGAAATTGGTTAAAATCCAAATCATGCGGTTTGCCTGAATAAATACCAAGAAACCATACATCCGACGCTTTGATCTTTTGCTGCTACTAACAAATTTATATTCATTGCCGTTTTCTTATTTCTTGGTTAATTTTGACGCTGTATTTTTTTGTTAATTAAGGTTTTTTTTTATTTTATTTTGGGTTTTGTTAACTTATTTAATTACGCAAAAAACTAATAGACCTAATATACTTGTAAACTTTAGATTGCGTTTATAAAAAAACTTAAGACAAATTTTTGAATACGTATTTTTTGTAATTATTATTTAGTTACTATTACTTACATCATGATATAATACATATGTAAGTAAGGCGATAAACTTAATATACATTAAGGAAGCTTTCTTTATCTGTGACTTCCGCACTTTGTATTTATTATAGTTGTTTCCATAAAAATAAACTTAAAAGCTTTATTTGAGTTAATAGATGTTTAACGACTTTTTCTACATGTGGTTTACTACGCAACCGAACCGCAAATTTTAAAGTATTCGTTTATTTTAAATTAAATCATTAATATTAACTAGTTGTTGAAAAACTGTAAAATATTGCAATCGTTCAAAGACAAAGATTCGCAAGAAGACAACTTAAGCAGCATAGTAACCAACTTTGCTAACGAACTTTGAAACTTCAAACTCGAGCTGAATAAAGTTAATAAAAAGAAACTTTTTTTATTTAGAACTTGTCTTGAAAGATAATTTAACACTTACACTATCACAAAATTTACGAACGTTCTTTCGTATATTTTCTTCTCAAAATAATATTTGTATTTTTTGTTCGAAAACGTATAGATGACAGTATTCAATATTTTTAAATCACAAATATGATAAAGTAGGGTATCATAAATACGTTTTTCCAATTTGAAATTTTAGTTTACATTTTCAGGTTGTTCATAAAGTCTATGTTGCCATACTGTGTCATATACTTAAACTGATTATAGAATCTGGTGCAATATCTTTTATGTATTTTCTTAATAATTATTTATGTCTAAAAAAATTCATAAAAACAAAAGTAAGAAACCTTTGTTTTGATGCTAATCTTGCATGTATATTTAATTCATGTTTTTTTAAAATTTTGCTAACGCTTAATTTTACATTTTAAATACAAAACAAAAAGACAAAGTCAAACGATTTCCACAAACAAAAACTTTTAGTTTTATGTATTTTTTATGTGGCAGTAAGAGACTAAAACTTTTCTTTAAGAAAGACACTGCTTGCTAACTCAAGTGGAAAAAGAACGTAAGACAAGCGAGAGATTTAGGTTTCCAGGTGTTGTCGTTATCACACAAGTTGAGTTTCGTCACACATCACAGTGAACATCTTTAGAGCTTGATACAAACTCATTGATTCCGTCGTAAAGTTTCGCTTTTATAAATCGGCATCCGAACTATAAATTTGGTTTCTAAATTTGCGGTAACAAAAAACTAGAATCTCGGTTAATATTAAAAAAGATTTTCTTTCACTGGTTCGTCTAAATTAAATTTTGAATGTTTAGATGTCAAAGAAGTTTCAGACAATTTATTATTTTTTTTGATGATACGTTTCTAAATTTGATTGCAATGGAAACTAATTGTTTTGCAGCTCAGAATCAAATAAAATTTAAAAGAATTTTAGAAAAACAATGGAGATCAACTACTATCGATGAATTGAGAGTATTTTTTGGACTTGTATTGTTACAAAATGTGAACAAAAAATTTGAACAGTGGTTATAATAAACCAGAAACCTTTTCCTAGAAACGTTTTTTTTAGAAAAGTTATGTCATACAAAAAATTTGAAATGTTGAAGAAATATCTTTGTTTTCCAAATAACAATTACGATGCAGAAAATGATCCTAACTTTAAGTTGAATAAAACTTGGGATGTATATGCTGATCTAAATAAAAAATTTAAAGCTGTCTATGATTTAGAAAGAGATTTTTTCGCAAATTGTTATGACACTAATGAAGACTTTGCTAAACAAAGGTCATTGCTTATCAACAGACAATTTTTACACTTTGCCTTAATTAGCCGATGTTCTGTTATTTGCTCTTACTGATACATATAAAACACTCAGGGATACACGAAAAAATTTACTTGCTAATATAAAAAAGAAGCTGAAAGTTAAGGTCAAAAGAAAAAGAATGACCGGTAGACAAAATATGGTTAACAAAAGAGAAAACCAGTGTTTAACTACCAGTGTGTCCTACATATAAATAACTGCAATTTTTTTTCTTTTACAGATAAATTTAGTGTGTATAAAACTTCTAGTATTTTTTTGTAGTTTTTATGTAAAGCAAACTGGTAGAAAGTCAAAATAAGATTCACCCTGTAATAGTTATTTGTATCACTAATCTAGAAAGTGCTATTTTGCAAGTATGAGCATATTTGTAGGCCGAGGTGAAGCCGAGGCCTACAAAAAGCGAATAATAACTCAAACATACATTGACTACACATGAATCATGTATGTACCAAAATAAAGAGAAAGTTCCATTTTTTTGCTCTGCTGGGAGTCTGATACAAACCTACCAGTAAGTTGAATTTATCCACATATTCCATATGTTTGTTGTATTGCATAACAACTGATGGGAATAGAACGTTTACCTCTTTCTTCTCGTCTTTACTATATCGGCTTACTGTTTTTTTCCTAAGGAATTCCATTCCTAATAACACTATACTATAAACTCTTATACATAATAAAGATACTGTTGAAGTAAACCACGTTGTCTATACCATTGTCGAGTAATTTACATGGCGCGATTACAACTTTAGAACCTATTCCAAAATTACTTTTTTGATACGCTATAAACCGTATATTATCTCAGATACTCTAACTAATGTAAATAACATATATACCCATTTTTGCTGTTTATTTTAGATCTATTGACATAGATTTTGCTTGTGCTTTTATAGAGCATTATAATCTGATCAACTAAAAATTCATTTTTATTCCTTTGTTTTATGCAGTTGCTTCGTACGAAATCGAGGAAACTTTATAAATCCTGTCTTTAGCTCCGCTGTTCTCATTGAAATAAATAAATCTTTGGAGACATTTGAAACGTTTTAGTGACATAACATTTGTTATTTGGATACGTTTGTATTCGCCGCCCAATAATGATAGTAAGTTGAAAAAGTAATTATACCTATAAGTTAATAACCTTAATGTCAAAGCCTTTCTTTAAACTTACGTGAGCCGTTGTCTTCTTATTACCTTTCGAACACAGTTACACAATCAATAACTAAACCAAAACTGTATTTTTTAATAAACCAAGGTAACATTAATCCGCTAAACTAAATTTATATAATATATATAATTTTTATTCACGCTGACATGCAATTCGACGACACGCGTGCACACCCGCGCCGTTATCACCTTCCACTGTTGTCACGTCTCTTATATTCGGCCATCCTATTTTCTAAACGTCCTTGTTTGCTTTTTAATTATCCTCTACACAGACCAATAATCTACGCGGCTTTCTTCGATTTTTTTTCGGTCGCTCTTCTAAAGTTTCATTGATCATTTCGCAGGTACCATTTCCTTCTGTATCATCTGCTTCACAATCATCGATGTTTTGCACTTTTTCTTCTGTCTCCATGTCATTCTCCGATTCATCGTCAATTTCCTTCGTTTTCCACATGATTATAATACCCTTTCATGTGTGATACATGAGCGGTCGTCTTCATTCCGCTGCTGATGTCTCTTATTCTGTACGTATTGGCAGGAAGCTTCTATATTACGGTATACGGTCCTTTATATTTGGACTTATTTCAGAATTTCTCCGGTCGCTGCTGAATTGCTTTTCACTACTAAAATCTCCACAACTTTGTATTCTTGCCCGATATAGTTTACGATCATGGTGTTTCTTGTATCTCTGTTGTTCGGTTTGTATTTGCTTCCGTACGTTTTCGTATTCTTCGTCTGGCGAAACCCAATTATTTCTATGTACTCTTTCTTGTATATCGCTTCTCTCTAATTTCGGATTGTATCCCATCAGTACTTCAAATGGAGTTTTTCTAGTGGTTTTGTTTATTGACGAATTTATATCGTACTCAATTGATCCCAACGAACTTCTGTACTCATTTCCGCTTGTATTACTGGAACGATAACTCGGTTTACTCTCTCTACCATACCATTTGCTTGAGCATAGCGTAGAGAATTTTTAATGTAGAGAATACCATTCTCTCGGCAAAACTATCCGAAAGCTCTAGAAGTAAAACATGTACCCTGATCAATAACCAATGCCTGTATTACGCCAAATCTCAAAAATAACTTTTTTATACATCTAATCACTGCTGATGTTTTAGTCAATTTTGTCGCAAAAAACTCACAAAACGTGAAAATGAATCTACTACTACTAGCAAGTAGCTAAATCCTCTCGAACTCTTTACGAACGGTCCCAGATGGTCGGCATGTACACGCTGAAATGGTCTCCTCGTAGGTGGTATTAGATGCAATTTGCTTGCATTGCGTCCCGCTGGTAATTTATTGAGCAAACACTCTATACACGCAGATGCATGTCGCCTCGTGTACCGCCGAACTATTTTAAACCAATAGTTTTGTAACATACGCGAAACTGTTCTTTCAACCGAAAAAACTCCAATTGATTTTCGCATCGAGTCCGGCATCACAAAAAGTTTTCTCTCGTCACCGTCTATTCTGCGATTAGCCATTAATCTTTAATCTTCTAGCTCGTAACCTTCACTAAAATTTCTTTCTTTGTTTGTACGTTGTTCTCGCTGTAGTATCCATATAGTTTTATCCAACTTTTTATCTTGGACCTGAATTAAACATATTTTATCGTATTTATCTACAATAAGAACTTCTAATCCATCTTCCAGTGGATTGTTTTCTGAGTCTTTTGTTTCTTTTACAGCAGCTCTACTCAATGCATCCACATGTGTCATTGTTTTTCATTTTCTAAGTTTAATTTCGTAGTCGTATTCTTCTAAGGTAGCAAACCATCGAGTTATTTGTGGTTTCAAAGTTTTCTTCGCGTTTTAGTACGTAATTGATTTGCAATCCGTGACAATTTTAAATCTAATTTTAAGTAAAAATTTTTTTAACCTTTCTACACTCCAAACAATAGCAAGTAACTCCAATCTTGACGAATGGTGAAACCATTCTGCCAATGTCGTCTTCTTCGACACAGAATAAATTAATCGCATTTAGTAGTTGTCATCTCTTTGCACCAACATCGCTGCTGTACCCACTAAACTTGCATCTGTATGTAACTCAGTCTCCGCTCTTGGGTCGTACAATTTTAGTATAGGATGTGTAGACAAATTTTCTTTAAGCTTATTGAATGCCAACAAGCATTTTTTTCTAAACACAAACTTTTCTATTTTGCGGGTTAAGTCGGTTAGTGGTCTTGCGATGACGGCATAACTTTTAATGAATCTTCTAAAGAATCCTGTTAAACTAAGAAATTTTCTTACACTGTGGACATCTTCAGAAACTTGAAACTTTTCCACCGCTTCCATTTTCTTCATACCCGGCTTCAATTCACCCTCTGCAATAGTAAATACCAAAAAAATTACAGACGTTTTCGCAAATTTACATTTACGCAAATTTAACGTAAGGTTTGCTTCTCTAAATGCTTGCAACACTAACAATTGTTCGAAATTCTTGGCTGGTATGATCACATCATCCAAATAGCAACAACAAATTTTATTTCTCAATGGACCCAATACTACATTCATCATCCGGACGAACTTATATGAAGCGTTCATCAAACCAAAAACCATTCTTGTAAATTCACCAGTCGTATCGGGAGTTATGAACGCAATTTTTAGCCTGGAGTTTTTCTCTAGTGATACTTGCATGTAACCGTTTGCCAGGTCTAAACAAACAAATATTTTACCTCCGACTACATTCCGTAGTTGATCATCGATGTTTGGCACTGGGTAATTCATCTTAAGTGTTTGCGCGTTAAGCCTTCTGTAATCCACCACAAGTCTCGGGTCTCCGTTTTTTTTCAACCAACAACATAGGTGAAGCATAAAGGTTGTTAGTCTCTGTAACTAATCCATGTTGCTTCAATTCTGTTACAAGTTCTGCATTTATCCGCAGCACTGGTTTTATATGGAGGACTACGTATTGGCTTCCCCTGGTCATCAATTTCCATTTATCGCACCCTGATTCTCTCATTTCCAACGCAAAATAGTCGCGATATGATGCTACCAACTCTGCCAATTCTTCTTTATTTCTTTCAGGAACATCTTCTTCCATATTCAACATACCCAATGTTATATCTTTTCTACATTTTTTTATTACCGGGAGCAAATTTTCACATTCGTCTCGCGGTTGCTGTTCATCTAACATATTTAGATAAAATTTGTTTACAATGAACTCCCTGATAGTACACACAGAACTTCCAGTGCCAATTAATTTCTTTAGCACAACACTCCCATTTAGAAAGGAGTTTCCCTTCATTGTTTCTTTCTTCGCTTGGCTGTTATTCGATGGGTTGGAAACTACAATAATTCTCACGCTATTTGTACAGTTGGTCGATGTATGCCCTTCTTTCTTGCATTTGAAACACACAACGGTGCTTTTCTTACACTGAGCCGCAAAATATCCCAACTGTCCACACTTGTAACACCTAGTAACTTTTGCTTTCCTCTTAAAACTATTGACGCTCACGTTTCTATCTTTAGTTCTACTCATACTTCTCTCAGGGTTCTTTTCAATTTTGGATTATTCCACCTTCACCTCTTGAATTTTTCACTCGTTCTACGTGTACAATGGTATGCAACAATGAATCATAATCTTGGTCATCGTTATTCACCAGACTCATAGCAACATCTTTTTAATAAGGACCTCCTAATATTTCTTTCTTTGTCTCTTCTATTTCCAAGTTTAACCGTTTACAAAATTTTAATTTTTTATGAAAATAACTCCAAACTGGCTAATTTTTAGTCTGTCTTTTTTTTCATTTCATCCCATCTATCGAACAGTTTAACAGTTTTTACAAATATTTTTTGGAAATTAATTTTAAAACCTGACTAGCTGTTCAAGAGACCACTCTTGCATGCATACCAAACCTTTGCAGCACCCCGTAAATGTGCTCTTGCTGCTTCATGAGTGTACCTGTCAGGTCACCGATTTAGAGTTACACTTGTTTGTACATTTTTCAGCCATGATTCTGCCTCTGCACTGTTTCTTTCTTCATCAAACGTATCAATAACTTTTGACAAGTCTGGCATTACGTGAAAAGTTTCACTTTCTACAAAAGCTGATGGTGTATTCGAATTTGATGTTAATCGGTCTATTAACTTAGTCATCACCTCATCAATCCGCTTACTCTCATTCACTAAATATTCCATCATACGCTGCATAAATTGTTAGTCAGAATTTGTATTAATTCTACCTTCTCCGTGTCCATGGAAAGCACCCTCAAGACTATCGTCGTGATCAGACATCGTTTACAAAAAAAATTTAATGCACCTGTATTTTTTTTCAGTCAATTGAAAAACAACACGTCCATAATTTAACACTATTAGCACCACAAATGTTATCTATCTAAAAGCTTCATCGCAGTCAAAATGACCGCTTGTACTTTATTTAGTAAAACACATTGTGCATAAACTTTTTATTATAAAGAAAAAGTAAGACAATACTCATGTACTACATATATTACACACTTCTTTCTAAACAAACTATACAATAACATTTTGTTTCAATTTTTCCTGTGCAAGTACCGCAAACTGCTTTCTTGTATAGTACACATATTTCCTTGGTTTTATTTTTCTTGCATCTAGCAACTTGGCAATTGTCGACGTTTAGGTTCTGTTGGATTCTGTGTGATAGGACAAGCTGGCCCTGCTGGTGATTTATTATATGTAATGTAGCTTTTCTTCAGTTCTTCTGCTAGTTTGAATATAAAATCTTGTCGACTAATTTTTTTACCTGTAATTTTTTTTTATAGTATCCACGCGTTTATGGCTGCCATGTCGAAGATATTACAAAAAATTTGAAGTGGCCATCTTCGCGATGCTGATTTTGTTGAATATTGACGTACCATTTGGTCCAAAACATCCACTCCAAATTTTGTTTTAATGTAGAATTTTACCGTCTCAGACAGCTTTTTTCTCCATTCCCAATTTCAACATATGGATTCATGGAACTGAACAGCAATACATTTTTGTTTCTTTTGGCTTGATAAACAGTGAGTGTCATTCTTTCGTGTTTATATGTTTTGGAGCTGTTTAAATCATGTCGTGAATGTTTTAGCGAAAACGGAATTTCTTTTCTTGGACGGTTCAGAGTTTTTACTAAACTGATCCCATTTTTTTAGCTAATTTGACGAAAGTAAAAAAATTATTGGTGGTCACGTTCCTACTTTTATTCAAAAACGGTTCAATTAGCTTCAAGACCACATGTTCACTAAGTAAAAGATTCTACGGCCGTTGATCATCTTTGTCAAGGTAAGGAAAAACGTTTATCAAACGTTTAGAATTTACATCCGCTACCAACCAAAATTTTATGCCAAATTTATCAGGTTCATTGGCCATATATTGCATAAAGCGGCATATTGCTCTAGTAGGAAATAATTACTCATCGATTTTGCAGCTGTCTCCTTCCTTCGGCATCAATGGACTTTTTTATGTGCCAAAGCATATTTTCAGTGATAATTAGACGCCATGCACTAGAAACTTTATCTACAGATATGGGTCGCTTGGCATAAGCAGCAGAGCCAAGTGCCTCTCTTAGAATATTTTGATTACCGAATCTTCCTAAAATCAATGTTATTTCTTATACAACATTGCAATAAAATGATATAGATTTCACCTGCAAATGTTTGGTTGGGATCCAGTATCTTCCAAATAGTACCATCGGAGCCAGTTTCCTCAACACGTTTTGATTCCACACCTAGTGTATTCTTATCATAATCAAGCCTTCTACCACAATTTCTACGACTCCTATGGCTTTTACCCGTACCACGGCTAGTACCACGAGAAGAACGTATTGGTTGGACACATGATGAAGTACTTGCAATATCAGTGATTGAATTTCTTCTAGTCAGCGTAGACAAAGGTGATGTAGTTTTATCCGAATCGCTGCTCGATTTTTGAGATTCTGGCACATCTATCACAAAATCCAAGTCTTTATCGGTGCTATTATTATTAGATGGTAATTTGCAATCTGATTCATACTGTGGTAAATCCTCTAATTCCTTCAATAATTCCGCGTGTGACAGAGCACTACGAGACATTGTTCTTACAACAAACAGGCAGTAACTGAGAGGCAAAGTAATCACGTCAAATTGCCGAACTATAAAACCCCCCACTATTTGCGAAAAAGGTAAACATACATTGCGGTCAAATCGGCGGCATTGGTGCTTCTAGGAAGTCGTAATTCATTTATTTTTGTTTTTTCATGTTTCAACGTTTTAGAGAATAATCATGATAAATATTTAGAAAAAGTCCTAAAAGCACATTTGTCTAGTAAATTTTTTCTGGGAGATATCATTATTTAAATTTAAAAAACCGTCAAATTGACCGCTCCGGTGCTTCTAGTGTTAAATGTTCTTACAGTTAATAATGCGCACACCTGTATGTTTTGTCACTTGCGATGTTTTTCCCATTTTCAGGTTTTTAGTGTTAGCAGCCGCACCCGAATTTCACGCGCCAAAACCGCCACACCCATTTTTTGTTTTCTCAAAGTACGTAAGTATTATTAAATGTATTAATATCAGAAATGTTTCTGTTAAGCATACAAAATATATACACCGTATCCAAACGTCTACAAATACTTTTAATGTTATGTAACACACTTGTTTTAGAAATCGAGGTTAAGATACTACGTTGCCATGTAGCTACAGTATCTCTTACTGAGTTAAGAGATCATGTTTATTTCTTTAAGTATTTGAATTCTGGCGTGTCCAAAACTTGTTCTTCTTTTGTAAATCATATTTTGTCTACTGGTCATTCTGTTTTTCCTTCCCCAATGTTAATGTGATGTAGGTACGTAAGAGGGGATTTTATGGAAAAGAATATACTGGATAGTCAAGTAAAGTCGCTTTACTAAAAAAGTCGTTATTACCACGGTTAAATTCTCTTATTTTGTAATAAAAGTTCTTTGTTTAATCATCTTAAAATTCATTGTCTTTATAATAAAAATTCATCTAATTGCTTTAATAAAAATTTTATTACTTTCAATTTTTTGACATTTTTGAAAAGAAGAAAAATGTAAGCTAAGAAATATATAAAAAGCAGAGACCTAAGTAACAACTCTAACTATGTAATGTTATTACAAAAATAATAGAACCAAATTAAATACATTTAGAAAACAACTATAATCATAAAATTATAAGAATTAAACAAAGAAAAGTTAAATAAAATTATAATTTTTACAGAAACTACAAGAACATCTGATAACAATTCAAACCATTGTCTATTATAACGCAATTCAAATAATAACGTTAACTACACAGTAAACACAAGCATTAAAAAATATTTAAGTTTGTTTTCTATGTTAGCTAAAGACTTTTGAAGGAAAAAAACTTTAAATATATTTAGTTTTTTTTAGTTAATTAAATGTTAATTGATTTTATTTTAAATTAGCAACTGATTAGTAATGCCGACTAATATATTTTGGTCACGTAGTCGATATTTGATTTTGACTCATCCTGAATTTACAACAAGATCTGCTGCAAACTGTTAATTATGTTTACAGATTGATAATTATTTTACAAACTATTTTATCACAAATACCTTGTTTACACTTAGCAATAATTACACATAATATAAATTTAACTTAACTGGAAAAACCGAAAAGCATCTTAATAAAAATAAAATGAATAAACTTTGTAGGCGTTATCTACAAAAAATTTTAACTTGAACAATCCTAATATTTTTACTGGCGATAAATTTCAGTATACTTAAACCAACTTAAACAGAGTGTGATTTTCGTGATAATAAACGACCGGCTCCATTCTAATTCAAACATTGTAAAGTCTAAGCCGCACTTACATTTTTACCCGGAATTTTAAAACAGAGTTCAAACGTTAGTTACCATTAAACAAGGGCCAGATTGTATAAAGAAGATGTGATTTGAATCCTGTAACAGTAAAAAATTCGGAAAATTTAGTTTACCAATGGAAGCCATAATAAAAGATAATAAATTTACACCAAAATTGTTTTAAAAATAGTTAAGTGAAGTTATTGAAGCGTAAAAGCATATTATTACAACTTTGCTAAAATATAAAAAAGAATTTGTTTAATTCAATTTATTTAAAACGTTCATATTTTTTTTATTCTACACTATTTATTTTAATTGTTTGCGTTGACATTAATACTGCCCCAGTTATGGTATATAATACATAACAATTAAATAGTTTTTTACCTCAAACTAGTTTTTAAAATGCCAAACACTATAATAATTGTACAAAAATATATAAGCAGAAATTCTCTGATTAAAAGATAGAAATTTATCTTTGCAATCTAATATTTTTCTATCGTGTTTTTAATTTTCTGATAAAGCAACATTTTGTCTAAATAAAACCGCCATTAGACAATACTGTAGATACTAAGATAAGAACATGTGTGTTTGGAGTTCGGATCACTTTTGTAAGGCATCGTTTTCTTTCTTTCCTTTTTAGAGTTTAGAATTTGGTTTCAATTGACAACCTAATTCTTTAGAGATTCTTAGTTGGATTTCGGTTGCTTTGCGTTTTTCAATTTTTTTCACACACTGATGAAGCATTTGCGAAAGTGGTCAAAACGTTGATAGCTTTGATTACAACAATGGCACGGTCCAAACCCGAAAAACGTTCTTATCTTAGTATAGACTCCGGTCGTGTAAGCGTTCGTTGTTACAATATTGTAGGTATTAAGCTATGATTCATCAATAGATGCCAGAGATTTATACACCACATTCCCAGAGACTAAATGTATAAGTAGCAATCATTGAAGCAAGTATTCTAAGTCTATTCTTTTTTGCCAATAACTTCACTAAGAAAAGATACATACAATTTTTACAGTTAGAATTTAGGTCTGCATTAGTTGTATTATTTTTCAATGCAGTTAGTCCTGAAGCTTAAGATAATATAATTTGGTTACAACAAGATGGCGCTCTGTCTCAGAACGCGATTAACGCTACTAGAATAAAGTTCTACCCAAAAGATGAATAGAAAAAAGAGAATCTATGATCGGCTAAATTTCCTGACTTAATTAACTCCATTATTTTTTTTTCTATAAGGGTCGTTAAAAAGTAGAATATACACAAATCGACCCAACAATTTATAAGATCTGAAGTAAAAAATTTGAAAATAGATTAGATTAATAGCACTACAAACCTTTCAGAATGTGAGAAATAAATTTTATAATCGTCTTGGGTATTTTCAATTATTGCAGAATTGTCAATTTAACCATTCAGTGGTCGCGCGAAGATTTGTAACGTAGTCGATCGCGTGGGATACGGTTGTATCCCAAATTCCCAGAAAATTTATATAAATATTTTAGAAAAACAGACTTCTGGACTCTAATATATTGCAGAAGTTTATCATCTATATATTTATATTTCATCTCAAGTACAAAAAACTATTTAAAAATATTTTTACAAAATAGAAACATGAATTATAGGTTAATCTTAAATTTCGTTTTTTTTGCACAATTAATGCATCTGTATATAACTGGTTTGTAGTGTTCCTTACAAATCCATTTGTCACAAACTTTGTAGAAAATTTGTGTTCTTTTATCTTTGCTTTTGGGACATATGTAGCACTTTCCATTTCTAGTTTTTGCCTTCTTGACGGAGCAGCATGATTTGCTGATATGCTATAAATTTCCATATAAAGCAGTATGGAACATTTTTCTCTAATAGTTTTATCCTTATTATACTTGTGGACGCACTACAGCCATTGAAAATGAACACAATGGTTTGGCTTTGATCGACCACGTTACACTAGATTTTGTATTGTTGTACTCTAGAATCATTATACGTTTCTTCTTATTTTTATTGACCTTATCATCATGGAACACTGTTGACAAAACCAAAACGTTTTTATTTTTTTAGGCACAAATATATTGAGGTTTGACTGTAAAGTTGCTTACTATCATATAAGAAGATGTCATCAACGTTATATTATTTGTTACACTTTAATAAAAATACAGAAAAATATTCTAATGAATATAGGTAAATAATAGGTAAATGGAATAAAATAGAAGCCAAGGCATAACGGGGACCGGGTTATAACAAACATTTTTCCTTTTTCTTTGCAGCGCCTCTCACTATGCCAAACGCATCATTTCCTTTAGAAACTACCAAACACTAACAAACGTCAGTTGCATGCGAGCCATTCGCGGTGCTGCAAAAATGTACAAACACAAGGTTTTGTTTACCTTGATCTTATTTTACCAAATCTTTGAATGTTTATAACTAGATCTGTTGTGTGTAACTAAACTCACTGTAAAATTGAGGTAAATAAATAAATTTAGTATTACCATATTATTGTAAAACTCAATTCATAGTCTGGATTTTGTTTTAACATGTGATCTAAAGAATGGCGCCTAGGACGGAGTATATTGGACATGCTCGTTATACCCCGAATTTTTTAATTAATTTATAAAACGTTTTATTTTTCAGATGCTACGTAACTATGGTCTTTAAAAACATTGAAGAATGCATTAAAAGAGGTAATATCTTAAAGTTGCTACCGAGCTGTTTTTTTTTAATCAAATTCCTCGGTCTACAATAGAAAAATTCATTAAAAGTAGTGTTGAGAAGCCAGATTTTTTACTTAAAATAATAAAATGATGACATGAAAAGTCGTCTGTTATCTGCTGGCGGAAAAAATGGCTTGGGTCAAAATTTTGATCATGAATTGCGCATGGCTAGAGAAGACTGGTTAAAATGTTTCTTTAAAAAAAGTCTCACAATGTGACTAAAAAAGCCAAAAACTAGAACAGTTGCTTGAGCTCAAGAATTAAATCACATTTTTTTTACCAATGTTTTTATTTCCTAGAAGAGTGTATAAATTAGAACAAACAAAAAATGTAATTGTAAATAGCTATAAAGGTGGAAAATATTGTAAGTTGATTTTACACTCGCATAATTTAAAATAGTTTTGAATAAAACTGCGAGATAAAACTCCAATATAAAAAGCATTGGTGAAGGAATTTCAATGCGTTTACAGTTATCTACTATGTTTTTATGCAAAATTTTGGCAAGCAAAGAAAGAAAACAAGTGAAATCTTTGTCGTATACAAAGGTAAGGTTTTCTTATGTTCTTTATGTTTATATTTCCAAGAAAGTAGCGAGGAAGTAAAAAAAGGCTAGTTTTTATCCTGGGAAGACAGAAGACAGCCACTACCAGGTCATTGAACTTGGGAATTTTGTAAAACAGACATATGATTAATGTGTTTTATGTATTTTAAGATGTCGACTATCTGAGAGTTTCTGTTACGGACATGCTCGCCGAACAAGAAGAAAGGTTAGCTACGAAAAATCTTTTAGAGAAAGATAAAAGTTTTTCTGCAGAACTACTTTGAAATGCAGATGCCAATTTGAACACATTAGCTACAAATTTTGAAACACTACACACACAAAGTGTACCATATTTAATTACCTCAGCATCTTGTTCATTGACAGCACTATTAGATTTATCCACATTTTCACATAAATAATATATGCTTATTCTAGGTTTATTTACATCATTTGAGAAATTTTTACTAACCTAAGCATTTTCATTTCCAAATTTACTAAAAAACGAGTTTTAAAAAGACAAACTATGACAGTAATAATAATTAGTTCATTGTATAAAACGTAATTAAAAGTCGTGTCAAACAATAATTGTAAAAAACATGTAACACACTGATTGTGAAAGGTTGGAAAGGTAGATCTTATAATCACCTGTTTTGACTAGCTTGGTATCGAAGTTGGTCGTGGATCCAGATAGTACTGATTATAATGGCGTCTTGCGCTACCATTCCTTGCATAAAATAGGGTTATATGCTAAAGATGCTAACACAACAGTTGCGTTGGATTGGTAACTTGAACGAAGTATTTTCCGGAGCTCAGCGGTAACAGTTGTCGATTATGTTTGAAAATCCGCGACTGTTTGGAAAAAATCAAATGTAAAAACCAAAGCTGAAATTAAAAAAAACGCTTAATAAATTATTAGTTTAAATAGACTTTTGGACCTCACCAACCAGAACACGTTATGCAATGTACACACTATTAGAACCTACCTTTATGTATATAGTCACTAAACTCTAAAAAAAACAAAACAAGATTATTCGCAAACAGGTAAATTAATTAAAAGCTCCGTTACATTTAAACAATTTAACATTTATTACATAAAAGAAATAAAATAAATAATTATATAAATTAAATGAATAATTTTACTCACAAAATAAATTTATAATAAAACTATAAATTACAAAATTAAGTTAAAAAGAATAATAAGTTATACTGAAACGTAAATTTAATTGAAAATTATACTAAAAATGCAATTAAATTAAACTCAAAACCCTTTTGTTTGGCAAAATTAATTAAATTAATTAATAAAATTTAAATAGTTGTAATAAACAAAAAAAAACAAAATATAAACGAGATATGATTTCATAACTATCTTAATTTAATCGAGGATATAGTCACTTTAATTTAAATTTTGCTCAAAATTTGGTTAACCGCCTTCAATCATAAATCACCAAAATCTGCATTTACACCAAACTGAAGCGTCGGTATGTTAAATTGTAATAAATAATAATTTACAAACTTTTTATTTATTTAGCAGAACCTTGTTGCAATCAATAGCAAAACAAACGGTATGATTATTACTTGAAATACTTGGTTCTAACCATGATGTACGGCAGACGTGTTTTTTTTTCTTGTTAGCCGCAGTTCCTAGACAATAAAGTTCTTAGAATGTTACGATAATTTGGTGCGAAACAAAACAAAAACAAAGCATTAAACTTCAAACTTAAATATTTCAGAAACACATTGTTATACAGTAATCTGCTGTCTTGAATTTAGAGAAACCGCCACACTACTACATCTAGATTGAGTTAAAATCCAAGTTATTTTTCTTAAATAAACGATACGTGAACCGTTAAGAGAATATTCAAAAGAAATCCTAAATGATGAAAATGCGACAGACGTCTAGATACAGCTGCACAATTGCGACAATACCAAAATATAATCGAAACTGTTAATGGTGTTAGTTCATTTGATGAGCATCCATACCATTCTCTCAGGTTTCGTAGCAACAAAATCCTCCTTCTGCCTATGCTTCTCTTACCCTGAATTTTACCTTGCATAATTTATTGTAATCTGTTGCATTTTCTCGGCGTGTAATATGTCCTATATATTGTAGTTTTCTTATTTAAATTGTTTCTATGATCTCATTCTTTTTGTTTAGTCTTTTCAGAACTTCGTCGTTTGTGACGTGGTCGTTCTATGACATTTTTAAAATCCTTCTATATAATCACATTTCGAAGGCCTCTAGTCTTTTACAAGTTGTCTTATTCATCGTCCAAGCCTCCATCTCATAAAGCAACACAGAAAATATGCAGCATTTAGCCAGTCGCATTCTTAAGTTGAGTTTTAAATCTCTTGTGCAAACTACCTTTCTTAGTTTGTTAACTTATGTTTAGCAAATGCATTTCTTGAACAACGTTATGTACTTTACCGGGCTGGTAGATACTTTATACATTCCCAGTACCGATTTTCATATTGGTTACCTTTATTCTTGATTTTTTGTTTGGTTGACAAGGATTTTGCTGACTAACGACCCCAGAGGCCCTGTCTAATCCTCCGTTGCCCGATCTTGGGTTTCAAAAACCATGATCAGTAGTTTCGCATTTACTAGTTTTTGTCATTATGATGATTGTACTAAGGATAATTAATGGAGTGATTTCTCGTTGCGTTCTCCATTGTTGTGTAACCGCCGAAAACTTTTCAATTTTATTGCAGTTATGTTGTTGCTCTCTAAATGTAAAATGGTTCTATTAAAGTTGCCTGGAAGATTATTTTGTTATCTATTCAAAATTGTTATTAAATCGATATTTAGAACGTTCTTACAACAAAATTATAAAACTGCTTATGAGATTAGTATAAAAGTGTTTTGTAAACGTTTATATAATATTCGTTATAAGAGATTCGTCTCTTACAAATATTAATTGATTTGTAATAGCTATGTAGCTATGTCATTTATCACTTTAGAACTGTTTTATACAACTGGTTTAATAAAGTATGTGACTACGTTATATAATTGTTGTATTAGTAATATTATATAACAATTTTGTTTTCTGCATCAGATTACTCACAACGAAAGTTCCAATATAACTGTTAATTAAAAGGACACAAACCTTCAGTTATAAAATAAGAGAAAAGCAGTTATAAAGCAATACTGCTATTAAAACCCAAAATTATTGTGTTAAATATAGTTGTAAAACAATTCGGATATACTGACGTAAGAGAAAACAACGTAATTTGGCACCATATCTACAACCGTTTGTCGAAGAATCTAAAATAATTGTTTCAGAAGCATTAATAATGAATCGATCGCAGCTTATTGTTAAGTTATGCTGCTTGATATGTGATTTGCCTGCTCGACCATTTTAATTAATTTTTTATTATTGAATACGCGATTTAAAATTCATCAAAAATATAATCACATTTGTAAAATACGATCCTGTCGTGTTAACTTTTACATAAACTAAGGTAATTAAATTTGAACGTTTTATAAGTTTTCTATATGCATCATAATTGTTGTATAAGTGTAAATTTGGTAATAAAAATGTTCTATTAAAAAGGGACCATTTTGAAAATGTACTCGCATATTTTTACATGGCCGCCATTCTCGAGAAACATAAAATTAACTTATATTTCACTACTTTGACGACAAAAACGCACCAATTAAAGCTACTTATACTGGTATCTGTCTACTATTGGGGTATTATGATAAAAAATTGAAATGTAAACTTTTTGTTTTTTATCTGATTTTTTTTTAAATACTCATTAAACCTGTGGTGCACTTAAAATTTGCGACTTATCTACCTCATCATTGACAGTAAAATTCTTTCGTAGCAAAAAACGACGTCCGTGTAGATCTATCTTATTAAATTTCGTGTAAATAATATATACTTTTATACGCTGCCATTTTTTATAAAATAGTCATCAGTTTTAGTTTAAGTAAGTAATAGGAATAATTAAGTTCCAAAAGGTAGTATTTAATAACCGTTTAATTTTATTGAAGCTGTTCTACACTACAAAAATGTTTTGTAACTTCATCAAAACTATTGTAATAAAGAGCCAACCAACTATAAATTCTTCAAGAAACTGTTTTGTAATTGATATATAAGGTTTTCGTAACTATCCCTTAACAGTGTTTTGTTGACTTTTGTTTTTGGTAACTATAATAAAAATATATAGTAGCCCAACTTTGTTTAACCTAAACAATTATTCCGACAACCGTCCTCAAATAATAATTTATATTTGTTTATTATTTAAATTATTATTTGACGTACAAAAGTATTTTGTCAACAACGGGTAATTTCAAAACGAGTGCTGAATACATTATCACCACAGGAAGATTATTTAGCAAAAACCTATTGAATGCTCATTTGATTCTTAAATTTATAGAATTTTACATAACATGATGAAACAAAATTCTGTTGCACTACACCTTTTTTAACATAATCACGTATAAAATAAAACTTAATGTCTATGTGTTTTGTTTGTCGCGTGTTTTTGTGGATTTTAATCATGGATACAGCACTCTGATTGTTCATGTAGATTTTGACTGTAAAATTTCTCCAATAAAATCAGCTACTAAATTCTGTAGAAAGATTATTTCAGCTAACTGCTGCAACATATTCACTCTCAATTAAAAAAAACTGCAATTGTTTGTTGTTTTTTTGAGGTTCATGAGATTAAAATTTATGGTAAAGAACAGCCATGTCACTTACACTCTTTCTGTTCTGTTCTGTTTATCCGATGCCCAGTCTGCATCAGTAAATGCAATCGAATCACAGTTGACGTTTTTCTAGAAAGTAAGACAAAGATTCTTAATTTGTTTGAGATATTTCATAATTTTTTTGCAGCTTTCCACATAGCATTGTTGGGTTTATCTAAAAATCGTCCTAGATAAACGTGCCGAAAACTATGTCGGGGCGAGTCGTAGTTGATAAATTAGAAAACCAATAATTGTACGATAGGGAACATTGCTAATAATTTTTTCGTGTTCCTCAATATGAATGTGTGTTTCCGTCTCTACAAGCTTGCATATTAAAACGTTTAAGAATCTTATTTGTCATTTTTTTATTGCTAATTTTTTTTATATCATAATTTTATCGTTCCATCTACCCTTTTTGTATGTCCCATAATCAGTATATTATCCACCCAGATGACCATATGTATACCATTACCAATGTAAAGACAAGCATCATTTAGGAATCTCTTCAGACTGTTCCTTGTGGCATAATTATCAAAACACTCGTTTTAGGCTCGTGCACCTTGTTTCAAACCACACAGGGATTTGTAGAGTTTGAGAACTTTTCTGCTACCATAATTTAACCCTTCGGGAATTTTAACATATATATATATACCGGTATTTAATCTTATATTTACAAGGGCTGATAGTAAATCTAATTGAATTATACTTAATTTATTTTGAAGTGTATGATTTATAAACATTTTGATAGTTGGTAGTTTAGCTACTGGCGCATATAAATTTTCACAAGAATCTTCTTGATAACTTAAAGCTACTTAACGAACTTCCTTAATTTTATCTTGTTTAGTTTTAAAGATCCGATTAGTAAAAATAATGTTTCTACCATATGGAAGATCACAAATATTCCAAGTTTCCATTTGTTCGAGAGCATTACTTTCATTTACTATAGCTTTCTGCCATTCAGATTCTAATTTCATAGTTTTTTTATAATTAGAAGAACCTAGATTTTTTCCAACTAAGCAGTAAGCTGCATAGGCTTTGTTAGTCATTTAGATATTTAGGTTTCTTAACAGTTCGTTTGTGCGTAATAATTAATTCATTTTTAATTCGTTCGTCCTCTTCTTCTGGTTTACTATGTTCTTCCTCTGTCTGATCATGTTAATTAGTTATACTTGGATAAATCAAATTTGAATATACAATTTGCGTCTCGTCAAAAGTAACGTCACGAGCCGTAATGATTTTGTTGGTGTCAGGGTCCCATATTCTGTACCCTGAGCCAGCATAACCTACCATTCTAGCTTCTCAAGCTTTAGGTTCCAACCTAGGTAATACACAATACCATGCTTTAGCACTAAATATTCTTAGTTTTGACCAATTTATATTATGTAGGTAAATTTTAGCATTTCTTTACAATTGATGGCTCTGCACGGCGTTCGATTCAATTGATAGACAGCAGTACATGCCGCCTCTCCCTATTTGAATTTAGAAAGTTTTCTATCAACGAACATAGTTTACTTTATTTAATATTGTAAGATGTCCTCTTTCTGATACTTAATTTTATTAAGAAATGTAACTACAAGTATATTTTTGCTTTATTCTCCACCTCGATCCATGCGATTCGTGCTAAACGGATCAAATCAGATTTTAAATTTTGTATACGAGCTTTTAAATAATATTCAGTTTCACTTTTTTTTAGTAAGTACAAGCAACTAAAATGTGAGAAATCGTCGTTGATAGCAAGATAGTATTTCTTACCTTTGCAAGTCCTCAAACATCGCAGTGTATAAATTCTCGTATGCGCTGAGATTGAGGATATACTGATTTCTTTAATGGTTTTCTGATAGCTTTACCTTCTTTGCAGAATTTACATACTTTATCACTTTGAGAAAGTTCCACAAGATGTAATCTTCTTCTGTTTGCATGCCCAAGTCTTAAGTGTCATAAACCATCTTTTTTGTGGACTACAAAACTGATTGAGAGTGATTATTATTGTAATAACTTAGATACTTTGTTTTTTTTAAAATTAACAAATGTATATTCATTATTTTGAGATTGTGTTTTTTTTTATTAATCGTATGCTTTACTTCAGCATCAAGTAATCGAGTTTTTGCAAATTCTAACGTTAAATTTCCAGTTGTTTCTAAAACTGTTTCATATTTTTTAGAAATTTTAAGTAATAAACATTGTCATCTTTATTTATTTTTGAGCCAGAAGATTCAAGTTTACTTATGACTTTATCAAAAGTACATAAATGTTCTTGTAGATTCATTTTGTCTTGTTTGAACTCAAGCAATTTTCTTCTGATATGTAGTTTAGTTAGTACACTTTTCCTTTCGATTATTTGTAGTAAATTTAACATCGTATCATATGCCGTTTCGGTGCTTTTTACATATTGTATAAGTGCATCTAGTCTACACATAGCTATTATTGATCTTGTCGCAGCATCTTTTTTTCTAAAGTCCTTTTGTCCTTTTTTGTTCTTTTTCTAATACGGTAGGGTTAGGTTTGTTTCTGATAACGTTGTTTCTTTAACCTCTTTTTCTTTTAATAAATTCAAAACTCTAAATTTCCAAGTTGAGAAGTTATTTGGATTTAACTGTGGGTATTGAGTAAACTTTGCCGTGTTTACTTTACTTATGAACAAACTTGTGGTAACAAATTAATAAAGAGTTCACTCTTGGGAACTTATTTTTCACTTAATAAACGTTTTAATGAATTAATGAAATTAAGTCTAATAATCTATTAAACATGTTTAAGAGAAGCTAACTGTAAACATTTTGCAATATATTTCTTTGTGGTACCTTTCTTGCTTTATTATAAACAGATTTAGTGTGCCATTTATAATTATTTTTTCCCTGAAGAAGTTTTACATCAAAAGGAATTGTGTGATTTTCTAGCACTGCGCTGTTGATTGGATATTTGCTCCTTTTTGACCTTTTGGTTTTTGACGGTTCTGCTTCCATTGAAGTAGAATAAGCGGAAGTTTTTAAACATTGCTCTTTAATCTCATCCACATTTTCTAGATCTGGTACAAAATCTCACTGTCTCTGTCTTATTCCACACAATCTTCAATTTCACTGCCAAAAAATTCACCACTACCATTTAAAAGTCTATCCAATTCTTGATCAGAATAGTAGCGTTTAGCTTTTTGTGCCATTCTAGATAACACTATTACAAATTGTGCTCAAAACTACTTCTATCACTCGAAAACTTTTCCGTATTACTAACGTACGTAAAATTTACGTGCACGCGCTGACAAATTCCAACATAAACTGATAAATATAGAAAACAATTTACCTGGTTAAAGTTATTTTGCATTGTAAAGGGTTGGAGATAGCACTCCTAGGCGGATTAACCCATCCTACCTGAAGTTATATTGCAATTTCATACTACTACACGTAAAATTTAAGTACGTTAGTGTTCTAGGGTTAAAATAAAAACATTTTCGTTAAATCTCAATGGTAGCTCATTGCAACTAATTTTCATGACAGATAAGAAACTCAATCAGTTGCATAAAAAAACGCATAGCCCAATCAAAATGAAAGAATAACAAGGAATAAAAAAGTACTCAAGTTGGGAGCTAAAATTATAAAACGTGTAGCACTCAAATCCACATGTAAAACAGAATTCTCAAAAACTTTCAATATATCAACATCTAATATAAATTGTCAACAAAAAATTTCTTAGGTAGTTATACATTTTGTATAAGAAAATTTGCACTTACCGAAACAATTCTTTAACCTGGCACAAAATAACGAGTACGATGATAAGATCGGAAATCAAATAAAATATGTACAGAAAGTTGCCCGTTTTTTCTGCTTAAGGCGGCAAGAAGAATAACTAGAAAAGTTGCAGATTGAAAGCAAACACTACTGTGAGTGGAAACTTGCCTACACACTAGCTTAAATGTTATCAAATTGAAATTGAAATTGTTGCAAACATGCTGTAAAAAAGAAAGTTTTTTTAGAAGAAACCACTACCAAAAAAGTCACAAACAGTAATATGACCAAAAAAACAAAGAAAAAAAACGTACCTAACACAAATTCCGAGAGCAAAAACAATGAAGAGTCCTGATGTGGATATCTACATTCATAATTTACAGAAAGGTGGATCTCGTGCACGAAGTGTGGCAAGTGGGCACATTACTCATGTGCTTGTGAAGACGACAGCGATTCTGCTTATATTTATGCGTTTTGTGTTTTGATTTGAGTTGTATCATTGTTGTATGCACATTTTGCCTCGATAGCGGGACATGAAAGCACATGGAAGATTTTCGTATTGTTGCCATAATTTTTTTTTAGTATTTAATTGATTTTCATGTTCTAACTAATAACATAATAAAACATCTTGTACTGAAAATTCGCAATTTATTTTGATGTTTTCTTTCGGTATAGTCTTAAGGAGCCCGTTATGACCCGGCTTTCTCTATTCCAAATAAGAGCAACTTTAAATTTGATGTAATAGTTTAGTGCACTTAATTTTTAAATTTAAGAAAATATTTCAAAATTAAGAAAATTAAATATTGCATTGCATTTTATAACTTATTAATTTAAAAAAAACATTAAACATTGCATACGCGTAAAAAAACTATTTCAACATATAAAAACTTTTATCTCTATTATCTACCTTTAATTATCAAGTTTTGCAATTTTTGTTTTGTTTTTTTATTTAAACGTTTTGTTTAAATACGCAAATGCAATGACTAAAAACAGAGGTAATCAATAAGTTTGTTGAACAACCCCTGCCAAACAAAGAGTCAAAAACATAAAACTTGATAATAAAAATTGTGTAAACATTATTAATTAAAATTAGCTTTACTCAAAAACAATGTTAATTATAATACAATTGTTTTATAAAAGGTTCAAAATTAAGTTTTAATAATAGTTCAACTTTAAAGTTGTTTTATTCTTAAACATTTGATGTTACATCACATCAGTAAACTTTTTATATAACCTTAAACAAAACTTCTAAACTAATATTCTATTTCGTTATCAATACAAAAGTCGTTTGACAAAGTTTTTCTTAAGGAATTGAAAATTTTATTTAGACTGAATAAAAACAATTCAAAATCATTTTAATTAGAACAAAATATTAATACTGTAAACATTATGTAAATTAAGCGATGACGATAATATTTAATTTTAATACTTTTAAAGTATTAAAAACAAACGATATTTTAAAACTTTCTTCACCAGGAGAGCAATAAAGATTTGTCAAATGTTAACGAAGTATAACTTTAAATAAAAGAGTAAAGACAAAGTTTGTTGAATGAATTTAATTGTATAATTAGGAAAGTTTTCGTCCCAAATCTTAATTCTTAAACTGTTTTTTTTTTAGATACAGTTGCAATGTGTTACGTTCGAACGATGGTTATTAATTTATTTGATTTTAAAACTATGCTAGTATTACATCTTTTTGATAAATTTATATTTACTTTATTTTATTGATATAATCTTGAAAATGTAATGTACGCATCCATTTAGCAAACGTTACACTTCAATAAATCCATGCGCGTCTAACTTTTCGGTTTCTAGATATTCTGATTGGTTTTTAAAAGACATTTTCTTATCTTTATTGACATTTTAGGCTGTAAATTTTATTCACAAATTTACAAGTGGTTATGGAATCACGTTTACGTGTAAAGAAATGTTATATAATATTTATCATATACACTGAATTTATTGTTTTCAAATTTATAGCTTTTGTAAGTATTTTAATTTAATTTAAATAGTTTAATTTTTCATAATATAACACAATTTTACTTATAACAAATTTTTAGGGAAAACGATATACAGTCGTTGGCATTGAAATATCGAATATGTCGAAATAACTAGTTATGCCAATTGTAACATTTTTGAAGCAGTTTAATGTTTTGTTTACTATAGTTACTTCAATACTATTCATAACTTTTTTTAATTACGCAACTTACAACGTTCTCCGCCTTTATAGCTATTTTTAGTTGTCTTTTATGCAATGTAACTTACTATGAGATAGCTCTGCCATCAAACTTTGCTAGTGGTCCCTAAAAGACCCGTCCAGTAGTTCAGTCTGGTGGCGTTTGCACAACTGCATTGACACTACTTTTCTTCAATGTTTTTTACGTTGTGGTTTTATCCCGCAGTTTTATTCCTCACTTTTTTATTGCGCAGGTGTAAAATCAAATTACATTTGCCGCAGTAACTTGAAAATAATTAATAAATTTATACGCAATTAGTTGTTTTTATGATAGTTGCAGATTGTATATTTTGAACTTTAAAAACTACATACTCTTCAAAAACCACCTAACCCTGCTTTTCTTCTTAGAAGTATTACATACTAGTGCCATTCATAATGAGCGGAAACGATAGTATGAAGATAATTACTACTATTAATAGCATAACAAATTGTTTATTTTACAAAAATTAATATTTTTTATACAAGGTGGCCTAGTAGTGTATCAAAGTATAATTTCTCCTTTATTACACAAAAGATTAAAAAAATATTTATAAAAGTTAAAGCAGTTTTAAATTTTTTTCCAAATTTATGACTCCAAAGATGATGTGGTTTTGAGAAACAAAACTTTGTATCAAAATGATTTTTTGGTATAAGGTTTAGCACTATTAGAAATATCTATAAAAGTTTTGAATACGTATTTATGTAATATACGGTGTATTAGAATTAAAAAATGCAGAACTTTAAAGAGTCAAAACTAATTTTTTTTCAACAGAACGACCTACTTTGAAGTATGGCATCTTGCAGAGGATTAAATTCTTTATCGAACGCAATAGTTTTAAAGATACTTTATCGTATTGAGAAAAATGCACATTGAATTCTGACAAACAAACATCGAATACTCTATTGTAAAACTCAATGAAACAGTGTTACAAGCTTCTAGTAGTTTACGAACCTGCACGACCAACTTGCTGTAGGATTGAAACCATACCTGTCGGAGAGAGGAGAGGTTCAAGTGACTTTTTTTTAAAGGGCGCCAGATCTTTTTTTGCAGAAATAGCTCCTGCTAGATCAGCACAGGAGGCTCAAAGCTTGTACAAAATTATTAAGGTTCGTAAAGCTGAAAGAAACGAAGAAAGAAACCAAATCGTTAACAACAATTGCACTTTAATTATTTTAGAATGATAAATAGATTAAAATTTGAATCAATAACAATTACGAGATAAGTTGATAGCATCACAGTGATTAAATTTAGTCTGAGTACAAATATAAGCAGGTACTAAAATCTCAGCAGTATCGGCAACTTACACTACACTTAAAACAAAAGTGTAACCATCAGAACATATAAAAAAATCTTCGTAAGTAAATTTAATTAATAATGATAATAATTGGCAGTTGACGTAATCAGTATGCGATAGTAGTTTACTTAAATTAATGGAGTAATAATAATAAGAAGCAAATCAATTCGGACGTTTCGACACGATTAGTAAATATGATTATTCATGAGTAGCACCGTAGCGACAGCGAATAATTAAAATCAAAAATTGACTTACCAAGATTCAGGTGTACCTTCAGAAAACGTTTTTCTACTGGCTTCCTGTAATCAAATTTCCTGAAAATAATCGTGTCTACCTGGTGACTCACAAACTACAACAGGTAAAAAAAACATTTAAAAGAAAGTAAGAGAACCAAAACGTATCGTATGCTGTTACAATATGTCTTTCCGTCCACTATGGTATTAGGTATTAATTGCCTCCGAAGAGAAATTCAATTATGTCTGGTACATATGCTCTTCCATACAAGATGATATTATTTAACGGTCAATTGCCTCTACATATAAATTCTGCCCTTGTATCGCAGCGTTTATAGGTCTAAAGCTTCCTATTATAATATTTCCCTTGTAGATTTTAAACTTGACCAGAAACTAAGACAAGAACACCCAGATTTAGGAGGTAGCACATGGCGCCTGCGTGGAGTAAATTAGGTAATTATAGATATTTTTATTACCCATCGTGTCACAACACGTGGATGTTTTAAGAAAACGATTTTTAATTCATGCAGACATAGGTTATATCGTGAACGATGTTAAAGTCAAAATGCCCGTCTATCGTCTTCTCAATACGAAGGAACCAACGATAGATGGCGTCGTGAAATGGAAAAGTAATTTTAATTAAACCAATATACAGGGTAGTGCATTTTTAAATTAATGCACGTAACAACAGTGTTTTTATAATTCTGCATTAAAATGAATTTTTTTGCTGAAGAAATTGTCAATATGATTAATGTGCTTGGAGTAAGTTACAAAAACTGTCTGTTGGCTAAAAAACAGACGTATCTATCCGGTGCTCTATTCGGACTCTCGGGGGCTTAGGACCTAGCTAAGACACAAGTTGAAGGTCAAGCTTTTCTATGTGCGACATTAGTCTCTTAATAAACAGAGTACTTAGGAAGTCTATGTCCGTCAAATACGCTACCCCCCATTAGGCGCGCCAGAGCTGCTATTTGAGGAACTGAACTGGCTAGCTAACATTGCCCAAAAATAATGAGTCAAAAAAGAGAAGCCACTCTGAGGTAGCATTTAACTGTCGATTTTTTAATTAAGATTGGGTTGTGAAACTTGTGTTGGGGGTTACTACAACGCCTTTCATGTAACGTTAACCGAGTTGTGAGAAGCAGAATATTGGAATAGTTTTAGTAGTTGCGATAGATTGCACGGCACTCCGGTGCGGTTGTACCTATGACCATTACAAGTACCAAAATCGGTTTTTCGACAAAAAACAATCATGTAGAAAGTCTTTTGAAAATTGTTTTAAACAAACAGGAAATGTGGTATATAAAAAATCAGATATTAGTGAATCTTCTAGACAAACGATTCTTAAAAAAAAATAAAATGCACTTAATTCAGCAATTACAAAAGTTAAGTATGAATGATAAACAAAGATTAGCATTTTGTAGTTGGGCTCAACAAATGATAAATGTAGATGCTAGTTTTTTGACTTTGTTTTGTTTGTGGATGAAGCCACATTTTGTTGTGTTAACCACCATAACATTATTACTTTGTTATTAAATTTGTTATTATTTTGATCAAAAACTACATTTTATACAAACCAGTAGTCAAGTTTCTATGGTACTGTAAATAGTCAAATTTATGTAGAATTTTGGCAAATTCACTTGCTGCAATTACTTAAAATATTTCCACGGAATATTCTAGAGATGATGTGGTGTTTGCTCCTGTTTACTACGCTGATCCTATTCACCATCATCTTCACTCTTACAAAGATTTTAAGAAGCGGTCTAATTGAATGGCCTTTACGATCACTTGACATATCCAAATTGACTTCTTTGTATAGAGTTACGTTAAAGATGTAGTTTATCGAACACAACTCACTGCAATGGATGATATGAAGAATTTAATTATACAAATCTTTTAAAATAGTCAAGTCAATACATTGAGAAATGTTAATGCTTCCCTGGAAGATCGTGTTACGGTAAAATATAAACTTTTCACTAGTCTAAAGTGCTATCAATTACCATTAACATAATTACCACAAAGACAGTAGCAGCAACTCTGAGTTAAAAATGTGTTAGCAACCAATAGGATTCGGCCTGTTTTCAATATGCCGATTGTATTGCAATTAAAAAAAAACGTCAAAACGGAAAAGAATAACTTCAGGTGCTCGTTTTCGCCTTTCACTTAAGACTTATGGTAAATTAATCAAACAACGCGTGTCTAACAATCAGTATATTTATTGCAACGCCAACATAAAAGGAGTAAAAAAACAACCAGGAAACAAAGTACATAATCAATAATTGTTCGCAAGTAAAGATACAATAATGGTAGTAGTAGCGCATCCAAAGCAACACTTCATTCACGTAGATAAATAAGTTAACGTTGAAGTTAATAAATATAATTTGGTAAAAACAAAAAAAAATATTAGATCAATACAAATCTAAAGCGATTAGAAGCAAAGCGCACTGATGATAACTTTAACAAGTAATTACAAAAAAATCTGCAGAGGTTAACCATGACAATATGCATATATCTAGGTTGTCTGTATTTACGCTCGATACCAAACCAAACTATAAAATTTAAAAGAGGTTTACTTATGATTTTCCTGACATGCGATTAGCGAATGGCATATTCTACATATTTCCGTATAATTGCTAAAAATTTAACTAATAGATATATAATGATATTACAAATTTCAAAAATGTATTAATTCTGGTGGGTGGCACTTTGACAATGCTTATTAATTTAAGAGTTATTAATATTCCTTAGAAATTTCTTCGTTCTTATTAGAATTATTGTTTGTCTACGTTAATTGTTTCATACACTTCTTTTTGTTTGTTTTGGTCTGCATTCTGTAATTTTGCGTTTCCATCTATCTTTAGTTTGTCTAGCCACATGTCCAGTGTTGGGCACGTATATTACGAGTAATTTTTTACACAGATTTCTACATGTAAAAATTTACGTATTATACGTCCACTTTAATTACGCTACGTAAAAAACATCCTCATGTGATTATGTTCCTAATCTCATTTTGTTGTTAATTTTTTACTTTGAAGTACTAATTTCTACTTCATTGATATTTATTATATAAGGTACTCGTGTAATTCATGAATTACTGACTTTGGCAGTAATATCAATTGTTATAATATACTTTGCTTGTAACTACTTCATTCTACCTATATTATATATTCTTTGTCATGAATTCAAGTATTCGAACATATCGTTATTTATAAGATGATAGAAAATGATATTATTTGATACAAAAATTTAATTTTTTTTTAAGGTTCATCATCTGCAATTGTATACAGAGGCAACTTTATAGGTACAAATCTAAAAAAGTAGATTTTAATATCAAATCTTTAATAAAAAACAAGACTATATAGACCTTTAAAATAAATTTCATTTATAACATTGTTTAGTTATTAAAGTTAATATCAAAAAGGAGTTGCAAGAAATTAAAAAACATTTTGAATCACGTATTATACATTTTATATATTTAAAATACGTTGTATACATAGTTTTTTACATAAATACGTATAAAATTATTTTTTACGCGAAATTGCCCAACGCTGCACATGTCCTGCTCACGCCCATTTCATCTTTCCTGCTTTGTCTACTACGTCTCTATCTTTATTTTTTTGGATATCTTGGCAACTGATCCTATCCCTTAGTGAGATACCAAGCATGCTTCTTTCCATGACTGTTTGTAATGTTCTGAGTTTATTAGCGAATGTTTTGGTCAAGCTTATAGTTTCAAGTTCGTATGTATTGACTGGCAGAACACTTGTATTATATATTTTACTTCTTAAATTTCTAGGTAGTTCTTGGTTCTTAATTATGTGTCTTAGTTTACAGAAAACTGCCCAAGCAAGTCTAATTCGTCTGGTAATTTCTGTATGTAGTTTTTTTCTCCAAGTTTGATAACGTGACCTAGATGTATGTATTTGTCTGCACACTCAATGTAGTTGTTGTCTATGTATGTACTAGCAACATCGGATGCTTCTTTATAGATATAAATATGGTCAGTTGTGCTGTACTCTCTTTTAAACAAGCAATTTGTTATGATTTTAATAAATAATTTATATAAATGTGATATTGGTCGATAGTTCTTGATATTCGTATTATCACCTTTCTTAAATATGAGTATAACTTCGGAGGAGCACCATTCTTTTGGTATTTTTTCTTCGTGCAGGTATTTGTAAAACAATATTATTATTGCTTTTTTTTACAAATCTTCCACCTAATTTTAGCATTTCTGTTGTCATCTGGTTCTCGCTTAGACATCTATGTGATTTCGACATTTCTTCAGATCTGTTTAATACAACTTTGTGTGTTTGTGGACGTGGTGAGTCAGATGAGTATAGTTTTTTATAGAACTTCTCGAGAGCATTAGTGACATCTTTTTTATATTGTACTAGTAAGTTATTCTTGTTTCTTATTTTTATCATTTTTGTTTTTCCCTTCTGTGAGTTTTGAACGTAATATTTTCATTTTACAATTATCCCTAATAGGTTTTTCTATGATTCTTGTGTTGTAATCCTTTTTATCTTTCTGAAAGGGTAAAAAAAATACTCTTTTGCTCAGTTCTTTAAAATCGTCCGTTGTTCTACCTGTTCTGCTTCCTCTTTCCTCTAGTAATTTTAGAGTGTTAGCGCTGAATTTGCAATTTTTGGGATTTCTTGTGTGTCAGCATATTTTCATAGTCGAGATTGTTATGGCGCTTGTAATTTTTTCTGTAAATTGGCCGATATTTGGTTGTTGTATCATCTTTATTGTTGTTAGTTTTTGTTTTAAATCATTATGGTATTTGTTTAGTTTTAGAACATCTCCAGTTGAGTAAAGTTGTTTTTTGAAGAGTTTGTTGGGTTCTACGTTCGTGTCAATGTTGATACTTGCTCTTACAAGCCCATGGTCGCTTCCGGTATAAAATTTATTTAGTACCCACACGTCTTTACATATTTTTTTGTTATTCGAGAATATGTAATGATTGCTTGCTTGGATTTTGCTGTTTCAATTCGTTCCCTGCTGCATATGTTAATATTGACCTGACACACGTTTTGTATATTCGTACTTTATTCTCAGTGGTTATATATTTATTCTGCCATATTGTCACGGAGACATCCACACACTGCTGCAGCTTTGTTTGATTGTTTTTTGTCTTTGATTGATATTTCTGCTGATGAATGTTTCTACACCTAGATATGTAAATCACATGACTTTTGTTGTTTTGTCGTCTATGGCCAGTTCGCACTGTATTGATTCTTCAGAAATTACTATGGACTGCGTTTTTTTTTATTGATATTTTATTAGTCTTTAGGCGGTAGTTTTACATTTAAAAAACATATGTTTCAAATTGTTTTTGTCTTTTGCTGCAATAAGCGCGTCGTTTGCGTAGGTTTTGACCTTGTTTTCCATCTTGTACTTTCGTCTCGTTTTTTTGCTGTTTTCTTGTGTTATGGCTGTTGATATAAGTTTTTCTTCTGTTAGTTCATTATTAGTTCTTATTCTTGTTTTATTATTATTTTTTGACCTCTTTATTACTTTTATGATTTTTTTGTTGACATAATTTTGATCTTTGTTATTACTTTTGATACTGTGTTTAGAAGCAATATTCCTTTATGGTTTTTATAGATCTTTTTTGGTATTTTTTTTATATTTAGATTGTTACACTTGTTTTAAATTGGTTAGGTACAACTCCTGTTTAGAGTATTCTTTGGGAACGAAGTAGTTATCTCTTGTACAATTCGCCATTGACATGTTTTATCATTTTATTTGAAATTGTGTCTAGTTATCAAAATTTTCTATTTTTAAACTTAATTTCCCTCCGTCTTCTTTTGCTCTCATATTTTTTTTTACGTCATCTATAGTTGTTTCATGTAAATTTTCGAAATGGGTAACCGATGTATCGAAAGAGTAGTTGTAATTGACAATTACAATTAAAAAGTGTTACAAAAATTGTATTTCTGTATTTATAATAAGAATATTGATGTTCTAATTTTAATATAACTCTGGTTATGCTCAAATTAAAAAATAACTAAAAAACTAATTTCGCTTACAAGTTCTTCTCACCGACGGTGAACGCAGATCACACAGTAGAATAACAATTATATTTGGTGTCGAATTAGGTATAGTCTTAGTCAAACAGCATCCAAATCAAATAATTTTTTTTTCAAACTTCTTAGAAGCTTTTGAATGATTGTTTTTAAAAAAAGAATTTTTATCTCGTTTCAATGATACAAATGTTTACGTATATTAGCTACATATGTAGGTGTACTCTCTTTGCTAAAAATCTTTCATTTAGATTTATAATAAAATATCATCGGTATAACAGATTTTTAATTATTTTTGTTTCAATAATTTAATTATTAGTAATCGTTTAATTTTACTAAAACAAAAACTAAGACTAATCATTAACATGTTAGAGGTTACAGTAAGCTTTAGCGCCTGCAAGAAAAATGTTTGCATGGTTTCTGGCGGGCATATAGACCGTCAATGATTGTAAGAACACGAATTGCTATGTAGGCTCAAAGACCATCTTAAGTATGCATGTAAAACTTAATTTTTTATTTTGCTCCTTTAAACAAATTTAAGCGTTTTTTTAAAGAATCACAATTTGAAACTTATTATTTATTTATAGTTCCTACAAATCATTGAACCGTGATAACCGCATGTTTAAAAAAGATTTTAAGAATGTACAGATTAAAAACAAGTCAAATAATAATAAGGATGATGTTTGTCACAGTCCCGATAATATGTCATCATTTTCGAAACTTTATTTCTATATCCATAACCAGCTAAAGAGACTACCGGCGAGAAAACGGATTTATGTACAATACCGCCCCTTTAGCCGCGGTTAGACTACAGTAGCGTACGATCAGACATTTCAGTTACTTTTTTTAATAAACGATTGTTTATTTAAAACAACTAATAGTTATGCGGTAAAAATACCTTCTTAAATAATTTGTAAACAGTTTTGTTCAAAACATCTTTTTAGGTAAATTTCCACTTGTATCTTTTTAAACATATAGCATATTTAGTAGATAAGATACGTGCATCATCATAAATTTATTCCGACAAACGACATGTTTATGTTACATAAAAAATTATTAAAAATCATAATAACCAAATTATTCATACGTGAGGCGCCCGGGTGTAAAACCTGTTAAGTGACATTTTTCACATTCAGGTTTTTCTTGATGTAAAACATGTTAGGTATCTATTCTCGTAGTCAACTGGGCTCGAAAACCACAAGTGACGAAGCTTGACAATATTAGATTCATGTTAACTACATCAACAGTTTTCTCTTTGGAAGTATAATCTGTTAAATACAAAATAAACATGGAGGTTGTAGTTAACAGGTTCTAGTGTTGTGTAAAACATTAGAAACATGGATATTGAAGATGAATATGACTTGTTTTTCGAACAATTTCACGACTCAGCTGCCGATAGGGATTATGTATTGAACCATTCATCATCAGATAGTGGAAATAAAATTGGGGTAGTTGCATGTGCCAATATCAAACAACGCATGTACAACTTGTTAAGTTTATTACTTATCAGGTTCTCCGTAGGTCATGTTGTGTTATTTTTGAGAAAATCTTTTTTACAAAGATACAAAAAATTTGAAAGAAAACATGCCAGAAATGAAAACAATCAAACCAAAATGGTTATCTATTTGGATGGATCTATTAAAAAAAAAACAAGAAATTCTGATACACAGCGAACTTAATATATCGAGTATACCATTAAAACCAATATCATTTACAAAATTTGTAAGCAAGCGTTCATTTCTTTTAGTGTGTAGAACGAGGCCAAAATGAATTGTTCAAAATGTAGCTAATGTCTAACGATTCATAGAAGGGTTACGATATATGAGACTTAAGCACACAATAGAGTCTACGAAGAATACGTGAGAAATTGTACTTTAAGTAATACGAATGCTGTTACGCCTGATAAGTAGACTCTTTATAAAAAAATTTAACATATCTTTTAAAAATCCCAAATTAGACACTTGCGCAAAATGTGATGAGTTTGGGGTGAGTATCAAAGTAGCTAAAGACAGTAAAAATATGGAAACTTTGTAAATTTTTTTGCAGCAAGAAAAGTATCATTGCGAAAATAGAGGCAGCAGCAGAATTATACTCAAAACTGCTGTTGAGGAATTCGAAAAAAAATCAAATATTCACAAACATAAATCCGTGCTTTTATAAAAAAAAATTATGGATTTACAATTTCTGAATTCACTGCTGTAACAAACTCACAAAGGGATACCTTTTTACTTAGGAAAAATCCACGGCAATAAGGAGATCTGATGAAATTACCAGTTGTTTGCTACGCTACTTTAAACTGTTTGATATCAAGGGAGATGCCGTATCAGATAACTGCTGACAAATAAAGACTGGACGGTGGTTTCATATTGGCTATACATTTTGTCCAAAAGTCATTTGAAAAAAATTAGACACGTTTTCTCACAAGTTGGCCACACGATGTTACTAAGCGATAGAGATTTTGCCTTGTAGAAAAACACTCAAAATAATACTTGGTCATTTATTCGCCGGAGTAACGAGAAAATATACTCAAAAATGCATAAAAAATTGTCATTCATTGTGACACTAATAAGAAAAGAAATTTTTTTTGCGTTATCAAATTTAAGAGAACATCTTAAACGATGTCAAATTTTAGCATCAGTGCCGCCGTTAAACTAGAATTTTCTGGAGATATTCCATTCGCTATGTTGGGTTATGAAACTTAGACTGGGTTACCAGCACAGTTTTGCTAAAAAAACGTTACAAACCAAGTGCTACTTGGCAAGAAAGATTTGATATTACTTTAAAACAAAAATATGTAAAAGTCTTACCTATAGACAAATCAAAATTTAATCACACCCAGTCTTGCTTGCAATGCATTCCTCCAGTTCATCATACCTTTTAATATAATCTGAAGATGTAAAAATAATTTTGAATATCTGAAACATATGTTTTTGTAGAGAATATGTTGTGTTTATTATTTCTTAATTTTTTTGGGTTTTGCCAGAAAGTTGCCGAAGAGTATGATTTTAGTTGTTTTTTTTTTTTGATAGTTTATGCTGTTGATGTGTTACTTAACATAACATTTCGTATTTGTACTGTTAATGAAGTAAAATCTGTTAATTAACATTTTTTAGTTTCTTTTTTCACCTTAGAACCGAAAAAAATGTTTTTGTTTTTATTTCTTAATTACCTTCTCTAACCTTTCCTTATAATTTCACACAAAAGGGTCAAAACAAACAATTTTTACAAAAATTGATTTTATATATGTGTTACAATAGTTTTTTATTTGTACGGAACAATTATGTTTATGCTACTAATGTTTTACATCCGGACGCCTCATATATCTATTTAATTTTTAAATATCTTGGAATTATGATACACACCACTGGACTATAAGTTTAGCATATTTATAAGTATTACTCCTTTGGAGGTAAAAGTTAACCAATGCAATTTCAGTTTTATATCATTTAACAGTCCTTTTACAATGGGGTTCACTATGATTATCAATATATATTATTATTATAATATTAAGAAAATAGTGTTACCTGCTTGAAAAATGATCGACATTCTAAATGCTACGTGTGAAGAGTACTAGTAATAAACTTTTTTGCACAGCATCCACAGTAAAAAAAAATGTAGTAATTGTTTTTTCGCTTTTTTAAAGATAGTATTATTTAGACTGTATACTTTGCAGTTTTAGCTTATTTAAAAGTTTTTGCAATTTAATTTTTTTAAATAATCATTTTAAAGTTCATTGTTTACCACGGTTTTAAATAGTTCATTATTTTTAGATTTTAATTTGTAATAAAATTAAATTAAACAGTGGACCACTCAAGGTTCAAAAATAGAGTCAATATTTTTGTTCGATTACACATAAATTGTTTTTGTCGATAGAACTGGTACATGATGAGTGTTAAGATGTAATCTGTTCCAATTACGTACGAATATTTATAAACAATTAGTATTGAAAAAGTTGAAAGTGTCTGATAACTATAAAATAACTGTTTAACTGTATCAAATTTCTTTGGTCTTAATTCTTAGTCTCACGTACTAAGGTTTTTAACGTTAATTACTGAATAAATATAAACATTATATTTTAATGGTAAACTGTAAGTAAAATAGTGACATTATTACTACAATAATAACGAAACAAAAAGAGAACCGACGCAAGAACGCATTAATGAAAAATTCCGCCCTTTAGGTCGCGATTAAGCTATAGTAGCGTACTATTTTACGTTTCAGTTTCTTAACGACACTATTTTAATGAGCAATTATTATATAAAAAAATTAGTAGCTATTTTCAAAAATAATACATTTGCGGTGAAAGTACATTCTAAAATAGTTTGTAAAGAGATTTGTTTAAAACACTTTTTCACTTACATTGCCACTTGTATCTTTTTCAAAAAGATTGCATATTTAGTAAATACGATAATAACGTGCATCATACCTATTTGTTCCGACAAACAACATGTTTATGTTACAAAAAAACTTGTTATTAAAAATCATACTAACCGAATTATTCATATGTATGTATTTAGTTTATAAATGTCTTAGACTTATGATACACGTCGCTGTATTTTAAGTTGCAAGCTCTGCATAAGTAAAATCTTATTTAGAGATAAAAGCTACCTAATGCAATTTTAGTTTTATATCATTTAACAATCCTTTTACAATGCGGGTCACTTCAATTATCGAACGTGTGGTTATCAATACATAAACGTCATACAAACAACTATTTTAGACATATTTACTGACGCCATAAAAAAGCAGAATATACAATTACTCGACAATTACTACAAAAGCTGAAATCGAGTTTAAAATATCTAATATAGACTGCCAAAAGTCATAAAAAAGTATTTTAATGTAATCTTGTTAATGTTTTTTTTGTTTATTTTTTATTTTAGAATTTTTACGTTGTCATTTCAAATAAATAAAATTTTATAAAAAAATTTATCTTTGTTATTGTACAAGTTTGTAGCGGTTTCTTTAATAAACCGATTAAGGTTTCCTTGACTAATTCAGTTGTATTTTATCTCGCAGTTACAGGTCTGCTTGCTTTTCGATTCTTTCGACTTGCTTTGTTAGTAGTCTTTTATTATTATATACGAAATTGTACAATAAAGCAAACACGCCAAAAATAACTTTAAGATTATTATTTTATATTGTAGCAGATACGTCTTATCTAAATTTTTAAAGTCTAGAAGAAATAATTAAAACTAACAATGATACGTGCTGCGGTTCTGTTTTTTTAGTATCTTACATTGGGTTTCACTAACTTTTGTATTTCTAAGTGTTTTTCTATGTAAAAAAAAGGTTCTTTGTTAAAAAAAAGTACACATTCAAATACTCTAGGTAATCTAATTCTTTAACATCCGGTATAAATATAACCTTTACAAAAGGTTTATAGAAAAAAGTGTTGTAATTTGCGTAACGTTAACATATCAAAGAGAAAAATTTTAAATGTAAAAGTATTTTAGTGTTTCAATTTGAATTTATTAGTTTATCGTTATTTAAGTGTTATTAATATAATTTAAATCAGTTTTACGAAAATGTATAGATTAATTATAATATACGAAACAAAAAAATTTAATTTATTTTATTTCCAGATAAGCAATAATTGGATAATGGGTCCGGAGTTGTGCGATATGTGGACTTCCAGCGACGTTCTGTGCTGCACGGCATCCATTCTGCATTTAGTAGCAATAGCTGTTGATAGGTAATCGATAAATTTATTTTTGCATATATTTGTTAAATTTGAAATTTTTATACAGGTACTGGGCTGTAACTAACGTAGATTACATTCACACTCGCAACAGCAATCGGATAGGAATCATGATAATACTCGTGTGGGGTGTTGCTCTAATCGTGTCGCTGGCACCACAAATACCACAGTTCGGATGGAAAGATCCAGATTATTTATATCGAATTAACGTTAAAAAACAATGTTTAGTTAGTCAAGATGTAGGATATCAAATTTTTGCTACATGCTCAACGTTTTATGTTCCTTTACTTGTTATACTCGTTTTATATTGGCAAATTTTTCAAACGGCAAGAAAACGCATTAGAAGACGACGCGAGCAAAGAAGTCAAGTACCAGAAAAATCGTCAAAATCAACTAGTAGTAATAAAATTAAAAGAAACTTTTTAAACAACAGAAAATTTTTACGAATGAAACCGTGTACAAATAAAAAATCATCCGCTAGCGAAGCTCTAATGTCGTCGATGGTTATGGTTGAAGGGCAATCGACCACAACGATGGAAGTGCTAGAAGAACAAGACGAATTGCAAAATAACGAAAAAGAGCAGGAAGAAACAACGGCTTTTACAATAACAAAACCTAAAACACAAGTCATATCGTTACACAATAACACACATCATAACGTATCGAATAATGTGTCTCCTGAAAAATCTTCAACAGGAACAACAAATAATGGTTCTGCCAGCCATCAGAGTCATATAAGCGATATGAGCCGCGTCGAAATAATGTCTAGAGAAATAAAAGACGCTCAATTAGGTTCTACAGCGGTCGTTCCGTCCCGAAGAGACAAAAAAGAAAGTTTAGAAAGTAAACGTGAACGTAAAGCTGCTAAAACGTTGGCAATCATAACCGGAGCGTTTGTTGTTTGTTGGCTTCCATTTTTTATCCTCGCGTTGCTAATGCCTCTTTGTGAATCTTGCAATATTAGCGGTTACATTATTAATTTCTTTTTGTGGCTAGGGTATTTCAATTCGACTTTAAATCCAGTGATTTACACCATATTTAGTCCAGAATTTCGACAGGCGTTTAAACGTATTTTATGCGGAGGTCACGGACGCGGTGGTCGCGGACCTAGAAATTTCCGGTCAGGAAAAATAAGATAAAACCGATATTTTTCTTAGGTTATTTTATATGATGTATATATAGTAATGTTTTTATAAATTATATAAAAATGCAACACTGTTTCAAACGACGCTACAATGTCTTTCTACATTATAGCCATAACTCGCTGCAAGGCATGTCTAACAACCTTAAAAAGAGATTATACGACGGCTACGTTAGCAAATGCCTCGCAACTGCGTGTGTTTAGATTTTTTATTTTTATTTTCAGCAAATATAAACCGTGACTGTGTCGGAATATATCAACATGTTTTATCAATGTAAATTTAATTCGACCGTACGGTATGTACATTTATGTAAATAATAGATATAAATACTCCATTAATTACATTAGAATAAAAAGACGAATTACTTTGTAATAGTATCGCTACGTAGCATGTACTAATCACTTATGTAAATATCTAAAAAAAGAGTCTTAACGTTTTTATAATACCTGCAAGCATAAAAAAGTAAAATTCAAAACGATAACTTGTCTCAAGTGTAATGACTAAAGTAAGTTACACAACGTAAAAATTTCAAGCATTAGGTAATAACAACGCCCTTAATGTAATAACCTACAACAGCAACAGTACCTTGAATTACCATCATCACCACCATTATTCTTAAATAAAAAATATTACGAGGCCGCTTTAAAGATAATTTTTCTTTCTTGACAAAAATAAATCACGTTCTTTACGCGAGTGTTTCAAATTTTTAAGAACGACAGCGAGTATCAGCACCTGACAGGTCATATTTCACAGAGCAGGTCCTGTTAAATCAGTTTTCTTAATTAAGATGTCATATCTTCTTTAACTTTCATCAACTTAAATATTAAAAAATTTATGTCCTTAACAAAAGAAATTTTTTCAAGTTTAAGATTTATGACGCATCTCGGCGTTTTGTAGATTCTTGTTTTTAATTAATCTTATTTATAAATAACATGCTACGAGGGATAATAAATGTTGGTGCTTCAAAAAAAGATACGGTATATAATTGAGCCTATATACGCGTATATTTTGAGGCATTCCTATATTGTAATTTTATTACTATCATTATGATTATATAAATAATAATATTAATAATAAGCGAATCGCAGGGTGCGAAATGTACGTAAATATCTTTTGTACATAAAGTAGGTTTTAGTATTAATGTATAAAAATCTTTTAAATGTTACATAGATGTTAAAGTAGAACTTGTTATATACTATTGTTTAAATAATATATAAACAGTGATACACTTACCCAAACGTACGTATGACGATCTACACGTTTTTTCAGCTTTAAAATACCTGAAATGCTTTGAACATTACTAGTATCTGAACTCGTATTGTGATAACATATTAAGTGTATTAATTCATGTTATAGTATACAAAGTAAAAATAGATAAACAAAAAACACTATTTTTGTTTTGTCTATAATTTTAATGTTATATGTATATACATACATGTATATATGTACTGGACGTTAACTCAACTCTAACTATAAAACTCGTATCGTATAAAGAAAAATACTTGTTGGACTCAACGAACAGTTATGTGACAGTTTATTTATGAGTAGTCTAATTTCGATTTCTGCCTATATTAGGCTAAAAAAATTGTTAAAATGAGAATGTACTGTTAAAATGCTTTGTTTTTAAGTATTGTTCAATTTGTTAAAATATATATTATGTCAGTGAATGAATTTTTATTGTTTATTACTGTAACAGTTACACTACTTCGTTAAATAAATAGAATATAATTTTTTTGACTTTCTCCTCCTTAATTTTTAATTAGTTTATTCGAATAAATTCAATTAAAGTTTTTAAAACATGTGCTAATATAGAGTAATTTAACATAATCGCTAACCAGAGTTTGGTAATTTTAGACAAAAAACATTTGATTTAAATTTTTGTATTAACGACACGTGCACAAGTTAAATTTTACATCAAAATTTAAATGATCAATCCATTATTGATAGTCGTATAAACAATAAATCAAACTTAGTGTTTGTGGAACGAATTTGAAAATGCTTTCAAAAAAAACTTGAATTATTTTTTATATACAATGTATTACTGAAGTATCAATGTCTTGAGCTAATAATTGTCAAAGTGTACCTAAAGTTAATTAACATTCAAGTGTTATTCAACTGATAAAATTATTTTTAATTTTTTTGTAACATTCCCAGTAAACACAAAATTGATAATGTTTAGTAACAGCTTCAAAAAAAAAAATTTATGATTCACTCTTGTTTCAAACATAAAAGAAACCTAACTGCAATAAAATAGCTATAAGTCCATCGCTGTTTCACTTATTTGAATCAGTATAGTTTCGGTATTTTAAATTCAAATCTGTTGCAAACTAAATGTTGCATTCGGTTTACGTTTTAAAAGCTTCGTTCTTGAACTGATACTAAATGATCGATACATGTATGATTTTTTTGTTTCAATAATCAACTAAAACAATTCTTTCAATAATATAATAATACATTTTCGAATGCACGTTTCAAAATTTATTGCACAATAAATATTTTTAAATACACTATCACATTGAGTTTTTTACATATTGCAAATTTCTTTGATGTGGTCTTTTCACGGAAGCCTCGAAAACTGCATCAGTTACTGTTGGGTAGCAACTTTTAACCGCATCTGTAACATAAAAATAAATATTTCATTTATATACATACATAATCATAGAGTTACACAAAATTAATTACATTTTTTTAACCAAAAACAACACAAACTTAATATAAATATCACTTTAGCAATCATTAGAAAGTTATAAAAACACTGTGAATACCTTTAGCTGTACATAATCGTATAGAAAACTTCAAGAATTGAACTGTAATTATAAATTTTAAAGTATCATCAGATTTACGCAATAATCTACCTTAACGCAACCATGTGTGTTAATTTACATTTTTTTATACAAATTAAAACATGATACATAAAGAACAGAAATGATAATAATATTGACTACATTTATAGATTATTATAAAGTGTTTCGACTTACCGTTTATTGTTCCATTTCGTAATTGTACACACAGCATCACTTATTAAACTACAACCGAACAAGTGAAAAGATATCAATTTGCAGCGCAAGCGATGACGACAGTAATCAAAACTATAGCAACGACCAATACTGACTAATCACAAAGTATTCGTTTTTCCTAGAACGATTCCACTGTTTTGAAAATAATTCAATCTTATTTAATCGATTTTTAACAAATTCTAGTTATTCAAAAAATATTCGGTTTTAATAATTCAGTTTTTAGACGGTTGCTGATTATAGGATAAAAATTGCAAGTACTGAAACGGTTTAAAACTGATTGTGAAAAATCGGAACTCTTTCAATTTATTCACTGTCAGTTACATGTAAATGATATAAAAATGGAACTAACACGAAACAACGTATTGAAACAATTGTTTTAATTTTGTGACTGTAACAGTTTCAATCCGTGTTTACTGGGTTGTAAGCGAATTTATTTAATAGTGTCATTAATTCTTTGAAATATTTTAAAAACCACACAACTAAAAATTAAACGTATTAAATTAAACCTTAGAATGCATTGTTTTTTGTTTTTTTAGTAAGTGATTTTTTAGCAGCTGTCGTGATGCATAGTACCCAGCAAAATTAAGTTTTTGTTTTTTTTGTAAGTTCATAAGCTACTACGTTTAAGTTGTGTATAAATCAAAACAATGCAAATGTACATTATTGATTTTTTAATGGTTTTATTATTTTCGAATCTCATTTATTTTCACGTAGCGTACCAAAAAAAGTAATATTTTTTTCAAAAAGTATTCTGCCAATGAAACGCTTGTAAAAAAGTGTAATTTTCAGATTCAGACTAAAACTTTGAATACTAAAACTAAAAGCTTGCACTATTACAAATCTCAAAGCTCATGTGTAACTTTTCAGGTTTGCTACAAACATGAACTAAACAATCAAAATCAAATTCACGGAGATCCACACATTCTAAATCCTAATGCAATATTGTGTTAATTTACTTGGTTTATACTAAAAATATTGGCAAAGGCATGTAAAATCAAAAAATCCCTTATCAATTCTTACAGTTCGCGTAATTAAGCTTAGCAAATGAGTTGAGCAGAAACTACAAAGAACCAATTGTGCATAAAAGACGGGTAGAGCTGGGCAAAATACTGACATAAATTATTTGAGATACAAATTACTAGGTTAAAGTGAATTTGAATAACAAAATAACCTGATCACATCATTGTATTTGAACTACAAAATATTCATTATTAGGAAGATTTGAACCGGTCTAGATATTTATAGGTTTGTCACTCGATTTTTAAAATTTTATTGAATTATAGTATGATAATTATTTTCCGCATTCATAAGACATATTATGCAATTATATAAGAACTTTATCACAATACTTAAATGAAAATAATTGCTAACTAACCCTGGTTGTCGCCATGTATAATTTTTATTGCTGTCATGTTATTAGCGGCAATCGATTGACGTAAAAATCATAAAAATCGGCCCACGAGTTTGGTCTCTAGAGCGCCACAAAGGAACAAACCTACATACATTGATAAACATTGATAAACACATCGCCCCTCTTTGTGTCTCGCATTTCTCTATCTAGCCCTAATGCCCATTTCCAGTATTTCTTTTGTATTCCTTCTACCTTTTTATACTCCTTCCACTCCCACATTTCCGCCACTAATATCATCACACTTTTTATTAACTTCTCAAACAGCAGCCTTCTTTTTTCTATGTCCACCCCAAACAACCTTTCCTTCACATTCCACACTTGTCTCATTAACCTGTTTCCTTTCCTCACTCTTTCTTATATGTGTTCTTTACTTCCACTTTTCTCTTTTTCTTTTGCCCTTTCCTTTTCCATCTACGAACACTGCCACCATTTCCCCCTTTTTTTTCTCTAGCTCTCTATTCGCCAAGTGTTTCAGTATGTATATATGTTGTCTATCACTCTTCTTCCCTTTCTGAATCCCGCTTATCCGTCTGGTGCCAAACTCCTTTCCTCTATTTTTCCTTCCCCTTTCCATATTATTTACTGTTTCCGTCATCCTTTTTGCTAAATTTTATTCCCTGTATACCCACTCTTCGCCTTGTATCCCATCTTCTCCTTCCGCCTTCCATTTTTTTTATTGCCTTTATTATTTTGTCTTTGTGTATTCTATATGTACCTCCTTTTTCCAGTCATACTACTAATTTATTCTTTGCCTTTCTTTTCCTTTCTGATTTTATTTCCCCCTCCCCCAAGCAGGTTCCTAAAATGTTTCTCTTATTCCTTTATTTTTATTTCCTTTGTCGTCTATTATCTCTTCCTTTTTTTTTAGGTATTTCCTTACATCTTCTTTTGTTTTTATTTCTTTGATATAATCCTCTTGTTTTTTTTTGTTTTCGTCCTTCTTTCTCTCTCATGTTTTCTTGTACATTTTTACTTCTTTATATTTTTTTTATTCTTCCTTTTTTTTAACTGTCTTAATGCTTTTTTTGCCATTTTCTATGTCTTCTTGCATTTTCTATTTTACTAATTCTTCCATCCTATTTTTTCCCTCTTCCATTTTCTAAATCTGACTTTCTCTGTTGCTTTCTCAATCATTTCTCTTATTTTCTCCGCACTCTCTTGTAATCCCTTTCTTAACCATACCGTTTTCTTTATTTTCTGTTTGTATCTCTTTGTACCCTCTTCTGTCCACATTTTTTTTTGTTATGTACCCACTCCTCTTTTTTTCTTTCTTTTTTTTCCTGTTTCTATTCATTATTTTACACCCCCTTTTGTTGCACATTTCCACTAGTTCTTCTCCCTCTTTATTTATCACTTTGTTTCTTTTCCGTTTCTTTTCTTTCTTGTATTCCACCCTCTTTCCCTAATTTTGCGTTAAAATTTTCTTCTAATATTATCAATCTCTCCTCCTTCTCTTCTATTATATTTTTTATGTTCTTTCTTGTTTCTTTTATTCTACTGCTATAAACCGTCACTATTTTTATTTTTTCCCACTGTATGTTCTTTTCTACGATTCCTCTTCTGTGTTTCACTTTTTCTTTCTCTTCCGGACTCAACCAATTTCTTCTTATTCCAGTTAATATACCCCCCTTTGCTTAACCTTTACTCTTCTCTTTTTTCTGCGTGTATCACCCACTCAAATTCCTTCGGCAACTCTTTTTCCCACCACTCCCATTCTTTTTCTTTCACCGATGTTCCCTAATGTACTCCTAAAAATCTTGTTCTTTGTTCTTAGTTCCCGTTACGTTCTAAAACAATACTCTCAGCTCACTCATCTCTCTTGGAGCTTTTTCCTTACTTTCCTTAATTTCTTTTTTCTTGGTCTTTTCTTTTTTTATTACTCATTATTCCTTTTCCTTGTCATTTCGTCAACATTCTTTTCTTTTTTGCTTCCCCCCCTTTTTCCCTTTAGTTTTTTTATCTTTTTAATGTACGGTAATGTTATTGTTTTCTTTTCTTTTCTAACTTTATGATTTGCACATTAAGATCCGAGTCTTCACTTTGTCAGTTGATAACCAATAACTTCTAAGTACTTGTCATTTAAAATAGGCAGAAAAAGTTCACTTTATCATGGTTTTAACGTATTTATCCATAATGCTACTTTACCTTTGATGTTGAGTCGTTTACCACGTATGTGATTTCAACCCCAACGTACATAGTTATGTATGTGTGTGCATATGTCACGCATACCAATAATATTGTAATATAATAAAAAAAACATACTGAAAGCAACGGAAAAAAATAAAAGCGGCAGACAAAATACAAAATACCGTTTTTGAATAAGAATATTTGAAATAGGGTAAGTCCAGGAGAGACGCCGCGCCAGGAAAGATGCCGCAAGAGCGGTATTTCTAGCATTTGTGAACAGTAGGCGCTGCCGGGATAATATGTGTTGGGATAACTGTCGTTAAAGCCCGGCAAACTGTATTCGGCGTGATGGTTGCGGGTGTTGTGTTTTTGTGAACAATCTTCATAACCGTAAATATATATTTCACGCCGTAAATTTGTGACGCCGCTTTGTTTCGTAGTGAAGGATGACGCATCGTTTATTTCGATGATTGGCCAATTAATTTGGCTAATAGGATAGTAAAGAATAAATTCTAGACGTAGGACGTAGGTATTATCAATAGTACTTACCTTTATGCATACTGTCTATATTATTTTCCTCGTAAAATATGCCACGAAAATATAAAAGAGCAGTAATTGCTCGACCGAGGGCCACATGGTCAGAAGAGCAGCTACGTGAAGTTATTGAAAAAGTGAACACTGGCGAAATCAGTGCAAGAGAGGCATACAGACGCTACAGCGTACCCCCAAGAACGCTAAAACGAAGGTTACAATGCGGAAATTTTAAAAAGGGTTCTCTTGGACCTCAAAGTACCTAAAAGTCTTTATTTGGCAGAGTTATTTGAAGTTAGACAGAAATCCTTTTTCAAGCATTCTGGGAAAAGACAATGAAAACCGGCTTGTGTCACATAGTCAACGTTTGTCAGCAGCTGTATTTGCACCGAATAGGCATACAGTTCGTATACTTCCTTATAAATTTGCAGAAAAGTTAAATGTCAAACAAAAATTTGATGCAGAGAGAGAAATGGCAGGTTTTGTTTGGATGCAGTCGTTCTTAGAAAGACATCCAAAATGTCCGTTAGCCAAGCAGAAAGTTTGTCTTTAATCAGAGCACGTGGAATAAATTGAGATGACGCCAGAAAAATAAAACTACAAAGATCCGTCACACCTGATCTCGTGCCTATTGTAGAGCCTCAACCTTCGGTGTTAAAAGCAAACACAAGTTCACGCACATCAGCAACGAAGAATATCACCCCAAGCAAGTTTTTGCATGAAGTATCGCCGATTCCAGTAGCTCCGATTCTAAGGTTCAAGCGGAGGAAGGTGCGACAGTGTTGAATTCGCCCCAGAACATAGAAAAACGCAACGAAGACAACGAAAGTCAATCGAAAAGCAATAAGGAAGAAAAGTTTAACCAGAGAGTCTATGAAGGCACGAGTGGGTAAGTTCAGCAATGAAAGAACCAAGGTGAAGAAAGCAACTGTGAAATGGAGCAACAGTGATGAGGAACCTCTTGCCAAGCAAGGAAAGGGCGATGCTAGCGATGATTGTGAATGTGTGGAGTGTTTCGATCTGTACTCTAAAACAACTAAAACTGTTTCCTGGCTCTAGTGTTTAGAATGTGAACAATGGTTGCATGAAACGTGATGTATGGAGAAAGGTGTAATTCGTGTTCCAGAAGTGCAATGAAACAAAAAAAAGGAGCTGCTGCTGGTACTTCATTAGGCGGCATCTCTCCCCTTCTTCTGCGGCGTCTCTCCCACCATGAGGGGAGAGATGCCTCTTTGCATACAAATAATTTTAATTTTTTTATACCTATAAACTAAAATGTGTTGACTTTATTTTTTATGATACTTGTAGAGTTATGTTAATTGTTTGATACACTAGCTTGGCGAATCCAAAAATAGATATATTTAAAATGCAGGTAGTTAAAGTAATGCCCAGCCCTGAAGACGCATATAGGATAAGCTGGAAAAAAGCTGCAGAACTGCTCTTTTATTTTTATTTACATTAATTATTAGTTTATCAACAGTAATAACCAGCATTTATTTTGTAAATTTTTTGTACAAATTTTTGGTTTTTTATTATTCTACCGTAAATTGTTGAAAAACTCATACCACAATTTCGTAATAAGAACGAAACTAATAATAATGTTTTGACAATTACAAATTAGTTTATAACAGCGCACACAGGTTCGATAGGGTTTAATCCTAGTGATAAGGCGGTAATTGCAAAACCTTGTGCCTTATATTGTTATAGTAACGTAATGTTACTTTCAATGCTTTCCAGGAGTGTAAGCTTACATTTGACAAATTAATCTTAGGCACCCTTGTCTTGTATGCAAACAAATTACTAAGGTACTTGAACAGTGCAAGTTAACGGAATTAATAATACACCAATTTGCAAGCAGCTGAAGGCTAAATTATATATTCGACCGAAAGTATATTATTAATAATGACGTTAGAATAGGCTAACGGTGGCTAAGAACTTAATACAAGTTGTAACTCATAACAAAATTAATAACGCTTAAGGTTTAGTAAATAATATAAAAGTCAATTAATTACTATTGTAATACTATTACAAAAACGATAATACAAATTAGACGTTGCAGCGTAAGGAAACAAACTACATCGATAACGATACTTCACAGTTATTCAAAATTCTAATCAAGCAAAACCCCTGGGATTTCAATTTCATATTCACCATAGCAGTGAATAGGTCTATTAGATGTGCGACACTATTCTAAAAAAATATTACTTCCATCTTTAGTAGCTGGGTTGAAAAAAAAATTCAAGTTGTCTTCAAAATAGCGTCCGTTGCAATACCTATGAGTATTAAATGCATTTTTTCCTTAATTCTGTCAATATACGTAGAAACTCTCTATATCAGTAAAATTGCTAAAAACATAATAGCAATAAAACAATGAAAAATTAAATAAAAATTAATTACTTAGAATTAATCAAACAAGGTTTCTATCAAAATCTAACCATTCACAGCAAATCTTCAACACAAAATGAATATCGGTGCAAAATCCTCTACCGTCTATCAAATAAAACCAATCATTGAATGATTTATTTAATCCAAGCGTATTCAATGAAAGTCTGGCTAAGTTTCTAAAAGTTCCACATTGGCTCTAAAAAATTGGTTGTGTCTAGAGAAAAATTTACATTTATCCGAATGCTTTCAAACGTATCTAAGCCAGCAGAAAATGACAGTCAGTGGACGTGAATTTCAATTTTTGGCCTTTCCTCACATAACATGCTTGTAAGCGATCAAATTATTATTTGAGCTTTGCGAGGGTGATTTTTTTTGTTCGATGTTTTGAGATTTTGTTGCTTGCTTTGTGTTTCTTACCGTACATCACTTGGAAAAGAAAACCTAAGTGTTACCAACACAGCCCAAATTACCCATTTTTGTGCTTCTCTAGAAAAACTTTCTATAAAAGATGTACCCTCAATTCGCACTAAGCTATTACATACTACTAAAGCTATAAATGGGAAACAACAGCCGAGAGTGCTTGGATTTAGAGTTTTTAATACTAATTCAATGCCGAGCGCAATTTCCGTTCCTCTTGGACATATAAAGAGCAAACAAATTGAACTACAAAAACAGAAAAAACTAGTGACGCCGGCCTATTTACATGCCATGATGTTTCTTCGAGTGCATGGATTTAACATAACGCGATCGGCTTTCTCTTTAGATATGTCACTAGAAGCTATGTTTTATCAGCGCGCAGCAATTCTTGATAATGAACTCATAATTTGTTATTACAAATAATTCTCTATAAGTCATTGGTGTTGCTGATTCATCATCTTCCAGCGATGAAGAAATTATGGGAAACAATTCTCAGGCATTTCATAGACAAATGCTAAGTACAAACAATTGGTGAATTATCATACGACTCTATTTTGGTTTGATATGTACCTAGAATATTAGTTATTTGTGTTTTCTTATTGTTGGAAATTGTAATAAACGTTGTTCATTATATTACGTAGGTAATATGTGTTTGTTTTCAACACCTTCCGATAATTGTCAGATTTGCAATATCTGTGAATTTTTTATTACAGAAAGAGGATGTTATCAACAGTGAACTGGAAGATGGCGATTAAATCGCCTTAAACCCAAGCTCGAACCCTTTTAATTCCAACAAGAGATAGAAGTGGCACCTAAAAAAGACGCAATCAACGGACGAGACTAGCTGATGAGACAGAGAACTCTAAGGTGCATGATACATTGGGCATTCTACAAAGAGCAATTACAATAACGCCCTTGAGTATATGAACGTATTTCAAATTTCGTGTCTTGTTTGGCAATTGTAGAACCCATGAGACATATTAATCGTTGAAAAACTTTTTCAGTCAATAAATATTTTCAAATGTATATTATATTATATCTACAAACGCCAGCAATAAGATGCTGAGACTTAAATACGAATAATTTGCTTGTAGGTTTTTTAGACGTGATTTTTGTATAAGTAGAATAACGATAAAAAGAAATACTTTTAATTAAAAACATTAAAAAAAAATATTTAATTTGAATAAAAACTAAATTAATACCTAAACGTTGAATTAGTTAAAAAATATTTAATACAAATTGTAAAAATCTAAATATTACTCGGGGTCTGATAGGCCCAGTTTATGCATCCTAAGATTAATATTTATTATTATTTATTAATAACGTAATGTATTAAGATTTATCTATAAACGATGATGATAAGAAAATACCTAGAGGTTTTAACATAACTTAAATGGGTTTAGATCTTATTAAAAACTCTATAAAATATCAATTATAAAGCAATATGTTGTGGTAAATATAAAGTTAAGTTTTGTAATATATACAGTTAAAATTATTAAAAATTCTATTTTATAATGTCATAATATTATTATGCATAAGGTATGTTTATAATCAATATTAAATAAATGTGTTTTTTTTATTTTTCAATATTAGGTAATCTAAAAAAATATGTAACTGCATATTGACTTGATTTTTAGGTGCCAGATCTGCGGAGTCCGTTTTATGTGAATGTCGACGCTATGCGTTCTAGAGTTCAAATTTTAAATCTATATTTTATACAAGTATCTGATTTTAATATAAAATACACAATATTAATTATATTTTATTTAAATTAAAAAGAATAATGACATACTGAGTTTGTTGTATATTCTATTAATGTTTTATACTTAAATACGACGTTTGGTGCAAACTTAATATTCAAAATCTAATAATAAGCATATGTTAAGATTAGCATCACTTAGAGATTAATTCCTTGCGTCGATTTCAAATTTACATGAGCAATTAAGCACAACGTCACACTAAATTTAGTATTGGCAAATTGAGATGCAAATGAGTACAATTCACTTTTAACCGATTTTCGCAAATCGCGATTTCCAGAACTTCAATAACTTTTATAAATGTAATTTAAACTTCTTTATAACTCTACTTTAGTAATAAACTAGTTTAGATAGTAATTAGTTGCTTTTTCAGGAAACGTAAGCATACTTAATTTAAAAAAAATTACACATACCTAAGCATAATTTGATAAAACATCTGCATTTATGAAGAAATTAGACAAACATATATATAACCTACAAAAATGGTTTTATAGTTACATGGGCTAAACGCAGGTTTATTTGACGAACTAGTTTATTTTTTTATTGCACACTTATTGCAACCATATTTTAAATTAGCATTGCCGTTATTATAAGTCGATGAATTTAAGTACTCGAAATAGCTATTTACAGCAGCAATTACCTCGGAATTAGACAAACATTTCTTACTGCCAATCTATTTTTAGGTTTAATAACAGATGATAATCTTAAGATTAAGGTAAATAAGCTACTACTTTAATCCTTATTTAATAAATTATATTATATTTGAATCGCAGACTTGTGGCAAATGATTTAGTTAAATATATAAAAAACAGTTTATCATATACAACGGTTTTTTTATTTTGTTTCGTTGATAATATTGTTACCTGTATACCTAAAACAGAAATTCATAACACTTAAAATAATTTTTACAGTTCCACTTCATATATAAAATTTTCATATGAAATTTAACAATTTATCTTACTTAGATGTTAGCCATAGTAAAGATACTTAAACTCGTCTCACGGAAAATTGGGAACGTCAATCATTTTTCGCGCAGATAATGTAGTGTCAGCATTTTTGTTAGCAATGTAACATACTTATCGAAATAATATGAGTGGTAAATGATATGAAACTAGAATGGCAATAATTGATAAAAAAGATCTTCCATTATTGGTTGTGCAAATTATATAAATAAAAATAACAATGTCGAACCAATATGTAATTATTGCTCATAAAATTGACATGTTTCGGCCTTCTAATTATGTATAGGCCATCATCAGATAACTACAAAATATTACAATAAATAAATCTACTAGGTATCAACTACGTATGAAATTGTAGAAAGCCAATAACCAAATTTGTAAAGTAAAAGTTAATAATTTAAACGTAGGTGTACAAAATTGTTTTTGTCATTAAGGGTGACATCTTTATGAGACGTGATATAGATTACCTCCAATATATCTAGTAGACGATAGTTGTCCGTGAGATGAATAATGTGCGCTTTAATAAACGAATACTTCTGTTGCAGCACATGTTCGGCAAACGTTGATTTTATAGTATGTTACGGTAAGATTTGATTGGCAACACAATTTACAAAAAAATGCGATGCCCTCAGTGGCTCGGTCTTAGTATACACAATGGGGTGGGTAAGTTAAGAAGAGAATACTTATGAATAGTAAGGGGCAGAAAAAAAAGAGAATTAGAATTAGGGCGCCACGTAAGTTCTTCAAAAGATAGGGCTGATAATCAGAACTCCGAAGGGACTAGCAGCTTTAAGAGTGAACGGCAAAATAAATACGCTAACAATAGGCTTCACTAGGTTGTATTGAAACAAAAAAAAATGACATAAAGGTACCCATAGGGGTGTATTATACTACAAAAGTAACTTAAATATCGGACGAATTACAGAAAACTATATCTAGTTTACCTTTAGATAAAAAAAAAGTGAAACTAAATTACGTTGATAAATGAATTTGAACGCAATTTCAGAATACGAGTGACACAAGCAAGTAATTAATTAATCAGTAAAACTTACCTTGAGTTAACTTCGGTATGATTTCTTTGATCAAAGAGCATTCCGAGGTGTCTTATCTAAATAAAAGGAATTATACAAAATAAAAAAAAATGGTTTAAACCGAACATAAAATAGTAATTAATCACTCGCAGTAAGAGCAATCGAATGCTGAAAGAAAATATAATGATTTGAATTTAAGTGAGTATAACAAAAATGGTTAAGGTAAATGAGATTACAAAATTATTAACAGTTACAAACTTAGAATTAAAAAAAGATAAAAAAAAAATTGAATAAGTAAGTGAATTCTAAAATTTATATCAAATGATAAACAAAACAATATTTAAGGTGAAATTTAAGCAATTAACAGTTATGACGTAAACGTAGAAATTAAAAGTTAGTGAAATTGCTAAGTAATGGTTGATTTAACTTATCGTTAACTTGAAGCCCGACTGCAGTTTCTTTCGCTACGGCGTTGACCGGAAGGAATGAGGGTAACACTTCACGATGACGGCGAGATGCACCAAATGTTCAACAATAATTTATTTAAGAATATCGAAGACGGAGATGACGATGTGGAAAAGTAAAAGTAAAACGGTAAAATTCTTGAAATAAGCTCCAAGCGTCGGAGGTAATTAGTAATTAACACTGCACTTGAATGCTTTTATATTCGTAAAAAGCTACGTATAATGATTATTGGAGATAAGCAGGTGATCCCAATCAATCATTTATTTGTCGATGACCCGTTATATCCGGTGTAATTACCGATTTTTTAGAAATGTAGATCAAACGACTGGCAGTCAAGAACTTAAAAACAGTGAATCACAGAAAAAATCTCGGCTCGATTGATGAAAAACGTCTCCCCGCAAACGAAAAAGGTTTTTTTTTGTCAAATGTATAGTCACGTGGTACAGTAATGCAAATTCCTTATGCAGGTTTAGAAAATCTGTAACGAATCTACGGCGAATTGCAAGAGTAGAGGGTGGATTATTAAATGTTTACAGATGTGAGATATTATGTCATCCGACCGTAAAGTTTCGAAGTTAAAACTCCTTTAAAGTAAATAAAATGCAGATTTAAAAGTAATTAAATTACGCGGAGCGTAACAAGTATTAGGATTAAGCACATACTTCTGGGATTGGAAACATATTTAGTGTGTTTTTTGAGACGAGTACTGGAAGACCGGATAGTTCTCCCAATATAAATACGGTTACAACTACACTCTAAATTGTAGATACCACTACAGTCCATAGGTTCAATGAAGTCTTTTAGATCTAAAAGTTGGTTATGTAATTTTGGAGGACTAAGGTAAGAAACTCAAAAAATATTGTTTATGCTGATGCTTTTAATTAAATACTGTGGTATGTACGGTATAGAAAAATATCGGGTTACTAATCGGTGTAAAAGCTGTGATTGACTTAATCTCATGTTTTATGAATTTTTTGTGATGAATGCTGTTAATTAAATGTGATGGGAAGTTATTTTATTTCATAATGACAAAATCTTTATTGCAACTAAAAGTATTTAAAGGTGTAAACAGTAATTTATTAAACACGTGTGAGAAAGCAGCTAATTTATGAGAGAAGGGACGATTAAAGTCGTATGGAATAACATGGTAAGTGGTAGTAGGTTTACGGTAGATCAAATAAAAATTTACTATCCACTAAAAAGATATTAAAATCGAAAAAATTTAGGGAACAGTTTAGAGGAATTTTAATCGTAAATTTAACTCTGACGTGTTTGTTGTTCAAAAACTCTAAAAAATCTTACAAAAATCTCGGTTCGTACCTGCACCTGCAAAAAATGTCATCGACATAGCGAACCCATGGGTAAACCTTGTATTTGTTTGTAGATTTTTTTAATAAATTGAAAATAAACATTACTGAAACAAAAATTGGTTAACTTGGAGATCGAATTCACTACAAAGTCAGCAAGATCTGAACGAATCAAAAGATTATCTAAGATAGGCTAGTCATCTAGTAGTGGGACAGATGGGAATAGGTTCACCACAATAAAAGATATGTTTTATAACAAATTAAAACTTTATAGTGCCAAATATGTAACGTAATAACATAATTAAAATAATAATGCACCGTGCTAGCTCTTATGGTTTTATTAACGCATAAACAGCACACACATTAAATTAGAGCGATGAGAAATATTTCTAATTATAACCAGGGTCGGGGTATTCTACTCGTACACTAATATTTACAATTCTAATTTGATGTAATTTTAAATATAATTTGGAATATAATTTGGACGCCACATTATTTCTTATATTTAAAATAATTAAATATTGAAACCAAAAAAGCAAACAAACAAATCTTAAAACGAATACTTAATTAAATTATTTACATACGTGAAATGCCTATTAAATTTACAAATTTTCCGTAATTATCCTGGTTTGATCTAATATCCGTACAGATCCATTAACCAGAACATCATAAACAAACGTAACGTATGATAATCTTCATTCGAAACATCTAAATCAAATTGCATCAAACGTAACCATGAATAATTATCGATTTTCACAGGTTGATGATGTAAAGAGATATTAAAGTTAATGTAGAATCTGTTGTAAGTGTTAAATCGTTTATATCTTTAATGAGTTGTGTTGAATTTTTTATTGCAAGTGGTGAAATAAAATTGATACTATTGTTAAACAATTTGGAAAGAAATTTACTAATGAGATATGTTGGAGAATTAATGAAACTAACAATGGGTCTGATGGGAACATCTTCTTTATGGATTTTTGGCAGACTGTAAAGTTTTGGAATTTTTGGGTTTGTAATTTTTAACTGAGAACCAGAAATGTTGAAATATTTGAAAGTATTATCCATGTTTTTTAATTTATTGTTAGTCATGATATTCAAAGATGAAAAAGGTGATTTAGGTAAACATAAGAAATCAGCTGAATCTAAAAATTATAAGGTTTTGTTGATATAATCATTCTTGTTCTGGATCACTATGCAATTACCTTTATCTGCTTTTGAAATTAATAAATTATTTTCGGATATTTTTTGTTTTATACTATTAATTAATTTCACATGATCTTTATCAATGTGGGATTGATGAAATTGAATCAGATTATTTGGTACTTTTTTAACGTTTGATATGTTAGTGTTAGGGAATTTGTGCGAAACTAACTCCAGAGTGGCTTTAAAATTATTAACTTGTTTTATCGAATAAGGTATTGAAGGGGCGAATTTTAGGCCTTTATTGAGAAAATTCATTTCATTTGTATTAAAAGAAACGTTAGTAAAATTTTTAACGCTGTCATGGAAATTAAAAGTAGTATTGTTATCTACATATGTCTTCATTTCTTTAGATTTAACAAAATAATTGAAAGTTTTTAATGATTTGAAATTAGGTTTTGAAAAATGGTTTAAATGAAATAATTTGTTATTTAATTTATGAAAAAGTTTAAAACCAAAACACGATACCTTACCTCTAATGTTATCATCGAGGGAATCCCAGATGGCAGGGTGTAATTCTGATGCGATGTCGCTGTGTAGATACCATAATTTTAAATTCAAAATGTGTAGTTTTGAATACCATTTTTTGATTTCACTGTTGATGAGGGTGATGATGTAATTATAGTAAGCTAACTTTGTATTCATTGATGGATTTGATAATTTTATAATTGTAAAATTTGGTTGTTTCTTTTGACGAAGACACTTTTTTAAAAAACAAATATTTAACCCAAAGCGTTTCTTGTCCAAAGAGTATTTTTTTGTATAATTGGATTTTGCGGCCTCGACTGGCAGATTTTAAATAAACGAAAGGATCCATTTTTTAACCTTTTAATGGCAGTATTTATTATAGATAAATAAAACGAAACTTCGTCAAGCCATTAATCTTATATTTTTAAAAAGTGACATGTTTCGACACTATAAATTTTGATTAGGTCATCTTCAGACTAGAAAAAAAATTTTTTCAACAACTACAAGGTTTACCTATGGGTTCTCCACTTTCACCGATTTTAGCCGAAATTTTCTTATCACATTTAGAATCTTCTGTTATAACAAAAAATACTTTCTTTACTAACCACATACTATTGTGGAGAAGATATGTAGATGATATCCTATTAATAACAATAAATATTTACTTGACATTTTAGAAGCTATTTACATTTCGTCTTCAAATAGTGATTTGTTATTAAACGATCAAATTAATTTACATCAGTTAAAACTTAAATACAAGTAATATTACCAAAACACGATACCTAACCCATCTAACGTTAAAAATTTCTAATATTAACTTTACAGTTACCTTTAATAAATTTAATATTTTAATAAAATTGTTACAATTTGTTATCATACAAAAAATTTTTAGAATTTTGATAAAATTCAACTCAGACATTAATAGTTTGTTCGTCTTATTGTTATGTTGTAATTTTCCTCTTCAAGGCGTTAATTTGTTCATTATTTGTTTCGTTGTTGTTAATTAGGTAATTTTATATTATCCGTCTGTTCTTTTTATAACGAGTATTTTTTTCTAGTCTGAAGATGACCTAATCAAAATTTATAGTGTCGAAACATGTCACTTTTTAAAAATATAAGATTAATGGCTTGACGAAGTTTCGTTTTATTTATCTATAATAAATAATTCGGTTATTATGATTTTTAATAACAAGTTTTTTTTATATAAACATGTTGTTTGTCGAAATAAATTTATGATAATGCACGTGCTTATTTTATCTACTAAATATGCGATATGTTTGAAAAAGATACAAGTGGTAGGTAGGTAAAAAGATGTGAACAAATCTGTTTACAAATTATCTAAGAATGTACTTTCACCACAAATCTATTACCTTTCAAGATTACCTACAATTGTTTTTTAAACAAACAATCGTACATTAAAAAAGTGCCGCCCAGAAACTGAAAACCATTATCGTACACTACTGTAGTCTAATCGCGGCCAAATTGGCGGCATTTTCAATAAATGTTGTTCTTGCGCCAATCTTCTTTTTAGCTGGTTATAGTTATAACACCGATTTTATAGTAACTGAATAGTATACTATACCTATAGTCTCTAATATGATGTTAAACTATTTTTCTAAACATCCACACCATTAAAAAATTAATAAGATTAAAGCTATTAGAAAGAAAATATTACGTATAAGCAGCCCATAATTTGTTACAAAAAACCTGAACTATTTAAATAAAATATTAAGGAATAACAACTATTCTGTATAAATAACATAATAAAAATACTAATAATAAAGTTCTAAATTTAACTAAAAGAATCATTCCAATTGTAAAACCAAATCACATAAAAATAACAACTTCTAAAGATAAAACTAACACAATTGAAAAACATGATGTAGTGTACAAGTTTGACTGTATGGGATGCCAAGTGTGTTATATAGGACAAACTAAACAGAAAATAAACAATCGGACCATCAAGCACAGCTGTGAATGTAAAAAAAAAGAGGAAACTGCATTAGCGTTACATCATATTAATACGGGACATAGATTTTAACTATTCCATAATAATAAAAATTAAAGTAAATCTTGTAAATGTGGCTTTTGCAGTTTACTAGGGTAACCTGTACAATTATTGGTTAATTAAGACGATTTTTATTTTTATTTATTTGCTAGTCAGAGAAAAATATAAAAAAATAGTACCTAGAGTATTTCAGTCATTACGTCTAGTTTTATTCTATTATCTCATATAATACCAAAAATCATATATTTTTTATTAATAATTAAAACATATTCAGACTCGCAATCTCGTGTTGCATTAGATACGTTAAGCTTGCCGAAAAAACCTCTCTTCATGTATTTCCGCACTTCTTTTCTAAATGAATGTTGTAAAATTGTATATCAACTCCCTCGTTTGTGGGAACAATTCTGTTTGAAAATATTTAATCATTTGCTGTTTTATTAACTTCCAGAGCACTCTTGTAAACTCCCTGCTCTGTGGGAAAAATTTCGTTTGCAGGAATTTCGTCTCCTGATGTTTTATGATCATGGAATGCTTTTTAAATTCTATATGAGGCAATAAAAATTTTTTTTCCTAGCAAACTAGTATTTTGTTACTTTTTTGTCATTTTATTTTTGAAATAAAACAAATAAAACCTCAAAAATAAGATTGCTTATAAGAAAAATACATAAATCACATGTTTTCTCTGCATCGCTTTGAAATGTGCGTTATTGCCCAATCTCAAACCAAATAGTAAATTATTATCTTTTTCTGATACACATGAACTGGATTATATTTTTCTCGCTTTAAAAGTGTTCAAATCTTACTACATTTTTAAGCTTTAAGGTTGATACGTAATATCATTTCTGTAGTAAACGCTAGGAAACCAGTTAGACATTAGTCAAAAAGACAGTTTTGATATTATGTTTTTCACTTCTTTTTCTTTTACGACTAAGGATACCATGAATAATTGGTTTACATCTGCTGAAGGCAAAAAAAGGTCTTTAAAACATGCTAAAGTTTACAAAATTTCTTGTTTTTGAGGTTCAAGTTATATAGGACAGAAAGGACGCTCTATTAAAGTTGGAGTAAAAAAACATATGACTAAGTGCAAACACCGCAGACTTACAAAATCAGCAATGACAGAAAATGTGTGGGACTAAGGACACACTCTAAACTTTGACCGAACTAGTGTTGGCTAGAACTCTTGCTACTTATCCAGACTAATCTGCGAAGTTATGGAAATAAAAAAAAAACATCTATATAATATGAACCGAAAAAAGGGTTTAAAACTTAGCAAGCCAGTGTTATACCTTTTAGACAAAGATCAACGTTTTTGGAAAGGACACAAACTTTTTTTACGAGTAAAATCAGTCAAGTGGTAACGGAAAGCTAAGGTCCGTTAATGACGCTAATGATATAGATACTGTCACTTACACTTTTTTTTCAGTGACATTTACCACTCCAAAGTAGTAAGCTGCAGTTTCTTGCAAAATGTCAGTTTGTTTGGGTTCACAAACAACCTCACGGCAAAGACCAAGTTCTATTTCTTGTTTTGATTCTCAAGGAGAGATTCGGATCAAGCCTAAAAATTCTAGGTGTTCAACTAAGACGCGGTCTAAGCCGAAAGTCGTCTATAATCGTAATAAGTAAAAGTTTAATCCACAAAGTAAGAAAAAAATGTAAAGATTGTTTGATATGTAAAGGAGTTGCTACAAATAATTAAATTGAAGCTTCTTGCAGATCATACTTTTTTACCATGATACACACACAAAGATTTGCATTACTTAGATTAACATTAGTAAAAATTTTCAATTGTTATTTAAATAATTGGTAAAAAACCCAATAAAACTGAATATGAAAGAAACTCAAATACATTTTTTCAAAGTGAAATAAATTTGATCAAAATTAAAAAACATGAAACCCAATGTTTGGCTAGTAAATATGTTAAGTTTTTGGGTATATATCTTGACAAAAACTTAAACGTAAGAAAACATCAAATATTTTTCAAAAAAGTTATTACGGTTGTCATATTCGTTGTATAAGTTAAGCTATCACTAGAAGTACTAATACAGGTATACTATGCCCATATTTATTTTTGTTTTAATAATGGTATTTTATTCTCGGGAAATTTCTCTACTGTAAATTGAATACTAAAAATTCAAGAACGTTGCATGAGAATAACAAGCTTGGGATTACTAGAATCTGCAAGACTTATTTGTAATAAATTAAAAATTTTAACTGTTGTAAACACTATTATATTAGAAGGCGTAAGTTTTGTAAAAATAATTTAAACATTTTTTAAAAATACCAATCAGAACATAATAATAAAAATAGTAAAAAGATGATTACAACGCCTTTTTTTGAGTTAATACTAAATAATCCTTCATTCTGCAACAATGACACGTTTATAACTAATCATCAATAGATGGCGCTTGCATCGTTAATCTATTTTAATGTTTCTGATTTGAATGAAACATCATTACTAATACAACTTTAGTGTGCTTTAGTTAGTTGTATACTGCAACTTAGTTAATTGTGCAATAGTGGCAAAGGTAAGATATCGACTTTGTGTTAACTTGATTCGTCAATAACGACACATTCTTCTGCTAAGTTAATAATGTAGTGTATCCCTATTCAGCAATACTGACACTATTTAAATTGCGACATTTTATTTTTTGACCAATATTAAGTGACAGATTTTGAATCGTGTCGTTATAACGGACATCATTCTCATTTTTTTGACCAAGATTAAGTATTATTTTTAAATTGTGCCGTTTTAACACAGCAAAACTAATGAGTTTAAAAAGAAATTGTTGTGAGAGCGTTTAAATTGTTTCATTTCTTATTATACAACCAATAAACTATACTCAGGATGAGTATATGATGAGCCGAAGTAAAAAAGTTCTCGAAAAATTAGGTATAAAGTTAGTACATTGTTAATAATAGGCAACAGGTGATATGTTATAGTTTGTAATTCGGAAAGGTTATATTTTCCTTGCAATAATAATTTTTTATTGCAGTTTAAAAATGATAACTCTAATAATACTGCTTCATCTGAATAGCAAGTGGTTTCTCTATTGTTGATGGCAGAAACTCCAGTCAACAAACTTAATGTTTATCCGAATGGTAATCCAATTGTTTTAAACGCTAATTACCCAATATAAAATGTTGACGGTATTTTAGCAATTCTTGTTAATACCCGTGAAGAACACTCTTGGAACAGCCAGTTGAATTGCCAGCATCTGGACAACATGTAGACAATATGTTGGTTTAACAATTATAACAAATCTTTATAGCTTTAAATGCAAGAAATGAACCCAAAATACAGATATCCCAAAGAAGTTCCAGATGGACAAAATATTCAAAATAACAACTGCGCCTTTTATCTAGGAGTAAACAACAATAATTACAGATCGCGCTATTCGAACAGTGGTATTTAAGATTTATGATTATAGAGAAGTAGAACTTGGCCTTTACCGTATCGTCGTTTGTGAACTCAAACAAACTGACGTTTCGCAAGATATTGCAGCTTGCCGATTATAAAAAGAAAACGCACACTAATAGATACTTAAACGCCGAATTTCACCACCATCCAGTACAGAAGAATACTGTTCTGCATACCTTAGCCAAAGGAGCTATACGTGTGTCAGATAATAAAAATCTACAAAAAGAAAAAGAAACACTGTTGGAGTTCCTACAAAGAAATAGATACGGGTTCAAAAAGATCCAAAACGCATGAAAAAGAGCAATTAATCCAAAGTCAGAGAAGACTTATAACCATACTGTATTGGTTCGACAGACAAAATAAGGAAAGTGCTAAAGAAACATAATATTAAAACTGTTTTTACGAGTAAGGATACTCTGAACACCTGGTTTACATTTGTTAAGACAAACAAGGAGCTCTAAAACATGCCGGAGTTTACAAAATTACTTGTTTCTGTGGATCAAGTTATATAGGACAGACGGGACGCTCTATTGAAGTTAGAGTAAAAGAAGATATGGCTGACTGCAAACATCGCAGAGTTACTAAATTAGCAGTGGCGGAACACGTGTGCAACCAAGGACACACGCTGAACTTTGACCAAACTTAAGTGTTGGCTAAAACTCCTTTCTACTTTCCTAGACTATTCCGCGAAGCTGTGGAAAAACATCCATGTAAAATGAACCGAGAAGACGATTTAAGACTTAGCAAATCTTGACTACTAGTATATCCTCTAAGACATAGATTAACTTTCTTGGAAAGGACACAAACATTTACTCGGAGTAATAACGAAGTCAGTCAAGCGGTAACGGAAAGAAGAGGTTCGTTAATCACGCTAATCGCAATTGTATAAATATCGTCATTTACACTTTTTCTTTCGGTGACATTTACCACTCTGAAGATGCAAGCTGTAATGTCTTGCAAAACGTCAGTTTGTTTGAGTTCACGAACGACAAAGACCAAGTTCTACTTCTTGTTTTGGCTCTCAAGAAGAGACTAGGACCAAGCCTAAGTCTGGGTGTTTAACTACGACGCGGTCTAAGCCGAAAGTTGCTTATAATCATAAGCATAACCGCGAAAGCTTGAGATTTTATATTTTATAGTGGTATCTAAATATAGAGATGACTTTTTAAGTAATGATTTACGTGGTAAGCACAATAAACATACACACGTCTCCTAGAAAATTAGAAGTGGAGTTCCTAAATATATTTTGTCCATACAAAGAATTGAAAGTTTTGATATTTGATTACAAAGTGAAAAAGAATTTGAAGGTGGAATGACTATAGCTCAACTGTATAGAGATTATGAACATAAATGTGAAGAAGCAGGCAAATTTGGCATTTTTTGTGCCAAAAAAAGATCAATGCAAAAAATGTGCTTCTTACAAAAACTGCAGTGGCGAAGAAAGAAACAACCTACAAACAGAATATGGCAACCATCTAGAAGAAAAACACTTAGACAGAAAGGAAAAGTGACAAAGCGAAGTCAAATAATAAATTCATTGTGGCATGCTTCGATTTGCAAAGAACTCTTTCTACTCTAAAAAGAAATGTTTTGGTTTACTACTTTAAATCCAAATTAAACACATATAATTTCACCATCTGTGAATTTTTGCAGAAAGTACCTACTAAGTAATTTTTACTGTTACATCTAGCACGTGGGAGAAGCCAAGCGAGGTGCTAATGAAATTGGGTCGTGTCTACTACAATTTCTAGAGGAAATGCCATCTGCCACCAACATTAATGATCTGCAAATTATTCTTTAATTGGATAATTGTGGTAGCCAATAAAAGAACCAATTGTTAATTGCCACTTATTTATATGCTGTCGCAAAATTTAAAATACAGTCATTTACTCATAAATTAACGTCCGGGAGTTAAATTATTATAGTTTCTTTGATCTTAAGCATTTAACGGAAAGTACAGGGATAAACTTTAATACAAACGCGAATGAAAAATCGTTCAGCTTTAATAACATTTAGTGATTCGAGTGCAAAAAGAGCATTTGAACCGATACTTTTACAAGACGTCTTTCAAAGAGGATACTTACAATAAAGTAAACATTCATAGCGCGAAAATAAAAACAAGAAGATTTTTTCAACCATGCAATAATTTTGCTTTAAAAAGGCCTACAGAGAACCAAATCCAATATCAAAAAAGAAGCTTGATGACCTAATGTTAATGTTTCAAAAGTACAGTATTCCCAAATTACATGCTTACTTTTATAAATCTTTACGCTTTGATAATAACATTAAGCAATAAGTTATAATTATGTACTAAAATCAACATAAAGAATTCTTTTTCTAATTTTCTTTTTTTTCAATAATAACAGTTTTAAAATAATACGTTCAGTTTACTTCAAATCTGAAGCACCCGCTTCTAACAAAACCGGGAGGTTGTTATAAGAAAAGTGCCGAATTAGTATTGTTTATTTAGCAAAACATGTTAACATTACAAGAAAATTACATTTTCTTTTATTTTTTTTAAATGTTTAATCCCCTAAGTATCTTCATGGTGTGACTTTTAAATAACTGTTATCTCAAAACTAACTTTTTTAGATTGTGTCATTATTGCAGCCCACGTGCGATATAACAAGATATCTAAAAATATGAAAACCCAAAAATTTGTTAATGTTTATTAAAAGAAAGAATTTTTAGTTTCAAAAAATCACAGAAAAAATTTGTTGACTGTAGTAACAATACAATAACAATAAGATGTACTTTTTTATCTACGGAATAAAAATTATTATCATAGTAATTCCTTTTTAAAATATTTCCTTTCATTAACTTTAGTTTCTAAACCAGTCATTTTTTTTGTAAATTATTTAACATTTGTACCTAAATTAGGTTTGTTACTTGAACTAATTAACAAGTTATTTCAGTGGGAGTAACTACAAAAATTACAGCAATTTAAGAAATTAAGATAGGATTACTTGCAAAATGTATCTAATAGGCGTGAGAGGATAATTTTGATAAGTTATTACTGCAGTATTATCTCAAAATATTTTAACGTTTGTTTAAAACAGTTTTTGCAGAGCGCTTAAAATAATTTACTCTACCCTTCGTTGTTTATTTTAAGCAATCGTGTTGAAAGTTACCAGTTTAAACAGAGTTGCGTAAAATATTATTTTATAAATTATTTTATTAAAGTATGTAACTATTTAATTTATATTATGTTTTTTACAGTGTGAAAAACAAATACAATGATTAAATAAAACAAATGGTTAAAAGAACAATGACTTATTCCTATAAACTTGCAACAACCTGTTATAAACTCAAAAGAGTTTATGATTTCGTTTCTACTTCTATCGCTTTGTGTGTAATACGTACACTTTGTGTACGCATATTACTTTGTAGGTAGCTTATTGTATTTCACATTTTTGTGCCGATATAAAAACCATGTTTTCATGTGCTTATGTTATGTCGATCACAATTTTTTTTTCTTTTGTTAGGACCGAAAGGTAGTTTAAAATCGTTTTGTATTTTTTAACCTTGATCTATATAAATCGCGCTCTTGGTAATAAAGTTTATGCGTCAACTTTACTTAAGCGGTCGTCTCGAAAAATGTTTTGACAAAATCAATCAATTCAAAATATTAGAATCAAATAAATTGTATGAAGTTTCTGTTTTTATAAAGTTTTTCAACTAAACATCAAGCTTTATAAATTTAACAATAAATTAAACATGTAAATTTTAACAAAGAAATCAAATAAACATAAAACTGTAGAAAACGTTTTGTAAGAAGAGTTACAAATAAATTTTAAATTGATTCTTTGTTATAGAAAATATAATACAAATAAATAAAATTAGTTCGAGTTTTAACTGTGGCATTATGTCATACTTGTGCGGCAAAAGAATTATAAAAAACTGGTTAAGTAAAAACTTAAATATACAATCAAACAAATAAAGAATTAAAAATGCAAATCTCATTAAGCAGTAAACTTCCCCCATTTTCTATTATATAATTGCAAAAAACATTGGCGAACTAAAAGAAAAGATAAACATTTATTTATTTTATTGTTACATTAATTATTAAATACACGAAATAACGCTTAAAGGAATTTATCAGTAGCTGTGGTAGCTCAAATGAGAGATTTTCTACTGCACTTTATAAGATAATAAAAAAATGAGTGATCGGAAACTGTGTGTTATTGATTTTATAATAGCTTTTAAAAACCATTATTTTATTTTATTTTTTAATTTTTCTGAAACAGTTTAAGCTGCTTTTCTAAAAATGCTTTTTAATTCATACTTATTCTGCTATTTAATAATGTCTATTAAGTAATAAAAACCATGAATTTAGTATTATGTATAAGAAATTTTATTTATCTACAAAACAGAAATTTGTTTTTTTGTTAAATTTTTTTAATTACTAATTTTATTCTTTTCTAACTTACTAGTTAACGCTTTGTCTAACATGTAGGCTTTTTCAGAACCATTATTACACTGTATTCTGTAAAAAAAGATTAAAATTATCATTTGTTATAATTATAAAAAATTTATTAAAATAACATGAACAAATTTAAGCTTAAAAGTTAAAAAGATTATCAATATATTTATTTAAAGTTGAGTGTGAAATTAGATTATATAATTAATAAATAAAGTAAAGTACTTACCAAGTTTTATAATAAATAATATTAATTCATTAATTAAATTTTAATTTTATAACATTTTTTTTTGTTGACTAACTTGCATATCCATCTCCTTATAAAACATAGTTGAAAATTATTTTATAAAAGTGTGCTTATCGTATTTACTTGTTGCTGTGTGTGTAGATAAATATAAAGTAATGTAATATTTATTGCGCATGCATTGTGTGTTATTTTCTGATTGATAGTTATATTAAATATTTGCGAAAAAATTTTTCATTTTGATGAAAATAAATCATAATTTTGTAAAATGTATTAATAATTAATTAATTTGAGATAAATTTTGTATATCATTGCGGTAATTAATTGAGTGTTTACTACGTTTTATATCAATCATTTCTAGAATTGTTCTGTTAAATGTATTTTTTTCGAAATGTAATATTTTTGGATTTTGATAAACAACGTTGTGGAAGTGATTTATTGAATGTTCTGTTAGAGCTGTTTTTGTGTTGTCCAGATTTAAATGTTGGTTTTTGACAGAGTTTTTGTGTTGTTAGATTCTGTTTTTGAGCAGTTGTTTTGTTTGTCCTATGTAAATTGCTGAAAAATTTTGACATGATAATTCGTAGATTAAATTTGAGTTGTAACTTGTATCAGTACGGTTCTTTAGTTTAGTGAAGATTTTTTTTTAATGTTTGTGTTCTTAAAACTGATAGTGAAATTTTAATTTGTTAGAATTTTTTTTAATATTTTAGATAAATTTGGAATGTATGGTAAACTTATATATTGTTTAATTTGTGTTAAATTATTATTAAAGTCATTGCCTAAGCCATTACGTTGTAAATCTATGTTTTTATTATTTTGTTAAATTGTTTGTTAAAAAACAACACTAAAAATAAAATTTAAACACTGTCCTTAACTACTATTTCTACTTAATGTAATTGATTTTTTCAGAAAAAAATAACAATTAACGCTTAACCAGAAAAGCATCAAAGCTCATCAAACCCTCTTGGGCAATATCTTAGTTAAAAATTATCAGCCAGATCTGTAAGAATCAATAATGTATTTTTATTACTATTATTACAGTGTTGACAAACGAGCTGATGGCATATTTCTGCAATCGACCGTTTGAACACATCTAAACTAAAAAACAGGAAATAAGTTATTCCATATGTGGAAACTGCATGTTAAATTAAAAAAAAATTTTTTTTGTTTATTGTTTTTTATATTAATAAAGTAATTTTTTTTAATGAAAAGTTTACTTAAAGAATCCTATGATGTAAACGAATGATAAACGTACTCATACATATGACAAAATCTGTAACAGAGAGCTTAATAAAACACAAAAAAAAGAAAAACTTTATCCAATTAAATTGACTAAATTATGATTTTGTATTTTGGCAATCTAATATGCACATGTTATTATCATTGTACAATAATTAATGTTTTTTTATAAATTTTTAGTAGCATTACTAAATTTGTTCTGTTTCTTAACTATAACTTTAAACGTATGTCATTATTTTTGTAATTGATTATGTTCACTGTAAAAAAAATAATATTTTATTGCTTTTGGTATTAACATTTCATTATTAATTTATTGTAACATAAGAAAATATATTACAATGGTATAACTTTAACGCAGCTTAAATTTACAGTAAGAAAACTAAACTTTAAATAATTGTATTCAGTTCAGTATATTATTCAGTCTTACTGAGTGCATAAGGTTATCGGATACTAACTTTATAAAACCATAAAATTGTAAAAAGTTTCCTGCTAGTACTTTTTAGTGTTTTATAGAATCAACTTAGAAATCTATAACTTCTTTTTTGTAAATGGTTGATAAAAATAGATTTTATTTTATGGTTTTAATAAAATACTTTTAATAGTGCTTCGTGTAAAAAAATATTATACATTTGTGCAATATTATAAATTATTTGTTTACTAGATTACTTTCATTTTATATATTTTTCCAAAATATAAATATATAAAATAAGCTAATTTTAAATTACTTGTTTTAATGGAAATCTGATGAACTGAATATATATTTTTTGCAATGTTTAAATATGCATTTACTGATATAATCTACGTACGTATATATGTATGTACGTCATTCAGGTTAGAATTTTTCAAACTTAAATCACTATAATAATAATTCTGTATGTGTCTCTACAAATACTTACCAGAATAATTAAACCTGATATAAAAACAAATTAACATAAGATGTTAGATAATAGATACAATTATTTTAAAAATGTATTATTCAGTAATTTTAAATTTTATAAATTGTATTCATAAATGCAAAAATTGTAAACAAAATCATTAATGTTTTAACAAAACTTTATTTTTTGAAAATTGTATTACCGTTTAAATGTGTAACTTTTATATTTTGAATAGAATGATAGCAAGATTTTCTAATTGTTCTTAAACTTTAACAATTTTTATTTTAAAAAACGATCTTTCCGCTGTGTCTATGCAAACTGGCAGCGTCAATAAAACTCCATGTTAATTATTAGTTACTTTAATACTCGCATAAGTTCTTTCCCATTTACATTAAATTTTTGTCACTTAATGTACCCTTAAGTGTCGTACTAAACTCTAGCTATTCTAATTCAGAACGACAACTAAATCTCAAAACGTTTCATAAAAATTTGAAACTTGCAGTTTGGGCAGATAACAGTTCAAATCTATCATTGCAAAACAATTTTGTAAGATTTATGAAATTAAAAAACAGTTTATTTAATTTATTCATTTTTATTGTCTTAAAATGTTTTTATCTTAAAATTTTTAATTAACATTCAACAAATTGCGACTTTCCTAGCTTTTACTAATAAGTCATTAAAATAGTTATATAATTTTTTTTAAAGAATAAATTTTTTTAAACTAGCACACGATTGCAAAATATTAAAATTTTGAGTTTGTAGAATGTTGGAAAAAGTATTAATTTTGTTTCAAATATTTAACTATAAAATCATCCCGCCTACAAATTCAATTTAATTAACGAATCTAATGCATATTGATAACTGTTTTTGGTAGTTAACATTGCTAAAGTTCTTTATGCAAGCAGCTACTGTCACCTACTATTGACGTGACTCAAGAATTGCAAAGTATGTAAGCTTATATAACGACGTGGGTTTGGCAAAATCTGGCTGTGACTACGTTTAAAACAATTAAAGTAATTTAAATGGAATACAATCAGCATACTCAAAACAACTTTACAACAATAACGTAAAAGCGTTTTATTACTGCGACTGACAGTAAAAAAAATTTGGATGATTCTCAATCTTGATAGCTAAGATCTAACGTAAGTATTATGATTATAAGCGACTTTCGCCTTAGACGGCGTTGTAGTTAAACATTTAGACTTAGTCCTAGTCTTTCCTTAAGAGCCAAAAGAAAAAGTAGAACTTGGCTTTTGCCGTATTGTCCTTTGTGAACACAAACAAACTGACGTTTCGCAAAACATTGCAGCTCGCATCTTCAGAGTAGTAAATGTCACTAAAGGAAGAAGTGTAACTGACGATATTTATATCATTAGCGATTAGCGTAATTAACGGAACTGTTCTTTCCGTTACCGCTTGACTGAATTCGTTATTACTCGGAGTAAGTGTTTGTGTCCTTTCCAAGAAGGTTGATGTTTTAGATGATATAATAGTGGTAGCCAAAATCATATTACGTAGATGTTTTTCTATTTTCACAGCTTCGCGGATTAGTCTGGGAATGTAGCAAGGAGTTCTAGCCAACACTTTAGTCTGGTCAAAGTTTAACGAGTGTGCTTGGTTTCACACGTGTTCTGCCACTGCTGATTTAGTAATTCTACGATGTTTGCAGTCAGCTATATGTTCTTATACCCTAACTTAACTAAATCCATAGTTGTAAAGACAGTTTTGATATTTTGTTTCTTTAGCAGTTTGCTTATTTTTGTCGAACCCATACAGTATAGTAAATAAGCGGTGTTAGTAGGAGGTGATAAGTTTTTTTTGACTTTTGGATTTATTGCTCTTTCCCATGCGTTTTGGATCTCTTTGAACCCGTTTGGTTTTAACTCAACATTTTTTATAATTTTGGTTTCAAAATACTTCATGTAAATATTGACTATATCTGGAGAGAACTGTAAACCCATAGCCGTCCCTTCTACTTGTTTAAACAAGTTGTCGTTATAACTGAAATAAGTGTTTTTAAAACAAAATTTGATGAGTAGAACTTCTTCTTCAGTAATTCCCTACTTGAGCAAAAACAACATTTCGTCGACCGGGACTTTAGTAAAAAGAAATAACGCGTCAAAACTAATTAGGTTATACGGTTAACTTTGGTTATACGTAACTTCTTAATTTTCTATACAGTCTGTAGATCTTTAATGTGAGTTTCTGGTTCTCTGTCAACGGCAAGAGTTTTGCAGTTAGAAAACGTCCTAACGATTGAGTTGGTGAATTGATGGTGCTCACTATCGGTCAAAGGAAGACTTTTTCTTTGTGTATCTTGGGAAGACCGTAGATTTGTGGCATAACTGGATTTTAGACAATTAAAGTTTGTTTCCTGTTAATATTTATAGAAGTGAAATTTTTGACGGCGGAGTTTACCTTAGTGCATAAGGAGTTTAAAAGGTTTCTCTGCAGACGTATGTAGCAATCTTACAAGATTAAGTTCGTCATTTTTTCGTTGTAATCTTGTATGTTCATAACGACTGTAGCGTTTCCTTTATTTGCTTTCAATACTAAAATGTTCTTATTCTTATGTAACCGCTTAGTAGCTTCTTTCTCCTGTCTGTTAATATTAGAGCGTGGCGGTTTTGCTTCTCTTACAATGTTGCAAACATCTTGTCAAATAGTTTCAAAGATCTCATTAGGCAAACTGCGTATTACAGCTTCTCCCGATTATTTATAATTATTGTTTATTTCTTTCTATCCCAACAGGAAGACGTAGTTAGTTGGAAGCAATAAATTATTTGCTTAAGATTATCCTTTGGTTTGGCAACGTTAAACTTTATGGTATGATCTTACATTATTAATAAAATCGACTTAACTGTACTTTAAGAATTACATATTTTGGTAAATTAACCATGCATTAAACAAAATAGATTTTTTTAATTCATTGAATACGATTACGAGAAAGTAAAATTATAGCAAAAACCGAGTCATCTGGCGCTTATACTTAGCAGCATCTACAGCTGTGCCACGTTTGACTCAGATCGCAAAGGTTATTAGATGTGTTATATCATTTCCGGAAAAGTTACTCTTTACGCAGCTTGATGACGCCTGACTAAAATTTGCCTTGTCTACACCAAACTTGCTATAAAAATTTTAAATTATTTTTTTTTCTTGTAAATTTTTAATTCCGCCAGTATATTAAACAATATTGTATTCAAATAAAATTGCTAAAAAAATAATAGAAATAACCAGCGATAAAAGTTAAATAAAAAGAAGAATTACTTACAATTTAAGAAACAGGCGCTTTATCAAAATCTACTGCGACTTAAAACATGAAAGTAAATATACCAATAGTCGCCGTCGCGGTCCCATCCCATAATTGTAAAATAATTGAAACTTATCACATTCAGTAGGGTCTACAAACCAGCGGCGAAGTGAAATTTAATTACAATTACAACTTTTAGAAAACGACTAATAACTGAAACGATGTATTTGAATGTTTTAAGCGTTTTAACAATAGAGGTGAAAATTTTGAAAATAACACAAAACCTGAGCGTCCGTCGATCTCACAAAATTGAGATTAAGTCGAAAAAGTTTAAGAACCTGTTGCACAAAATTGAAAAATGCCCCTCTAAATGTTAGCAAATACATTGCAAATCAAGGTGAACGATTCGACAAATTTTGCATAAAGATTTGGAAAAGAGAAATATTTGTGTTTGTCTCACACAATTTTACGGATGAGTAAAAACATATATCAGTTGCATCGTCTAAAAATCGTTAAGAATTTTCTCGATAATTTATACTTACTTAACTCTATTGTTACTGGTGATAAATCATAGGTATTTCAATTCGACCCAAAAACAAAACTCTATAGCATGCAGTTAGTTGAAAAAACATCAACAAGACCTACAGCTTCGTTTGCAAAAATCAAAACCATGCTGATTACGTTTTTTGCAGCGTCTAATCCATAAAGAATTCGTACCTGAAAGACAATCAGTTAATGGTGCGTTCTACGTTACAGTCATAAAAAGATTATTTTAACGAATTTTTCAAGTGCGGCTATGATTTCGAGAAAAGATCAGTTGATTCTTGTTGCATGACAATGCACCTACACATTTTTTACTGATTGTAAAATCATTTCTCAAAAAACATGAAAACCTGCCGATTTAAAAAATAAAAAATATTCTAAAGATATAACGATTTCAAGTCGTACAGGATATTAAGAAAAACGTTCATGTCAAATTGAACACAATTTCTTTGGATGCCTTTGCTGATTTGTTTCAAAAACTTTTAAAACGTTCCATTAAGTGTATGAATGTAATGAATATTACTTTGATTAGATATCATATATTTTTTTGTTTTACGTCAATTGTGTTTCTTTTTATTCTATCTAATCGTTGATTAAATTACCAAACTTTTAACAATAAACATTAAGGTTAAAACGATCTCAATGCAATTGTGCAAATGCCTCCAGAGTGAAACAATGGATGACTGTTTTGCTTTTTTTTGGAACTCATCAGCAGTAAAAGATACATTTGAATATAATTCCTACATTTACATCACCTTCATTAGCAAAAGATTGATGGCATAGCCGTCTCATAGTATTTGCGTTAGTCTCAATGTTCTTTTACGTTTTGGTTTTATCTCGCAGTTTTATTTAAACGTTTACCACTTTTATAGCTATTGACAGTTAATAAGTTATCTATTAAATAATTTGTACTAATAACTAACTAATAATAAATACATCAAAATTATTAGGTAAATAAATATAACTGTTTAAATTATAATAATAAATAGTGTGTGTGTAGTTATAATGTAGCTGGTTACATGTCGTTATTTATGCATTTACTAAAAACAATAATTCTAATTAAAATTTACGCCTGCACTGGTTTGCCGCTTCCACTGTCTTCTAACACGTATCGTTTACGACGCTTACGGAAAGAAGGAACCTAAACCAAAATGAACCTTTATTTATTCATTTACCTATTTAAGATCGTTAAGAACGTTTGGTCGTATCAGGACGCTATCCGCTACTTTGTAAGTAATTCTCCTTTTTATTTAATTTTTTAATTAGTTATTTATTTTATGCTTTTAACGAATGTGTTAATGAATAATTGTTTAATGTACTAATCGGATTTACCAATTTTGTTAATTTAGAGTGGCGTTTATAGGTTAGTTTCAATACGTCTAACCTTTTAGCAAGGTTATTGGGGCTACTACATGACTTATTTAGAGATATATACCTGTGAGAATCATAATTATTTTTTTGTAGATAAGGATACTCAGCTAGTAATTTCTAAAAGCCTTACCATCCGAGTCAATAGATTAACACCTGTGAAGTTCGCCTTATTTCTAAAACCAGGGGTGACAAAAGATGACTCGCGGCTTCTTCTAAAATTTATTTAGCATTGTATAGTAATTTTTTTAAATTGTATTTGATTTTTGTCTATAAACATTGGATGTTTTTAATGCTTTATTAGTTTGATTTGTACGTTTAGACAAAATTTTACATAAATGCTTATCTTTATGGTTACTCAACAATATTTGTTTCTTAAATACTACTTCTAACTTACCTCCTAAAAACCCGATTATTGGTGAGCAAACACGGCTAAACAGTTTTAAATATCTCAACAATTTAAATATAATTATTAGAACAAAAGACTTAACAAAGATATAAGAAGTTGTGAACGTTGCTACTTGTGCACATCGGTGGGGTAAGTTTTAACACTCGTTTTTTTTGTTATTTTTTATAATTGTCGATTATCAATTCGTTTTGCTACTGTATGTAAACGAGATAGTTGATCGAGTACTTTTAAAATCACGGTGATTGTAAATTACGCTATTTGCTATTCAGCTATTTAAACTGCATTAGTTTGTTAAGATTAAATTATATTTAGTGTACGTTAGTATTGAATATAATTAACTGTACAAAGTGTTGCTTGATCTAAGGGGTCTGCATCAGTATTATTAATTGTGTACTTATCAACGAATCCCTAATTGCTATTTATTTGTTATTGTTCTACCTCGTATCCTCCTATCTTTTGTGTAAAATTAATATATTCTTGTTATGAAACTTGTTTTCTTTCAGTGTTTGACAGATTTAAACCGTGTCTGCAATTAATAGTTTTCCTCCGAGTATCACCAGCAATGATCTCGCCGAAGTGTTTTGAGCTAGCCGCCTGCCCAAAGTTACGTGTAAATTGACGTAACAAAGTTAGAATAATTAAGAAAGTTAAATGGCAAATTCTTATATTTATAAAAGTATCAAATGGATATTACAACAGGAATAATTGCAGGCTTGTTGAAATGCGCTCAGAAAATTTTAATTTTTGTAAGATAATAATTGCTACGATTTTTGTTTTTAAATGATAAAAACACAATTTAGTTTTTTTTTATTTTTTATGGTTTATAAATAGAGAGGCGTCAAAAAGCGTTTTTTTTGCGTTTTTGCGCAACCCACAAGTTGTCGATACGGACGGTTCGGTTCGGCACTGGTATTTATTGCTAAAAAAATTCTAATGTTGCAAAAGCGTTTACTTTAGTTTTATTTGACTTTTTACGGTACTATTTAAAAGCAAAAATAAATTCTACGCAACACGGAATTGATAGTGTTTTTAGCAGTTTTATCAATCAAAATCAAAAAAAAAAGATCGACGCAAAAACGTATACTTATGTAAAATCTCGCCTAATTTTGGTTTCATCTTATTTAACATTCATTTTACAATGCGGTAAACTATAATAATCAAACGTGTGGCTTACAATACGTGTTATTTCGATAGGTACGTTAGATCGCTAACAAAAATGTTGGTACTACATCAACTGCACAAAAAATGATTGACGTTCCCAATTTTATTTGAGAAGACTTTTTCTATTACAGTAGTCAACTATTAAAAAGTTTCTAGTATTTTATATAAACTAGAATTAGGTTTTGAAAATAAAAGGTATAATTACTCTAAAGAAGCAATAATAAATATGACTTTAAATTAAAAAAAATTTAATAAAATATATCTTTTTACACACACACTTTATTAAATTGACAAAATAAAATCGACATTTAAATTAATAAAAAAATTAAAATAAAATCTTTTTTATTAATCGTTTTATATAGAAATTCCATTTAAAACAAATAAATATAACTAGTGTATTAATAACTGTTACACAACAACTTTTTTACTTCATTTTTATTCAAATATCCACAAGTATTAATTAGTTAGTCGTTTTAACTTTTTTTCCAATAAAATTGCAGATAATACGCGATAGTTCAAATTTGCAGTTGCAAGTGGTATAATTTGCAAGTGTAAGCGAAAACCAGCTGAAACTAATTAAAGTATGGCGTATTTATAGTCCCTCGTAAACTTAATTAGTGTTATTATAAAAGTTCAGTATTATTAGTTGAGTAATTCAAACTTTTTTCAACAGTGTTAAAACGAATACCAATTAATATTTAAATTAATATATTTATTAATATATAGAAACGTGACGGCGCAAATAGTACTACAAAAAAACACTGATTCCCATTATATTAAAAAATTATGTGGCTTAGAATTAACTAATCAATTAAATAATATTGCAAAACATTAAATTAATTTAGAAAATTTTTGTTCTTTAAGTAAACGCATTAAATTAAAATTTGAAAGTGTTTTAAATTTAGAAGCGTTGCTTTACTTACAATATTTATGTAACAACGGTTTTTATTTCACACGTTTACTACAGAATATTTTTTGTTTGTATGGTCCAATTTTACTGTAAAGAAAGAGAATTATCAGTTTTTACCAAAATACGTAACATTCGTTAAATATGGCTAGACTAAGTAAAATGTTTTTGTTTAGTACACAACAAAAACAAATTACGACCATTTTTTATAACAATTGCTTAAAGCACAACATACAAGCTTTACTCATTATTAAAGACTATAACACATGCTAATTGCGATCAATAATTACAACAAAACTTGAGTAAAATTTTACTTTAATTAACTTGTTTTATTTGCCAGTGTTAAAAACCGCATAATTCCGAATAAAACATAATCAAAATTTTATGTAACTACTATTATATAAATAATTTGTTGTAGTTTTTTGTTATAATTGTTATTCTGGTGGCATATTGTAATATCAATTGTAGACTTTGTCGGCAGCAAAGTAAATAAAACTTTTGAGACATATAAAAACAAATAATATAAAAATATGTTAACTACTGTAACTGAAAATGTGTAATAGAAAAAAGGGCTACACAAAACTTATTTTAATTGTTTTAATAATGTATAAATTTGTTTAACATTGATCTTTTTATATTTCACTAAAACTATTTTACCATGCGTCTATTTATTTAATTTAAATAAATATATACAAAGTAAAAATAAATAAAGGCGATTGTTCTATACTATACGGCGTACAGTTACGTTGTTTCATAATTTTTTTTTATGACTTAGTTAAATAATAATGTACTTAATGTTTTATTTTTTGTAAAATTAGTTATATTTATAATCGTGTAAATAGTTTAAATAAATTACAGTTTTAAGTTTGCGGTATAGTTTTGGATTAATTTGACTTGTAAAATTTTCTGAATATTAATTTTTTTAAATTATGTTGATTTTTTATTATGTTTTTTATGCGTTTTGTCTATTCTATTAATTAGTATACTATATATACTGTAACAATTTTTAAAACTAAATTTATTTAAAAACCTAAAATGTATTTACACGATTTAATTTAGAAGAACAACTTACATGTAATTTATATATCACTATTACTATAATATGTATTTGCTGTTTGCAACTTTTGTTTATCTACACTGGTATTTATTTACACTTGATGCACTTTTATTTATCTTAATACACGTTCTAAACACTTTATTTATTTAAACCGACAAATTTTTCTTTTCCGACTTGATTCAAAAACTTACTTCCAGACACTTTTTATATTCTTCCGTTATTGGAATCCAGAATTTTTTTTTTCGATCAGCGTTCCAAAGTTTCCAAATACTTTAGGAACGCTTCAATAATATTTTATACAAAAACATTTATTATTTAAGTGTAGTAAAGGTTTTTAAAACAAAAGATAATCGTTTTTAAAAATAATAATTTTTATTTTAAACTATTTTAATGTTGAATTTGAAATACAGTTCTTATGTAAACTATCAACAAATAATTACGAGTTTTGACAGTAACTAAGTAACAAAAAGTAATACTTTTTTTAAACTAATCAGTTATTTGTTTCTTTGATGACTTTGAAGCGGTTTGCATAATTTTTTTACAAATAGTCAACTACCCAAAGTGAGACATAAGTTAACAGCAACAACACAGGTTTTAGCCGTATCTGTATTTCCGCAGTAAACTTTACTAAAACCACTTTTACTCAAAAATGAGTTTTCTGTACGAAGTCATATAAGTTTTATTGTTTTATTACTAGAAAATATTTTACATTACATACATTAACAAACAAGTTAGTAACTTTTGAAAAGTACTAAGTCACTGCAGCATCACATCCAACTTTTCAAGAAGTCGACCGTAGGTTAAGAAAAACAGGTTGTTTTAAGCCGCCAAAAGCAGACAGTGGCAGACTTCGTAGAGTACGTACGCCAAACACCGAAGACATTATTTTGCAAGCTGTAGATAATGATCCTCATGTGAGTACCAGGCGAATAAGTACAGCTGTCGGCGTCAATCATGTATCTGTTTGGCAGACCCTTAAAGAACAATTACTTCATCCGTATCACTTACAAAAGGTTCATCATCTACGGAAAGAGACGGACAACCGTCCGCGTATGTAATTTTTGCAATGGCTGGTACATAAATGTAACATAAATCTAAATTTTCTTGGAAACATTCTGTTTACAGACGAAGCCTGTTTTACTCGTGATGGAGTTTTCAATTTTCACAATATGCACGAATGGTCAGATAAAAATCCGTACGCAATTCATGTTAGAAATCATCAATTTGGATTTTCGATAAATGTTTGGGTGATTGTTTAATTGGACCATTTCGTTTACCGAATCGGTTGAATGGTCAATCCTACCTAAACTTTTTAAGTGACAATTTGAACCATCTACTGGAAGATGTGACATTAGATGTTATTATGAACATGTATTTTATGCATGATGGAGCTCCAGCCCACTTTTTGCGTATAGTAAGAAACTATTTAAATGAACAGTTCGAAAACAGATGGATTGGCCAGGGAAGACCAGTCGCATGGCCACCAAGATCGCCTGATATAACGCCCTTAGATTTTTTTGTTTGGGGGTATTTCAAAGGTCTTGTTGACGCCACTAAAGTGAACACAAAAGATGAACTTTGGCAGCAAATTGTAGACGCCTGCCAACAACTAAGGACTCTAGGTGTTTACCATCAAATGCGTGACTCTCTTCGACGACGGCTGCAACTTTGTTTACAAGAGCAAGGATGACAGTTTGAACATCTTCTGCGATAACTTTAGAGTGCGCTAAATGCGTTGTTTGTTGTAGTTTTTTTTGTAAAAGCTCTATCTGGAAAACCAATGAGTATTGGACCTAAGTGTATTAGAATTTTTCTTTTTTTTTTCTTGTTTTCATCTCTACTATCTACTATCTACTATCACCTGCTAAAGTGTGTAAAGTTTTTTTATTAACACCCTGTATATATAGTCTATCGTTGCACACATTAACTGTTTTGATCTTGAAATCGTCTTGATTGATTTTTTTAAAATCTATAAGTAATACATTCACTTTTTGCACTGCGCGTTTGGTAATGTCAGCACTGGTTCGGACACTCGCTACGCGTACTACACCATCTTCTCCAAGATGAAGACCAACGATTCGGCCCAGCTTTCAACAACATGGAGGCGTGTTTTAATTTACTAATACCACCATGGTACCAACTTTAATGATGTCGTTAGGTAATGTTCGCCAATACGAACGTTGTTGGAGATTCATTAAATAATAGCTAGACCAGGGTTTCCAAAATATTTGAACACCTTTTTGTATTGTTTGGTAATGATTTAAATAATTTTGTGCTGTATCAGTAATATCTGTTTGTGGTAGGCAAGTAAGAGCATTACCAACAAGAAAATGTCCTGGAGTTAAGGCTTCTGCATCGTCGGGATCTTGGATTAAAGGTATAGGAGGTCGTGAATTTAAAATTGCTTTAACTTGTGTAAGTATTGTGGACAATTGTTCGTAAGTTAATTAAAAAGTATTTGCGCCAATAACTCGTGTTAAATAATATGTAACGAGTTTAAAATACAGACGCCAAAGTATAAGCAACTTAACATGCAGATCAAATTTGTATAGCGACCTATTGGTGACCTATTGATAGATTATGTCATCTATCAAGAAGGAACTCTTTACTTCCTGTAAACACGTACTTAAAAGAAGGTTGTTGCATTACCTGTGCGTTAATTAAATAGCTGCATAAAGTCTATTAGTTGACTGGGATTCGTATATCGTTACTTAGTCTAATAAGAATCCTAAGTGGGATTAGGCGGCTATAATTTACAATAAAAAAAAGCATTAGTGGTACTAAACGAACCTTATGCTTACAATTAGTGAACCGAATATTAACCACAGGGCGACATCATACGATAATTGGAATCCCTAATAACATCGTGGGTAAGTGTGATTCTGTACCACCAAGTGTCTACCTTCGGTATATTTATATAACAAAAAAGACAATTAGGGAACAACTACCGGGTTCCACCAGCAGTTCCGGTAGAAAACAAGTTGCAGGACTACCCCCTATCAGCTCCTTCTACCTCGGAGACAGTAACCACCAGGGGGTAGCAGAAATGAAAAGGACCTTTAAAAAATAGTTTTGTACGCGGGATTGTAGAAGTTTAAGGTTAGGTACGGTAGAAGACAATTACTCGCTGTCGAATAAGGGGAAGGACTTTTTCAGTTAGGGGCAGCTTCTGAGGGAGATCGTAGTGCTGATCTCAAAATCACTTAAGTACTGTTACAGCCATTTTACCTCAAGACAACGCGAACAAAAACCATCAAAAATTTATAAAACCACTTGGCACAACGCATAATCATAACATTCGTAACCTTAAGCGACCTTAAGTAAAGAAGGGTTAACGCGGGTACGCGTGTTTCTTATAGTAGGCAAAATCTATATGATCATCATTTATACAAAGTGCAGGATACATCTTTTTTTTTTAATTGTAGTACATAATTTATTATTCCTTGTACAGCTCAATATAGTAAACGATATTTAATACAGGATAGTTTTATTGAATACTTGAGAATCTGCTGCCATCGTTATTTTATTTTCCTTCTTTACTTGTGCCGTTGTCTAATTCTTATGTCGATAGGAGTTCTGGGTTGCTCCTAGCCTTCTCCGTAGTCGGTTGTTTAACTTAGTGGCGCCTCCTGGAAACTTGATTTTATTTTATTTAATCGGAAATCGGTACTCACCCCACTCTTGATGTTTACTAGTCGTGAATAGAGGCCAGGAGACGACATTAAACCTAGTTGGCTGTTCATAGTTTATTATTTTCTTATAGATATTTAGCACGTTTAACCGCTTCCCACAGTCCTTCATGATGAGGCGATTGTGGTGGAATAAATTTCCATTTAATCTGATTTTTCAGAAAAAAATCTATGTAATCACTCTGCTTAATGAACGTTTTTAAAGAATTATAAACACGTTTAACTTTATTGTTAGCGCCTATAAAGTTAGTTCCATTATCAGAATAAATTAATTTGGCTATACTTCTACGCGCTGTAAATCGTTTTAAGGCATTTAGAAATGTTAAACTGCTTTAATTGCTGACAGTTTTAATATCTACTGCCTTCGTAGAAAACCATATGAATGTACACATACATATATGCCTTGACAATTTTTCGGTTTCGCAGCTTACCGTCTTTGATAGAGTAAGGACCCTCAAAATCAACACCACTTACAAGAAATGGTCGATTTTGAGTTACACGGTCGATTGGCAAATCACCCATTTTGCTTATAAACTTAATGGGATTTACCCTAAAATGTATAATGTCGAAAGTGTTTGACAGCTAACATGCAACTGTGTATGATGTTTGGCACGAGTGATAAGTTCAGTGAGTGGATGGTTTGAGGCTAATATTATTTGATGTTTTGTATCGTAGGATATGTTTGCCTTAGATAATCGTCCACTTACTCTTAAAAAATTGTTCGAATCAAGAAACGGATTTAATGATAATAATCTTAAATGTTTAGATATCACTTAATGGTTTTCAAAAGCGTTAATTTCGTAAGTGAATGATTTTTATTGCGCTAATTTAATTAGTGATGTTAGGGTTGCGTCAATTTCCGTTGTTGTTACCGGACTCTTGATTCTATCTTTATTTTTAAAGTTTATTGTTAAAAATCTACGACATATTGCTGTTACTCTTAAAAGTCCATATAAAAAAGAGTAACGTTTAAATAAATTGAAATCAAAGATGATGTTTGTTAAAATTATTGTAGACAAACGTTTTTCTGGAACATTTTGATTAATGTCTTGCTGATTGGAACAAGAATACTTTGTCTCATTTAACAACAACAAGTTTGGTTCTTGCCACTAAAGACTACAGTTTTTTAACTCGTTGGGAAAAATTCCACTAGATAAGATATTTGCTGGGTTATCTTGAGTAGGAACGTGATACCTATATTCGTTTTTGGTGTTATTTTGTATATCAGAAACGCGATTGGCTACAAACACCTTCCAAGTGTTAGGTGATAACGTTATCCAGGACCGAACTATGCTTCTATCTGTCTATAGATATACTTGATCAACGTCAATTTTAGTTGAATCACAAAATTTCTTATACAATTGTGACAATAGCAACGCGCCACAAAGTTCCAGTCGTGGTAGCGTTATGACCTTTAAAGGTGCAACTCTTGTTTTTGAATTGCAAAAACATATACATACTTTTCCGCTGATGCGATACATTTTGCGTAGATATAAGTACCGTAAGCCACTTGCGATGCATCACAAAATCCGTGAATTTCAGTATAGATATTATTTACTGTAATAATGTGTCTAGGTACTCGTATTTCGTTAATATAGTGTAGTCATTGACGTATTTAATCAATGAATTAACAACCCAGTAAACACAAAATTGATAATGTTTAGTAACAGTTTCAAAACAAAAAAATTATGATTTACTCTTGTTTCAAAAATAAAAGAAACCTAACTGCAATAAAATAGCTATAAGTCCATCGCTGTTTCACTTATTTGAATCAGTATAGTTTTGGTATTTTAAATTCAAATCTGTTGCAAACTAAATGTTGCATTCGGTTTACGTTTTAAAAGCTTCGTTCTTGAACTGATACTAAATGATCGATACATGTATGATTTTTTTGTTTCAATAATCAACTAAAACAATTCTTTCAATAATATAATAATACATTTTCGAATGCACGTTTCAAATTTTATTGCACAATAAATATTTTTAAATACAATATCACATTGAGTTTTTTACATATTGCAACTTTCCTGGATGTGGTCTTTTCACAGAAGCCTCGAAAACTGCATCAGTTACTGTTGGGTAGCAACTTTTAATCGCATCTGTAACAGAAATAAATATTTCACTTATATACATACATTATCATAGAGTTACACAAAATTAATTACATTTTTTTAATCAAAAACAACACAAACTTAATATAAATATCACTTTAGCAATCATTAGAAAGTTATAAAAACACTGTGAATACCTTTAGCTGTACATAATCGTATAGAAAACTTAAAGAATTGAACTGTAATTATAAATCCTAAAGTATCATCGGATTTACGCAATAATCTACCTTAACGCGATCATGTGTGTTAATTTACATTTTTTTATACAAATTAAAACATGATACATAAAGAAGAGAAATGATAATATTGATTACATTTATGGATTACAATAAAATGCTTCGACTTACCGTTTATTGTGCCATTTCGTAATTGTACACACAGCATCACTTATCAAACTGCAACCGAACAAGTGAAAAGATATCAATTTGCAGCGCAAGCGTTGACGACAGTAATCAAAAATATAGCAACGACTAATGCTGACTAATCACAAAGTATTCGTTTTTACTAAAACGATTCTACTGTTTTGAAAATAATTCAGTTTTATTTAACCGATCTTCAAACAATTCTAATTATTCAAAAAATATTCGGTTTTAATAAACCAGTTTTTAGACGGTTGCTGATTATGGGAAAAAAATTGCAAGTACTGAAACGGTTTAAAACTGATTGTGAAAAATCGGAACTCTTTCAATTTATTCACTGTCAGTTACATGTAAATGATATAAAAATGGAACGATGAAAATAATTTATCTTCCTAATTAGTATATTTGAGGTAGGTGGTTAAATCCTTCTAATGTAGGAGATGGCGAAAAGAAAACACAACTTACGGTGTTTTTTGTAGGCTACGTTTCGTGAACCTGTGCGTCCACTTCATCAGGCCTCTGTTTATTAAATAAGAATAAACAAAATTAACATAACATATATACAACTCAGGTGAAACAACAAACTTTTTAACTGAATAAATAGTTGTAAAAAACAAAACAAATCGTTTGCAGAAACTAACAACATTAACAAAACCAAGTCAAATGTATAAAATAGACAAGTTACTTACAAAAAACAAAACAAGTAGTGATGGTCCGCCCAACACAGTCGATAAAATTTGAACAATGAAAACAAACCGAGAAACACATAAAAATGTGAAACTTATAAATAACATATACAAACGAGCTCACTAACATCACATAAGATCAACAGAACAATATTTATAAAGAAAAATGTTGGAATGTGAGATAAATTTTCTAGGTCATCACATTTTTGTGATTAAGTTATTGTAGACAGTACTAAGGTTATTAGTGTCTGTGTTAAAATTCACATTGTTGTTATGTTTGGTGATGAAAATGATCTCAGCAATAAGTCTTTTATTAAATTTAGGTTCCACATCTAAGATCGTGGGATTACCAAAGTCAAAATTATGGCCCGTATTAATGTGATGTAAAGCCAAAGCCGATTCTGCTTTCTTGTTTTTACAATCATATTGATGATTTTTAATGCGATTGATGGTTTTTTGTTTAGTTTGATGTAGATTGATAGTAGGATGCAACAAATGTTATATATAAATATTTTATTATTCTTGAAGTCTTCTCCACAGTATTTTTTATTTTTTAATATTTTATTTTAGGAAAATATACATGTTTCGCTAATTATAATTAGCATCGTCAGTATATGTATATAACTAAAAACTAAAATTAAAACAGTGAAATATAAATAAAGAATACTAACCGAATAAAATAGTTAACAAATTATAAATTAATGTCAATTAAAAATTAAACGTATTTGACAATTTAATACAGTCGACTATATTTAAAAAATTAATTTAAATAAAGAAAATAGAAAAATATCAAAAGAATAGAAAAATGAAAAAGAATAAAAAGAATAAAACTATAATTTTGAACTGAAAAGAATTGAGGGATTTAAATTTAACATCTCATTTAGACAATTAATAGAATTATTGTTAGAAATTCTATTAATCTCAAGAGTCTCTAATGAGTCAAGAAAAGATCCTCTACTACATACATGTAAAATTTTGATATTTAAATCTGAAGAAAATGAATGTCCTGAACATAAAATATGGTTGGCAAAAGCAGAGTTAGTGTTATAAATATTTGTATTTAAATATCTATTTATTAAATATAAATGTTCATTTAGTCTCGTTTTGAATTTTCTACCTGTTTGACCAATATATGAAGAATTGCAAAACGAACAAGTAAGTTGATACACTCCAGATTTATGTAAAATTGGTATTTGATCTTTATTATTAACTAAAAATAATTTAAGTGTGTTATGTGTCAAAAATGAAATGGTGATATTATGTTTTTTAAAAAGTTTTTGAAGAAATTGAAAACAGTGACCAAAGTATGGAAGAGATCTAAAAACCATTTTATTATTAGTAGAAAAATTGATCAAATTTTTGAATAAATGTTTTATACGAACTTTGTGAAAAATACTATTAATTAATTGAATAGGATAACCATTATTTAAACCAATTTGATTTATAATTTTGTGTTCCTTAGCAAAATTAGAAGGTGACAAAGGTATAGAAAATAGTCTATGAAAGTACGAACAAAAAGCAGCAGTTTTATGAGAAAATGGATGGCACGAATTAAATGGAATTACGCAATCTGTATGAGAAGATTTGCGAAGTCATCATTAGAAAGAAAATCCAAAACTTTATCAACATAATCAACCTTATTTAAAACAACTACACAATTACCTTTATCTGCTTTTGTAACAACTAAATTATTTAATTTTATTTTAGATCTTAAATTTTTACAAGTTTTATAAATAGAATCAAAATTTTTATTAAAAGTATAATTACCTAAAAGTCTTTTTAATTTAGTAAAAATTTCTGTTCTTACAATATTAGCTTCTGGTATTTCTACAGAATTAATAACTTTTTCTACATTAACAGCTAAAAATTCAATATGTTTACTTTGTATATTAACTGGAAGATTATATTTAAGACCAGATTTTAATATATTTTCTTCATTATTTGGAAAGAAAACTTCAAGAATAATAAAATATTAATTTAAATAAGGCTCTACTTAGAGAAATGAATTACTTCACCAATACTAATAAAACATGTTTAGGATGAGACAAAAAAATAATTTCGGAGAATTTGTAGCGTTAGTCTAAATTAACGATGACATTGTTCTTCTTTTCCAGTCAGTGACGTATATAAACAGCGACGTTATATGTGTATCCGCAAGGTACCAACTCGTTTGAAATTAGAAGACAAAAAGTTACCAACAAATTTGCTTAGTAACGTTTGAAACTCCGCAAATAACTATATTATTGTCTGCAAACACTGAAGAAATAGAACTCACAGAAAAAAAGGAATACTAACAGTAACACAACATTTTCCAGAAAATACGACATAGCATTAAGAAAAACTAAACTAATCATAAAGCGAAACTGTTGGACTAGAAATTCAATAATCTAACGAAAATAAATGTAAATAAGTCAATAACCGATAACTAATGACAATTAATAAATAGTAAGAAAATCAAGAAAAAAGAAATAATTATGATTGCATAAGGAATAATCGGCCCCAACTTTGAATGTTAAAAAGTTATATATATTATAATAAACTGTTAAGAAAACATACTCACTTAGAAGTATACGGTGCATATTTTCTTAATAAAAAGGAAAGAAAAAAATGTCAATAGTCTAGATTATAACCTCTTATTACTCGCAACAGTTAGTGCGTTTGGCTAACCATAAAAATCTATTTTCTGTTGTCAGCATAAAAATTAAAAATTTGAAAAGTTTATGACTTTAATCAAAAACTCAAATGCACTACTTTTGCACGGCAAAAACAATTAAAACTGGAGAGGATTAAAATATCTCAGTTTGTTTACATTTGGGTTTGTTTTGACCAAAAAAAGACATAATTTAATACTGTGTTTTAGCAATATTCCAATTATTTAAACCATATAAAAACTTATGTGTGAAAAATTACAAAATTTGTTCCAATTTTACCAAGACCTGTCGTATAATGAAAAGAATAGTGATGTTGCTAAAAATTAATAATTATGCTTGTTATTAAAAAATAAAGAGCTTTAATTAATAAGTTTATCATTATTATCAGAATAAATTTCTGCTACTTGACCTCTACCTACCTCTCTAAATCTATTTAAACAATTTAAGAACGCGTCTGTTGTTAAATCCGTTACCAGCTCTAAATGAACTATCTTAGTTGAGAAGCAAACAAACAACGCAATATAAGCTTTACTACGAACCTTTGATCTAATTGCAGGTTTTATTAGAATAGATCCCCCAAAATCTACACCACATTTCAAAAATGGTAGATTTTGCTCTAATCTAACAGCCGGTAAGTTTCCCATAATTGGGTTGTCGGTTTTAGGATTAATTTTAAAACAGGGGACACATTTGTGCAATATTCTTTTAACGGCATTAGCTCCTGATGTTACCCAATATTTTTGTCTAATTACTGCTAACGTTGCTTGATGCCCTGCATGTAAATTTTGAATATGTTCCTGGCGTATAATTACATCAGTTATGTGGTGTTTCTTTGGTAGTATTAATGGATATCTTTTGTCAAAACTATAACTAGAATTTTTTAATCTACCACCTACTTTTATCAAATTATTTGAATCCATAAAAGAGTTCAATGCAAGTAATTTACTCTGGTGATTTTTTATTTTTTATTAACTGATAACCGAAATTCATTCATTTAAACTAACCTTATAATTAGATTATGTGCGCTATTTAATTCATTTGTTGTCAAGTGCTTTGATCGTTTTGCGGTTTTATCCCTACATCTTTTTATAAATCTAAGCACATAGGCAATAATTCTAATTAGTTTTGAAAACGAAGAATATTTATTAAAATTGCTATAAATTGCGTTATTATTATTAATAACAGTGACGGTAATTGTTTGTTTTTTGAATTCGTTTGGTATTAGCATGTCCAGATTAAATTTTTTTTTGTTTGTTCCGGCCATGTTTCTGATTTATATCATAACCATTCAGGTCCTTGCCACCAAAGAGTTGATTCGTTTAACTTATTTGCTGATATTTCTCTGGATATTAAATCCTCGCGATTATCACCAGAACTAACATGCGCCCATGCATTAACATTAGAATTTGCTTGAATTTGGAATACGCGGTTTGATACAAATGTTTTCCATTTATTGGGATCTGTAGCTATCCATGATAAAACTATTGTTAAATCGGTCCAAAACTGCATTTTACTTACTTTAATGTTTAAATTACATTCCGTTTGTTTCATGACGTCCGCTAATAGTACCTAGGAATTTCTATATAATTTACATATTTTAGCCTATCTAAAAACGCTAACCATGTTTTTTCTACACTATCTGGTACACGTTCGTCCCATTGTACTTGAAGAGACCATAATTGTTGCAAGATAACCTTTGTTGTGGTAATTATAGGACCAATTAATCCAAGCGGGTCATATATTTTAGCAGTTACGGATAATATTAATCTTTTCGTCACATACCTATACTTAACTATATTACTTATTGAATACATAAACCTATCATTTTTACTATCCCAAAAAAGTCCGAGCGTTTTTGATACTGAATCTTTGTCAAGTTTAATCAGATGCGCAACGTAATTGGATTGTGGTAAAAACTCAGTTGAGTTTGATGCCCATTTACGCAATACAAAACCTCCACTTTGTAATGCCCCATTTACTTGATTTTTTATATTAATTTGTTACGAGAAACTTGGGTTCCTAGAGTTGAGATGTCCAAATAGAAAGTTCCACCGGCCTTCTCGTAACCAAACAAAGCAACGGCCAGCATAGCTTCTTCGGAGAGGGATCGCAGGCTTTGTTATGTGTGATTATAACGTGAAGCTAGTAAAAAGGCGCCAAGACGATGAAAAATTAAAGTCGAGGGAGACCGTCTAACTCGCCTCGTAGTACACGAAGAATAAATAACATTACAAAAATAATAACACCGAATATATATATTTATTGTATCACAGAAGTCGAAACAAGTATAGAAGTATAAATTCTTGAAAAACATACACACGTAGGTTGACTAAATTAGAAATTTGTGCCTAGTGGCGAGCAACACACTGTGCAACCAAATGCTCTTGTCGGATTAGATAATGACATACATTTAGCGACTAAATAGATAAATACATATACATAAATCGTAGATAAATCAAGCAATTAAGTTTTCGAGATTCGATGTGCACAAACGATAGATTCGCGAAGCACAAAAATATAATTAATTGTGTTAAGTTAACATGCACGTACGGTCCTTAACGACCTAGTCCCCGAAACACGAATAATAAATTTTAAATAGTAATACTTACAAGCTGGACCTTACTCGGACTGTTAGCGCTAACCTCCGACTTCGGTACACCTAAAACAATACTATTAAACCCCGATCGGAACGGGCATATCCGTTTAACACAAGTAATAAAAAAAGTTTGGTTAACATCCAATTAGTACGAACGTAAGTGCGCAGCGTTTCCCTGTGGCTTAATCGAGTAAATTCCCCATGTTTGACTTCATAACAGAAAAGAATAGTCCTGGCGGTTCTCAACCTTCGACGGTGGGTATTATCAGTATGTAACACTACTTCGACGTCATGGAATGTTTCCAATACAACCACCTGTTGGTTATCTTAATTGATAACGCCGGACAATTGGTGACTACCAAGATCCGCTACAGAAAATTAGTAGGTGTCAATTTAAACCCTCGATAAAGAAAATTGTATACCACTTACCCCGTTTCAACCTTCCACAAACATAAACGCATTAGAACTTTGTAGCGTGACACAATTTAGCGGTGAAGGCTAAACCGGGCAAACAAATAAAGTTAACTCGGCAAAGATTTAATGAAGAATGACTCCGGATATGCTGTCATAATTGTGACAGTCTGGCGCAAGAGCAGAACGATCCTGACAAGTTTCATAATATCTACCGAGACATTTTCCCTACTCGCGAATTGAACTACTAAGTTCTTATTTTTAACGTTACAAACTGCTTCGTTTATAGACTTTCATCTCAAGGTGTATACCAAATTTTTTGTTCATGTGGTTTAGTCTACATTGGTGAGACCGGTCGTTCCGTCATTACTCGCATTTCAGAACATGATCGTTGCATAAGGAAAAGGCATATTTTTAAGTCTGCGGTTGCTGAACATCATTTCACTACAGGTCACAAGATAGATTTTGATAACGTTTCGGTGATTGCCGAATCTCCATTCTTTTTTAACAGGAAATTTCGAGAGAGTATAGAAATCATCAAACACCCCAATAATTTCAATCGTGATCATGGTGTTTGTGATCCTAAATTTAATAATCCCTTACGTTTAATTAATTTTCCAGGAATGTTTTTTACTTCTACTATAACCGTTGATAACAAAACTTGCGATATTGCAGTTGTATTTGATGAAAAATTTGTTACCAAGTTATCTTGAATTGGTTCTGTCGTATTAATTTCATTTGACTTAACGTGATTAGTTATAAAAGATTGATTTTCACTTTGTGGACCTAAATTTGAGTTACTTGGCTATACGTTGGAACTACGGTGTAATAAAGTACATTGTTGTTACATTGACGGCATCTTATCGCTCGACAATTTTGAGTTTGGTGGTTGTCTCGAAGACAATTAAAACATAGATTTAAACGTTTGACTTTGTTGTAACGTTCGTCTACATGCATACCTACAAATTTTTGACAGTCGTAAACTAAATGATTTTCTTTACGAATAACGCATTTGGTTGATAATGTTGAAACAAGAGTTCTAGTTTTATTCATAGAAAAGTTATTTTTAACGTAGGGCTGCCCTTTGTTTACTTGATTTGCTAATTCAACCGATTCTAACAACTGACATTTTTTATTAAAAAACTCAAATAGTTCGTCTATGCTAGGCTGTTCGGCAGTTAATTTTAGATATTAACTAATAGTACTTAACAATTATTATTATTTAATTTTATTCTGTAAAAGTAAATTTTTATTCAACTAAAACGTAGTTGTTTAATATTATGGAATTATGAAATTTTTTATTGTGTAACTTAGTATGCCGGCCTAGAGCGTTTACACGCGACCGTCTGGACGCGACTATTTAACCGCAATGTCTTAGACTATTTGAGTTGACGTCATGGATAAACTCCGGAAACAGGAAACAATCATGCCTTAGATCAACGAAATAAACAAGCTCAATAAAAATAACAAAACAAAGATGTTTTTTGTTTAACTAAGGCATACACAAATGCAGAAATTAAATAGAATTATTTATATGTTAATCATGTTAGCAACTAACCTCCGTTAGATGGACAAATTGATTTTAACGTTTTTATGTTTTCTGCTGGGGCAGATAACTATGAAAAATTGGTGGCACACTTGTTAAACATAACTTAAACAACTTTTCAAATCTTAACGCATTTTGAGTGTTATTAATCGAATAAAATTTTAGCAGCTTATTTGTTATAGTACTGTTGTATATTTATAAGTTTAATTTTTAGTATTTGTAAGAGATGTTTTGTGTATGCTATTAGCGCTAATCGTATATTTGAAAAACTAAGTAAGTACTTTTGTTTTTAATATTTAATTACTTGTTCATTTGTCGGTTGTATGCACGAACGACTAACCATATACACCTGTTATCACGAGTAACTTACCTCACTTTTTTTTGTACTTATCTATCAAATCTTAAAAGTGCATTTTGTTTATTATTGTGTAATTATAATTTTGTAATAATTTAGTTTTTTTGTATTCACCAACTTTAATTTACTTAAAGAAACGTTAAGGCATTCATTACGTACATGTAGGAAGTGCTGCCTAATTTAAAGGTCTGCTAATACTAGTTTTACTGCAATATTGCAATAAATATACACATTGTTAAACTTGCGCTGTTCAATTTGTCTACATTTAAGCGTTGTCCGGTGAAAACGGGCACTTCTTGTTTTGGCGTTTTTTGAAGAACTAATTTGCAATCAGCACATTAAAGACAGGCTGAATCAAATTAGTTACTAACCTATTTCCTACTCTGAGCTGCCGCTGCTATTTTTGTAGTGACGACATTTGAAAAATCAACCACCTAACTCCCAGCAACTACCCTTAATTTTTTTAAATAACACGATCGTACTTGTGACACGTCATGTTTTGGGAAATTTAATAAGGAATTTGGCGGTGCTTGTTTATAACTTTAACAGTTTTCTGACACGGAAAAAAATTCATAATAATAAACTAATCAAAATCATTTTAACAAAAAAAATGTTTTACAATTGTCGGAACTGATTTCCGTTATTTTCGAGACAATAAAAATGAAGTAAAACTTCATTTAAATGTTTATCTATGCATCTCTGGTTTTCTTAAGTTTTTTGAAGGGTATTAAGTGTGAATTTTCTGAAAATCATAAGGATTTTTGTCGCACCAATACCGACAATTGTGTTTGTTGACATGCTTATTTAAATAAAACTAACGTGCACTCATTACTGAAACAAATGCTTCCAAGGAATTGGGGATTTGCATTTGACGGATGATAGTTTCACAAAAGTCAATCGTTTTGATTAGATCATCATCTTCAAGTTTTTGTACCATCTTCATTTTGTGAGAATAAAACTTGTGAAGTTTCAATGCTCTTAAAATAATTCTTTGAGACAATGATGTTTCTTCTGTAGCCTAAATCATTAGATTTATAGCGAATTGTCCAAGTAATTGTGTGACTTACATTTTGGTCAGGATGTCAGAAAGTTGTAGCTGTTTTTAGTGCACAGCAATTTTCCTTACCACAATTGAAGATATTTTCCATACGTTTTGCGGTGATGTAAGTAATTGTCAATAGAATAAATAACTTAATAAGTGACAGATTTGCTTGATTTGCTAGAAACTTCAGATGTTCTTATTCGACGATAATTGACCACAATAAAAAAAAAACGTTTTTTTCTTTTTTTTCCCACTTTTAGTAGATAAGTAATATTAAAACGTACAACAAACCCGATATTTTATTAAATGCATTGTTTCGATTTTGTTGTGTCAAAAAAATAGTCAAAATTATAAACCAAGCATACCGCTGAATTTCTTATTAAATTTTTCCAAAAATAAGTTAAAATCGTGCCAATTAAAAAAAAAACTAAGGAGGTCAGGAAGTTAATTTTACAAACGTCAAAACTCGTCTGCTTTAATATTAAAATTGACCTATTTTTGCATTCTTTTATTTTTGGATTTGTTTAAATATAAAAAAAATTAATTTTTTTTAATTACTAAATAAAATTTTATAAATTTGTTTATATTAAAAACTGCTATTTATTCTAATAAGCAACAAGTAAATAAGTGTAGAAAAAGTAAATAATTTATTGAACAATAAAAAAATGCAATTTTGAAATTGCTTTAAGCAGTATACTTTTGTACAAAATAAAATCTTATAACATAAATTACAAAGTTTATTGCATAGATCTTTTAGAATAAACTATAAGTAACAGTGTGCAAATTCAGTTTTTTCTTACTTCGTTGCTCGTTAATTTTAAAGAACTTGTTTCTATTGTAAACTTTCTCTAATAATACAAAAAACGTCGTAAATTATAATTATTTATTATTTAATTCAAAAAATTATTGAACTTGTTGATAAACTTTGAATACATAATTTGCAAAGCGGTCAATTTTATAACTTAATTTGTTACCATATTTTATACTAAAGCGTAAAAGTGAAACGCTTCAGAAGACAAACTGCAGGTTTAGCAAATTTTTCTTTAGTAAAAACCTTTTTTGGTCGTAGAAGTATATTAAAACCATTAAAATAAAATATTTTTCTCATAAAACATATAACTTTTTTGAACTTTTCATCTATAGAAAATATTACTATTACATTTTTTCGTGTTCTCAAATACGAGCTTATAAAAGTAGAAATCCAGAAAACAATATTTGAAAATAAATAATTACTGTTCCGATTACAACAATATTTCTATATTTTTTGTTACATTCGTTATTTTAGCCAAGTTATATATATATTACGTATTCACAAAATTATTAAAATGTACAGTAGAAATCTGTCTGTGTTTTTCACAGCTTCTGTAACTTGTAACTGTAAACAGAACTTTAATTCTTTAATACGGATTCATTAAAGAGATATCTGCAATAATAAGAATACCTGTAATATTGTTATATCTAAAGTACAGTAGTAGCAAGTATTCTTTTTTATGGCTATTTTATTTGTATAAGTTCAGTCAAATAACGTTAGATGTCGTAAGAACATTATAATTGACAATTTATCACTAATAATATTAAACAAAATACAACGAAATATTAAAAAGATGTAGCTTAAACTATAAAAAAATATTTATAAAACGTTTTTTTGATAAATATTTTAAATAAAAATTGCTACAAAAAAAACAGAAATAAGAAAAGTTATTGAAATTACGTTTGTTCTTATTTTCTAGATTTTTTTAATGAATCTATGTTAAAACTTTTGCTTATGGTTAAGTTTTATTTGTTAAAATTTAACTAAAAACTTTTTTATTCTAAAATCATAAATTGAAAACGCTAACCCAACGTAAAGAGTTAAAAAATTTTATTAAGAGCACATAATGTGCAAGAACGTATCGACCATATGCGCGTATACGACGAGGCATACGTAAATAAAGAGTAAAATATTGAGATTAAGATAATAAAGAACAAAAACAATATTAGAAATGATATTCTATCGTATCCATTTTGTTCATTAGAACTTTAATAAGGTTATAAATATTAAAATTATTATTATGTCAACCAATATAAATTAATCAAATTCTTTTTATATACTTAAACTAAGATATTTGGAAGCTTAATAACAAAGTTAACTCATGTTCAACATATTCTACAAAAGATAAGATTCAAAAAATTTTATTTAATTTAATAATTTTTCGAAAAAAGTTTAAATTTAAAAGTCAAAATTATCTAACTAGATAAATAAAAAAAATTAAGATTAACAAAAAATATTGATGTTATAAACAAAGATGGTGTAGTTTAAAAAAACATTTAAGAAAATTAAAATTCGTTTAATAGTATAACAAAAAATTTTCATTTAACATTTTTATATAAATCAATTCTAACAATTCCAGAATTTGTTTGTTGCTAATGTTATTAAAAGGAAGAAATAATTTAGAAGAGATAAGAGAATGATTTTTATATAAAACATTTTATGCAAATGTAGATTTAACAGAGTTTGAATTATTAATATATTCTAATCGATTTTATAAATATCTAATGTTCATTAAGTCTAGTTTAAAAAGATCCAGTAAAAAATTTGTTACAAAAACAAATTAATTTTTGAACTTTACTTTTATTAAAATTATTATTATGAAAATTATTATAAGAAAAAAGATTTCGAAGAAATAGTTGATTAGAAAAAAAAATTTTGAATTCGATACTTTTTCTTAATTTTTTAAGAACAAAAAATTGTTTAATAGTATTTGCTAAAACTGGTATTAAACTGTAATATTTAACGCAATGTTTATATAAAAATAATTTTTAAATGAAAATGATTAGTATCAACTAAATAACATCCAACTCATTTTTATAATTTTCAATTGATAATGGAGCAGTAAGAAGTCTCATGAAAAAATAATAAAATGAAGTTAATTTATGAAAAATATGGTGATTTGAGTCAAACAGTTGTAGTGATTTCCAAATTTCCTTTTCTTTAATTAACTATTTATCCGGAACTTTTTCTTTTATAATAATTTAAATAAAAAAAAGTTTATAAATTAATTTGTTTTTGTAACAAATTTTATATTGGATTAGAAATATCTTTTTAAACTTAATGAAAATCTTAGATATTTAAAAAATCGATCAAAATGTATTAATAATCCAAACTCTGTTAAATCTGCATTTGCACAACAAGTTTTATATAATCATACTCTTATTTTCTCTAAATTATTTCATCCTTTTAATAATATTAACAACAAACAACTTTTGGAGTTGTTAGAATCGATTTATATTAAAATATAACTGATTTCAATTATGATTTCAATTTCAAATTTTCTTAGAATTGTTTCTAAATTCCACCATTTTTCTTTATAACATTATTTTTATTGGTTTTTCTTGTAATTGAATAGTTAAATTATTTTATTTTATTAATTTCAAATTTTGACATTTTTCAAAAAATTGTAGTTAAATAATTTTATTTTAATAATTTTAAATTTTGACATTTTTCAAAACATTGTAAATTAAATTAAATTTTTTAAATCTTACATTATACTTCTATATATTTTTTATATGAAGATGACCTTAGTTTGTTAATAAGCTTCAAAACATGTTAATTTAAACAGATTTATAAAAAAACTTGATTAACTCATATTTGTTGACAATATAAGAACGATTTTCATAATTAAAAAAAACAATAACAAGAAATCCTTTGAACAATTTAATAAGGTCAATTATAAACGGCGTTTTAAAAAAAAACACACACAAATGATTCCCTACTGTGGAATTAATTGCAATTTTTTTAAAAATATTTTTAAATATTATTTTATTTGCAAGTCAATTTTTTTAAAATTATTAGTTTGATTTGTCAAAACAAGTCGTTTATTCTAGGTTGAATCAAAATAATTACAAAGTACTCAAGTTTTTGTTAGTTTATATTATTGTTAATTAATAAAATTAATTTTTAGAACTAAACAATTATGTATTTGTAAAGTTTAGAAACTACATCGTCTTATCTATGCTTATAAAAACAAGTAAGGAAATTTAATAAATACAAAAATTCAATTTTCAAATTAATATGTTCGAATTAAAAATAAATGATATAAAGCAACTAATCAAAATAAATAAAATCTTTAACCCTTAAGCGGCCAATGATTCTCAAGAGTTACATTAACATAGGAAATTTTCTACACTAAACCTTTGCAAGCTGAATCAAATCGGGTTATGTATCTCACGAGATGCATAAGCAAAGAGGCGGGTTGTAAAGGTGGCGATGTACAGTGCGCGACCGGTAATTGTTGAAACGTTATTTACTTAGTGCGTGCAATGGCAAAATCAAGTAATATGAATATGGTAAGTGCTAAAGTTAAGATAAGAACGTCTTCCGGGTTTGGACCGTGTCAATGCTGTAACCGAAGTTGCCAACGTTTCGCCCACTTTCGTAAGGGGCTTCATCGGCCCTTCGGTTACAACATTGACACGGTTCAAACCCGGAAGACGTTCTTATCTTAGTATAGACTTCGACCGTGGAAGCCTTTGCTATTACAGTGCTAAAGTTGTAAAAATAATCAGATTTTGATTTTTTTTTCAATATTGGGTTTTCTATGACAATAACAGGCTTTCAATTATGCATGAAAAAAATAAGTTTCAGAATTGCATGTTTCTAACCTAATGAAAACTTGCTCTGATTTGTTTGTATCCTCCAGTACACATAGCCTAAACACGGAAAATGTGAGTTTTTAAATTTTGTGGTCATTTATATACCTCTGCAATGCAATGTTTTTTCCAGCTCGCTGAAACTAGCACTACAAGTTTCTACGGCCGAAAAATTAGAGAAAAACGCTACGTAGTATTGCTACCGCCTGGAGATGTATCTGATATTGGATCGTCTTCGAACGATGACGAGATGGAGTTTACCTCGCCTGGAAGTTGAAAATGATTCTTTTAATGATGATTGGTGTAACGACAATGAGATACCATTTTCAAATATTGCTTCAACTTTTTCGAAAACAACGAACATCAGATGGAAGAAGACAAAAGGAAAGAGATAAGTACCCAACTATAAATGGGCTAAAGAAGATTTTGAACATAATTAACCTCCCATCGACATCGAATACAATGAGCCCCATGCTGTACTTACACCTCTTCAATATTTGCAAAAGTTCCTTGATAATTTGATTATTCAATACATAACAGACCAAACGATGTTATACTCTACCTTGACAACTGGGTTTTCGATCAAGACATCTTCATTTAAGATAAAACCATTTATTGGTATTGAAATTCTAATGGGCATTATTTGAATGCTGTCATTTGAAGATTACTGAGCATTGAATACTCGATATAGTCTTATTGCAGACGTAACGGCTGTAAAAAGATTAAAAAAGTTGCGAAAGCTAATACACTTCCAGGACAACAATACAGAAGCAAATGGAAACCGTTTATTCAAAATAAGGCCCCTCCTTGAGAAGATTAGACTGAATTGTACTCACATTGAACATAAAACTCTATTCTCTATAGATGAAATGATGATTTTGTATAAGGGTACTAAACCAGGAAATCTTCACCAATACATACCAAAAAAACCAAAAAAGTGAGGATTTAAGATGTTCGTGTGAGCTGGAGTATCTGCTATTGTATATTACTTTTTCATTTACACAGAATCTACAACATTTGACAACATGACATTTCCCTAAAAGAATTCGAACTTGGTTCAAGTGGTAAAGTTGTTCATCTTTGCAACACAATACCTGATTCCCGAAACAGTGTTGTGTATTTTGACAATTGGTTTACCTCTTTAGAGCTCATCGCACTATTGAAAAATGAATATGGAATAAATAATTTAAAGACTATCAGGAGCAACCGCTTACGAGGGTGTACTTTAGATGCAAACAAAACTCTTCTGAAAAAGGGCCGAGGAAGTTTTGATTACAAAGTTGATAATCAAGCAGGTATTGCGGTAGTTGAATGAGTAGACACAAAATGCGTTACCTCCGCCAGCTTCTGTGTATCGCACAAACCTGTGGTTCAAGTAAAACATTACAGTAAAGAGGAAAAAAGAAAGCTTGACGTTGATTGTCCTCAAATTATAAAACAACATAATACTCACATGGGTGGCGTTGATTTGGCCGACATGCTCATTGCCCTATACAAAACGCCATACAAGTCAAAGAGATGGTATTTGGGTATATTTAGCCAATTAATTGATATATTCATAAATAATGCTTGGCTTCTGTATAGAAGAGACATGAATGCATTTGGAAACAAAAAACATAAAAAAATTTCGCATTGATTTAGCCTCGTCTATTATAAAAACTGAAACCCTTACAAAAGTAATAAAAAAATCCGATTTTGCAATTTTCTGTAAGAAGTGTAACTTGCGGTTATGTATTGTAACCGAAAATAATTTACGAAACTGCTTTACAATTTACCACATGAAGAACCTATGAACGGGCAGTGTATCTTAACAGATACTAACTGTATCTTTTTTGCGGTAAACTAAAGAATTCAACAAATATTTTTTTATGATCTTTAGCATTTATGTAATAAAGAATTTATGAAATTTTGCGTTTCTCATTCCTCCTAAACCTCTTGCCCGTTTAAGGATTAAAAGAACTAAAAGCAAAATAAAGAATGGTTAACAATAAAAATTAAAGCAAAACAAACACCACAACTACAAACTTAGATAAAAGAACTAGAAAACAAGTAAAAAGCTTAAAAACAAGTAAAAAACCAACAATGTAGTCATTAATTGATTAAAAATAACAATCAACGACGAAAATTAAATAACACTAGATGCGGATGGTTTTCTAAATAAATTATTAAGATCGAATCCAAAAATCCAAAAATTGTGTGAATTAGATGTTTAGTAGTACCCAATATGGTTTTAAAAGTATGCAGAACGAAAGTAACGAATAAATTAAGTAGGTTATTGGACATTTTTTGATAGCAGGGGCAAATAAACCACTCAAGATTTTTTGTGCATGAAACATTTCTTCGGGCTTTTTATATTTTTATACGTATTCTAACAATGATTCTTAATGTTGATATTTGTATGTGTTCATGTCGTTGGAGTCCACTCCACTCATACTTTTTTCTTTGAGTTTCTACGTTGTTTTGTAGCTGATGTGATAGTTCTTATGTTAAATATTTCTGTGTTAGCGGATACTTACAAATAAGTTTCAGTGGAGTGAACAAGTAAACACATCGTTCACGAAAAGTAATCATAAAGAAATCTTGAGTTTCATTTTTTAATTTTCCTTTCTTAATTGAATCAATATTAAAAAAGGAACTAAACTACATAACCTATAACCAATAAAATAATAAATCAATTTTTTATTCTAGATAATTTATTTGTTGTCGCTGTCACACAAGCTGAGCTTTTGTTACAGGTCCAGTGAACATCTTTGTGTTACAAAATGTGTTACAATTGCAATCCGTAGAAACCTAAATTCTACTATAATAATGTTGATGCTGCGGTGCTCTGTACCTTAAATAATAATTTTATGGAAATGATTAATAGTGTTTTTTATGTTTTGTATACAAATAATACTAAAAAAACTAATATTTAGTAAAATAAGAGATATTTATACTTACGGCTTGCAGGTCAAAGTTTATATAAAGATAAAAATGTCTTCCGGGTTTGAACCGTGTCAATGTCGTAACCAAAGTTGTCAACGTTTTTCACGCTATTGTAAAGAACTGCACCAAGGCTTAAAAAAATTGAAAAACTAAAACCGCAATCAAAATCTAACTAAAAACTTTGAAAACGTTATGCAATCAACTTGTGAACTAAGCTATATAGTCTAAACTCCTAAAAAGTAAGAAATAAATTAATGAAATTGTAGAACAAACAATAATCTGGGGCTTTTACTAACGCTCTTACCTTGTCTTCACACGGATTGACACTTTTCCCTGACAGATTATGTACAAAAAATGTACTCTACGAACTCTTACGAACTATTTGCTTTTGTTCAGATTTACACAAAGATTGTGTCTAATTTATTTTTTGCATTTATGGGATTTCTTGCGGTTATCAGACAATCGTCCGATTATCAGTGAAAGTCTTCAAAATCCTTTATTATCTGTTTATACAGAAATGAAATACAGATATGTGGAGATACTTGTATTCCAAATGGCAGCCTTGCATAGGTGAATAAATTAATTGACGTGTTAATCGTTAACAATTTCTTACTTCCTTCGCTAACTTTTAATTGAAAGTAGGCATTATTTAAGTCTATTATTGAAAAAATAGTGCCCTCGGATAAAATTACAAAAATTTCTTCGACCGTTGGCAACGATATAAAAAAAATGGTAAACTCCGCAACTAGAGGAAAAAACTCTATAGACAACGTATTCTTAGACTTTAATACAAAGGAAACTTTTTCACTGTCAGTAGAAACAAAGGTATACAATCATCATAAAAAAAATTTATATTTTTTACTTCCCACAACAGATAAAAATAAACAAAAATTTATTAGTAAAGTTTGTCGTTCAATAACTTTAGTTGAATTGAGTTAAGAATATGAAAGATGAGTTAATTTTTTTACATGAAACAAGTAAGTTGTATCCAAGAAATAATTTTCTAAAACCCCAAAAAACAAAATTTCGTAGAAAATATCAATAAAGCAATAAAAAACGCTAAAATTGAATATAATGATTCGTTAATTAAAAATTCGAATTCATCGATAAAAACAATGTGAAAAATTATTAACGACAAGAGAATAAACAAAACTAAATTAATAGATCACAAATTTTTTTCAGACGATTTTAACAACTTCTTTTTAAATATAGCAGGAAACCTTGTCAAAAACGTTGATAGCTTTGATAGTTTTCACAGTGCAATAAACAACACAAGAAGGATTGACGTTGAATTGAGCTTTCAATTTGAACTAACAACATTTAAAATTAGGGATATAATAACTTCATTAAAAAATTCAAACAGTCGGGATGTTTTTAGATTAACAGTAAACCTAATTAAAGGTATAAGAAATGTTATTGTCATTCCCTTAACTAAACTCATAAACAACTGTATTGCACATTTAAGGAAGCATTGGTAGTTCCAGTCTTCAAAAAGGAGAAATAAATGATATAAATAACTACAGTCCTATATCGCTACTGCCTATAATATCAAAAGTTTTTGAAAAGGTGCTAGCTGCACAAATCAAAAATTATTTTGAAAAAAATATTTTGTTTTATAAAAATCAGTTTGGTTTTAGAGAAACAAAAATACAGCTTTGTCTTTAATAACTTTAATTGAAAAAAATATTTAAAGTTTTGATAAACTTACTTTGTTTGCAGTATTTTGCGATTTGTCAAAAGTCTTTGACTGCGTGTATAACGTAATGTGCTGTTAGATAAGCTTAAATCATCTAGTTTCTCAAATAATACCACACACATGATCGCATCATATTTAAAAAACCGAACACAAGCAAAACTAAATGGGAAGTTATCTGAAAGATGTAGGATCAGTTATGGGGTTCCTCAAGAATCTGTTTTAGGCTCACTTTTATTTTTAATTTATGTCAACGATTTACCACAAATAAATCTTCTTGCTGATAACATACTCTTTGCTGATGACACTACTATCACAATTAATGGAAAGAATCAGGCAGATTTAGCAGCATCGTCATCTAGTGCACAAGTAAAAGTGCAAAAATAGTTTTCTGATTACAAGCTAACTTTAAACCATTTCATATACATTTTTCTCTCAGTAACTGCAATATTGATAATACATTTGATGATCACACTCTACTCTTGGGCGTTATTATTGAGCTGTACGTATCATAAGTAATTTACAGTATAGAGAAAACTGTAAGTCAATGTTTTCAGAATTACAAATATTAACCTAGCCGTGTATTTATACCATATTTATGAAGTTTTAGTATATACAAAAACCAATCTAATGAAATATAATTACAACAAATCTAAACATTCTTATAATACTAGAAATAAAAACGATATCCAGTTGCCAGATTGTAGACTTACTAAATCCCAAGAATCACCACACTTTTTAGCACCTACACTATTTAAATGTAAAATAAAACAATTTTTACAAAAAAAAATTGTTTTTGTGTGGTGACTTTTTAAGTTGTGATATAAAATCTGAAATGTAACTGTAGTTTAAATGTGTGTTATATTGCAGCAATAATGAACGTTAACTGCGTATGTTTTATATAGTTAAATGTTATATAATTAATTATACATCGTTTTAGGTTTTAATAATTTTTTAGGGTTTTATGTTGAAATTTTAAATTTTTTGACAATTGTAAATACGTTGTATCTTAACATAAATAAATACTAGTTTTATTTAAAAAAAAACGGATAGTAATGATTTTTTATGAGTGGGTTACTTGTAGTTTTAAATTCACCACATATCTTTACGTCTTCATTAGGTTTTGGTACAACGACGACAGGACTTGTCCATTTTGATATTTCCATTACTTCCAAAATTTTTTCTTTTACAAGTTTCTTTATCACCGCTATTACCGTTTCTTTAATTGAACATGGTATTTCTTACGGCTTGCAAAACTTAGAAATAACATTAGCAGCCATTTTAATATTAGCTACAAAGTCGATGACACACTCTACACATTTGTAACTGTTCTTGATTCCTTAATTTCTAACTTGTTTATTCTCTTCTTTTTTTACATTATTTACAAATATTTACGTATCAATACATTTAACCAGCTACGACCTAACAACCAAAACATCATTTTTAAACTCGAACTTGGCATTCAAACCTGTATGCTTTACATTTATTAATGCTCTGAACACATCGTTACTTACTTGACCAAACAATGTTTTTAATTTAACTTTCTCTTTGTCTTACTCTAATTAAAATGACTTTTAAAGACACGTAATGACATAATTGAACTGTCGGCACCTGTATCGATTTCAATTGCTACCGGTACATTTTCGATCAGTGGCTGGACTATGACAGATTCTACTTTACCATTTGCTTTTGATTGGCAGAATTCTTTGGTTTGATTTACGCACGACCAATTGACAACACTGTTGTAATTTCCCTTTTTATTATTTTCTTGCTGGACTCCACCGTTTTTCTCCGTATTCGTCATTTATCAATGTAGTTGACTCGACTTTTGCGCATTGGTGCATTGGCCGTGTGACCCAGTTTGCCACAAGCGTAACATTTTCAGTTTCTGACCGGACACTTTAACTCATCATAATGCTTTCTTATACGTTTTCGACATGTCTTTGAAACTAAATGATTTATTGACGACTGACGACACAATGTTTTGCTAGACTTCTGACTTTCATCGTATATATAATGATGTCCTCGTTAGTTTCTTGTTTACAGATGTAGAATTAGTATCTTTCGGCTGTTCTTTTCTTTAGTTTATAATACTTCAGTAATTTATTTTTCAGCTGCCCGTACGTTCTGGTACTTGATAACTCCGGTGCTATTAAGTTTTTTGTTACCTTGTACGCTTCACCCCCTAAGAGTGTTAAACATAGCTACACATTTTTGTCTTCTGTGACTGAATTACACAAAAACAATTGCTCTATCCGTTCCACATGAGACGTGACTTCTAATTCTTTTGGATCGTAATTTTCAATTGACCCAGTTCTGGGGAGTGGCCAGAACAACCATCATATTAAAAATAAAGCATTTTTCTCAACATGTTTAAATTTTTCTAAAAAAATCTATTAAGAATATTTAAATAAGTGTGCTGATTCAACCTTCCTTGAATAAAATAAGGTCTAATAATTTTAACACGGTAAGACACGGCACACCACGCGTTCACCTTTTTATAATGTTGTCTTCTAGATTGAATCCTAAAATTATGATTTTCAGGTGCCCAATATCGACAATTCTGAGACGAAACAACACCATTGGTTATGAATGTGAATTCATCTTGAAAAACCATGCAATGAAATATGTTTATAATTTGCTTTATATGTCCTAATTTTGTAAATTCTCTAAAATATGCAATATCGTTTTTATCGTATGTCTTTTTTTTGTCATTAAGAACACTACCAGTAGCCAGAAATGTTTTAATTATTCTCATAGCTGCAGTACGCGAGACAACATTGTTAATTTTATATTATATTGCCTTATTACTTTCCTTAAGACGTTTTCACTAATTCCGTAACATTGCACAATATAAATTTTCTTCGAGCAATCCAAGTACTATTATTTTTACTTAATTTTTTTAGCTGATTAGTCAATTTAAAACAAAAATGAAATATATTAACAACACTTTACTTAAATGCGAATAATAAATAACTGACCAGCAACCTGTGGCAACTGTTTTCGCCGCAGCCCACTAATTAATTTTAAAAAATTGGAATTTTTTAAGAATAATTATACATTGTTGAAATTTGGTGTCGAGGTATAAAAGTCAATTCCAAACTACTTCATTTAATAATTTTTTTAAATATTTTTTAAAATAAATGTACTTTGTTCTTGATAATTTTAACAATATTGCTCATAAAATACCTTGTAGAATATCAAATCAACTAATTTTTTGATGCCATAGTTTTACAACAAGCAGGACAACAACAACAGGAATCTCCAAAATTCAAAAATTTTTTATACATCTTATTGCGTCTTTACGGGGACACACGGTATACTTAGCCTCATATATATTCTACCTCATTCTCAACTTATCATATATATATAGAGTGAACCCAAATTACATAACTGTAACAACAGCTATAAACTGTCATTTCTAATGCCTTAATTATTAAAAAGTTCACAGATATCGCAAATCTTGCAACTATCGGAAGGTGTTGAAAACAAACACAATATTACATACGTAATATAATGTTACGTATCTATTTATTAAAAACTAATTTATTTATAACGACTAAAACTACGTTTACTTATTATAGAAATATGTACACTTTTAAATTAACCGAACTAATAAAATCTAATAATAAAAACACTTACACTACAATTTATGTATACCGTTGTATAACACTTAAGATAAGATAACGTCCTCGGATATCACTCTTGTTTACACTAATTATCACATACACGATTATTCTCGATTTATTTATGTAGACAAACACGTGTTAACGATTTATTTTCACTTGATAATCTTCTTAACACATTCGCATTCCAGCAATAACTGACCTACGATTTCCATCTTCGGCTTTTATAGACATCAGCGAATTCTTCTCGATCGTTCCTCACTTTTCGCTATATTTTCTAGAAACTAGATAACAGTTCTAGAAGGCTCTTGCATTTGCAAGTAATTTCTCGGACGTTTCACTGCCCCCTTCTTAGGACTGTTCTGTCCCAGAACAGGAGACTGGATGCGACACCGGTACAAGGGATCGTGGCGATAGCGGCAGCTTCCTCCATTTCGGCAACTTCCTTGACCATAAAAGTAACAGTCAATGGACTTTTCCTGACCCAATACTCTCCTCGGTTGGTAACTACAGACCAACACTTGAACGCCTGTTCCTCGGAAGACGACCTCCAACATGTTTCGAACTGTCCTCCAATTCAATTGGTCTAAGCCACAACCAAGCTTGGGTACTGCCAATTTCTTAACATGATGGAACTCCATTTGTCTCTTGAGACTCCATAATGTTCGCCACAGATCTTTGTATAACGGCTTGACACGTGAGTATTTCTTGGTGACCAGATAGAAAACGAAGCGTCCGTCACCACGTAGTCCTAAAACCTTTCCGACTGCCGGTTGCTGTCTTCGTAATTCATCTAGCTGTCCAAACTTCTTTTTAAACACGACTGCAACCCCTTTGGACATGTCAAGCTCCTCGCTCACGCAATGTGCGATGGCGTAATCTTTTGTGTCTGGAACAGGTCTTGTTGTTCCTCGGTGGTAACTCCGAACCTAGCTTTTCCAGAACCTCCGTATAAGTTCATAAACTTTTCGAACTCCATTTCTTCGATTGGATTCCTGGTTCTGCTACTTATTACTCTGGTTCGGACTTGAACTTGCGGATTGTGGTTATCGCCAGCAAACGGGGCTAGACGATCGACGTGGACCACTTTTGGCTTGCCTCTGGGCGGTTTTCGGATGCGGTATATAACGTCGTTAATACGCTGCACGACTTCATAGGGGCCCTCCCATTGCCTTTGCAGCTTCGGCGACAAACCACGTCTCCTTTGAGGGTTATACAACCAAACCATATCGCCAGGTTGAAACCCACCATTTTGCGCCTTGACGTCATATCTTGTTTTCATCCTGTCGCTGGCAATTTGTGTGTTTTTACGAACCTCTTCATGTACTTCGTCTAGCCTCTTTGCCAGCTTGCTGACGTAATCTTCTCCAGCGACTTCTTCTTCCGGTCTTCGTCCAAATTGAAGATCGCATGGTAATCTTATCTCACGACCGAGCATGACACAGGATGGTGTTTGGCCTGTGCTTTCGTGAACGGATGATCGGTACGCCATTAAGAAGAGGTGCAAGTACTGATCCCAGTCTCTTTGATGTTCGGACACTACCTTGGCTAAGTACTTGCCCATTGTTCGATTCATCCGTTCAACCATGCCATCAGACTGAGGATGGAGAGGCGTTGTCCTAGTCTTTTAATTCCTAACAGTCGGCAAACTTCTTGAAACAGCCCAGACTCAAAATTGCGGCCTTGATCGGAGTGTAATTCCAACGGAACTCCAAACCGGCAGAAAAACTCCTTTACTAATACGTCTGCGACTGTAGCTGCTTCCTGATTGGGTATGGCGTAAGCCTCCGTCCATTTCGTGAAATAATCCATCGCCACCAAGATGTATTTATTTCCCGAATCGGATTCTGGGAACGGCCCTGCGATGTCAATCGCTACTCTTTCCAAAGGGCTTCCTACGTTGTATTGTTTCATGGGTGCTTTGCGCTTTCTCGCTGGACCATTTCCTGAAGCGCAGACTATGCATTTACGGCACCATTTCATGACGTCCTCTTTGCAGTTCATCCAGTAGAATCGTTCTCGCACTTTACCAAACGTCTTCTTAATGCCAAAGTGTCCTCCTGATGTCCCATCGTGGAGATGCTTCAACACTTCGGTCACCCTGCTTTTCGGCACTACCAGCTGTAGTTTGTTTCCCGTGCCCTCGGCACTTTCTAGGGATCGCTTAAGAAGACCGTCTTCTACTATCAAGGAGTCCCACTGCGCCCAGTACGCTTTGATATTTTTGCCCAAAGCACTCACTTCTTCCCAGGTTGGTCGTCGGCCGCTTTCTTTCCAGTCGAGAAGTAGTCTTATTTCAGGATCGTCTTCTTGTTCGCGACGTAACTGCTCAGGTTCCCACTCATCATCAACCATAGCAGTTCTCCGGAGGCATTCGACTTTTTCTTCCAGTCGCGAACAATGGCTGCAGTCCGCCGGACATGGTCTTCTGGACAAGGCATCAGCGTTCCGATGACTGCTTCCGGCACGGTGTTCTGTGTCGTAGTCATACTCTTGCAGTCTCTCGATCCATCTTGCTACTTGTCCTTCTGGGTTACGGAACTGCAGTAGCCATTTTAAAGCGGCGTGGTCTGTTCTCAGTAAAAATCTTCGTCCATACAAATACTTGTAGAAATGTTCGATGGACTTAACGACTGCTAACAGCTCCCTCCTAGTCACGCAATAATTCCTTTCTGGCCTAGACAAAACCTTGCTAAAGTACGCGATCACCTTTTCTTGTCCATCTTGAACCTGCGAAAGGACCGCGCCTATGGCCATATTGCTTGCGTCGGTATCCAAAACAAACTTTCCATCTTCTCGTGGATAACTCAAAATTGGCGAAGTGACTAGGGCCTGTTTTAGTTGATTAAAAGAATTTTCGCAGTCTTCATTCCATCTAAATTCTGCTTTTTCTTCGGTTAGTTTTGTCAATGGTTTGGCAATATTGGCAAATCCGGGGACAAATCTTCTATAATAAGTGCACAACCCAAGGAAACTTCGGACCTGATGTTTGTCGATCGGTCTTGGCCATGCTTGCACTGCTCGGATTTTGTCTGGGTCAGCCCTTACTCCGTCTCTAGATACGACGTGGCCAAGGTATTGGACTTCCTTCTTAAATACGTGGCACTTCTTTGGGCTCAGTTTGAGGTTAGCCCCACGTAATCTCTGGAACACTTCCTTCAAGTTGTTTAAGTGCTCTTCAAACGACCTTCCAACCACGATCACGTCGTCCAGGTAGACCAAGCACGTCTTCCAAGACAATCCGCGCAAGATGGTCTCCATCAAACGCTCGAACGTTGCAGGAGCGTTACACAGGCCGAAGGGCATTACAGTGAACTGCCACAAACCAGTTCCGATCGTAAAAGCTGTTTTTCACGATCCTTGGGTTCTAATTCTACCTGCCAGTATCCACTCTTTAAATCTAACGTAGAAAACCACTGGGATCCTGACAGGGTGTCTAGCGTATCGTCAATTCTGGGTAAAGGGTAGCTGTCCTTTTTGGTCACGTCGTTTAGCTGCCTGTAGTCTACGCAAAACCTCGTTGATCCATCCTTCTTCTTCACGAGTACCACTGGGGATGCCCATGGACTACTTGAAGGTTCAATCACGCCTTCTCTCTCCATATCCGTAATTATTTGTTCGGCTTCTTCTCTTTTCGCCAAAGGAAGTCTGCGTGGATGTTGTCGTATCGGCCGAGCGTCTCCGGTATTAATTTTATGTTTCACCACGTTAGTTCTTCCTTTGGAGCCACTCTCCAGCGCGAACACATCTTGGTACTCTTGGATCAACACTTTAACTTTAGCCAGCTGGTCTTGGCTGAGGTTTTCGCATTTGGTGGTAAGAATGTCCAATAGGTGTTGTGGACACTTCTTCGGCGACGTATCTTCGTTCGACTTCACGCATCTCACAATTTGTGATACTGGCGTGCATTGGCCTACCACGGTCTTCTTTTTCAGCGTTACAGGATCTGAGTTGATGTTTAAGATCCTTACTGGCATCGTCTTCTTTACTCGTACTAAAGTTCTGCCAACGAGTAGTCCCTTTTCAACTAAGCCGCCCTCCATTGGTTCAATCGCGCGTATGTAGCCTTCCCGGAGACTTCCATCCAGGCGTGCCATCACCACACTTTCAGTCCTTGCAGGCAGAGTCACGTCTTCACTCAATAAGACTCGCACGGCTGCCTTTTCTGACGAATGAAAAGGAATTTCTTCATTGTCGATCTTCAGGACATCGTTCTTCATATCCAAATGGAACCCATACTTCTTTATCACGTCCATTCCCAGGATAACTTCTTCCGTGATGTCGGCTACCAGTACTTGATGGTCGAGTACTCCATTTCCTAAACCAATGGTAACTTTGACTTGTCCGTGAGTAGGTATTTCGTCGCCCGTCGCTGTTCGAAGTCGTACTGTTACTGGTGATGTCTTCTCGTTTTCCAATAAGATGTCAGGACGAATGATGGTCTTCGTCGCTCCCGTGTCAACCAGTAACTGGACGCTTCTCCCATTGATCTTGCCATCGATATAAATGCTATGCAATTGCTCTCTAGGCGATGCCATTTGGATTGTAACCTCCGGAGTTTGACTAGATGAGATTACTTTTTGTTTCTTTCGCTCGCCTCGTTCCAAATTTTCGAGGGCTCTTCTAGTCCTCTTCTTAGGTTTGGTACGATGCCGTTGTACATGGCCTATTTCATCGCAGTTCAAAGCTGTCACTCCTCTTTCCCGAAGTATTCGTCGCGCTATCTCCTCGATGCTTTCCAGTGTCTGCGCGGGTACTTCTGTAGCACAGCAGAGTCTATGACCACCTCGTTGCGATGCTTGTTTTGCTGCTTCAAACTCCAAAGCATGCACCAAAGCGTCATCCAATGTCTTCGGTCGAGCTAACCGGAGAGTCTGCTGTGTTTCGCTGTCTCGGAGGCCATCTACGAAAGTTTGAATAGCTAACTGCTCCAGGAAGGTATCCGGTGCTGTAGGATACGCAAGCCGTGTTAGTCTGGCGATGTCAGCCTCAAACTCTTGAAGACTTTCGGCAGCTTTTTGAACCCGACTTTTAATTTGAGCCTGATATACTTGTTGAAGATGAGCATCCCCATATCTCATTTCTAATCGTGATATTAAGAGTTCGTAATTTTCTTGCAGGTGGTCCGGAATAGTTTGTAAAATTCCAAGCGCTTCTCCACGTAAGGACACTATTAAAGACGTCGCTTTCTGCTTGTTGCTCCAACCATTAGCAGTAGCTGCGGCTTCAAACTGCTGTAGTAGGTTGACCATGGAACTTTACCATCAAAATTCGGTGGTACAACTTTGAACTTGTGAGTGTTTTCTTCTCGATGGTTCATTATTAAATCTTCACTCGTGACGCTTCCTTCACCGTGACAATTCATTTGGGTCATTCTTTCTTCAAGCAGTTGTATTCTTTCTCTCAATTTTTTCTCTATCTTGTCTTCTATGGTTCTTGAATTTTCATTTAACTTCTCTTCTATTATGTCATTCACAGAATCGCAAATTTCTTCTTTTAAGTTTAACATGTCTGCTTGGGTTTCCTCTTGAACAATTTTAATTTGATTTTCTATGCTCGTTCGTATTTCTTCTTTTAAACTTCTAGAATTTTCCAACAACTTTTCTTCCATTTTCTAGAATTTTCTTCCATTTTTTGAGAATGTTCGGAGAGTTTTTCTTCAATTTTCTGTGAATTTTCTTCCATTTTCTAGAATTTTCTTCCATCTTCTGAGAATTTTCTTCCATTTTCTATTCATCGATTCCTGACCATTTTTGATTGATTCAAGAAATTCAAATAGCTTTGCATCCATTTTAATTGTTTGCGAACGCGTCACCGGCATAAATTTAAATATAACACGAATATAAAGTTTTTAAATACACTACTTTTTAAAATGCAGTTTTTATATAACACAAAATTTAATAACTATCCACTTATTAATATTAAACCACTAGTGTCCGGAAACGAATTTAATCGCGATCACGCACTTGTTAAAAGAAAAAGTTTAATAAACACAATTTTATACTTTAAAAATAAACACGCGTATCGCGCAAACTTAAAAGTTATTTATGCAATGTTCTTATTACGGGTGCGATATCAAATAACTTAATGGTATTCACACTAAAAATCGCGAACGGTTTGATACCTCAACACCTGACGCCACTGTTACGTATCTATTTATTAAAAACTAATTTATTTATAACGACTAAAACTACGTTTACTTATTATAGAAATATGTACACTTTTAAATTAACCGAACTAATAAAATCTAATAATAAAAACACTTACACTACAATTTATGTATACCGTTGTATAACACTTAAGATAAGATAACGTCCTCGGATATCACTCTTGTTTACACTAATTATCACATACACGATTATTCTCGATTTATTTATGTAGACAAACACGTGTTAACGATTTATTTTCACTTGATAATCTTCTTAACACATTCGCATTCCAGCAATAACTGACCTACGATTTCCATCTTCGGCTTTTATAGACATCAGCGAATTCTTCTCGATCGTTCCTCACTTTTCGCTATATTTTCTAGAAACTAGATAACAGTTCTAGAAGGCTCTTGCATTTGCAAGTAATTTCTCGGACGTTTCAATAATGAACAAGGTTTATTGCGATTTTTAAAAATAAGAATGCATACGTAATAATAAAAAGATTAAAAAATAGAAATAACAAGTACTCTAGGTGCATATTAAACAAGAATAGAGTCTTATAATAATGCACCAATTGTTTGTATTAAACATTATCATCAAGAATTGTTGCGTGCTGATAAACTGTAGTTTCCAGTGACACATCTAAGGAGAAACCCAATTGCGTTATCTTAAATTTATGCACTTGAACAAACATCGTAGCATGTAAATGAACCGGCTCATAACTAGTATTAAAAACAGTAAATCCAAACACTTCCGGCGGTTGTTTCCCATTTATAGTTTGAGTAGTATGTAATAGTTAATAGAGGGTATAACTTTTATAGAAATTTTTTTTAGAGAAACACAAAAATGAGTATTTTGGGCTAATATTTTCAAATCGTAAACAAAATGCTCAATAAACTGTCATAAATTCGTGGTTTTCTTCCACCAGTAGTACATTGTTAGCACCAACATTAAGACGCGATGTTTTGGTTGTAAAGCTTTAATGTCGTGAATGGCCGTACTTATTTATTTTCTTAAACCTAAGCTTTGTTTAGGCAACAGGTATTAGGAAATATTTGGGTTGTGTTAGTAACGCTTAGGTATTTTTTCCAAGCGATGTACGGTAAGAAACACAACGTAAGCAACAAAATCTCAAAATGTCGAACTTTATTTGACACAATATATTTTCAAGGCAAAAAATCACCTTCGCAAAGTTCAAATAGTCATATTGCGCTCACCAGCATGTTATGCGAGAAAAGGTCGAACAAATTGAGCTTCACGTCCACTGACTGCCATTTTCTGCTGGCTTAGATACGGTTAAAAGGATTCGGATAAATATAAAATTTAAAATTTTCTGTGGACACACTCAATTTTAAAACCAAAGTGGAACTTTCAGAAATTTTTACAGACTTTGATTGAATACGGTCGGATTAAATAAACAATTTATATCGAATAATTCCTGGCAATTGTTTCACCACACTCTAATTAGTTGACACGCGTTTTAAAAAAAAACAAAACGATTACTAGACTTTACCAGAGTTTTATAGCGGTTCACAATTCAACAGCTTCTAAGATTATGACACAATTCGAGCTACGTGTTGCACTTATATTTGTATATCTTTTATTTTAAACTCCAACATAGGATTTATAATTACTTTTATTAACAAAGTTGAGAATACAGTAAAGTAACTCTTTTCCCAGTGTAATAATATGGATGCCACCAGCGCTGTTGCCACTGTTACTGCCACGCTGCCGACATACTTATTTTTACTCTGCACTACACCTTACCCCTTTTAAATTAAACAAGTAAATCTAATACTACTTTAACAACTTAAATCAAATAATTTGTTCTTACAATACATTTATTGTATATAATCATTAATCCATTTAGGTTGCTTTAAATACCTACTACTACGAGTTTTGTAATTATTTGTATTTGGGTTTAAGTTAACATTTTCCTTATAATTTAGAATTTCATCTCCTACACGTCGAGACTGTGAACATTCTACATTGTTATCGTTCACATTCTCCTTACTCAAATTCTTAAATGTATTTAATTGTATTTTCCCTAACTTAAGATCATAATTTCTCTTATCTTCCTCCTTCGTTGACGAGTCCAAAACCGTTGACCACGAAACTTTTTTCTTAAGGCGTTCGTCTCGGTTATCTCTCATCAACGAAGGTTTTAAAAATATTCTATTTCTTACATACGTTCCTTTATTATCAACCAATACTTTGTATCTACGTTCACCTAAAACTTGTACGATTTTTCCTGGTTGCCAAATTGATTTAGGTTTTAATTGTACCAATACCCTGGTATTTGGTTTTAATATTGAAAGTGTCTTAACACCTCTCTTCTTGTTGTAATAATTAGATTGTTTTATTTGTTTGTTATTTAAAAATTGATTATATTCATTTCTGTCAATTACATGCGATTTTAATTTGATAATTGGTGTTGGCAATAAAGGATTTCTCGTAGCACGTGACATCAAAATTTCACTTGGGGAACTAGTTCCGAATGTAGGTGTGTTACGTAACTGTAATAAAGCTAAGTGAATATCTTTATTGTCTTCTATTGATTTTTTAACTAATTTCTTAACCGTTTGTACGTGTCGTTCAGCCATCCCATTTGACTCACTATGAGTTGGGGATGTGATTTTATGAACGAAGTTCTATTCTTTTGAAAACACTTTAAATTGGTCTGATGTAAACTGAGGGCCTCCATCTGATACAAAATATTGAGGTACCCCAAATCTCGCAAAAATATTTTTAAGTTTATTTATAATATTATGGCTTGTAGTATTGTGATTTAAAATTTCGAGCTCCACATATTTTGAATAATAGTCCACAACTAACAAATAATGAACACCGTTCAATTCAAACAGGTCGCAGCCCACTCCGTACCATGGTACATCTGGAATTTCATGCGGTTTTAAAGGCTCTGAAGGTTGTGATGCTCCATACTTTTGACAAACAAAACATCCATCAATCATTAATTTTAACTCATTTCTCATAGTCGGCCAAAAAACTGATTGTTCGGCTAACTTTATGCACTTGTTATACCCTAGATGACTGTAATGTATTTTCTCTAACACGTTTTTTCTTAGTGTATGTGGAATTACGCAGCTGTTGTTTTTATACACTATTCCGTCCTCTACAGTTAGTTTACTTTAAAATCTACTGTAGGGGCGTATCATCGTATGCAATGATTTATTATTATTTGGCCATCCTTTAAGCAAAGTTTGCGTTAACTCAATTAATTCGGGATCATTTAATGTTTCGGATTTAACTTTTTGCATGTATTCGTCCGAAATATTTACTTCTTGAACTATACATATTTGATCTGTAAAGTCCAATTCTTTATCATTTTGTGATACGGGTGGACAAGCCCGAGATAAAGTATCAGCTATAATTAATTCCTTTCCAGGTCTATACGTAAGTGAAAATTGGTATCTTTGTAGAGATAATAATATACGCTGTAAGCGTGCAGGTGCATTATTTAAAGGTTTCTTCATTAATGCGAGCAAAGGTTTATGGTCGCTTTCTACTATTACTGATCTCGCAAAAACATAGTTATGAAATTTAGACAACCCAAACCATATTGCTAATAATTCTTTAGTTATTTGTGGCTGATTCATTTGGCTATTCGTTAAAGCCTTAGATGCATAGCATACTGGTCTATTGTCCTGTAATAAGCACGCACCCAATCCGTTTTGGCTCGCATCTACCGACACTGTTATGGGTTTATTCGGATCGAAAAAACTTAACACAGGACTCTCTTTTAATTTATTTTTGATTCTGTGAAAAGCTTCTCTATGGTGATCATCCCAATTAAAAAAATTTTCCTTCTTTAACAAATCTATTAATGGCTTTGTCTCTTCTGAAAAATTTGGAATATATTTATTTACATAGTTTATAACCCCTAATAATCTTTGCACGTCTTTTTTTTAATTTAGGTTCAGGGAAATCCTCAATGGCTTTTACTCGTTCCGGATCTACCGCTACACCAGAATCGTTTATAATATGGCCCATAAATTTAATTTCTTTTATTCTAAATTGACATTTATTTAAATTAAACTTTACGTTATTTCTACTAGCAATCCCCAATACTTTTTCTAAAACCATATCATGTTGTTGTTTCGTATTCCCCCAAATAATTATGTCATCTATATAAATTGCGACATTTTCTACTTCGAAAATTTGCCTAAACCGTTCATTGAATACCTCCGGAGCACATTTTATTCCATATGGCATTCGTAAAAATTTGTACCGTCCAAAAGGGGTTCCAAAAGTGCAAAGCTCACTACTAGCGTCATCTAATGGTATTTGATAAAAAGCTTGGCTAGCGTCCAATTTAGAAAAATACTTAGCACCTTGGAGTTGACTTGTAATTTCGTCTAAGCTCAGTAATTTACAATGCTCCCGTTTTATTATTTTATTTAAATGTAAAGGATCGAGACAAATTCTTAAGGATCCATCATTTTTCTTTACTAATACTAGCGGATGTACCCATTCGCTTGGTCCATTTACTTTTTTAATGATATTTACTTCTTGTAAATGATTTAAGGTCTCCTGTAGTTTACTTAGCAACGCATGTGGTACATTTCTAATAGGACATATTACTGGTTTTTCATTGGGTTCAATATGTATGTGATACGGCGGATTAATACAACCTATACCTTTAAACACATCTTTATATGCCTGAATAAATTCGGATTTATTTGTTTCTCTTGAATTTTGAATTAAGTTAATCGAGTCATTAATTTCGGATTCCTTATTCTTACTAATTAAATTAAGTTGAATGCAAGATCTTAACCCTAACAAAGAGTCTGTTATGTGATTAATAACATAAAACTGAATATTGTATGGATTATCGTTATGTTCACACCTTAATGTGCATTGACCTATAATCGGTATATAGTCCCCTGAATATGATTTCAATGTCACTCTACTTGGTTCAATTAATGAAAATGGGATTCCTAAGTTAAGAAAATCTGTAATAGAAATTGTATTCACGATAGCCCCTGTATCAATTTTAAAACAAACTGGTTTCCCCCTAATTTTCAATTTGGCTGACCACGAGGTTTGATTTTCATTATTATTTATGTTAGTACCGGTAGCTACGCTATTTATATAAATAAGTTTTTCATCTGTAGTACAATTATTATAACTTAAACTATTTACAATTCTTGTGCTTTTACACATGTTAGCAAAGTGATTTAGTTTTTTACATTTTCCACATGTTTTTTTATAAGCAGGAAATTGATTTATTTGGTGCGACACACCACAACGCGTACACTTTATAATATAATTAGTTTTACCTTTATATCGATGTTGTGAATTATTACGGTTAGTCGAACACGGTCTTTCATGTTTACGATCATTCTTCGATTGACTTCGATGGTACCTAGATACACTCCTGTCTGGGGCACGGCTTCTAGTTGCTTTTACCATACGATCCACCTGAACTTCACGTTCTGATTGGTTATCCAATTTTCTTGCTTGTGATTTAGATTGTTCGATTATCGATGCTAATTTTATAGCCTTTGCCAGGTCTGCATCGTCTTCTTGTAATAATCGATGTCTAATTTCCCCATTATTGGTTCCACATATTAGCATTAATTTAATGAGGTCATCTTTTAAATTACCAAAGTTGCAATTATTGGCTTGTTTGCGAAGATTTGTTATAAATTGTTCCAACGTTATTTGTTCGCCTTGTTTTGATGTAATAAATTTATAGCGAGTGAATGTTAAATTTTCCCTTGGCGTAAAATGATTATTGAATTTGTTTATTACTGGCTCCAGTTTATCTTTCTCATCTTCATCAAACTGAAATGTACTATAAATTTTTTGTATCTCCGTACCTGCAAAACGTAGTAGCTGTGCTACTTGAATTTTCTCTTCCTTTTTATTTACTTCTGTAGCTGTTAAATATATTTTAAAACTACTTAACCATTGCGCCCATTGTTCTGCAGGATTTCCACCATTGTCCAATGCTAATTGCGTCAGCACGTTTTCAGCCATATTTATTTAATTTTCTTCTTAATTTTGTTTTTCTTTTGCACGTAATTTGATAACTTCTTATTTTTATTAAAAACTTTGTCGCAGCGCCATGTTGCACTTATATTTGTATATCTTTTATTTTAAACTCCAACATAGGATTTATAATTACTTTTATTAACAAAGTTGAGAATACAGTAAAGTAACTCTTTTCCCAGTGTAATAATATGGATGCCGCCAGCGCTGTTGCCACTGTTACTGCCACGCTGCCGACATACTTATTTTTACTCTGCACTACACTACGTTGCCACATCTTTTCAGATGTAAAAGTTTCGAAGTGAAGATTTTACCTTTGGAAATGTGCTGTAACAGTTCTAAATTCAAATTGTAATTTTATACGCCAATAAGGTAGGCAACTAGCCATTAAATATTTCGGAAACGCTCGAATTGTGATAAAATTTCGATTCCACTTTTAATATCATTTTATGTGGGTTTTGTCAATAGTATTTAAATGAAGGTATGGGAGGATTGTATCTCCTTGCTAAAATAAAGCAAATTTGAAACCTTCTTAATTAAGCAATAGCATAATTATAGTCTTTGTTAGAAATATCAGCATGCTATTTGGTCTGAATAAAACTATAAGTTTTGTTTTGATTTAATTGGTGCCCTTAAATTCATAAAGGGCTATGTATTATTTAATTGTTAATTCGTTACCTAATCTAAACGATTCACAGCATCTAGCAACTACTACCACACTTTCGCTCTTGAATAACAACAAAAAAGATATAATCAAAAGTCCAGGAATGCGAACAATGCGAGATTCGATATTGGTGACCGATTAATATCCCGTGGCTTGCTAAAATCTGGATTGCCGTTCCTTTGACGTCATTACAATTAATAAATTCTTTGGGGACAACTTAAATAGGAAAAAAAAAATAAATAAATAAATAAAAGAAATAAGTATATTCCGTAAACTGAGTAATATCAATTAAATTATAAGATTGTAAACTGGTAAGTGGACGTTTTATTGTTGTCATTGAGTGGGATCGATGCCGATTGATCAGCCATTGATTAGCTCTGGTTTATTTGTTTATAACTGTTGCATGATGATTAGGTTTATAATTACGTTAAAAGAGTATGTTAATGTTATTATTTGTGCACGAATAATCAGTTAATCGGTATCAACGTTTTGAAATCAGTTTTGTTATTAGTGATTACAAAGTAGTTTACGCCCCTCAAAAGGTATTTTTTTTAAATAATTGTATATATCTGCACCTATGCGTTTTATTAGTAGATTATTAAGTGTAACTCACAATAAAATTTTGTGACGGGTATCAGTGCTTTGAATTTGATGTAGTACGGTTCCTGTTTCTGTGCTAATATCATAGGAGGTTTTACTAAACAGGTGGCGCCCATTTAAATTTTATTTCCCACTCCCTTCTTCGATTTGAGTTGATGAGCAGGGTCCTCCTCAATAAGCTTCTATCTGTAGGTACTTCGCTGTTTATATTATCGAGTGCGCCACAGTGCATCCGCAGTTTAAAAACTTTTTTTTCAATAGTTTGTCGTGTTTGCGATTCCCTGTCATATCTAAAGAAGACTTACAGCAGACTAGTCTTGCAATAAAAACATTTTGCGACGTGAAATAATCGACGTGCATTTTTATTACATTCTCTAGGTGTTCTTAGCGTGATCTTTTGGCGCAAAAAAAGTAAAACTAATCTTATAAGCGACCCGTCAATTGCCAAAGACAAAGAAAAAAAATATTAAATTTGCTTTATCCGTTTACTACAAAAAAAACAAACAAAAAACTTCGTTAAACGATAGAATTAAATTTAAATAGTTATTCTTAGTTTTTTCGGGTTAGATAGTATCTCAATTCATCGTATCTCTCCTACAATAATCAAATAAAAAACTTACAAACGCATATCCAAATAAATTTAACTAATTTCTGACCTTTCAAAGGAAAACTCCTTTATGCAACTTTTTTCGTTTTTGCACCGCGTCAGGGTTTTTAAAACCTTCGTTTAAAACTCTTTTCTTTCTTTGTACGCAATTTTGATTTTATATCCTAAAACGATTTTTTCTAATTGGGCCAATTGGCTTTCCTTTTTTTTATTCAATCTGTTAAAAGCGGCGTTGTGTCCCTTTCTACCATTAAAATGTTACTACGTTTTGTTATGGGGCGGCGCTGCAAGCTACAAATGGAATAAAAATTTACCGATTACCTACTATTTTCTTGTTCTTATTAATATTAAACAAATGCGTTACTGATTATAAAAACGCATTAAAGATATGAACTTTACTTTAACATAATCCTTTTCTCTAATCTTAACAGATTTATAACGCTAATAATAGTAATAATCTTTACAATTGCCTGACTGTTGATACAATTTCAACATTAAAAATTTACTGAAATTTTATTTTACATACTTTTGTTCTATGTTGATAACTTTACAGTAAAATCGTTTATGACTCAAACTAGTAATTAACGATAAATCAGATTTATGAAATTACTACTTCGTTTACGCATTTTAAAACTTGAACATAAATTATGGGTTTAACCGAACATGTGTGTTTCGGTCTAGTTGATTTTAGTGACCACCGCGGGTTTTTTTGCGGGTAAGGGTACCTTTGTCAGTGTGGTAATGTCTGGAGTTGTTTTTCTTGTAAACCATCATGCATTGAAACCGCCACAATTTTTGTATTAGGACGATTTGCTTAATTTTCTTAGATTTATTTCGACAGCGAGAGAACAAATCAACGTACTAGAAGGACACCTGCAAACTATGGTGAATTTTTGCTAGAAGATTAACCTGTGGCCTTTGTTCCGCTTCAGTGATAAGAATGTTTCTTTTTCGGACACATGTGTTTACTTTTGCTGCGTTTTATAGAGCTTTTACACTGTCGGACCGTCGCCCCCAGTGTTCACATGGGTTGAATTATGTTCTCAAACAATCAGCCTGATGCTATATCACTCTCCTGTTGAATAGTGATGTCGTTAGCTATCCAAATCGTTATTTTTGTAAAATTGTTATGTTGTATAACTTATAACGGTTCCACTCATATCGAATTTCGCTATCCACTCTGGTTATTTTGAACCATAACGATTATGATATAACGGCGGCGTTTTGGTAACCGTTATAAACATAACAATTGTGATGTATAGGCTTGAGAGCTTTTTTTTGTATGAAAAAATGAATTTTGGAGATATTTTGAGCATTGCATTATACGAGGAACTGAAAAATGCAATCAGAAAAAGAGTCTTTTCAGTTTTACCGTGTATTTAAGAAAGTAAGGTTAGTAACGTATTCTTGCATACAGGGAAAAGAGCATTTTACTCGAAAACAGCAACCCGTTTGAAGTAACTACGTAAACAAAATGGATAAAAAGCTGTAAGTTATGTAACGGTGTGTTTTGCAACTCAGTTTTATTTCGAATTAATACATGATATTTATACTTTTACGTATTAATTAAAGCCATTATTCAATAGAAAATTAGGGCTATCGAGGGATAATGTGCGTCACTTAATGGAAGTCGTAGCAAACATTTGAATTTTACCAGGTAGTTTTAGTCTGGATTTTTTCTATTTCAAAATCTACCGGCCAGATGTTTTACGACGGCACGGCGCGTGCCCTATATCCTATTCACTCTTATAGGTTCGATGGTCGTATAGCACTTTTTCTTTTTTAAAAGCGATACTTTTCCAAAATAAGAATTGCAACATAGTGGGCGACATATCGATATAATTAAAATACCAATACAGCAAACCTATTTTATCAGTGATTGTTATGTCGATCGTTATCTTTGGCCTTTATAATCTAATAGCGATTGGTCGCTAAGTATAACGAGAGTGTTACAGCATCAGGCTGAATAAAGTTAACCTCATGATAACAAATAAACTATTACCCTAAAACGTTGCAAGATAGAGGAAAGTTGCAAATATATATTTTTATAGAGGCCAAAATTTACTATAAAAAAGTCCGGAGAAGGGTTCAATTACCTTCTATAGTTTAGAAGATACAAGTGTGCAAAGTTAAACGATAATGTCTTACTTTACATTAAAATTCTTAAATTATTAGATATAATTATACCCTCCCGCGGACTTTTTTGCAGTAAATTTTGTGCTCTATAAATATTTTTTTGTTCAATTTTCATCTATATTGTACCATTTTTGCAGCGTACAAGGCGGAAGCTCCCGCGGATCTGATTCTGCAATATCTATAATTATTTTTCAGCTCTGATGAGTGAAATTAAGAATTATTATATTTTTAAAACATAAAACAAATCATCATTGCATCCGAAAAATACAAAAAATTAAGTGAAATTGGGCACCACCGCAAGTTCCAGATTTGTTTCATGTGAGCGTTTCATCGTTTCGTTACACAAGCCTTCGAATCAATCTTCTTAAAATAATTTTGACACCAAAACATAACGGCAAAAATGGTCAATCTTAATACTATACGCCGTTACATCTAGCGCTTATAGAAACACCATTATACTTGCAGATACACAGCTTTGTAAACATTAAAGCAATGTATTTCCAGTAGTTAAAAAAAATTACTATGAACACTTTTTAATTGCTAAAATAACGATTTCTTTCATGTTGATAATCTAAAAGATTCAGATCCATCACGGTAGCGAAGTAGACAACAGATCCCTAGATGGAAAAATGAAAAACTTATTCCACTCTGTCTAATTATATGATTTTGTTTTTTTGTTTTACTTTTAAAGTTTGTTGTGAATGCTATAAACTGTGCGTGCTTGTCCCTTCAAAAGAACTCGGATATATTGAAAATTACTGTACGAGCAAACAGTACTATTGAGTCATATAAATACTTTGAAGACAAATTTGAAAAATTAATGAATGTTTTCTAAATGCGTGGAATAACCATCAAATATCAGAGAAAAAACACGTGAGTGTCTCAGCTATCGACCAGATACGGAATCTATTTTTCCTTACTAAAGAAATCAAGAAAAAGTACTTCAAAAAAAGACTAAACTATATCAGTAAATGATTGTTTTAATATAATAATATTCTGAATAAAAAGTATTAAAATAAAATTAAATATAACATGGACTTTACCTAAATGAGACATAATACATATCCAACATAACAAGATGCGTAAAATGCTTTAAATTAATTTAAACTTTTATGCAAAATAAATTATAAATTTTGTACATTGTTTAAAATTTGATTTTTATTCAGGTATCTTTCATCGTCAGATTTGTATAATGTACTCGGTCTCTTGATACAAAAAAGTTTATTGATGTTAACAAATAAACTCTGCCACGCTAACAAAATATCCACGCCGGTGTTATTAAAACATCCTACCCTACTAAACATCCTTAATGCAAAGCAATTAATTTTGAAACGTTTTTGCTTTTAGCAATCCATTAAAATAAAAGTTTTTTATTACCTTATTTGTGTTCAAATTTAGAACATAACAGATAAAAGTTTGTGAAAAAATAAAAATTGACGTATCTTTAATTATGAAATTATGTCAACAATTTTAATGATAATAACAAAACGGAAATGATATTTGTAGAAATATAATTGCATTACTCCAAGAGATATAAATATTGCTGATAAAAATTGGATGACGAAGTACCTATTTTAATGTAATACATATTAAGTAACACTTAAAACATCTGGTAAATCTTAAACAAACAGTATTATATAATTAAAATTAATTGTGTTATTGTCAATTATAACATAAATTTTAACTTGCAAAATTTGCTGCAAGTGCCTTTTTTTTAACACAATTTATAATTGAAATCAATATTTCAAACGTTCAAGTTCAACATTATCAGATTAAAAGGTCAAACTATTACATCAGATGTATTGATAATTAGAAAATAAATAAATAAGTGGGACTACATGTGTTTAGTTAAACATGTGGTAGATCAGTCCTAAATCAATTAAGAATGAAGACCGAACACTTTGTGATTACTTTGGCGGTGCTTGCGTTGGTGTCAGATATTAAAAGTGACAATGTAAACAAAGAGTCTAAAGCTGAGTTAGTTAAAAAGCATTTAAAACGTTTGAGAAAAGAAGAGGGTGCTATAAAGTTAGTGGGTGGTAGGGAGGAATATGAAGGTAAATAGTGTAATTTTATTTGGAGTTGCTAATGCTTTTTGCATGTAGGTAATATTGAGATTTTACATAATGGGCAATGGGGTGCAATATGTGATGATGAATGGGACGCTGCGGAAGCTGATGTGGTGTGTAGACAATTGGGATATTCAGAAGGTGTTGGAAAAGCAACTCACAATTCACATTTTGGACACGCTAGACGTAATTATTGTGTACGTGACCTTATTCACGTTTATAATGAAGTTTTTATTCAGGCGAGTTCTGGATGGATAATCTATATTGCGATGGATCGGAAGACGAAATTACTTCTTGCAGATTTGACGGATGGGGCTCGCACGATTGCGGAGCTCACGAGGCAGCAGGTGTTATATGTTACGAGGAAAATCAATTAAATGCCACGGAGGAGAACTCAACAAAAATTAAGGAAAACGTTATGTAAGTACTTTTTCGATTTAGAGTACCTTCAAGACGCTCGAGAATATGTTAATTTTATATACTTAGCACATTTAAAATGTAAATTGAGGCAAGCAGTAACTTCAAAGACTTTCTGTTAGATCGGTAATGTAATCTAAATATAAGAAAAAAGTTATAACTCTAATAATTTAAATAGGTTATCGTCATTTTATTTTTAACTACATAAAACTAGTTTGCATTGTAATAGCTTGAATATAATGCATTAACAGAAAATACAAAAAGTTACCTAATTATTCGTATAATAAGTTAACCTATATAACTTTTATTATAAAAATAAATTCAAAATAAAAATAGACGCTTTTACCATCTAGCAAATTATTATACTGAAAAAGCATACCGTTAAATTTGAAAACTACTTTTGATTTATATATTAATCTTTACAGGTTTCAACACGAAACGCTCACTTTGTATTGAGTTGGAAAGCGTAGTTAATAAAGATTACAATTCTAAATATTTTTACTTTTAAATTGTTTATTTAGTTTTTTAAACATAAGTTTTTGCAATTTAGGGTTTGTACATTTTTTAATCGCATAATGCAGACGCTCAACGCTTCCAAAAATGCTTAAACAAAATTTGTGAGAGCTTTGGTAACCAACATAAATCTAAAAAGTATTACGGCGATTAATTTTAGAAAACGTCAAATAAATATGTAAATTATTGAATATCGCTATTCCAACAGCAACAAATTTTAATTTAATTGTTCAATTTTTTTTAATAGAAAAAATAGTTTTTGTTGTTCGTTTTTTGTGTTCGTGTAATAATAATAAAAACTAAGATGTGTAATAATAATTTCAATATTTTTTCTCTAATTGATATTTAAAAAACTACAACAATTTATTGTTTCCTTTTTTTATTTTAGTGCACTACCTGATGATGACAATTAAGCATACAGTCGAAATAACTGTAACAGTTTTTAAAATATAAATTGGAGAGAACATTTTTATATTATTATTATACATTTAACATTCCAAAATAAAAAATGAATTTCCTTTCTTAAAATAATACTTTTATAAAGCACAAATTAAGCAAAAATATTAAATTGTACTGTGCTACCAAGCTTACAAAATCCCCGGAAAACATGCGAACTAATTTAAAGGACAAATTGTGTCGACCAATCATATAGAGCAATTCGTTAAAGTACATTTAAAATCATAAGCATTTGTTTATAATTTTGTCGACATTTTTGTTTCTATTTACGTTGTTATTTTGGCTTTTCATATTGCTTGTTGCTTTTATATTTGAATTTTCGTCTTGGTTGTAAACAAATCTGTTCTTTTTAGAACAATATAAACTAATTTACCTTTAAAACAGTTGGTAAGTATTTTTAGGTTAAAATTATTTCTAATTAATTTGTAACACAAAAAAAAATTTATTGTGATTATAGTAAAAATACAGCAATAAATAAAACAAATTTTTTTATTAAAGTTTAAATCCATGGAAGCCAGAACCCGAAAAGTTTCGGAACCACGAAACATTATTCGTAATATCATCGATTTCTTCGATAAATAGAAAGCAGATGGTCAATGGATATATCTAATCGAAAAAGCTTCTGAACTTGCTGCTTTTGTAACAGGAAAGTCTTATTAAGAAAATTCAACTACATAGGAGAACGTGAAACTTTACGAAAGTATTTTTTAAAACTTGGATTTCGTTACAAGAAATGCTGTAATAAACGTAAATATTTATTGGAACGAAATAATATTGTAGCTTGGCGTTCACGATATTTGAGTTTTAAATTAGGAAAGATTGCGCACGTTATCAATTTAATTCAGCGAGAAGATAGTTTGCTCAGCACATTGTACTCATTAGGAGGTATTCAAAAACTAATTGAATGTTTTTTTTCTTCTAACTAAGTCAAAATCCAACGTTTATATGCGAAAGTCAAGAAAACAGTCCTGGTCAGAAGTGGGTTTGCTACAAGCTGTTCGAGTAATCGAAAATAACGTATCCATATGCTCTGCAGGCAAACAATTCAAAATTCAGGTACCAACTTAAGAAGTAGGTTAAAACTAAATGCTTTTGAAAAGAAGAGAATGGGTCTAGAAGCACAACTAGACGTTGGTGCCGCGAAATAACTGTCTCGTCACATACTAAAGCTTTAGGCAACACAACGAGATGTAAGAAAACTGGCTTATAATTTAGCAGAATTGTTGAATAAAAGACACACTTTTAATAAAGAAATGAAGATGGCAGGAAAAGTTTTTATTTTTAATGCGACGTCATTCTGAATGAAGTGTTCGAAAAACACAAGAAGTAAACAGAACCAGAACAGAAAGAATGAATTGCGCTGAAATAAAGTTATTTCGCTTTGCTGACGGAAGTTCTATCCGCGAACAATCGTTTAGAGAAACCAGCTGGTATATGGGGTGAAACAACTACCGTTCTAGTTTGCTGCAGCGCAGAAAGGCAATTCTTACCCCCTTACTGTATTTTTAAAGGCAACTTAAAACAGTAATAAAAATGAACAAAAAGAGCGTTTATATAACCGCTAAATTATTTATCAACTGGAGGAAGCAAAATTTTATCCTACAAAAACCGGCAGGTAAAAATTTGCTGATACTTGATGGACATGCTTCTCATATGAACAGCGAAAATATGTTTCAAGTTGCCTCAGACAACAATATTATCATAGTGTGTTTACCAAGCTAAACCATACATATTTGCAAACTTTTCTACTTCTACTTTTTGTAGAACGGGAAAAATTACAAAAGACGACTTTGTTATGGTGTGTTCAATGATGCTCCGAAGGTTAACATAGACGCCACCAGTAATACATCAGACGTTTTATTCCCAGATTAAATATACTGTAAGCCTTCAACTTCTAAAGCATATAACCCTGTAATTTTGTGAAAACCACAAAAGTAAACTTTAACCTTTGTCAAAGACTTTACTTTGCAGTGAAACAGTGATTTTTAAGAAAACTAAGCTAACACCAAACAAAGCTTTAGCAACAATATCACCTATTCTTTGCAGCTTGGGTTAATCAAAATTAAAACAAAAAACATTAGAAAAAAACGAAAACAAAATAAGCAAGTTGCGAGTTCAAAGATGCAAAAAAGTAAACTACCAAAAGTAACAAAAACTTTAATAAAAAAAATAAGATTTTAAAAAATTTTGTTCTTTTCTTCTTTTTTCAAGTACCCATCACTTTCACTTCCATTCTATGCCGGCGCTTGGGCTACTAAATAATTCACTCTTCCTTTGATATCCCTTTTTATTTAAAGTTTACTCGTTTTTTATCATAATCAGATTCTTTTCTTCCTATAACGTTTTGAGGATTCTTCTGTTTTCTTTATACGTATCCGGTTTACACTTATTATATTGTTATAAGCAATTTTCGTTTTTCTTTTATTTAGCCTACTTCTTTCTCGGCTACTTCATTGCAACTGTCGCTGTTTCTCCCCCTCTTTTTTCCCGTCTGTCGCTGCTCTCACGTTTTATCTCTGCTGCGTTTGCACTGCATTCTTTCACGTCTTCTATATACGAGGCACTGTCACTAACATTAAGTCTAATAATCTTTGTCTTCTTTCTCTCTTTTGTATTTATTTTTTCAAACGCACATTTTTTACGATTTACTTTGTGTAATCTACTGTAGCGATACACTATCAGTAACTACGAGGACGAAGCATGCGTTGAGTGCTTAGAGATTTATGCAATTACGATTTCACAATCGAATTGGATAAAATGCATGTCATGTGGTAGATGGCTTTATGAATCTTGTACCTTGTGTCAACACAAATGTTGAAATTTTGACCGAATAAAAATTCACTAAAAGAGCTTAACGAAGTCATAAGTTTCATTAAAATTTTATTTCAGTTAGTTATTTTAGTTTTTTATAATGGAGATAATAAATTTATTGTATGCTATTATAGTTCTATTTGATCAATGTACTTTTTAATATCTTATCTAATAAATTTTAATAAAAAAATTAAAACCTAATTTTCTGCACACGCGCAGTCTTTTCTCGCCTTGCGCGCAAACTCACCACCCGGTTAAAAGAAGTTGCGAAAAATCTTTTCTCTTTTAAATTTTCTTGTTGTAAAAAAAAAAGAAAACTGAAAAGTTTTAGTGGTATACTTTCTAAGCGCAACATACCGAAAATTACATTAACTTAGTTATTTAGGAAAATAACCAAAATTTTAATTTTTATGAATTGTTTCCGAATTCTGCGCAAACTCACTTTGCTTTACCTTAATTCTTTATTTTTCTGTATAATGGGTCTGATTTATTTTTTCAAATTGTATCTAGTTTTTTTAAAAGCAAGTTTCCTAACTAGTGGGGTTACGGACATTTGGTCCCCGGATAATTTGTCTCCGGGCAATTAAAACCGGACAATTGGTCCCCGGACAATTCGTATCGGAAACACTCCGTACCCGGACAATTCGTCCCCGTTTTTTAAGCAGACAGAGGCAAAAATGTGGTTTTATATTTTCAAAAACAGTTTATTTAATAATCATATATTTAATTATACAAGATAGGTATAAGGTACACATTAAAACTGAAAATTGTATGCAATATTTTTTAAGTAATTTATTACGTCGTTTCTGTTGTATTTTCGACAATTCGCAAAATTCTAGCGCTTAGTAATTCATACTTTTTGTTCTTTCGTGGAGGGGCAGTTCCTGCTTCGATTTGTATTAAATTGGTGTTATGCAAAACTTGCTGTTTTTTTAAAACGTCAATGAACTTGCAAATATTTGGAAATGTGTGTCATATTATAGCTTGGAACGCACGGTGCTTCGCTTCAACGCAGTTGTTTGTCCTGTGCTTTCCTTCTATAGTACTGTTATACACGTTCCAAATAGCTATATTGAATTGCGCACTTCGTCTCTGTCTTCTTCCTCTCCTTTATATGTACGTATTTTCAAAGTAATTGAGGACTGGTTGTGCTTCTTGAGGAAAATCATCATGCTCCACTAACTCATCAAAAGCGCCCGGAACCTCATCAGTGGGAACAAACGCTATAACCACTATCATTCGGACCCATTGCGCAAAAACCGGATTTCCCTTGGTAAATCATCTGAAATTAATTAATTTAGTTTAGTGTAAAAGTTAATACAATTAGAATTACCTGAAGACCTTCGTGTTGCGTTCTTCTCCATATGCTCTGAGTGAGGTGAAAAAAGCACCCAACTGATTTACTTTACGGAAATTCTTCTTGAAAAGCAGATAGAGCTGCTTGTTCAAAGTCAGTAGTTATAGTGTTTGGATTGACATCCGGCTTTAACTGTTTGATGATTTGAAGCATTTTGCGGTAGGTGTTTTTTTGTCTTATTCGGTACACGTACACTACAGTAAAAACAATACCATACATTTTGACATGAATGGTATATAATTGAGCAAATAAATTGCTGGGAATACAATTAAAAATGCCATCAGCGTACCATTTACCACTAGCTACCATAAAATTTAAATTTTTCTGAGTAGAAAATAATAAAATTCTTCCTGGTTCGTAGTCATCTTCAGAATCATAAACTAAAATCTTCATTCAAACCATTGATCAATATCTAGCGATACTCTTTAAAGATAAAATAATATTAAATAGAATGTATACATAATTACAGAAATAATTTACCTGAGGTAAATGAAGTTCATGAACACTTGTTGGAAGTGTAGGAATCCCATTTTGATTTTTGTATCGACGAATATTCCTTTTTATACTATCCTTTGGAATGCTTGCCAATACACTGTCTCCAACACCGAATAAACTTTCTGCCAAAACTTGTTGAACCGATTCATTAGATGACAAAGATTTAGCTTTAATACATTGCACTGTTCGTAAAACTGGTAATTACGAGAAACTCCCTGTGTCATTAAATATGTATCATTAATGTTGCCATGTCTCTGAGCGATATGGATAATTAGGGTTAACGATTTATGGTAACGATTTGTTTATCGCAGTATATATAAAGGTACTTATAATTGTAATTTTTTTTAATTGTTGTAATCAATCCCATTAAATTGATAAAACGTCAAATATTTGGAATAGATGTAATCTTCTTTGCATTGTTCTTACTTGGGGACAAATTGTCCGAGTACGGAATGTCTCCGGTACGAATTGTCCGCGGACCAATTGTCCGGTACCAATTGTCCGGAGTTAAATTGTCCGAGAACCAATTGTCCGTATCCCAACCAGTGTTAGATAAGAAAATATGACGTAACATTTTGTTCTCTAAACTCAAAAGTCAAATCTAAAACAAGCATATATTTGTGCTTTTAGAACACTAGAACACGTGTAGACCTGCTTGTTTCCGCATTCTACACATTTTTAGCTTATGCTTGCAAAGTAGTGTCATCTAAGTTTTTTTAGTTATAACCAAACATACTTAAACTTTCAATATTTATCTTTCTGATAATATTTTCGAGTGTTGAGTTTATAATTATTTGAAGCAAAGACTTGAATCTTTTATCCTAGAAGTAGAATATATTGTTAAGTCAGGTGTAGGTTCTATTTACGTACATTTTCCGCAGACCTTTTTTATGCTGCGAAAATGCTCGTGTATTCCAAAGTGCACTTTTATTCTTTGATTCAATCACTTGTACACTTATATTTACATTTTTGTTTGTTGTGGTGTTGCTTACGTCACTAAGGTCATCATCTGATTTGGGTATTTTACATATGTTTATCGCTAGTTCATCTTTCACTCTGTTTCTGTAATATATTTATAACTGTCAGATGCATTACATAATGTTTCCAATTCTTCGTCGGTTAGAAATTGAGCTGGCATCAGTACCAAATTTTCAAAACAATATAAAAATAGGTTATCATAATTATAATTTTTATATACATTATACCTACACTTACATGGTATGACCATGACCAATGAAAAACTAAATGTTATACTTATATGAAAAGGCAAAATGCAGGTTTTAACTTGCAAACTGACATATAAACTTTTTACAAGAGTTTATGCATAGAATACTTTATTTTATACAAACTACGAGTACAATTTAAGAGTTTAAAATAGTAAGTTCGAGTCAACAAAAATACATGTGTAACCAAGTTAATTTCTTTAGGAATGATATATTTGTTTATAAATGTTTTTTGTAAGGAAATAATGCTAAAGCAAACAATGTAGTAAATGTTTAAATGAAAAAAATATTAACAACTAGCAAAGTAAATACTTTCATTTCGAGCCATTTAGACTCGAAGAGAATAGCGAGGTTAATTAAAAAAAAGAAGTTTTAATAAACTTTATCAATTATCGAAATCATCATAAGATTGAAGTTTTTACTTACATTCTATTTGCTAAACTATTAATATACATTGATTACTTTTAAATTTAATATTACGAAATATTGTAATTATAAACTTTTTTGTAGGTATAAAAAATATTATTTGGGTAGAAAATTTTCATACAGTAATAGATTTTATTTCTTAATCTCTTGTTTTTATTTTAAAATATAAATTAACTACGTTTAATAAACAGAAAGCGACTAAACTTTTAAATTGCGTTTTTAATGGTTGTTTTATTCAATTTATGTAAATGAGAATTTGCTTGGGGCTATTGTTAACGGACCCGGCTTTATTCCAGAACAATAATAGAACAGCCTTCTTATGTAATACTTTACCTTACATGTGTAAGTGAAGAAATTTTATTATTGTAACTAGTTTCAAAAAAGTATTTAAACAGTTCGTTTATTATAAGTTTTTTTTATTATTGAATCGTAGCATTACGAACAAAACGCAGTCAATGTAAAACAATTTATAAAGCTTTTATCTGTAATTAAAAACCATCATAGTTGCCAAACAGGATGCATTTTTTACACTGCAAGAAGACTTAATAAACTCTCAAATTTACTTTATAATGACAACTAAATAAATAATAATAAAACAAATTTTTAAAATTGTTTTTAATCTTGTAGTAACTTAATCGATTGATTGAATCTTGGTAAAGTTTTCATCGTTTCTGAATACGAGTAAAATTCCTCTTTTCTATATATTTTATTCAAATTTAATAACGTTTACAGGGTGTTTATTCACTCACGATGGCGCAGCCGTTATAATATCTTTAAATAAACTCTAAACACAAAAAATTTAACATGTCTTTCGAGAGTTTAAAATAAAATACGTACCTAAATTTTCAGTAAATTTTAAAAAAACTACTAATTTTAAAATTTATTAAAACACAATTTTAGTGGAGGATGACATGTATACTTTAAGTATTAATTTTACATCAAAAATGTCAGTTGACATCTTCATGATGCTCTGCACACCTTTTGTCACGCATGCTTACATCGTTCAATCTGGTTTAATGTAATCTAATATGTAACAATTGGATAACTATCAAATCTTTAATAACAAAAAAACTTGAACTTGCTTAAATGCGCAATCTTCAAAAATAGTGACTAAGAATTTTAAAACAATTCTAATATTTATGTTATTACTTTCAACTTACAACAAGCACTACATACGCCTAAACTAAATGCAAATCTTTGACTCTACAAAAAAATCATCATTTTAACGTTAATTGCTGTAACAAAGCTAATCAGAAATATTTTTGATTTAGGGTAAATACGTCATAGAAGCAGTATTAGATAGGACTGCTGTTTGATGTAATACTTTTATATAATGTTAAAAAAAATACTTAGTAGTTATTTATATACCAAGGGTGTTATCACGATTAAGCCCGGAGAGCAACGTATATAGCCCTAGAGTTGTATGTTGCTCGATGGGCGTAATCATCAGTGGTGCATGCAAAATTCTATTTTTTGTTGTAGATAAAATAAAAACGAAAAATAAACAACTTGTCAAATTGATTTTAAAAACACAATAAATCTGCAAAAAATTTGTCAAATATGATCGTAAAAAATGCACAAAAACGAATATAAAACTTATTTCCATCAACATCTAAACAAAAAGATAAAAATAAACATCGTTTTTGAAAAAAAGCATTATAAAAAGGCATTATGAATTTATAACGCCCTGTATAATTATAACGCCCTTTTATAACGCTATGAGGTACTATTTTTAACATTGTATTTAGTTTATGAAATCGTATATGTTTCATGCCGCGCAAAAAAATGGCAACATTGCAAATTGTTCTTAATTGACTTGAGCAACATTTGTTTTGACAATTTTGACATGATTTTGACGGATAATGGATGTATTGATAATATCGCTTGTTTCATAAACCACATTACTAAGAGGTAACCAATGGCACGGATACTTCTTAAAATTGTTTGAGCACTAGGATGATGAAATCTGGCGTTTACATTTAAAATTTTCACATTGGTGTCGCAAATTTATAATTTGTAATTTAAAAAAAAAAACTACTTACATACAAATTTTATTTATCAATTGAACATTATTATATTTGTACAATATTCTATTAATCTGTAAATGTTCTGGAGGTTACTTGTTATCTTTTGGAAAGCTTACAATTGCTACGGAAATGCAATCGATGCAGCCAATTTCGTCGGAAAATGTTTCCCAAAAAAAAACTAACATTGACAATTACAACAAACATCACTAAAAGAAATTTGTATAACTTTCTCTTGTCTCACTACATTTAAATAGTCAAAATTTTCTGGAAAATGTATCCATTCGTTAAAAAATAACAAAAAGTAATTAAATACTGCAGGTTTCATAACGGCACCCAAAATTTCTTTAAAACACGCGCTGACACTAATTTAAATTATGTACAAAGGCATTAGCACCAACATTGCTTTGGTAAAACTCAATTTCAAAAGAATTTACATTAGTTAAAATCTAAAAAATAGCAAAATTAATGTTTTTTCAGCATTACTATTCATGTCTCTATTTAAACTCATACTCAAACAATTCTTTGGTCAGTGTGAACACTTTAACAAGCTGCGATTTATTTAACTCTTTTCAGGATTTGTAATAATTTTCTGTCTGCTTTGCCAAACTTCATTCAATTTTCACATGGGCAACAAAAACATTTTTTCTATAATAAATACTAGTGTTATGGGCTATGATTTTGTTACTACTTTAAAAGACATATTTACATTAAACCAATCTTACCTTAATTAAAAATAATCGGTACATACAAACCGTGTAACATTAAACAACATTAATACAACATTTGTTACATGCAAAAAATAGTAAAAAGAAAATTGCTTGAATAAGGTAACATAAATGAAGAAATTGTGGTTGTTCTGTAAAGACGATCGTAGATCACTTAAAAACAAATCCGTGATTGATTGCAATATTCAAAACGCAAAATCACGTATAGAACTTTGTGTCTGAATGGTGAAGATGTTCTTTTGGAACTGCAAAAGAGAAAGGTGAACGGTAACATTTCCAAAAGGCAAACTAATGGTACTAAAATGGAAAAATAAAAAAGGGGTTTGTCTTTTATCTACAGTACATAATCTACAAATGAAGACAATAAAAAAATGACAGAGAGGCAAATGCTATTTTCAAACCAAAAGTCGTCATCGACTATAATGATACAATGGGAGGTCTTAATCGACTGCATCAACACCTTCATGATTACACAACTAGGAGAAAGAGCGGGAAAAGTACTATATAGAAAAGTATTTTTTCGCTTATTAGGCATTTTGGTGTGTAATGCATTTCTGAAACAAAACAATCGAGATTAAAAGAGTAACTTTTTTTAAAAGTTTTAGACAGCTTAGTAGAAATGATAATAGCAAAATTTTATGCACCTACCAAAAAAGGAAAAAGACTTAGTATTCAACCCATTCTACTACGTCTCACCGAGAGGCACTTTCCAGAAAATGTTCCTCCAACTGAAAAAAGTTAATCTATATAGGTATTGCGCTGTATGTTGCAGTAAAAGAAATGACCAAATAAAGAAAAAAAAAAAGAAACAAGATATTTTTGCAAAAATTGCAATGTGGCATTATTTGCGTATAAAAACTGCAATAAATATTTACGTATCCCAGGTGTTTTTATTTTTACTTCATCATTTTATAATATTCAAATAATTATGTATTTACGGATAATTAACAAATAAACAATATATATATCGAAATAGTTACAATTTACAATTTCCTTGCCCTCTAGGTAAAAACCACTTGCTGCGCTACTGAAAATATATATTTTTAATTCAATTAAGTATAAATACTCTTTAGTTTATTTTTAATTTAAAAATAATGTGTACATGAAGTGATTAAACTTCGATAAAACACAGCTTGTAAATTTGTGACATAAATTAGTCATCGTATTAACCTAACATAAACGACAACAAATAAATAATTAACATAAAATCAATAAAATTATTAAACAGCAATGATCTTTATTTTGCTTATAATGAAAGCTTTTAAAACGCTAAGTTTGCAAAATTAAAAAAACACACAATTGTTTGAAATGGTAATTCATAAATACTTAAAATTTTTTTTGTTGGTTGATGTTGATTGAAAAAGGGACTTCTGGTTGTTCGTGAGGTTGGCAGATGTTATCGACAAGAAACCGCCACCAAGACGAAAATAGAATTTGTGCTGCACCAACTTAACTTAACACACACAATTTTTCGATACGTTGAAAGACTATGTCAGTGAAATATTAAAATCGGTAAATCTACGAACTAGGAATTATTATCACCCATAGAATTAAAAATTCACCATGCCCTTCATTATTACTTCCTACGGAAACCACAAAATTTCCTTCATAACGCCGTATCTACATTTTGATATTTACCGGCACTAGTAAGTTTGCGAAAAACTCTCCGGAAAAACTAAAATCATTCATATTTATAAACTTGGTCCACTACCACCTCTATTAAAAACTGTGACGTAAATCTTTGTGAAAAAAAGCAGCACAACAAAGACGTGGAAAGAAAATGTTAAACTAAATTAAACGCAGTAGTACGTGTGGGTTTGATAAGTTTTCTTTCAACGCAAAATACAAAGTTAATAAAAATTTCAATCTAAATTTTTAAAACTCAATATTAATAATGATTGTCGAAACTATAAATGTACTTGAGACGCATATTTAAAATTTAATTTTACATTACTTCCTTAATTATTCTTTAAGCTTCTTAAAATTACTAATAATTGTTTACACCCTAATTAGATACCTACTCCTAAATGCAATTAATTTTTACAATTCAAATTAGCAGAAAAATGTAACTCTGTACAACAATTGTCTACAGGGTCGTTTCGACTCATTAGAGAACTCTTGTAATAACAACAAATTTCTTCCATGTAATTAGGGAAAATCATTATATTATAATGCTAAATAAACTAAAGACTTATTCCTTCTATTAGCATTTAATTATTTGTAATAGCTCATTGTTTCTATTTATCAGTCAATCAGTCAATCTAATTGGTTTTTCATAATGGACTTCTATGTATATAATTAGAATTACGTTATAACTTTTATTTGCTTGTTGTTCAGCAAAGGTGAAAAATTTATTATTATTTTGAAGCAATGTCTAAAAAGTTTTTATCGCGGGAAGAGTTAGAACAGCTAGTAGATTTTTCTGACATAGACGAAGTTGTCCCAGAAGAAGAAGACAACAATTATGAATCGAATTGGGATACTCAAAATTCTTCTGAAAGTGATTGTGAAGGTGCACATCATACTAACAGTGTTAACGTTACATCAAAGGAGAAAGAAGGCGACTTAATCTCAAGAAACGAGTTAATTATTTGGAGAAGTACACCTCCAAAGAAAAACAACCGATTTTCAAGTAAATATATAATCAAGTTGACTCCACGGCCAACTACTTACGCTGTAAGAAGAGTGAAAGGTTTAAAATCATGTTTTGAACTATTATTTTCAAGTGATATGGAGACTATTGTGCTCAAACTTGGAGAGAACAAGAGTTTATGGAAAAGGATGGGCTCAGATAACTTTGATAGATTGTTACACTAAAACTTCTTCAGCGCACCAAAGCTGACAAACCGTATGCCAGGGTACTCACAACCGTCGGAGAGTGGGGTGGGTAGGAGAAAGAAATAAATACGGTAAATGCCAGACTAAAACTATAACTTTACTTTAAATTCGGAAGGATCTCGTAGAACGAACCATACAGAAACAACTAGCAAAATAAGAGAAACCTTGGGCGCCAGGACACTTTTACATAAAACGCCAGAATGGGTGCCCACCATTCAGGTTTACAACATAGTCAACGAGACACAAATTTTACACATGAATAGTAATACACAACATTTTAAATGCAACTAGTATTAATTACTTAAAATTGTGAAAGATAAAGTTACTTATAATTAAAATGCAGCTAGTATTGATTACTTAAAATTGTGAAAGATAAAGTTACTAAAACAAACAAATTTACTGGATTTAAATTTACAATTTAAACAAATTCAATTAATTGTCAAACCTGAGCATATGATAGCACAAAATGATTTGATTAATCACTAGTAAAGCACAAAATTTAATATTACTCGAAAGTTAACAACGCCGTTAGTACCAGCAACACACCTAACAAGTATGTAAAGGCCAATTAGCAGCAGGTAGATTTTGCATACAAAATCATGAATAGCAAACCAAATTGTTACAAAAACGTGACCGCATGCGATAAACAAAAATGAGCCGTCAACACCTAATTTAAGGTGATAAATTACTTTACCATGAATACAAAAAAATTTATGTTACACGTGAGATACCTCTCTGACTTCGTCATTAATAAACAAAAATGACTTACCAAATTTCCTCAGTTAACTTGAAGAAAGCGCTTTCTTTTCAGTAAAACCTGGAATCGTAATAATATTAAACACAATCGGGTCAGCACAGTGACTCACGATAATACACACAAAAGAAAAATCTAAAACAGTATTAGTTTTTAAAAAGGCAAATTACACAATAAGAAAGAAAAAAAACCGGTTCATCGGATGCTGTTATACATTTCAAAGTGAAAAAGGTGTCGCAGCTTCATTACACGTCTCGATATACATAGATAGCAGACCAACGGTTAACAGGTGGCCGGTCGAACTTGTGCCTGCGATGTTAGAAATCAACAAGATAGTAAAGTAAGGGCCAAGGCGACTTGTAGAAAAGTTCCATACGGGAATCGCAGTTACTCAAGGCCAGCAACGCCCAACCAAACTCGCTACAATAGAAAGAACACGTGGTGGCCCCTTGTACATTTAATAAAATAGAGAAAAAAATCCGCTTACCTCTACCAGCGTGGAATTTCAACGAACGCAAAATTAAAACGGTTTATGGTGTTTATCGTTCTATAATAGGCATTAGTAACCAAAACTTCATAATCAATTTAAAAATTCATTTAAGGATTCACGCGGTAAAGCTTGCAACAATCTTCACATGAAAATGGCCTTTAATCGGATGCGCAAAAAGAGACGAGAACGTGCAAGCGGCGTTGCCACGTTTACAATGAAACAAAAGAAATATAGGATGATGCAAAACTAACCAAACAATTAAGAAAAGTACGTTACAAGATCTACAAGCGTATATTGGTTTGTTATTGCTAGCTGGTGTGTACAAATCTAATGGAGAAACAACTTCCAGTTTGTGGGATGAAAATACTGGACGTCCAATATTTAGAGCTAGAATGTCTTTGAAAAAATTCAATACAATTTCGCGAATTTTACGATTCGATAATAAATCTAACAGAGAAGAAACACGACCAAATGATAAACTGGCAGTTATAAGAGAGTTATGGAACATATGGACAGCAAATTTACTAAACTTATACAATCCTGACGAAAACATCACGATAGATGAGCAACTAGTGGCATTTCGAGAACGCTGTCCTTTTCGACAGCATATGCCTAGCAAATCTGTGAGATACGGAATCAAATTCTGGGTAGCATGTGACAGTAACACTAGTTATGCTTGGAATATGCAAGTATACACTGAAAAATTAGCAGGTGAGAAGCCTGAAAAAAAATCAAAGAACAAGGGTAGTGATGGATTTGACGTATGGGTTGCAAAGTCATAGTGTAACTTGTGGCAATTTTTTTACCTCTTACGAACTAGGCCAACTTTTGCTATAAAGAAAAATTGCTCTTCTCGAAACTCTGAAGAAGAATAAACCAGAAATACCAGTGTCTATGGTTGTAACAAAATCGGTACCAGCACTATACACAACGTTTTGTTTTACTGAAGATACAACGATTGTATCGTATTTTCCAAAAAAAAGTAAAATAGTTCTTCTTTTGAGTACCATGCATCATGATAAGGCAATCTCCAATGAAGATCATAAGAAGCCGGATATAATAATGGACTATAACAAAACAAAAAGGGCAGTAGATACATTAGATAAACTTGTGGCTGCCTACTCCTGCAAAAGGATGATCGCTTGTTGGCCTGTTACTGTTTTTTATAACATACTGGATGTAAGTGCATACAATGGAGAGCAATCAACCCAGATTGGAACGCAAAACAAAATTACATAAACAACGGCTATTTCTGGAAGAACTGGGTTACGAACTAGTTACACTATTTATAGATGCGCGACAACGTCTTCCTAAAGCAGCCCATAGTGCAGTAATTGTGAAATCAATTAAAGCAAAAGAAATATCAACGGTGCAAATAGATAATAAAACTAAGGTTTAAAGAATAAATATTTTGAGAAACTTACTATTCGGCAAGACCTCAATGTAATCTTTTCATTCATTTATTACACCAACGACATCCCGTTTTCTCGTAACTCTGTTACTTATTGTCTGTCAGACAGATTGTAATGTACCTTGGTTGTAAAATAAAAAAAACAAAATGTGTTTCATATGTGATACCTATATAGTATAGTAGTGTGAACAGTGCACAGATATATAAACTGAACAGTAATAAAAATAAATGCATATGATGATTACAGCTTCCAATTCTGTAATTATTTCTAAAACATTTTCTTTAATCAAGTACTGTAGGTTACGTCCTCCTTTTATATTTAATTAATAAATCGGTTAAGAATACTCTTCACTAGGAGGGGCAAATTAAACCACTTTAGATTCTTTATATGGCGACGTTTTGTACATAAAACGTATATTTATTATGTAATAAGAAATGTATAGCTTACGTACAATATATTTCAGTGGCCTAAAGAAGTGCACGCATGATTGCACGAAACGTCGCCATATAAAGAATCTAAAGTGGTTTAATTTGCCCCTCCTAGTGAAGAGTATTCTTAACCGATTCATTAATTTTCTTTAATGTTTGTTATGACCATACATTATATTTACCAAAATTAAATATTTACTATAAATAAAAATAAAAGAATGCTGTGTATAATTAGAAATTAAATTTTTGGTGTTTGATACCTTTTAATTTTCGTCGCTTTAGGGGTCAATGAATAGTGAGTGTTAAGCCGATTATGTTAATTACTAATATGATGTCAATATTAAACTTGACATCGTTATGTTAGTAACATCTAATCTCATTAACCTTGGGCTATTAATTTTATCGCACTTCCCAATTTGAAGAGAGATGACCGCTTTATCAATGTTTGACTTTACTAAGAAATTTAAAATATGTGATAAAGCTTTCACTCTTATTGAAGTAACAAGTATTGCAATTAATTATAACACCTTTACATTAGATTTTTAAAAATTTTTTTTACAAAGTCATATATTGGTACAAATGTACCAACAATAATCTTTACAAATTTTAAATCTTTAATGTTGGCGGTGTTTAAAATTTTTAATGTTTATAAATAAACAACACAAACATAACTTAAAAATGCAATTTTGTAATTAATTATAAAAACGGGAAAACTCACAGGTGAAGTTATATTTAGGTTAGACGTTGGCGTAACAGTTAATTTAAAAAAAAAAGTGCTAAATGACTTGTTACTAAAAGGCAATTTAGTCTAAATATATAAAACGGTTTTTTGTGAAAACCAATTTTAACAAAAAAAATTGTAAACGGATTTTTTTTTATAAACAAACAAATTGATTAAACACGAATTAAAATTTATTGTTAATAAATATAGTTGTACTTAATACTAATAAACAATAAAATACAAAGTGTTTATTAAAAAGCTATATTATGCAATAAGCGCTACTGCACCTTTCAAAAAGGGTTTTCAGCACTTTAATGATGAGATGACCTGTAAAGCCAGGTTTTAAAATATTTGTAAAATAAATAAGTTTTTAATGACAATGTTTGTTCAACCATCATAGTTGTAAACATTCATTTTAAAGATTTTAATTTAGTACTTGATTACGTATATGTGTTATCCATAGGTTTTATATACAGTGCATACCAAATGTATGGAACCGGACTTGTTATATCAAAACTATTCAAGCTAAATCGATAAAATTTAATATGCATGCTGTTTACAAAGCCCTTTATTATTTCCAAAGTTTTGTTATTTTTTCAATTGCTGAATTGATAATTTTACGCTTAAATAATTTCAGGTTATCTGCTGACCCGTAATAACTTTTCTAACACTCTAAGATGCTTTTATCTTTCACAGGTATTGTTGGACAGAACATTATAAGCTCTTCTTTTATTGAAAGGAATGTTACTATGGCTAAATATCTGCAACTGCTGCAAAAAAATTTCATCTCTCATCTAACTAGATTATACCCCGATGAAAACGATTGTAATGTAATTAACAGCACGTTATGGTTTCAACGTGATGGAATTTCTCCACATTATAATCACAAAGCTCGTACTTATGTGAAAAAAGTTTATTCGGAGAAGTGGATTGGACGCCGAGGACGTATTGTGATAATTAATTACATACTATTATAAGACGTATTTGAAAAATTTTTCTCTTCACTCTCTTTCGCAATTTACAACATTTTGAAATCAATACCCAACAGAAGTCAGCAGCATCTTATTATTCAATTTTACTTTAAATCGTTTTAAAATGGTAAAAATGTCTTAATGAATTTTTCCCTATCTTCATCATCGACATCGCCAAGATTCTATGTAAAGAAGTTTGTGCTCAGATAAGAACGTCTTCGGGATTTCGACCGTGTTGAGTTGTCATAGATAAAATAAAGAAACTTCTTCAGAGAAATGGTGTCAAACCTATATTCAACTAGACGGGTCAAGTTTCTCAGATTCTTCCTTCACCAAATTTCTTGATCATATTTTTTATTCTACATCGGTGTAACTGGTTGTTCTGTCACTGCACGCATCTCTGAACATAATCGTTGTATAAGAAAAATGCGCAATTGTAAGAAAATAGGAAAATCAAAGAAATAATGAACATTATTAAACACGCTAATAACTTCAATAACCACAGTTTTAAAATATTCCCTGATTGGTTTTCAGTTGTTACTTGTTTATTGAAAACACGCGCTTTGATTGATTTCTTTCTGGCCATTTAAGGATTTAAAATCTTGTTTGGCTCTTAAGTTAATTACCTTGGTAACATAAGTGAAATAAATAAAATTTACCATGTATGAATAATACAGGGACTTCATAAATTATTGGATCCCACGTGAAATATATGTTAGGCAACCAACATTGCTTGGATTGGTAAACGTAAAAAAATATAAAATGAAAAATTTGATTTGTAATATTTAAGTCAAGGTTAATTAATTTATTAACGGGAGCACTTTACAATACCTAATTATTTAAAATAAAAATTGGCGATGACAATTATTTAAAATTTATAGCTGATTTTCAATATGTTGTTTTTCAGCTGAGATACAACTGTTCTATTTAATTTTGGAAAACATTAGGAAGTTGATCAACTTTAATATTTTGAATACCATCAGTAATTGCCTGTTCCCAGTGTTCAATATTGCACAACTTATTTTTATGTACTGTCCGTAAAGATAAAAATCTAGTTGTCTAAGATTTGGAATTCGTGCAAGATATAACTCTTGGTTTATTAGTCTTTTATTGTAAAATTGTTGAATACATTCAGTTAGTAGCTCGAGCCGTTGCATTGTCTTTCTGAAATTAACCAAATTGAAAGTTGTTGTCATCTAGCTGATTGAAAAATTGATCCAAATTTTACGGTAACATTCTGTGTTTACAGTATTGTAAAAAAATATTGAACTAATTATCCTTATAACTTTCAAAGCATGTAATGTTGTTTCCACAAAAATCTTATTTATACGAAACCAATATTTGTCTGTAAAGAAAGTTAAATCTAAAAAATTATCGGTATTTTAAATGTTTATTAAACTACTCACAAAATTGTAAAATTGTGCACTGCATGAAGTCAGGAGTACGTACGTACGGAGTCATTGAAAGGTTTTATTTTAATGCTTTGTGTCAAAATTCTACTAATAATTTTAAAAATGTAATGCTTATAATTTACAAATCAAACATAAAATGACTTTATACTTGTTGCCTCAAAATTGGGAATTTCTTTGGCAACATGTGCAGTGAGTACAGTAGGTCTATTGTATGTTTCCTTTCTTATTTAAAAACCAGTTAATTAAAACTTGATTACGTTGTCGGAAAGCATCGTAAACGTTCCTTCTAAGATAGATTTCTTAAATTTATTGATGCAACAAAAAGAATACGACCAAATACCACTTTTTAGTTTGAGAATGCTTCATACAATACTGCTGTCCTAACTTAAAAAGCAGGATCTCCTAAATGGCAGTTTGGAGATATCGCGCATTTAAGTTCTTATAGCCTTGCCACCTCGCAAAAATGTATTAATCTTGAAATTATTTGTGCATAATAAACCTTTTCACTTAAATTGTAATCAGTAAATTGGCGGTTACTACTTTTTAGTGTAGTGTGTAAATCTAAATCATATTGAGAATTCAGTTCATAAAATACAGTCGGACTTCTATTCAATGAACTCCTATTTAATGATTTTTTCTATTTAGTGATGTTTTCTTTAGGATATTGACCTTCGGGTTAAAATGCGTGTAAAAACACCTCTAAAATATGATGTTCAAATTCTATATAATGATCTTTTTCAAAGAAAATGTTACCTAACTACTTAAAGTTTTCTTGGAATCACGTACAATTTACTTTACTTTTACAACACCGCATTGTTAAACGGATAAGCGGATTATAAGACTTCTTAATTTACAATACAGAAAGGCTATAACTAATAGTACTAAAAATTCTGTACAATTGTAAATGACATAAATGCATGAATTGTTTAGAGGATTATAGGATTTCCTTCGAGTTTTGAAATGCATTGTCATGTTATTGAACACGTTTCATTTGCAATTTTTTCGTTTCAAGTTGTTTAAGTGTAAAGTTGGTTAAAAATGACAAAACGAAAGTGTTTATAATTAATATGTATTTCTTATGTACGTTTAAATTTGTATTTTATTTTTTAAGTATAAATTCCATACAATGAAGTTTCTATATAATGATGTTTTTGAAGGGAATTTTGAACATCACTATATAGGAGTTCAACTGTAGTAGGAAACGCTATCAACAGCCAATTTTATTAATTAACTGTAGTTGTTGTGTAAGTTTAGTTTCTAAATTAGAATCCTTATTACAGAATATACCAAACAAGGATCTTAAAAATATGTATTTCAATAATAAGACTAAAAAAAGATTAATAATTATTTAGAAAAATTACAATTGTACACTGAATTAAAAGTAATCATAATCTGTTCTTAAATCGGTGGCGCCGTTATCAACCGGAAGATTCTGCCAAAATTGTCTTCGATTTTCAGGTATTAACTCCATCAGATTTGCCAATATCATCTGTTTCCTTTCCTCCTTAATTCCCCTAAACTGAGAAATTATTAACGGTTTTTCAAAATGTGTTTTTAATAATATAATCTTTAAGAAATTCAATTCTAATGATGACTCTGAAGAAAAACTTGTTTTATAAAATAATACCTCGCCTCGCTTAGCAACAACTTCATTAATGTCCTTCAAATACGGCCTAGGTTTTGAATTATTTATTTTGTAAGTTGATGAATTATCTGGCCAAACAAAGAAATCCTCTTTCTTCATTTCTTTCACATCAACTTTCTCAGAATTGGAAGACTGGACACATGTAACGAAATCGGTGAAGTCGTATACTTTCTTTTTTCGTTGCAATGATTGCTCCACCTGATGGTGAAAACTATCAGCCGACATAAACGTATGTCCAGGTTCAAAATATTTGAAGGTTATTGTTTGGGCTGATATTTCATGTGAATTAATTATATTCACCAAGTACGACAACAATGTCCAGTTTTTGTTTTGACCAGTCTGTTTCTTACCGACTGGTACAAAGCTTTCATTAAAAGCAATGATCCTTTGGCAGAACACCACTCTCTTGAACATGTCAATTCGGGGCAACATAATTACCTTTTCTAAGTCCGCAGAAAAGCAGACTGTACCTTGTGGAAAATTATTTTCAACATCACTCTTGTACATTTCTCGGGATTCCGTAACTTTCTTAATATGCTGCCTCTACAAATGGCAGCTACTACAATCTTCCAACAAACAGTTTTTCGTATGACCAGGATTGTGGAGTTTAAAACTGTCAGAAGTTTCGCACTCTTCATGTCCTAATCTTGTAAAGGAAATATTAAGATCATTCGATATATACTTTCTATATAACTCATAGGAGCATTTGATATTTGGATGCAAATTAATAAAGTCTGTATGCATGGTTTTAATGCTAAGGTCGCTAGGAAGATACCTTTTATTCGGGACATGTTCTCTTCGGTAAGGTGACACTGTAGGTAAAAACGATTCAACATGACTTCTAATTAAGTCCTTGTCTGTTTTTGGCGTTTTTGCGTGTTTTTCTCGCATATCAATCGAAGGTCGGAAAGTGCCGCGGTTTTCTTTGGCCAAAACGTTAGTAATAATTCTGTCGTTTTTAGGATTATATCCTAGAGTAGAACGATTTACATACTTCGTGTTTTGTTCCTTGCTCGCTTTTTAAAAAATATTTGAATGTTCTGTTGCGAGCACTTTTTCTATTTCCCCGTCATCTCTTAACATCATGAGTGGAAACATTGGAAGATATAAAAATTCTCGTATCCTGCCAATTTATCGACCAATACTGGGAATTAATTGAAACATGGTGTTCATTGAAAAAATTCTCTTTGCATTCTTGTGGACATTTTCTTCCGTTCCTTGTTTACGTTGTCGTCTTTTATTTCTTGCGTAGTTTGTTGACTTCTTTTTCTTTTTCTGATTTCTCCTTTCTTAGTAAACTCGGTTTTAGACATTTCAGTAGCATCAGTTGCACTTTCAGCACTTGTAAAAGCAACAGTATCACTTATAGTTACATGAACCAGACCTGACACTTTGCCGTCGCCTGAGATATCTGATTCAGACAATTCAAAACTATGCGTATCTTTCACATGAGTTACAACAAAATCCGGATCCTTCACAGAGTCGTCTGAATCAAATAGATTATCTGTAAACGTAGATACTGAAACAACTGCGGTTATATCATCGTTCTCGTCATTTAATGGCACTAAACTTATATTTTTTTCAAATTCTCTAACAGTGGATTGGTTTACTGTCTCTAAGTTTGTATATTTTGGGACATTTTCCGTTTCCGTCTCGTAAACTTTAACTGGAACTAAACTTATATATTTATCAGTGTCTATCACTTCAGATTCTCTAACAGTAGATTGGTTAGTAGCTTCAATGTTCTTCTGCAGCATTTCTAAAATTTTCTTGCCACGAGAGGCCATTTTCTTATATTTTGATCGAAATCTTAAATTTGAAGGAACAAAATAGTATTATTTTATTGTAATATAATGAAACAGTTTTATAACATATTATTGGAATAAGCCGAACTTAAATTTCTCTAAAATATGCTATTTTAAAATAGAGTTTACATTAAATCTTGTTAGCGATATATACCTATTTATGCGCCAAAATTAAAAATCTGTACAACGTAAAATTTTGAGGTTATAAATTATATATTTTCTTATGTTTTTATATGTATAGTTATATATATGAGTATTATAATAATATAATAAATAATCGACAAAAAATATACTTACGAGAGGCTCAGGAACGAATCAACTAACACAACACGACAGTCACTGATAATGAAATTAGTGTGAATGAGGCAAATTGTTAAATAAGAATAAACAAGACTGTTTGCCTAGACTTGTCAGCATCGATTTTACTGATTTATACTAGGCTAAAAGGCAGTGACACCAACATTAATGGGATATACTGCTTTTTAGGCTTGTAACTGTACTTACTGTGTTTTAGCTTATGAATTGGTTAAATCAGGTGGACATACTGCAAAGTGAGTACTATATTTTCGTTTAATGTAGTTTACTTACTTTTTTCTAGCGTTTTAAGATGATAGATATTTGCCTATAAACCTACACAGCAAATAAACTCAAATGAGCAAAAAATGGAGATACTGTTTTTTAAGTTAGAACGGCAGAATAACGGTGACTTGTTCAGGAGTAAACATTATGAAATATTATTATCTAATATAAAATTACAAAAAGTACTGAATAGCTATGTTTATAACTATTTTTAAATATAAAAATAGAGAATAAAAAAAACGTCGAAAAATTATACCCAATATCAACAAAACGTCAACCGAGAATGTCAAAAAATGTTACTAAACGGTAACAGCTGTGCTTATACTACAACTTAAAACAATGTTAATGCTCAATTTATAAATTACGTAAACAATTAATTTTATTGAAGTTTTTGTAGCATGTAAATGGCTATAGAAATGATTTCCATCCAATTATTTGATTTACGCGGGTGTAAAATCAGCTTATAGCTGATAACAACGGCGTAGCTGTTAAAACACATGTACGACAAGTATTTCATTTCATTTTTGTTGCTGGGTTATTGTGAAACAAATATAATTAACGCTGCAGTGTTTATTGTTCTTTTTATTTGTTCTTAGATAACTTTTGGTTGTTTGTTTGAGTTTTTTAATTTGTTTTACGCTCTAATGAAGTCCTTTACGAAAATGAGCAAAACGTTTTTTACATTAACATAATTCAAACTTGGACGACGTTCTTATCTTACTATAGATTCCGGCCGTGGAAGCTTTTGCTATTACAAAGCAGTTTACGTGCGAATGCAGAAAATGCATCTTAAGGCTCATATTACCAGAATGTATGGTAACTGCTAAGAAGTTTATTAGCATTTAGATATTTATATCTTTAGACATAAAACTTTCATCATAAAATATATTAAAATATTTTTAGGGTAAATGGCGTATTAAAATAAAAATATTTTAATATTTATATCTTATTTTTAGATTTTTTATTTTCTAAAAAAATTTACGTCACATTCTTAAATGCAGTCTAAGCATCCCGTTCTAAATCGCTTCAGATAAATTTAAATTCACGATTATGTTGGGACAATTTAATTTAGAGTCGTATAAAAAATTCTTCTTTAAGTTTATGACTTATCTTAGAAAGCTTCCGTTTAAAACATTGTAATTCTGATCTATTGCTGTAACAAAATTTTTCATCATACTTAATTTTACCAATGGTAAAAGCATTTAATAAAACTTTACCAGATATTACTATTTCAAACTGACTTAATTTTATTTGAACAACACATTTCTAGAGTCTCAGATATTTACGTACGTATACTATATCTATTAATTCTTTAATTTGCTTGATTCTAGAGCAAAGATCAAGTGGTTTATGGAATATAATGTAGAAATTAAATCAAACAAGTCAGAATATGTCCGTCATGTCTGTTTCAACAAAAACTATTACTAAATATTTTGTGTTGATTTACTGAAGGCCGTGTTTTTAATCCTAATTTAAACGTTGGTTAACGTAAACACAGTTTCGTTTAATAATACCATTGTTTATTGCCGTTTTTTGTTTTGTGTTTTTGTGTTGTTTAGATTCTTCAGTACTAAAGTCTAGAGGGCGCATCTTGTAGAGTATACCGTGATGCCGAACCTTGTCAAACGCCTTCTTGATGTCGAGAAAGATGCCGCCTGTGATTTCCGGTAGTTCAAGTCGACGGTGATCTGCTCAACGACGCAAAGATTTTGCGAAAACCGACCTGTTCTTGTAATCTAAAAAGAATTATTTTTTTCAATAACTTACCAAGCGTCGGAAGTAAGCTGATTGGACGGTAATTTAGGAGCATGACGTGGTTTTTTACGGGTTTGAAGTCTAAAAAAATGTTGAAAATTGCGGTTAAGGTGGCTATACCTTATTTAGGAAAAGGATGGAGAGCTGTGTTGGGAATGTCGCCATGCCTCGGAGCTTTGCCCGGTTTGAGATTTTTTATTTCTGCTTTGATTTTCTTGCGACAAGTGTGCTTGATTAACTCGTTTGTGGTGAACGTTAGGATGCGGTTGACCTCGCAGTAGATAGCGTTTGTGCAATGGAAGTCTTTGTCGTCTGGATGGTTTTCTCTGAATTGGAATTCGAGCGCTTCGGCAAAAGCTACAGCTTTGTCTAAATCTGTATAAACCAGATTTTGGTAGCCGTGGATGGCGGGCATAGCAGCCTTGTTCCTGTTTTTAAAGATGTTGATCATTTCGCAAACGCTGTGGTCTTGTAGATTTAGTGACTGAAGTTTGTTAATGAAGAGAAGATTTTGATATTGTTTGATCTGAATTCAGATTGCGGTTTTAGCTGCCTTAAGAGCTCTTTTGTCATTTTGATGACGGGTGCATTGGCAATTGCATCTTAGATGGTTTTTCTTGGTGGTTTGGTCGCAAATGTGAAGTAAAAGTTGGAGCGAATCAAACATGGTTTTAGTGACTTTTTAAATGCATCTTTTGACAAGGTTTGTGAAACTGTCAACCGCGGCTTAAAGTTGAGGGATATTATCAATGACCGGGACTTGTGTAATAAGTTTGCTGGCCTCGAAATAGAATGACGGTTGTATTACTAGAAGTGCTGGAAATAAAATTGCGTCTTGTTTACTGAAAGCTACTTCTCAATCAAATTTTTGTAACAGAAAAGAGTAATAACTGGGTTTGGCAAATTAAAAATAAAAATAATTTTTATGTTTATTTAGTTTCTAAAAATATTTACAAATACCGTCGAGCAAAAATTTCTTGTGAGTGGTCAATCGTTTCTTGCTTGCAGATTATACAACCGACAATACTGGAAAAATGGTAACAGAGACACGCTAGAAAAAAGCTTTCGATGTACTACACAAATAAAAAAATGCTTTTAAAGATTTCCATAACATGACAGAAGAATATCTAAATACGTCTAAACTAAAAATTTCTTTAGATTAAAATTGAACAAGCACAAGAAACCTTAATAAAAACCAGAAACATGTTCTCTAAATTAAAGGTTTAAACCACTTGTATTGTCCTAAAAAAGGGAAAATGATTGACTGACATTCTACTAGCGATGGTTTACGGATTGCATAAACCGTATTTCAGTCAAAAAGTTGAAAATTCTCTAAGCTATAACTGACTTTATTCCTTCATTGTATCTTTCTTTTAATTAAAATCTTATAGAAAGAATACAACAAAAGTAAAATCTTTTTATGGCTTTTTTGTTGATGGCACTTCGAATGTTATAGTAACTTTTATGTTAGGGATAGTTTTATTTTTTATTATTACTTTACGTTATTGTGCTTTTTTCAGTTATTAAAACTATGTGGAGAATCTTATCATGTTTGTTTTATGTATATATTTTATGCAATATGTCAATCTCAGTTTTTCGGCACTTCATCTTTTTGAATTCCAAATTTTTTAATAATTTTTTCTACAACTAGCATTATTTGTTTTAGCAATTATTGTTTATATAGTTTAAAATTATTAGCATTAAAAAAATTACTTTGTATAAGTTTGTTTCATGTACAAATTTTTCTGGTTTTGAAATTATGATGTCTTTGGAAAATAGTTTGATTGTTTAAGACTTCACCTATGGTACGATTATATTCAAAATTTTTGTTGTAATTAGTATTTGTGTTTATTTCTATTGCAACTTCTTTAAAGTTATTATTATTATTTCTTCTTTTTTTTAAGTAAAGTGCCTTTTGCTTGCGCTTAGTGAATTGAGTTAGAATATTTGAGTTAGGTGTTCTGCACATACATTAAATATTTGTTTATTATTTTTTACAACGATAAACAAAATCGCAAATAATTTTTTTGCACAAAATCGAAAAACAAAGTTTTTGTTGCCATGGATAAATAAACTGCGTCTACTAACATCAGATTCTAGGTATCACAAATGCAAGATGTAAAAAATGCTCTGGGATTAATATTAACTATTAATGCTCACCATATTTGCACTATTGTCGTATCCTTGGTTACCGCAGTTTTGAATATTTAAGTCATTTTTTTCTAGTTATTAATATTGAATCAGTTAAATATTCTCCAGTAGTTTCAGTGACAGCAAGAAATTCGATATTACAAAATCTTAAGCTAACTGACATTTGTTCAACTCTATTGCAGTCTCTAGTACAGTCGAGCAAGAAAAAATAATAATTTGCTTTTATTACCTTACGCATCACTTTATTGGTAAGTGTTTTTGACATTAATGTGATCAATTCATTTTGAATGTCGTGACTTAGATAATGGTTTACAAGTTGTTTGTCACTAATGCGTCTCATGTGTTCTCGTAACGTAGAATCAAATTTTGATATTAATTTAAATAAGCTTATGAAGTTATCAGAATTCCTAGTGTTGTCGCCTGTCTGAAATAAATTTCTGTGACTTCTAATTGCCACTTTATAAGAGACTAAAAGATTAACTATGTCAATTAATTAATTAATTAATGTCTTAAACAAATTGAGTCAATGGTTTTGATACTCCCGAATTAGTTTTTCATTTTCTTGATCTATTGTTTTCTCGTACTATATTTCGTTCTTTAATGTTATCTATTGGAACATATAAAAGCCACATGATCTTTGTTGCTCTCATCTCAGAGTAAAATACTACCAAAGTTTTTCTAGTTACAGCACCCTTTCTGTACCATTTGAGTTTATTTATTGCTAAATAGCCTGCATACAAAACACAGAATTTTCTTTGAGAATTTGAATCAACCAACTAGCAACGATGTTGAGTTCTACCATTATTTCGTTTTTTTTTTTAAATAAAAATATAATAAATGCCTATTATCATCATCTTTGTGATAATCTTTATTACTACTATTTAACAGCTCTCTGGGTCCGCTATGTACAATGTCATTTTGCTCCATATTCAATTAACAAATTTAGCTACATTACGTCGCTGATAATCTATCTCAATCAAATTATATTGCTTAACGGTAACATTGGAATTTCAGTGTCAGATTCTGATTAGCTTTTTTCCTATCTCTTATTCCACCTATCGTTCAATATCGGTATTCAGTGTCTTTGAAATACTTCCTAAGTTTAACAGAGTCTTGTTTAATGTTTTAGGTTCTTTAGAAGTCAAAGCAATTGGTTCAGATGATTTTGTACTACCTGATGCAGTTTTATTGAGAAACTTAATTATACTTGAATTTAAATCCTAGTGTAATACAGTTCTTTTTGCTGATCCAGATTCATTTTTTTTTCCTATATCTTTATCTCTGTTGGAGATCTGACATCTTAAGATGAGAAGTTTCATATAATTTATCTGTAAACAAAACATTTAAAACTTGTACTTCTATCTTTGCTTAAGTACCAACAAATATTGCTTTCTTTAATTACCTAATGTAAGTTTAAACAGTGGTTAGCAAAAATTAGTTTTGGTTTAAATTTTTTAAAGAGAGTTCTTACATTGATGATTCGAACTATTTTTAACCTCCCAATCAAATTGTTTTTATTTTTACTTTTTTAGACCTATTATTAAATGCTGCACCATTTTTGTCAAAAGTTTGCACTATGTTTTTGAACTCTGCTATACTTGTTTATAGTTAGATTATATTTGATTGTATTTATTAACATGCAGATAAAATTAAATGCAATGTAAAAATTAAAATTAAATATTTTTTACCGTTTTTATTTATTTTTTTTACTTTTTTTATTTAAACTTATACATTTTATTCTGTATACTTTATATTATATTTCGAGTTTGTTGTTTTATGTATTACACAATCAAATTTTTGTAATTACTAAATATATAAAATAATGAGTAAACTTTATATATTAGAGTAATTAATATAGTGCTTAGTTTACTAACAATAAATCTTAATTTATTGTGATTGTAATTATTTGTTCTGCAAAAAATAATATTTTTTCCAGTATAATTTTGTCTTTTTGTACACAAACACACTACATTAAATTGATAGTTTGATCAGTAGCCAAAAGCATTTTTATTAAGGTATTAAAGTATATCAAATCCAAAAATTTATAATAACAATTATTTTATTGTTACCATTAAATTGCTTTGTTCAGTTTTGGTATCGTCTAGATTTACATTCAATTTTACTCTAAAAATATAAATTATTTACTATTCTACTTAAAACATAAAAAGATTAAATTACAATTTTATGTAGTGTATGGAATAATATAAAAAAGTTGTATAAAAATAATGTTATCATAAATTGTCTTGTTTTAGGGTTCCAATGCCAAAATTTATGAGAGTCCGTATTGCTGGTGGTCGAATAAAAACTGAAGGTCGTGTAGAAATAAAAACAAGGAATGGAACTTGGGAAGTAATATGTGGAGACGGTTGGTCTTTATTGGAAGCAAACGTTGTATGTAGATCTCTATCGCTAGGATATGCAAGCGACGCAATGCAAACTAACTATTTTGGAGGAAATTTAACAGAGAAAAGTCTTTTTGGTGTAACATGTCAGGGAACTGAAAAATCTTTACGACAATGTCAGCACGACATTGGAAATACCGGTTATTGTCCTGGTAACGAAGTTGCATCCGTTTATTGTGTTAAAGAAATTTCCGATTTAGTCGTTGATTTTGCTGAATTAAGCAGATCTGCACATTTACAAGACACGCAAATGTTTTATTTACAATGTGCAATGGAAGAGAATTGTTTAGCATCGCACGCCTATAAGATACAAAAGGAATCTTCACATTGGCATTTAGAAACAAGACGGTTACTGCGATTCACAGCAACAATCTTGAATTCAGGAACTGCCGATTTTAGACCCTATCTTCCAAAGCATATGTGGGAATGGCACATGTGCCACATGTAAGTAATTTTTTTTTCAATACTTAAACGATTGGTAATTTAAATCTGAAATAAAAAGTCTACAAAGCTTTTATGTACATTAACTATTCATAAACTTTTGAATTTATTAAGTACCTACTTACGTTTAGACACATAAACTATTTATCATCCGTCTACATTTTACTGTACAGTAAAAAATATAAATAATTAATTAAATTAATATTTAATATTCCGTCTTAGTATGATATTACTAAAAAGAATAATAAATTATTTAATAAAGTTTTTACTTAAGACACAAACTAAGGTCATTTCCCTAAAGAATATATAAATAATTATTATCGATTCTGTTAGCAACAATTTTAAACATTAATTCCTTTTTAGATATTTAAGTTATTTTTTAGACATCAACGCAAATTGAAATGACAAAACGGAATTACAGGTCGCTGCCATAAAACGTTTTTATTATTTATGGTATGTTTGTTATGTCAAAATAAAATTCTAATTCAGTTTAATGTTTTGATGTTTTTGACGTTTAAATATTTCATGTTTCCACACTAGAAAATACATATTTTATTTCTTAAAAATTAAGTTATATTAGTTTATTACATTTTGTTTACTTAACTTTAGTGCTAACAATTTTAATGTAGTTACCTTGTAAAATACAAAGCGTTTAATGTTCTAGTTTATCAGCTTAGCTTACAAACAACTTCACATTTGATTTAGTTTGTGATTTATCACAAACTTCTATTCTTATTAGTCGATATTAATATCTTTGCTTACCGCTATACTATTTCTAAATGCCATGTAACATACGGAATTAAATTACATAACGGAATGTTTAAACAAGGCCAAAATATTAATTAGAATGTTGTGCTATATATATATTTTATCATACAAAAATGCTTAAATGAAATTAAAAATAATTAAAGAAAAATATAAGCAGCAAATAAAAAAGGAGGAGGTAAATTAATAACAGAAAAAAACCTAAATATAAAGAGGAAGCAATGAAAAAAAAACAATAAGGAAAATACCAAACTATGTCAACAGTTAAGAAATAAAAAAATTAAATACAAATATAAACAATAATATCTGAATGATTCACTTACTTGCAAAACAAAAAAGAGGAAGAAAGGAATCACAAAACCAAATTGAGTATAAAAATAAAAACTTCACAAAAGATGAAGATAATATGTGCAAGGAAATGTTTAAATATGAAGACAAGAGTTGGGAGAAGAAATATACGACGCAGTTAGCAAAGCACGAAAAAAGAAGACAATACGACAAGCATAGAAAGTAGAAATTATTATACCAATACCAAAAAAGGAAAATGTAACATTTTATGATAACTACAGAAAAGTAACGCCACATAAGACAACGTAGAATTTGAATTATAAAAAAAAATTTCAAAGAATACACAGAAAAGATTATTGGTAAATATTATAGTACGTTTCAATAAGGAAGATTAAAACATTGGAAAAATTCACGAAAGCAATTCATTATCTAATGCATTTTGTATTGAACGGATTTTTTGCTGATATTTCAATTACGGATTGGCTAATTATAATGAATTTGTTAGTTTGTCTTGGCTTCGCATTAAAAAAAAAAGAAAAAAGGAAGGAAATCACAAAAAAATTAACTTGTGATACGTGACAGAAACAAAAATGATTATGGCGTTGTACGCTGGTTCTAGTAATGCCATTAAATAACGTTTATTAGCTGAACCTTAGCTATGCAAACTTGTGCAGCGATTTAGCAATTTTGATTCAGTTTTCGACGGTTATTTCATTTGAATTTGTTTAATTAGCGTAAAATGATTTTAAAAAAGTGAGTTGAGTTTGACGAAGCAATCATTGTGAAAGGTTATATCGTCTGTCATTGTGCACGTATCGACAATCAATCCAATCAATAATTTTTGCAATTTTGTCTCAACGAAAGACGAGCTCATCAACAAAGTGTTTCCGAACATTATTGTTAAACACAATTGTTAAAACACTTTAAATATTTAGGCTGCGATATATCGTATGACCGAAGTAAAGACATAAAAGAAAAACTGAATAAATTCACACATATTTGCGGAACTATCAGCAGAACATTAAAGAATAAAACAAGAAAAGACACACAAATAAAATTTTACAAGACGATAGCTGTACCAACCCTCTTATACGGTAGTGAAACATGGATAACAACGAAAAAAGAAGAAAGTAGAATACAAGCGCAAGAAATGAAATTTCTAAGAAGAGTGAAAGGTTGCACAAAACTGGACAGACTAAGAAATAGAGATATAAGAACGGAATTAAACATCTTGAATATAAACGAGAAAAAAAAATTAAGGAAAATAGAAGTAAGTGGAAAGAACACGTAGAGCGGATGCACGAGAAGAGGATACCAGCCAAAGTCAGATTTTATCAATGCCATGGAAGAAGAGATATCGGAAGACCGAGAAAAAGATGGGTACCGTAACAGGCAAAGTGCCTAAAACCTGAAGTGAAGAAGAAGAAGAAGAAGATTGTTAACCACAAAAATAACAATTGCTTGAGTAAATGCGCAATTCTTGCGGCAAAAAACAAAGATGTGGATCACTGAAACTTCACAATTCGAAATTAAACCGTTGGTGCACTGCATTCTTTCAATTAAATAAACTGTGTAACAAAGAAAAATAAATCAACTGAATTTTTAAACGTATTGGATCTGCCTGTTTTGGCGCCGTACAATTTAAAACTAACGGTTGGTTTGGTAGTCATCATGTTACAAACTCTGAACCAACATAAATTCTGTAACGGAACGCGTTTGGTGGTGAGAAAACTCATGGGCAATGTGATTCACGCGACGATACTTAAAGGAAAGTTCATTCCGATAATTCTGATAATCCCAGCCGATAAGCTATTTGAGTTTAAACGAATTTAGTTACCGGTTTGTTTTGCATCCTTCATGACGATTAACAAATTGTAAAGTCATTCTTTCAGTGTTTGTGACCTAAATCTAAAAAACAAAAGTTTTTTTCACGGTCAATTGTACATAACACGTTCAGGTGTCGGGAAACTATCCGTTATGTTCGTTCTTGCACCTGACAACAAAACAAAAAATGTCGTATATCAATGTGCTTTAATAAAGGAAATCGACCCGGATGCAACTTATCTAGCAAAGAGTTTAATAGAAAATAGTGCAAAGCAAATGCTTTGCTACCACGTAATTTACATTCAGTTCAATGTATTTCATTTTAGATTTTTGTACATTCATTAAATTTATTTTATTTGATCATATTTAAAAACTGAATTTAATACAGCTAATAAATTAAACAGCAAAAAAAAGAAAGAAAAAAAATAAACAAACTAAAAAAATAACTAAAGTAACCTATCGCATCCTACAGACAAAAATAATTATTAAAATTATCAAAATAAGCAAGAGAACAAAACTCATTATAAGATTGTTCACCTGATGACGATTGCAGATACCACAGCAATCGAAACGTTGTGTATATTCGTTTCAAAATAATAAACAATGAAAGCTCAGCAGAATTTTATTACTTCGCCTCATTATAAGATCTGTAGTATCGTATGAATAAAATCTTTGATCAAAGAGTAATCCGAAAAATTATAAGACTCAAGAAAATAAACGTAACATATAGAAGGCTCCTATACACCGAAATAAACAAAATAATTAAATAAAGAAACTATAACTAAAATTATTTAAGCCAATAGAATAAAATATTATATGCTGACATTAGACAAAAGAATCAGGTCATAAAAAACATTAAAAGGATGGTAACTATCAAAGTGAAAAAAATATTCAGAATCGTAAAGAATGGCCATCGATCACAGAAAAAGCAAAACAATACATCAACTTATAGAAGAAAAGGAAAGTTCAGTGCGGAATTAAACTTAATAGATAAACTTTTTGTCACATTTTTTTGCTCACAATCAATACATTTATGTTTTTCCACTATATCAAAATTTTTCTAATTTCAACTATGTAATTTTTCATTTTTAGAAAGTTTTTAATTCAAAGCTTCAGGATTGATCCGTTTTAGTTACTTTTTAAAACTCTAAAATTTATTTACGCACTTTGACTATTATTTTAAGTATGCTGGGTCATAAACCGGTTATCTGCAATTTATATGATAATATAGTTAAAGTAATCTATCTCTAAGTGAAGTTATTGGAATAAAATTTAATATTTTCAATCCACAAATAGTAATTAATTATTGTAATTAAACGAAAAATTAGTTTCGACAATTTAAATTGTTATCGTCAGTCAAACTAAAAGCAAATGAATTAACAAAAATAATTAAACATTCAACAGAGCTTACAAGTTATTATAAGATTATAAAAAATAAATGACAAATCTTAAAAATAAAAAAAAAACAAATTGAAACTGACATTAAATACACAGTCATAGGTCATATGAAATGGAAAATGAAATAATGAAAAAATAAACAAATTAAAAGTTATTATAAAGAAGAAGAGAAATGTTTAAATCAAGAATTTTATTAAATCATCTATCTGAATTTTTATTATAAAGACGATAAATTTTAAGAATTTCAAGATGATTAAGAAAATAACTTTTGTTACAAAAATGAAAAAATCTAACATTACGGTGAAAAGAAAAATAATGACCGGTAGATAAAATATGATTAGCAAGAGAAAAAAAAGTATTTGATATACCAACTTTAGATACCTTTTAATATGTTCTTTTTATTTTGTTTTGAACTTTCTACCAGTTTGTTCTGCATAAGAACAAATGCATGAAAAACAAGAAACTCTATATACACGCTAGATTTATCCAAAGAAGAAACAGAATATTTATTGTTATCAATAAATTATTTTAAATTGTGGTTAGTGGAAAAAAAATATATTTAACTTTTTATAATAATACTTAAGAAAAAGAGAACATTAATTCACATAAGGCATAGAACAAGAGATAGCAGCATTATCAGATTTAAAAAAAAAAAATAAATAAATGGTATAAACAAACTTTATAAAAAACATTGCTCAAAATAAAATAAAAGTAACGATTATTATAAGCTAATTGTTTAATAGTATCAAATTATTTATTAAAACTAGACTTAGAAATAGGAATTAAAAAAAAACGATTAAACAAAGAAAGAAAAAAGCAATTTTATAATTATAAGTTTGATTAGAATAAAAGAGAATTCAGCAACCAGCATAAGTGGATTTACGATAGATTCCAAAACTAAATTTTTTATGGAAGAGTTACATTCAATTTCATGAGCAAAATAAATTTGAACATAAATATACCATCTAAAGAACCATTAAAGAGAACCATGCAATCGGCATATCTAAAGCAATAACTAATCATATTAGAAAAAGAAGCATTAGGTAAGCTTTTATTATTAATATTATTCACGAAGATTTCAGCAGCAATGGGTAAAATATTAGATCTCATAGCTAAACCAGATAATTAAGGAAAGATATTAACATTAAATTTTTTTAAAATTTTATGTAAAAACCAAATCGAGTAAACAACAAATATTTAAAATCTGGTAAGTATCTAGAGCAAGAGCTATTCTGGACTGTATAGTGTTAACATTTGTCTTAATTTGAACAAACCATATTTTTAAATTAGTATTTATACGTTAAAGTTTTTGCTTTTTAAAATTTTGGAGAACAGTATATTGATGAGAATTGTTAATATAGTTAAAATAATCCATCTCTAAGTGGAGTTATTGAAATAGAATTTAATTTTTTTAAGTCAATTTAGATATAGTAATTATTTATTATAATTAAACGAAAAAAAGTATTCAACAATTTAAATTGTCATTGTCAGTCAAACTAAGAGCAATGAATTAACAAAAACAGTTAAACATTTAAAAGAGCTCATATAGTCAGTCAAAAAAGTCGCTGATTTCCTTCAAAAACAGTGGCATGTAAAACTGCTTTGATTCGGTAGCCGTACGTACACAGCATTTTTTTTTTTGAAAAATCTAAAATGTTTATAGTGATTGGTTGCTTTGTGCACTTGCCCTGTCTATAAAATATAAATTGTCTGAAATAATCCACATCTTTTTGTCTCAAATTTAAATCCTATTTGTAAAACTCAATTCCGTTTACTTTATTTTCCGATGTAACTGTGTCTTTACATCGTTTTTTCTTTGTTTTTGTGTCATTAATGTTGTGACCAAAATATGCTCGCAATCTTCTACATTATCTACTTTCAGTAAACTTAATTCTTTTGATTGACATGTTTTATGAATATAGCGATTACTAACGCTACCTTCATAAGCAGAAAAGAGCTTTTTCTAGAAACTCCTTCGCATGATCTATCGATACAGCTCAAGTTTTTTCTATACTGCCACTTGGACGTTTTAAGTAAGCCAGAAATTTTTTGTATGCAGAAATGTCTTTTTTTTTATTTATTTATTTAAGCACGTTTCAGTATCGAGTATACTGACAGTAATAGTAAATAAAAAACAAAGTTTTTTAACAAAGTACGCAATAAGAATATCTTTATTTTTCTCTTGCACATTTTTTTTATTTTTCCAGCTACAAAAGTACAAGCTGGTAAGTTTTCTCGTACTTTGTAATTGTAAATTTGTTTCAGTGTTCTTGTTTGATTGACTCATTTTTAATTAACGTTTTTTGACAAATTATTTACTTGCTCATATGTTTTGCTACTACATATGTCCACAAATGCTTGATATACCTTAATAACATATTGTTATTCTTTGATAATCTCATAATGGCGTAATTTTTGTCAAATTCACAAAAAAAACAATGTGATCTACACGTTCAAACCTTTACACTCACTGCAAAACGATTACTTTTTTAAACTAATATAGACCAATGTACAATTTTATGTACATTTTATAAATATGTTTCGTCTGTTTCAAAGGATTTTGATTTTTGGCTTTGAGTAAACAAATCTAACACATTTTTTTTTAAATAAAAGAAAATCAATGCGAAATTTATGATTCAAATACGTTTTGTAGTAATTATAGAACGCTTATACAAAGAATGCACGTGTGATAAAATATTTTAGCTGTCTTTACAAAGCTTTTCCATTAATTTTAAATAATTTATTTTATGACATTTACGCTACACGTTTTGAATTTTCAGTCATCTGTTGGTGTCTGCAATATTATTTTTATTTATAACCAATTAAACTTTATTTTAAAATATAATTTGCATTAAAATTTAAAAATCAAACTCAAATTTAGTAAGTTATAGAAAACTGAAAAATAATGAAAAATTAATATAATTATCAAAAACTCAATTTGAAATTATGGCTACGCCATCATGTTTCGTTTAATTAAAAACTTACTTGTTTAAAAACATTAATCAAATTAAATATTTAAAGTACGACAATTTTAAAAAAACTAGCCTAGCAATAGAAATGTCCTAGGTTACAACAAAAAATTAAGAAAAATGAATAGATGTCAACAAATAATAATTTAGATAAACTTGTTTCATTAGAGACTAAGAAATAACAGATTTTTAATTTTTGAAAGAAGACAAATTTTTTTCTGTATATTTAATAATATGTAAAGACTAACTATTAATATTAGCTAGATAATAAATAATTAATGGTGATTAAATCCTTCAAAGTAGGAGAGGGCGATCGATTACACTACTTTATGTAATTTTTAAAGCGACGTTTCGTGGAACAAGTGTCCACTTCCTCAGGCCACATTATTCGATAAAACAACAAATTAATACAACATATACAACAAAGGTAAATTTAAACAATACTTAAAGCTAATACTATACAATTGTTATTACCTTATAAATAAAAAACTATGATGTAAGAAAAACATAAAAAAACTACTTACAAAAAACTTTCAAAACAAGTAGCGATAAATTCGCCAAACACAGTCAATGTTACAAATAATAATAATAAATAACACTAAACATAAATAATAATTAATTTAAAAAACAAACAATAATTGGAACAAACTCACAAACATCGCAAAGACCAAAAACAAAACTAACCAAAAATGTTGGCACTGAAAGGTAATAGATAAAAGTCGAGGTCATGACATTTTATTGATTAAGTTATTATAAACAGTACTAAGATTGTTAGCGCTTGTATTAAAATTTAAGTTGTTGTTATGTTTTGTGATAAAAATCATCCCAGATATCAATCTCTTATTATATTTGGGTTCCACATCTAAGATGATGGGGTTACAAAAATCGAAATTGTGGCCAGTATCAATATGATGCAAAGCAAGAGCCGATTCTGCTTTTTTGTTTTTGCAATCATATTGATGATTTTTAATCCAATTGATAGTTTTTTGTTTTGTTTGCCCTATGTAACATTTGTTGTTGTTCTGTATATGACATTGTATTTGTGATATAACTTAGTTTTGTCTTTCGTTTTAGAATAAATGGTGTTGTAAATAGTGTTGTTATTGTAGGTCACTATTTTCAAATTAGTATTTTTTAAAATCGGAATTAGTTTTTTAGTTAACCCCGGAACGTTTATGATTTTAGTATACTCACAATTAGAAGTAGTGTTAGTTTGGGTCGATGGTGATGGCAAGCTATTGCTGTTGTTTGTATGGAATAATATTTTATTTATTAGATTCTTAGGATAATTGTTATTTTTTAAGATGTTTTTTAAGATGGTAAGGTTTTTAGTGTGAAATTGTGAACTACTTAAACTAATGATTTTGTTTTTCATATCATATAACATCTTAAAAAACATCTTAAAAAATAACAATTATTCTAAGAATCTAATAAATAAAATATTATTCCGTACGAACAACAGCAATAGCTTGCCATCACCATCGACCCAAACCAACACTACTTCTAATTGTGAGTATACTAAAATCATAAACGTTCCGGGGTTAACTAAAAAACTAATTCCGATTTTAAAAAATACTAATTTGAAAATAGCGACCTACAATAACAACACTATTTACAACACCATTTATTCTAAAACGAAAGACAAAACTCAGTTATTTGACAAACACAATGTCATATACAGAATCGAGTGCATGGGATGCAACAAATGTTACATAGGGCAAACAAAACAAAAAACTATCAATCGGATTAAAAATCATCAATATGATTGCAAAAACAAAAAAGCAGAATCGGCTCTTGCTTTGCATCATATTGATACTGGCCACAATTTCGATTTTTGTAACCCCATCATCTTAGATGTGGAACCCAAATATAATAAGAGATTGATATCTGAGATGATTTTTATCACAAAACATAACAACAACTTAAATTTTAATACAGATACTAACAATCTTAGTACTGTTTATAATAACTTAATCAATAAAATGTAATGACCTCGACTTTTATCTATTACCTTTCAGTGCCAACATTTTTGGTTAGTTTTGTTTTTGATCTTTGTTTGTGAGTTTGTTCCAACTATTGTTTGTTTTTTAAATCAATTATAATTTATGTTTAGTGTTATTTTATATTATTATTTGTAACATTGACTGTGTTTGGCGAATTTATCGCTACTTGTTTTGAAAGTTTTTTGTAAGTAGTTTTTTTATGTTTTTCTTACATCATAGTTTTTTATTCATCCTAAAAGATAATAACAATTGTATAATATTAGCTTTAAGTATTGTTTAAATTTACCTTTGTTGTATATGTTGTATTAATTTGTTGTTTTATCAAATACAGTGGCCTGAGGAAGTGGACACTTGTTCTACGAAACGTCGCCTTGAAAAATTACATAAAGTAGTGTAATCGATCGCCCTCTCCTACTTTGAAGGATTTAATCACCATTAATCAATATTCTTAGGAGGTTCAATTTTTATCTTTAATAATAAATAATATTAAGTTATTTGCTAAAACCGTTATGATTAAGAGGAAATGAAGATTAGATATTGGTTTTATTTTTGTGCATTGTTTTAAAAATAATTTGATTAAATCACTAGAAAGAAATTTTATATAATTTTTCTTAAATATTTCTTAAAATTTTAATTAAATCTTTCCGGTTAAATTGCTTTTATTAGCAAAAAAAATTTAGTTGAATTTTACATTAACATTATCTTTTAATTAATAGTACATAGTATGTAACACGTTTTTAAATGTTTTACATATTTTTACTTTTGAACCGTTAATTTAGGGAAAAGTTGGGTAATACCCTTGTTTATATACATTATAGTTAGTCAATGAGAGATTAAATGCAAAACCTCAGACCGTTTTTAATTATTAAAAAATTGCGAACGAGAGCGGTACAAGTAGGCTACTTACACACGTTATTAGTTCCAACATACGTGCAAAGCAATGTTTTAATAGTTAACTGTGATCTCTAATACTCTGAGTTTGCAAAAATAATTCGTACATTTTAATTTTTGTTTGTAAACAAAAAGTATATAATAAATAAAATCTTTGAAAAGTTGCTTTTAAATTATAATTAGTTCAGTGGTTTGTTTCATTTACTTTGTAATTTTCTTTATAAGCCGGAAGCCACTAAAGGTGTGCTAATTTAATTTTGTTTTAATTTTTTATACTACTTAAAAGGCACATTTTATACAAGCATTTTAGATGTATATTTAGCAATAAACACAGGCCGATGTTTCAAAGATTTAGACTTTAGAACCAAATTAATGATGCAATTTCTGTATGAATTACTATTACAGTGCACGCCGCTTATTGAAATCACTGATAATGTTACCAGTCAGGTAATGTTGTCACTTTATAAGAGAACAATCCGAACGTATGCTACTACACAAAAAAACACTCCGTCAGGATTCATAATTATGGTTTATGTTATTAATTTTCTTTTCCGACTTATTTCTATACCTGAAAAAGAAGAGCGAAATTGTATCCTAAAATAGTTGTTTTGCATTTTTAACTCTTATGTGATAACTATTTTGTATTTATTTTTAGTGTCACCGTGTCAACAAACTATTTAATGTTACAGGTCCGCTAGCTAAAACTTTTGATTTTTTTTAAACGTTTTATAAGAATTTTTATTTTGCCATTTTTTGCTTGTATTGATGCTATGATTTCAGCTTCAAAATTAACAATCTGCTAATCACATACACGTATTTACTACTTCCTAACAAATAAACGTTTATTTTTTTCTGAATTTTGGATATTGTTATCATTTGGTTATTGTTATCAAAATTTTCAGGTCCTAACATGATTCTATCAAACGATATGCACTGTATAACTAAAAACAAAGGCATTCCGCCAGAAAAGATACGAGCATTGCGTATAATATACTAGACCCCGGAAGAGTTTTTTTATGTTAATAAATAGAAAGATTGTACTTCTTAAGGACTACCCTCAGGTCGATACCCTTACCCAGATCCACCCAAATTCATAAACCTTTTATCAGCTTGTGCATTTATTAATTAGTTTACTTTAATCTATTTTATATCAAATTTGATAGAAATTTTATAAATTTTGTAATTTTTTTTATTGTTTTGATCACTCGAATACTCTTAAGAAATATATACAATATGCGTTCAATTATAAAATTGTTTTTTATTAGTGACGATCATGTTTCTCAGAATACTAGTTGTTTACATAGATCGAATTTGATAACAAAAGTATTATCGTGCATGGATATAATTTTTTTTCAAAGCTATTTTACATCAAATAAAAAAAGCATATGTCTTTTCTAAATCTTTAAAACTGTGTCTTTATAGATTAATGTTGCATTCAAATTGATGTTTCCAATTTAGCGCAGTCATTGTTTAATTATAATATATATAAACAAGGGTAATGCCGACAAAATTACAGTTTTCGAACCTTAAAAGTATTTAGCCTACGTACTTTTAACTTTGTGTAAGCGGACATTGAGTTAGTTCTCACAATAGCCGCATAGTATTTGTGTTTTTGTTGCATTTAAAAAAAATGCTGTCAAACTACATCAGAAAAACGGATAAAAAAAAATACATACATAGAAAATATGGAAAAAGCTATGAAACCGGCGAAACAGAAAAATGGTATCAAAAAAGTTGCACGGTTGTATGACGTACTGTACGGTATAAAAAATTCAGAAAACTTTGGTTTATAATTTTATTTGGTTAATGGAAATAATAGTAAAAGTACTGAGTATTACACATTAGTACATATATACACCTTCTTATTGACTTCCTAGCATGCTATAATTTTTTGCAGTTTTTCTCATCAATTTCAGTAAGATATAACCCAAATATTTGTGCGCCTTGATATTCCTTTCCGCTTCAGTAAATCAATTTTTTTTTAAATTGTCGCAGGCAGGATTTGAACCTAGATAATATTTCGAATTTATTTTAAATTGTAAATCAAATATCTAATAAACTGTTAATGTTAGACATTTTTTTTATTTGAATAAATTGTTAGCAAGACTTATCTCTATAAGAAACTGTAAAAATAATTTAAATAATTTACACATGTACAAAATTATATAAGAAAAACCTTTGAAAATGGCGGATACACCTACTTTCAATTTCTTTGTCAGACCCATTTTTTGATAGAAACAAGAGAATATGAAAAGCCAGTTCCATACCAAATTTTTAGTTACTAGGACTGAAAAACTGAGATCTTGGTGGTTACATTACCACTACACATTTTCCACAGGCTCGAACCTTTAAACTTAGTTGCTTCTTTAAAAACAACATACAACCAATAATTAATTTTTTATGAAAAGTAACAGCTACAACACAGTAAAGCAAAAGCACCAAGCAGAAGTTTTAAAGAACGTTTACTATAGGACTACAAATTTAGAAAAAGCTGTAAATTTAAAATTGAAAATTTTTCTACTAAATCCTAACGTCATCTGGGAAGAAGAATTTGTCAATATTCAAGACACATGATGAAAAATAATCTAAGCAAGAATTAATTAAAAGAAGGCATAAGAGTACCCACCAATGTAAATGTTGCTTCTGAATTAATAACGGGACCCTCCGAGTATAAAAAATAAAACTCTGAGAACATGATAAAAGCAGTAGTAACAAATCTCTAGAAGTTTTTGTCGATAGCAAAGATACCAATGACAAAGATAAATTGCTCAGACTGAAGAGCGTTTCTGTTTTAGAAATATCTAAATTGATAAAGTTACCTGTTACAAAAATTTAAAAAATGCGTACCATTTCTCAAATATTTATTTCAACACCGAAGAAGACAGTTTTAGAAGAAAAGTAAGAAAAAAAATGCATGCAAATGTTATAGCAATTAAAAAACAACACCAACAATTATAAAAATTTACTAGCAACAATAAAAAAAACAAGAAGAGATTAAAAAAACCGTGAAAGAACAGCAAGAAAAGAAAGCAGCGGATGACGAAAAACAGGCGAAAAAAAGTATAGTGCTAGAACAAGAAAAAAAGGTAGTGAAAAAACCAGATCATCTAAATGCTACAGAATTTTTGTTAATCTGTGGCGATGTAGAATGTACGCACGTTTTAGAGTGAGAATGATTTTATTTTTATAAGCAGCGCTACCTTATTTTTTTTTATTATTTATTTATTTTATATATTTTTTGTTAATAAATAAAAATTATACATAAATTTTCCTATATGTACATTATATATCCCTTTCTCTAAAGGCGGACCGTAGTCGCAAATTCCCTCAATGCGTCGAGTAATTCCGACATTGTTGATTTTCAAATTTATACCTAGATTTAAAACTAATTAAATTTTTGGTACTTTGGTAATATATTTTGACAAGTCAACACGTCTAGGGTTGACACGAATTACAGAGTACTTAATTTTGTTGTAAAAAGAAGAATTTACATATGTCTGATTTTTCTTAGGTGGTCGATATTACCCAACTTGTAGTAAAACTGTATACATTTATTAACCTTTTTTTCCAACTTTACCTCAGTATTTATACAGAAAAACCTAAATCATAGTTTAAATTATTGTTGTGTGTGTCTTTCAAATTAAATATTTATTTATTATAATAGGAAATAGTTGTTTTTTAGTAATGAAATCTAAAAATCAAATAAAGATATTTAAGGTGACATGTTTTACCACCCAATTTAATTCATGTTTATTTCCAAATATTTTCAAAATTTCTGTTACTGATTTTAGGCCGCATTTTAAAATTAAAGTTTAAGAATTACGCTGTTATTTTATTTTGCTTTTTAATTCTTTATAAATGCATTAGTACGGCACAATTACAATAGTAGTTTGTTTAACGAGTTCCTGTGTAAATCGGACGTTTTTTTTCCCAAGAGAGCTTTTTTAAACCTGAGTGAAGCCAGAGAGAAAAACGTCCATTTTAAACATAAACGAGTTGAATACAACATTTTATTCTTTAAACAAAGAGTAGAAGGCTCCCAAAGTCTCAAAATCTTTTAAACATAATTTGACGTTTATGTTGACAAGTGCGCAATAACTGTCAAAGACGGTTTACAATAGCGAAAAATTAAAATTTAAGTTAAGAACAATAAATAGCTTTAAAATTTTGATTTTAACTATTTCGTATTTTTAATTTAATTTCTTAATTAAGAAATCTAAATTTTTATATCTATTGTACAAGTAGGATTATTGTTTAAACTGGAATAATTTATTTCATAAATTTGTCAACGTAATAAGCAGGACATAAATAATAACAAATTAAACGTATAAAAGAAAAACAGCCATAAATTATTTATTTTTTCGCTTTTTCTAAATTATACATACTAACAGTAAAACTTGTATAATAAATTTTACATTATACATTAAAAAATTGATTTTTAAAAAGACAAGAGTCCGAAATTTATTAAAAACAGCAGTTGTTTTTGGTTAACGATTCTGACATTATAATAAATCAACAATAACAAATTGATGGTGTCAAGTAAAAATATATTATTACTTTACTTGTATTATTTAATTTATTTTTCAATTATTGCAATACTTTTACTATTTAAGTAATTTGTAATCTTTAAGTGAATTATTAAACATTGTATAAGGAAAAAATTGATTTTCTCTAAATTATACGAAATTGTATTTTTCATTATTCAGATTAGATTAAGATAAACTCAAATGAATGTATTTTCATGTTACAAACATCACGCACACAAGTGTAAAACTTCACTAGCAAGTAGCAATCTACAGGTTTTTCTATTTTTGTTTTTGCTTTTATTTACTTTTCTTATCAATTAATCAATTAAATTAAAAAAATATAGAAATTGTTTTGTTTTCAGGTTTGCATTCTGCATTAAACAAAACTGCGAAAACATAATTATTTTAAATCACATTTTTTAATGTTTTTATTCCTTTGAGTTAGAATTATATTTGTTGGAGTATAGTATTTTGTGATTACAATCGTTGTGTTGTAATCTTGTTACCATCTATAAATAGTATAATATGCAACATTTATCATACATTTTGTATCAGTTTGTCAGATCTACTAGTTTACAAATTTTATTCTACAAAAAAAACACTTAGTATTTTTCTCATATCAGCACTTTACCAATGGCATTAACACATAGCCCATGGAATTGATAGATTTTACCTTACCTATCAAATGAGGTAGTTCTGATTTTTTTCTATGTGATAAAGTAATGACAAATCTAACTTTTTCGTCGTTGGAAGCCCTCCGGATCATTGCTAAATACTTAAAAAACCGTTAATTTTTAAAAATTTTTGTAGTTTTTGTCAATTTTAACTGCCAAAGACCTGTGTTACAGCAATTTGCACTTCTAAAATAGATTAAATTTACAACAACATGAAAATAATTTGGTCTTCGTAATTCAAATAGTTTCTAAGATACAGCAATTAAAAGTTTTCCAAAATTTCCAAATAAAGAAATTTATAGTTTTCGTCAATATTGACCACTAAGGACCCATTTAACGGCAAAAGTTTTATTGTAATATGAAACACATTGTATACAGGGTGTCCTCGAAATACGAGCATTATTTTTAACAGTACGTGGTTGGAGTCAATTTACAAAAAAAACTATAATGATAGTTTAAAAATAACGGATTTAAGGGTTTTCTGAACTTAATGGAGAAATTGATTGAGAACCACTGACTATACACCTACGCATTTCAAGCAACTTCAGTGATACATCTTCTTAGATGATGCATAAGCGCAATTGCAATTTTGTAAATTTGAGGTCATTAGTACAGATTTCGTCAATAGATTCACTGTTCAATTTTGTCACATTAACCTAATCGTATACTTCGTTTCCGACTTTGTCTTTATTTGTTGTTCGTTGCTTGGTATTATTGTTTATTGTTCGTTGTTTGTTAATTGTTATTTGTTATTTAATATTATTTTTTATTGTGATCAATATGGCTTAATTCTCGAATTAAGAATTATTAGACATGGTTTTGATTAATGGTGAAGTGCTTCAAAACGCAGCAGAAACTTCACGTATTTACACTGAACGTTTTTCTGGAAAACAACATCTAGTACCTAGAGCATTTGTAAATGATGTTTAACGTGTACGTGCTACTGGCGACCTAAGCCTAAAACGGGATTGGAATACTGGACGCGCTTGAATACGACGTGTTATGGAAGTCAAAGAAGAAATATTTATTCTTGTAAATAACAATCCCACTTTTAGTGTTCGTACAATCGCACGGGAAGTAAATGTTTCCAGAAACGTAGTGTGGCATACCCTAAGAGAAGAATTTTTATATCCGTACTATATTCAACGCGTTGAAGCTTTAAACTCCGCAAATTACGCTCATTCCTTTTTGTAATTGGTTACGTGAGCAATGTGCTATAAATGAACACTTTTTGAGTCAAGTTTTGGTAACAGACGAAGCAACGTTTAGTAAAAACAAAATGTCTAACTTCCATAACAGCCACGTTTGGAGTTTTGAAAACTTATATACGACAAAACGGGTTCATTTTCAACATCGATTTTTGAGGTATTGTCGGCGGTCAATTGATTAGCCTTTTTGTGCTATCTGAACGTATGACAAGTAATCGAATTTATTATTGTTGCAAAATAATTTTCCTGAACTATTAGAAGATGTGCCGTTGAATGTACGTCATGATAGTTCGGGTACATCTAAACAATGTTTTTCGAAACAGGTGGATTGGTCGTGTAGGACTAGTTTCTTGACCAACGCGTTTTCCGGATCTAAACCTTATTAATTTTTACTTATGGGGTCAAATACTGTGTATGCCACAGAAATTAACACCACAAGAATTACGAGAACGAATAGAAAATGCCTCGGAAATAATTCGTTTTTCAGAATGAACTACGTCTAGTGATATTGTGTATCCAGAAAGTTAACAAAAAATGCAAAGGATAAACATATGAACTGGTGGTCCTAAAACTTTTCTCTTGAATTCTTAAAAATTGCAACATTGTTATTTTAAAAATTTTATTATAATTTTTTTTGTAAATCGATTGTACTTGACTTGAACCACGTCCTGTTAAAATTAATTTCGAGGGCACCCTGTATAACTATTACTGTGTGGAAAATTGTTATCAGTCGTCCTACTTGTACATCTTTTACAGCACTTTTTTTGGGGGCAGTTTGTTTTCGTAGCATTTTTTTATCGACCGGCTGAAGGAGGTCCAACTCTGATGGTGGATCATCGATAAGCGGTTTATCATCAGTGTCGTCACACATCATGTCTGGTATCTCACAAGATTGACCGCTACAGTGATTGTAAACACCCGAGCATTTGAGTCATGCTTTCTTACAACCGCAATTGTTGGTACAACCTTCTTTGCAGTTGCAGGAAATTATGTTTAGCAGGTCTTGAGGAGCTGATGGTTTAGTGATCAGTTAAGGAATGATAGCTTGTGTACTCCGTTTTCAGCCTTAATTGAGGAGAATCTTCTTGCGTTCCAGCAATTTCTGTACATGAAAAAAACTAACGACAAAATTAAAAACCATATCTCAAGAAAATCAATACTGGTAAAAAAAAATTTACCTGGTAGTAGGTTTGCATAGAGTAAAAACTTACAGCATCCTTAATTAGAGGCAACCTGGCAAAGTTTATTTTAGACTTAGCTGCTGTCTTTGTGAACAAATGAAAGCGAAAGTCGTCAAGATTTTAGGATTTACTGGTGCCCTCATACAATCTTGTGGCAAACGAAAAGGCATGAGGCCGAAGGTATGGAATTAGTTGTAGTTGCCATTAATCGGTCAGCATCAACCCCTGCCTGTAGCGTTCGAATTTTGTTTGTTTTTAAGTGCACTTTTAGCATATCGACAAGTCTAACTTTGTTATTTATTAAGAGCTTGTCTTGAGCAACTGGAGCAATGATTGTTTCGTTCAAGATAACATTAGAAGAAAGCGTTGTTTTAGCTCTACGAATACGTTCAAAGTTTTTAATGTTTTTATCTGATACTTCAAATGGGTACTCATCGAAAGTTTTTGACATACCTGGCGGCAATTTCCCCAAAAGACACACACCGAGACCACACAATATTTTGGAGTGGTCTACAACTACGTATATATCCTTCCTCTGCTGATTTTCGTCCAGACTCACAAGACTAAAAGCTGTGTAAAATAACTCTTTCTGATTCTATCTTCAATAAAAAGAGTCACAGAAAATGGTGACAATTTATGTGTAAAAAAGTTCTTTAGTTCTTCGTCAATTTTTTTTCAAAATGCATAATTTGTAGAACAAAATGAGAGAGAAGGTTGACGGTCACTATTTTCTTTCTAATTGAAACAGAACAGACAGCAACGGCAAGCGTGTTTACTGTTTCTTCTAGTAAACTTTAAACTTTTTTAATTTTTACCAATAACTTTTGACGGCATCTCTTTTCCAGCATTGTAGCAGTTAACTTCTTTACTTTTAACAAACTTACTACTAAATGAAATTATGGAATCACTCTTAGAAAATGGATGGTGAATGGAATATAATCCAAACATTTTTCTTATATATTGAACCCAGAGCTATAAGACCGCTAAATTCAATATTATTAAACGCATTAGTACACTTGGTTTAAATAAATTGGAATTGTTTATTTCCGAGTAGCATTATGATGGTGGTGTGGTCAAAACTAGAGAACACGTCAAAGCTGAATTCTACTAAACTCATCTGTTCTATTTGCATTTGGTCTGGTCTTAGGATGGCAGAGGTTTTTAGTTTTTCTTTTGGCTTTAGACGTAGTCTATGCAGCCAGATACAAGGTTTTATATATTTACATCATATATAAATTTTTTACAATTGTATGTTTGTTTTTTCAAAATAAGTTATAATAGCCGCGTTAACACTACTATTATTTATCGCTAAAAGCGATAATGTATTGAAGGGAAGTTCAATATTGAAATTACAAATCTTATTCATTAAGATGGATTGTTCATTCTTGTATTTACTGCATTCTAAAACTAAATAATCTATATTGCAAAAAGTTCTGCAGGTTTCACATAGGTCCGATTCCACTATATTTCTATATTATTTTGACTTGTTTATACTGTGTGTCTCGAAAATTTTGAAATATACAGATTAACATATGGAATTTGAAAGTGTTTTTAAAATAAGTCCAGTATCAAAACATATGACAATGTGTACCATAAAACGTTTTGCGTAATAATTTTCAAAATTTAATAACAAATATAAAAAATATTTTTTAAAATGTACCGCGTGGTAAAAAGTTTAGTTTAGGGCCGGTTTTGGATCACTCGGGTAAGATCGGTAATAGATCGTGAAGTTTCGTTGCTATCGTTATCGTTATCATACAATTAAAATGAAACCATCGATGGTTAACAAAAACAACAAAAAATCTATTTTACAATCTGCATACTCACACATAAAAATAACAAATTTTCTTTGGGGGATTATGTAAAAATTAGCAAACAAAGGAGTGCATTTGAAAAGGGGTATACTCTTAATTGGTCTAATGAAATTTTTAAATTAGAAAAGTTAAACTAACTAACCCAACTACCTATTTGCTAAAAGACATAAAAGAGAACAATATTTTAGGAGTTTTTTTTAAAATGGAATTGCAAAAAGTTAAACATCCGGATACGTACTTAATGGAAAGAATTTTACGAAAAAAAGGTACTAAAATGTATGTAAAATCGTTATGCTTTAATGAATCTCACAACAGCTGGATAAACAAAAACAGTATTGCATAAATAGCAATAAATCAAACTAAAATACATCATTTAATTCAAATCAAAATGTTATAAACTTTCTATCTCTTCCCTACTATCACCCACTGCCTAATATATTTACTAAGGTGTGATAATATCTGCAAAACTGAAATAAAAAACGTATCATTAAATCAAACATTTATTGTTTATTTTAACTTTACATTTTTTTAAATATTTACATATGTCATACATTATAACTCTATTTTATTTTTGAATAAACTCAATGCTTGTTGTTTCACCAACAGCTTCTCGGCTCACGAGATGGATGTTTTTTCCCGAACCAATCAAGCTATTAATTTGGTTTATGTCTTCAATCGAAAACTTGTTAATAAATCTTTGTGGTAGAAGTACTTTAAAATCTTGGTATTCGACAATCACTTGCTCCCCAAATTTACCATCTATTTTACTAAAATACTTTATTTTATACTGCTCGTTTATTAATAGACTTCTAACACTTAGATAAGGAACCAAATGAAAAGTTTTGTTCACGTTAACAAAAAAATTATTCCATCTTAATCTCTTTCTTAAGTTTATTAAAACGAATAAGATACTAATATTAAATCTTTACCAATGTTACCGTTATATACACACAATAGCATCCTCATCATCACTACAAACTTCCCCGACAGACCTACATCCGATCATAACCGAAACGAAACGACTCCTACGACGTTTTCCGATTCCGCCACTACCAATGCGATCTATCCCGACTCACCAAATACGAATGCAACTCGAGCATACCCAAAACGAAACGATAGCAACGAAAGTTCACGATCTCCTATCGATCTTACCTGAGTGATCCAGATCCAGAACAGGCCCTAATATACTACTAGCACGATTTCCACGAACTAGCAGTCAATTAGACACAATTACAAACACCAGTAAAACCTTATTTTAGTTACTAATAAGTTGGTGTCACAATACATGTTTATATAAAATAAAAAAGTAAATCTAAAAATAAGAGCATTACTGTAAGATAATTGCGTTTTAATAAAGCACCGAATGATAAATAATTACGTGCAAATATACCTACGTCGTATCTTAATTAAATGCGGCAGATACAACAGAAATAAAAATTTTTAAATCATAATTTAAGCTATAAATACACTTAAAAACGTTTACACTACTTTCGAAAACCAGCAATCTACAAATGAACTGGAATAAAATATGACAAATATAATATGAACAAGCAAATCAATAGCATTACAAATTCAATACAGTAGCACGTTTAGAAAATGTAAAATAACTTTCAAGAAAAGATATGCAAATTCAAAAATAAAGCACACCTTTAAAACGTAAGAAAAATGTATATTCAGCAATAAATTATATTCAGTTACATTGTCTTTCTTATTTTGGAATCAGCAATTTTTATGTATAATAAATGTAAAATACAGTTAGAGTACATTTCAAAATTGTATGCTTGCAATTATTTAATTCTAAAGTTTTTGTTATTATAATTTACATTTTAGACAGTCAGAGTACAGTTAATAATTCACACTTAGAGAACTACGAGAAAACCTTACAACATTGTCACAAATTTAAATTACATTATTTTTCAAATTGTTTAATGTAAAAATTTTTTTCTTTATGAAAAGCAACTACAATTTCTATAAAAAACATAATTTTTAAGATTTTTATTTATTTTTACTCTGATGACTCAATACTTTTTTTAAGATTGTGCAATCACTTTTTAAAAAAAAAAATTTTTCAAACAAATTCATTCGTGCAATAAAAATGATAACCTTAGTGATTATATAAATTGTTAAATCGATTACACTAAGCAGTATTTAAATTTTATTAGAAAGAGATCTTCTATGACTTGTATAAAGACAAAAACAAATTTTTCAAAAAAAAAAATGATATAAATTTTGATTATTATTGTTTTAATACAAAATTCTAAATCTGATGAATTATTATACAACTTTTCCGTAAGTTTTTATGTTTACAATAATACCAAACTGAGTACTTTTTAATGGTTTTTAAAAAATATTATTTATTAGAGTTATTTGGGTCATTAATTAATTATTTTTCAGAGATTATCTGTGTTAGCACTTTATTTTATTTTATTTATTGTAACAAAGCGTGTTCTTTAAATTTTTTGTTTTAAAAAAACTAATCTACTACCCAGTAAACACAAAATTGATATTGTTTAGTACCAGTTTCAAAACAAAAAATTTATGATTCACTCTTGTTTCAAACATAAAAGAAACCTAACTGCAATAAAATAGCTATAAGTCCATCGCTGTTTCACTTATTTGAATCAGTATAGTTTCGGTATTTTAAATTCAAATCTTTTGCAAAATAAATGTTGCATTCGGTTTACGTTTTAAAAGCTTCGTTCTTGAATTGATACTAAATGATCAATAAATATATGATTTTCTTGTTTCAAATATGAACTAAAACAATTCTTTTAATAATATAATAATACATTTTCGAATGCACGTTTAAAATTTTATTGCACAATAAATATTTTTAAATACAATATCACATTAAGTTTTTTACATATTGCAACTTTCTTTGATGTGGTCTTTTCACGGAAGTCTCGAGAACTGCATCAGTTACTGTTGGGTAGCAACTTTTAATCGCATCTGTAACATAGAAATAAATATTTCATTTATATACATACATAATCATAGAGTTACACAAAATTAATTACATTTTTTTAATCAATAACAACACAAACTTAATATAGATATCAATTTAGCAATCATAAGAAAGTTATAAAAACACTGTGAATACCTTTAGCTGTACATTATCGTATAGAAAACTTGAAGAATTGAACTGTAATTATAAATCCTAAAGTATCATCAGATTTACGCAATAATCTACCTTAAGGCAACCATGTGTGTTAATTTATATTTTTTTTATACAAATTAAAACATGATACATAAAGAACAGAAATGATAATACATAATATCGATTACATTTATGGAATATAATAAAATGTTTCGACTTACCGTTTATTGTTCCATTTCGTAATTGTACACACAGCATCACTTATCAAACTACAACCGAACAAGTGAAAAGATATCAATTTGCAGCGCAAGCGTTGACGACAGTAATAAAAAGTATAGCAACGACTAATGCTGACTAATCACAAAGTACTCGTTTTTACAAGAACGATTCCACTGTTTTGAAAATAATTCAATCTTATTAAATCGATCTTCAAACAATTCTAGTTATTCAAAAAATATTCGGTTTTAATAAATCAGTTTTTAGACGGTTGCTGATTATGGGAAAAAAATTGCAAGTACTGAAACGATTTAAAACTGATTGTGAAAAATCGGAACTCTTTCAATTTATTCGCTGTCAGTTACATGTAAATGATATAAAAATGGAACTAACACGAAACAACGTAATGAAACAATTGTTTTAATTTTGTGACTGTAACAGTTTCAATCCGTGTTTACTGGGTATAACCTTACTACAACTTTAAAACTTAATAATTCTTTGCACATATAGATGATAGTTTTTACACAACAAAATTAACATAACCCATATCCAAAATTTTAGAAAACATAATCAGAAAATGAAAAATGCACAAAAAGGTATCATTTAACAGTAAAAAATTGAAAAAATGATTTAGCGAGAAGCAGAAACTGAGAAATTTAAATTTTGTACTATTGATGAAAACAACAAAATCTTACAAACTTTGGTTTAAACGCGGAGGTAGGAGTGTACAAAATCTGGCTGCTTAAACAATATAACATTTTAGTTATTTTCTTTAAATTCGCATACTACGGACCATCTCACCGCAATCGCACTATAAGACAGTTTTTTTAAACTTTACATACATTTTTTTAAATACTATAGCGTAATTTATTCAATGTGGCAAGATGTGTGTGGGCAGTAAGAACCGTTTAATGTAATCACCGTTAATGTTGTCAGTGGGTTATTAGTTATTGTAATCATTTCAATGGAGTACTGGCTGTTTTAATTTGTTACAACTTGATAATGTTATCAAAAAATTGCTTATTGTTATCACTACAATAAAATAATAATAAAATACAATCATCTTTTTATCTAAGTAAATTTGACACTAAAATTCAGTTGGTTTTTGCTCTTCTTTCGATATTAACAAAAAAAATTTATTTCTTTAAAAGACAAAGCGGTAATTATTTAAATATTTGAAAAGCTGCAAAAATAGAGGACATAAAAAATTGTAAAATGACCAAAGATAGATTAATGGTACTTTGTACTACAAAAATTCCGAGAAAAAAAATTTTTGGTGATAGGAAAAATTGAGGGGTAAACACTTCGTTATATTAAAAACTGTAGACCAACATTTTTGTTAAAAGTAAGTTTTGTAATCCTGCCTTCAAGCATTAGAAATCTTACTATTTAGTAACTTTTCGTAAATCAATGTACATCTAGTACATCTGTTATATTTTTTCATTATTTATTTAATCACATTATTTTATGTTTACATTTAAATAAATCAACATATTAAAAAAAAATTATTAAAATTTCTACAAAAACAAAAATATGTTTAAAATAAAACGTATGTTAGTCAATAAAATGCATATTCTGTATAAAAACAAAATAAAAACGTCACAAAAAAATATAAAACACCCTAGTCATATCTGTGAAATTAAATGTCTAATTTTGTTTGATTATTAGCAATTGATATAGCTTCGCACAAATGTTTTCTTAATTAAAATTTTTCTAAAAAGACGGGCAAGAATACTACATAAAACCTAGAAGCCCGTAAAAATCTACTGTTTTTTGTCTTTAGCAATATCATCTTTTTTGTCAAAAAAAAAAACTCTGGATTTTTCACTTTGTTTTTATTTTAGAATTTTTGTAAAATTTTGCCAAATGATTTAATACTTTTCTCAATAGCTTTCATATACCAAGTTTTATCATAGTATGCATAAAAAACTCCGATTTTTAATTAATGTTCTAATGTTTTGTTAGTTGATGTTGTGTTATCCTCCAATGTTTTATTATACGTCTTTAGAAAACGTCTTAAATGATGTGATAGCTTTCTACTTGTTTATTATTTTTTTGGCAATTCATTTGACTCGAATTGCTTTAAAAACATCGATAAACACTTAAAGAGAGTTTTACTATTGATTTGCTTAGGATAAATTTCCACAAAACATCTTCGTTTTTTTTTCAATATCTGTTGAGGAAATGTCGAGTGTAAAGACAAACGTTTCAAAAACACAAAATATATGACACATGGATATCTTTTAATATACATGAATTTTCCGATATCTACATACAAAAACCGGGTCAAATGCCTTAACAGGTGTTATAACAAGTTCACGAAGACTAAAAACACTTTCAATAACTACAATTGAAGATACATCAATTGAAAACGTAGACAGTAAAATTAAACTATAATAGTAAACTATAACCAAATAGAAGACCAAAGAGAAGAAAACTTAATAACTCATTAACGATAATAAATGTTGACCACATTTCTTGCAATAAAATTATAAATTTAAAAAAAAATTAATAATTTAGTAAGGAACTTTATTTTTACGGAAAAATTATAACCTCTTGATATCGGTGTAAATGTAGTAATAACCTACAGTTGAATACGTCAAATTTATTGATTTTATAGTTCGAAAAATCGTCTCGCAAGTTGGACTAAAAAACAAAGACAAAATAAACAAATGCCGTGCGTTAAATTAGTATTTTCACCAAAATTTATCAAACTGATTAATGCAAACATATCAATTAATTGTTATAAAGTTTTTCACGTCTTTATAACTCAGACAATTAGGAAGCAGCTTCTGCCAAATTTGCAATAAGAAATGTTAGATATCATATATACAAGATTTGATATCACATGTTATGTTCATATAACATGATAAAGATCTTCAAATTAGCATAAGTACATTTACTTCATAAAATATTTTCTAACAATTTTATCACTTTGGTACAGAGGGCTTACAGCTGCAAGCGACGAAAATAAACAAAGCGTAAGTGCTAAAAAAATATGCAACCAAATGACTCAACTCAAGAACAATTGAATAAATATTGACATTTCGTTGGCAGTGTCACAACAAAGCACTGAAGAAGAAATTTGCATAACAATCATAAAATAATATAAAAAAAAACATTTCTCTCAAAACTCAGATGAGGGTGATGATTATGGTAAAGAAATCAAATGTCTAGCTAACAAAAGAATCCGTAATAAATTGGACGTTGTAAAGATATTGCGAAACTCGTGGTGCTATAACGACCAGCAACGCACGCTTTTTAAAGCGTTTCAGAAAATAAAAAAATTAAATTATCTAAGCGGACTGTTTAATGCGATATAGCGTTAACAGAAGTGTTATGTTAGCTTGTAAACTATAAAACCGATTTTTTCAAAATCAAAACCTCTCAACAATGAATGTTTTAACACATACGCAAGAAAGTCTAAAATTGATAATAGATTTCTGTTTCTCTTAAGGTCCTAAAGTCTTTAGCCTAAGTTTATTGTTGGTGAAGTATCTATGTTAAAGTCATCATCAGAAAATAAACATAGAAAACTACAACCGACTAGAGGTTTTCCTTAAACAAAATTCAAAGAGATTCCAAAAAAAATCAAAATTTTAATACACAAAGATATCTTAAAATGTTTCAAGGATGTTTTAAGGCAAACCTATCTTCTGGAAAAGTTTGTAGTGATAGGCGGTTTTAGAAGATTAAGAAAAGCTTTTAGGTTAACCGTAGATAATATAGTTGATACAGGATCAACTGTGCTAATAAAAATTGAAGAAACGAAGACTGGTGATCTAAAAAGTTATAAGATTGTAGAAAAAAATGAAATAAATGCCTTGCAGTTATATAAGAATCCTGCAGCGTTGCGCCAGACAAAACTAAAAAACGGTGTTTTTTGTGTTATCGAAATGGACGATGTACGGCTCAACTGGTCGGAAAAAAACACTTTTGGTGGCGTACCTTCAAAATTCTAGTTTTCTAGGTTATGCTAATGCTAAAAGGTACCTAGAACCTAAAAAGTGATACAATTGCAGAAGGATATATTGAAAAAAGTATGGCGAATGTTAAGTAAATAAGATGTGCTCGGAGTGTAAAGCACAAAAAACCTGTCTAAAATGTGGTTACAAAAATGTACTGTGAATGAAATGAAAATCATAAATGTTCGAACTGCCAATAAGCTATACCACTATATAAAACCAGAGCATATTGTCTAGGAAATGAAAAACGTAGAAATAAATTTCTTGCAACCACTCCCAAACTAAAGTATAACACCAATCAACCGTTAAATATGTTCATGCCTTTATTTAAACATGACGAAAATGTTGATAGGATATACGAAACTACCAATATACTAGGCGTACAAGTAGAAATTCTGCCACTAAGGAAATCTAGACTTGTACTGTAATGTAAAAAGTGCCAAGTATATGGCTATACGCAAAAATTTTGTTACAAAGAAGCAACTTCAGTTAGAGGTATTGGTAAACATTTAAAAGTTAACTGTGATAAACCTAAAACTGCTCAGTCTAAGTGTGTTCATTGTGAAGAGCAAATTACAAGAATTGCATACAATTTTTGACAAAAAAAACATCGATATGTGTCTTATTTCCAAGGCACATTTTACCAGAGAATCTTTTATTACCTTTAAGAGATATAAAGTCTATCATACTTTACACCCTGCAAATGCAGTTAAAGGAGGTACTGCAGTTATAATAAGAGAATCAATTAAGCACCACTAAAAATAGAATATAAAGCAGAAGAATTCCAAGCAACTGCCGTTAACATTAAAACTAAGACATATGAGTTTGTAGTTGCAGTAGTATATTGTCCTCCAAGGCATGCCCTACAAAAAGATGAGTATCTCGACTTTTTGAATAGTTATGGTCAAAGATTCATCATAGGAGGCGACTATAATGTTCAAAACACCTGTTGGGGATCCAAGTTAACAAATGCAAAGGAAAAAAACTCCAGAAAGCAGTTAAACAGTTAAAATGCAAAGTACTGTTCACTGGGAAGCCGGCATACTGGGCAACAGATTTACAAAAATCCCAGATTTGATTGATTTCTTAATGATTCAAAATCTATCACTTAACTTTATGCACGTTGAAGAGGCATGGGACACAAACTCTAATAATTCCCCTATTCTTCTTACACTCAAATATAGCATTATACATAAAGAGTTTCGTCCTAAATTAGTTAATAAATTAACTGAATCGTATAGTTTTAAACTTCAACTTGAAAAAAGTATTAGTTTGTTAATTCTTTCAAGAAATGAAGAACAGCTCGACAATTAAGCTGAAATGTTTGTCAAGAACATAAAAAAATTTACATGGGATAACAACCTTACCATCAACACAAAGACCAAAGGTAACAACTATCCAGGAAATATAAAAAAGTTTTTCTTTGTAAAAAGAAGACTCAGAGGAATCTGGCATCAATTTTGAGCTCCAATAGATAAGACTAGATTGAATAATGCTTGAAAGAGAAATTCGAAGGTTCATAAATAATACTTAAGTAAACTAACAAATCACAATGAAAATGGTTATTCACCCTGAAGAACTACGAAAAAGTTAAAAAGGCCGATTCTGCAGAATCCACTAATAAGAAATGCAGATGAGAGTTAAGCAAAAAGTAACTACCAGAAAGCTACTAGATTTGCTAAACCCTTTGCAAGCACATTTCAACCAAATGTACGTAAAGGTACATTAGATTAGGACAACCTTAACCAAGAAGAAAGTCAAATCAAACTCACAACTTTAAAAAAAGTTGCAGTTGAAATTAAAAGCATTAACTCCAACAAAGCCTTAGGTTTGGATTATGTACTGGGAACATTCTTAAACAACTTCAAAAGAAAGCTATAGTTCAATTTATCTACTTTATCAATTCCTCAGATATGTATCTCAGATAAGGAAAGTAGCTAAAATAATGATGATCCCTAATCCCACACAATTTCTTTATTACCCGCAATTTCAAAACTGTACGAAAAGCTACTTTTTAATAGGTTGACACCAATTATAAACGAAAAAAACTTAATTCCAACACGTCAGTTTGGCTTTAGAAAAAGTCACTCTACTATAGATCAAGTTCACAGAATAACGAATACAATTGAAAGATCGCTAGAAGAAATAACAGTTTGTTTTGTTATTTTCCTTGATGCAGTTCAGGCTTTCGATAAAGTCTGGCACGAGGGACCTAAGTATATACTAAACTTTTAGCCAGATCATATACGCAGCTATTGGAATTTTTTATCTCAGATAGTGCTTTCAGAATTAAGCAAATAGAGGACTCTAAAATTTTAAAAAAATCAAAACAGGAGTGCCACAAGGCAGTGTATGAGGCCTTTTGTTTTATTTCCTTTGCACTAGTAATATTCCTGATTTAAGATACGACACGATAGCTACCTTTGCAGACGACACGGCCATCTTAGCTGTATTCAAAGATCACGAAGAAGCAAGAAGAAATATCTGTTAATAACATAAACGACTAGACTAAACGCTGGCAAATTAAATTGAATAAAACTAAGTAAATCGGTTTATGTCAATTTTACAAAAAAACATGATTAACATTATCTTATTAGAATGAATGGCACACAAATACCATACGCTAACGCAGCTAAATATCTAGGTATTACGTTGGATGCTAGGCTGCGCTGGAAAGCACACGTAAAAAACGTGAAGAACTTGGACGCAAGTACGGAAAAATCTATTGGCTTTTCGGTAGACATTCCACCCTGTCAATCTTTATTAAAATACTATTGTATAAACAGATCCTTAAGCCCATATGGACATATGGCTTACAGCTATGGGGTTGTGCCATAAAGACCAATACTGACATTGTTCGGCGCTTTCAGAATAAAGTACTGAGAAACATTGTGAATGCTTCTTGGTACTTCAGAAACTGTGACTTCCATAGAGACCTGAAAATGGATACAGTAGCGAAACTATTATAAAATATGTCACAAGCCATAAACAGCGACCTCTTCATCATGTCAACGTAGAGGCTATTCAGTTCCTCGACAATGCGTTGTTGGTTAGACCAAATCCTTTGAGTTGGTTTAAATGTTAAAAAGCAGAGTAAAGTGCTGATAGTGCACACGTTCAATAAGTGTAATTAAGTAATTAGAGTAAGTAATTTTAATCTGAACAAAATTACTGGTTGATCAACTTGTGTTCAGATTGTAATAAAATAAATAGTCTTAGGGGTATTAAAAAAAATTATCGAATAAAAGTAACCACACCAAGATGAAAACGTCTTCCGGGTTTGGAACGTGTCATTGTTGTAACCGAAGTTGCCAACGTTTTCTTTTTTAACAGGAAATTCCGAGAGAGCATAAAAATCATCGAACACCCCAATAACTTCAGTCGTGATCATGGTTTTTAGCTATCCCTTCTTTGTTTCCCGGCTATTCGTCCTTTATCGAAAACACGCCCCCTTTCAACCGTAACCCAATAAAAGTCGAGCTTAACCAGCCGTAACGATACTTCTTTTTTATATATGGAGAGTTTTTAAGTCACTTCTATGGAGTTTAGAATCTGGCTTGGTTTACAAGTTGATTACCTAACTCTGTAGTGATTTTTTGTTAGATTTTCGTTTGCGTTTTTAAGTTTATCGGTTTTTTTTTTACCTTTTCAGATTTTAGAATCTGGCTTGGTTTACAAATTGATTAACTTTTGAGAAATTCTTAGATTTTGGTTGCTTGTTTGAGTTTTTCGATTTCTCTCACGCCCTGATGAAGCCTCTTACAAAAGTGGGCTAAACGTTGGCAACTGTGGTTACAACAATGACACAGTCCAAACCCGGAAGACGTTCTCATCTTAGTATAGACTCCGGCCGTGGAAGCCTTCGCTATTACACAAAGTAACCACAAATTGATACCTCTTTTTTTATAATTACTTTCTACATTTCTAAATCTATACGAGGATAAGTTTATTTAAAACTTATACTTTCTAGTAAGCTATATCAATATATGCATATGAATTTTTTTTTACTAAATTTAGTTTAAATTGTTTTTGGTCTTTAAACTAAACTTTTTAGTTTTAATAAAAAGTTATACACCTAAACGTAAACATATAAACTTAATTTACCTTTTCACTCAATAGATAATTAAACTTTGTTATACGTTTATCTTCTAGACAGTGCATTAAATAGAAAAATGATGTAAACAATGAACTTCTACTTAAATATTTGAATGGTTTATCAAAACCATAATATACAAGACGGAGCACTAGTGGTAGAGAAATATTAATAATCGACACCGTCGATGCTTATCGACAGTTGCTTTTTGAAGAATTTGTGCACGTTTTTTTGTTCTGTATCGAAAATAAATAGTAAAAAAAGAACACTTTTTATTTAAAATAACTCTTATAATTCTGTTAAGAACTTGAACATAATTTAAATTTAAAGTTTACCTACAGGTCCTACAGGATCCATTTATTTTGATTGAGAAATAACAATATGTCAACGTTTTTGGTTTTATGAGTCACCTTCTGGCTTAAGTAATTTGACCCAATTTACTAAACATTTTTCAGATAGAAACGTTTTAGCATATTTTTGTAGTGCGCCAAAGATAGCAAAAAACCAACCTACGACAGTTTATTTTAACACGTGTTTTACTATAAACTTTTGGGAAAATTGTTGGTTTTATTACTTTTACCACTATCGCTCACTATCGATAGTAAACTTTAAACTATTGATAGTAAACGATAGTTTTAACTATCGATAATTTTTGATATTTTTATAGATTTTTTCCACCACTAGGCAGCACAATCCTTTTAATACAGAGTAACAATCCTGCACTCAAACTCACTCAAAATTTTGGGTATTAGAAAAACTGGAAACTAAATTACATTTGTATTCAAACTCTAAATGTATAAACTTTGTACTATTACATGACGAAATATAACCGTTAACTCTCATTATAGAATGTTAAAAAAAACAAGAATAAAATAAACAAAACTGAATTGCAAAGATATGTAGTAATTAAAGTATGCAAAAGCGCGAGTCACTATTCAAACTTCATAAAAAGTGTCATGTTTTGAAATCATCGTTGATAATAAATTTAACAATAAACGACAATAATTGAATATTTCAATTTGCTGGCTTGTACCGTGTTAGAAAAAGCGAATAATGTATAATGCATTTCTCCCACCTACAAAAGATGATTAAAAAATTGAAAACTAGAGGTACCTTAACAATTGAAAATTTTTAATTATAAAAAACTTTTGCATAGAATTTTATTTGGGTGTAGAATTTTAGCAGCATCAGCTGCAGAAACAAGAAAATTGTTACAAAGATCCTGGTTACGACTCGTTAAAATAAATTGGTTTTGAACAAATGAATGAAAATTTAAAAAAATATGCTTGTAAAAATGAAACCAGAATTGATTTTGTAAAATAAATTTTTTCAATTATATTTGAAATTTTATGAATTATTTTGTTTATTGGAGTATTAAATAGCAAACGTTTGTGTAAAATTTTTGTGTAATTTCTTGATTTATATAAACAATTTTTTTGTATTAACACAACTTTTAATTTATACCTTAAAAGCAAGACATTTTTAAAATTGTTTAGGAATTTTTAATTAAATATTAAATTGTAAATAAGCAATCATAAACAACAAAATACAAATATGTATGTTTTTAAAATTTCTAAATTTAGAAATCATCACTAAAATAAAAACAAATTAATTATAAATAAAAACGTCTAATGTTTTGTTACAAATATAAAATATGTTTTAATTACAATGCAAAGTCGACAATTAAAAAAAAATTAGTTTTATCGTGGTATAGACAGAATATTGCAATGTAAATTACTTGGTTGCGTAAATTTAATTTATTGAAGCAAAAAATTTTTGATGTAACACATTTAATATTATTTTCAGGCACTATCACAGCATGGAAGTTTTCGCTACATTTGACATTTATGACAAAAACGGAGTTCGAGTTGCCGAAGGACATAAAGCATCATTTTGTTTAGAAGATAACCAATGTATGCCGGGAGTTAAAAAACGTTTTGCCTGTGCAAATTACGGAGATCAAGGAATATCGGTAAATTGTTCAGACATTTATAAGTATAATGTCGATTGTCAATGGGTTGATATATCTGATATCGAACCTGGCGTCTACACGTTAAAAGTAGCTGTTAATCCAGAATTCAAAATAGGAGAAATGAGCTTTGAAAATAACGCTGCCGTTTGTACTTTTTATTATACAGAAGCATTTGGTACTGTTACAAATTGCTCGTTACAAAGACCATAAACTTTTGATGAATTAGTGTTAATTAAATTAAATTAGAAAAATGTGTTTTGTCAGTGCTTATTTTAGATTAATTAATTTTTATACGAGTATGTGCGGCCTCAGGTAGCTAACTTTAATTATACTTATGTAAATAACTATGGAAACAAAACAATAAAGCATTTAATATCACGTTTTGTTTTATGTATGTACGAGTAGATATGGAAGCGCGTTTCAATTTATAGAATAATAATGAGTAGTTTGTTGATATTGTTTTAAGTTGCATGAGTAAATTAATTTGCATTTAAAACTAGACCGATACGTGGCAAAGTGTTTAAAAGTTAACAAGGAATTACGTAATGAGGGTTGTTACCCCAAGCGTCGTGTACTAGGATGCGCAACTCGCACAAAGGATCAATACAAGCACGCATCTCTGTCCGGGCTGTGCATGTGGTAGTCGGTACGAATCGGTGTCTCGTGTAGTTCACCTGGATGTCGTCCTCGCGGCCACGCGTTTCTTGTTAACTAAGGACATGCGGGAAAATGACGCCACCACCAACCGCTTTAGACGAGTTGGCATCGGCTGGTTCTTGGCTAGAAAGTAATCCCGATATAGTTGAAGCTTGGCTTCGCGAACATGCTTCACACGAACTTATTCAACGTGTGCAGCAAGCTGTCTTACCGTCGTTACCTTCTGCAAAAACAACCTCCATAACATCGGATCTTTTTCAACTCTGGTTGGCCGCTTCTCCAGTAAAGAACGACCAGCAGCCTCAAAATGTCCGTCCTAGGCGCGACCTTGGGTCCATGGATGAGGGAGAACTTTTTATGGAACTTATACGTGATGTTGCGAATGAACTCGACATTGATGTCTTATGCCACAAAATCTTGGTCAACGTCTGCATGCTTACACACGCCGATCGCGGTTCTTTGTTTTTGGCAAAAGGTCCAGCAAGCGATCGGCACCTCGATGCAAAATTGTTCGACGTTCGCCACGATACCAGTTTTGAAGAAGCAATTAAACAAGCTTATCCTGAAGAATACCGAATACCGTTTGGTGTTGGTATTGCTGGTACGGTGGCCCAAAACAAAACACTCATTAATATCAAGGATGCGTATAATGTACGTAAAATTTAATTATTTTTTATTGTTTATGCAAGTAAATGTATTTTTAAATAAATGGCTTACAAACACTTTTAATTGAATCTGTGTTATATTAACGTAAATTTCTTTTAATTATTACTTAATCTGCAATTACATTTAAAAGCCGCTTGGTTCAATTACTTAATAAAGTTTTAATCTGTAAACTTGCACGTGACCATAACTACTTTTTAATGCTTTGCAATTTAATAAAAGTTAGTATCTAATAAAATGCAATTCAATTAAATGAGGTAATTTATTATCTAATGTTTAAAAGTATTTTTGTATGTGGAATTAAAGCAAATCCTCGATTTTATTGTAGATTTTATAAAATAATTAATTGATGAGACAGTTGTCCATGTCCATGTCTTGTGACAGTGATCATCGTTTTCGAGTTTTTAAGTAACTTTTACGCCACGTTTTCTAGTTATTCTGGTTTACTCGAATGGTGCGACGTGACCTGCACAATTCCAATTCTGTATTGTAACAACTCTAATGTTTTTAGTTTTTGTCTTATCAATTACAATTACTTTCTTTTAGTAGAATAATTTAAATAGTTTTATACATTTTTTCGTTTTAATTTAAAACAAAACAATATATTTAATTTACCCAAAAACTATTTCATTATGTTTCATGATGACAATTTTGTATCTAAACTATTATTAAAAATATTTTTTAACGGCTATTTTTGTATTAATCAACTTAATTGTAACCGTGGTAATAAAAATATATAGATCATATGCCAAAGATTATAAATATTATTATATTATTCTAAATATCTTTTTTTAGTTTATTATCGTTGACAATTTTGTAAAAGATCTACTAGTCAGCAGTAATTATTTGATCAGGAAATGTTTTTTTAATATAAAGAAATAAAAAGAAAAAGTACGATTTATTGTTTATAATTTACATACAATTTTAGCTAAACTGAGCAAGCTTAGAACTTTTCCAATAACTTTTAAATGCAAATGAACCGTCGAATGAATTGATTAAATTGCTTAAATTGTTCTTTTATTACTAAAACAAAACTGTGTTCGTTTATTGGATAGGGTTTTTTGTTAGCAAACTTTTTGAAATGACCTGATATTTGTTTATTGTCAACATTAGTTTTTAACTGAAAATCATTGTGTCAAACAATTATAAATTCTACTGTTGCTCTAACTTATGTGTAAATTCAGACATACAATTACTAAAATGTTCTGCAAACACTTAAGATGCGTTTACACGTACATTTAATCACCGTTATACCGGTATACTCACAAATGACTGTTTATCTAAACAATGTATACTATTGTACAGGTCAAGAACGCATATACCACAGAAAGTACTAGCAGATTTGTCGATTAAAGTGAAACCGATGTCTGCAAACGAAAGTACTCGCAGAGAATTTTCTCGAAGTGTGATTGCAACAATGTTTTTGTCGATTTTCATAAAAGCTTTTAGTTCTTTAAACAAAGTTTTATAGTATTTTATGGCAATAAATTAATTCTTATATAAAAATCCTTACTTGATTTGGGTCATTTACAACGATAAAAAGTCATGCTTATCCCCCATAAAAACTTAAGCATGCTTAAAGACAATCGTTGCTATGGTTTTAACAATTGTATCTAAGTTTTTAAGCTTTGCTTAAGTTTAAGTCGTGTTGGCGCAACCGGCGATCAGACTCAGTTTAGTGGCGCTCAGCATTTAATATGAATTTTATAACAATTATTTAGCAATTGTTCTTTTTTTGAAATGATTAAATAAAAGTGATTATGTCGTTGTTGATTCAAGTATCTTTACCCAAACACACTAAGTTTTCTTTTACTACAATGTTTTTATTTTTGTACTATTTTAATGTTAGTTTTTTTTATAAAACTTCTTTTATTAGCAAAATTATTTTGTTACCAACAGAAATTGTACAAATAAAAAAAAATTATGTGGTATTATTGTTAATAAATCTAAAATTTGTGGTTTTACATTCAATTATTTTTATAAATATGTTTGATATAGGTATGACGTATTCTTATTAAAATTAAATTTGAATTATTATTCATGACAACATAAATAATAGTAAATTGATGATTTTTATATAAATATATATTTTAAACAATATTTCAGAAAGTTTCAGGTTAGTGTTATTATCTTCTATTTGTTTTTGCCATTGTTTGTGTTTTGTTTGTTTATTATTAGTAATTTAATTATGTTACGTATGAATTCATAGTTTAATTTTTGAAAGTAATCAGAGAGAATGCGAAAAGTTTAAACATTGATTTAAGTCTACTATCGTTCAGATTCTAATAAAAATATTGGTAAATTTGATAATATTGAAAATTGACTATTTAAAAATTATACAAAAGTATTTAAAAATAAGCTACATTTTCTTTGAAAATTATAAACAATCATCTTTTATTTAAGATTATGTAAAAACACACCTCGACTAAAACATGTTATTTATTTTAAAACAAATATTTTAAAAGCAATGGAATTGCAATTGCCTTAAAAAAACGTAGTAACAAAATGAGAGTCAAAAAAAAAATATTTATTGTCAAAATGAAGCAATATTTTATTTTAATTTTTAGTTTTATTTTAATTTAATGTAGAACATTTAACAGAACGTCTGAGTTATCTGTTGTTCTATTTTTTTACTTGCAAATTTAATTTTATATTTCTTGTTTTGATTGCTCTCATAAACATTTTAAAATATTTTATTTTTATTTTGTTACATATTCAGTTTTCTCTCTTTAGTAAAAAAACTTATACAGTGCACGCCGCTTAACGGAAACACATTGGGATTTTTGGTTTTTGATAACAATGACCAAATGATAAACAAAATTTAAAAAAAACTAAATTGTTTATTGATTAAAAAGCACATAAAGACAGCGTGCATCTGATTAACAGATTGTTAATTTAGTAGGTAAAATTACAGCATCAATACAAACAAAAAATAAAAATTAGAAGTCAAATAAATGAAAAATTACTGATCTTTTGCAAGAAATAATAGTTTGTTGGCACAGTTAATAAAAATTAATTAAAAATAATGTTATGATATTTAACTTCACTGTTCAAAAAACTATACATTTCTTCTCAGTAATTTGATGACACTAAAAGCAAAAATAAATACAAAAGAATGTTATCACATAAGACGTAATTAAATTAAGTTGTTATTCTAATAACTGAACATTATTTTCACACTGAAACACATAACTAAAAGATAACGTATACGAATAAACAAATTACACTAAAAAAATAAATCTAAATAAGCAAAACAAATAGTTTTAGGCTATAATCATAAAATTTCTCTTTCTAAACATGCGTATTGTAAAAATGTAGCTAAAAAAATTATGCAAAATATATGATTTTGCATGTAAACCTAAAAAGAAAATTGTTAACATAAAATGAAATTATGATTACTATAAACAATATGTTTTTCATGTTATACCGTAATAATATAATATCTTAATACCCGAGTGATAACAACCACTATGCTATTTTATATTTATTAACATCATTATTAATTTTTTGTATTATAAATTAGATTTAAATATTTTGGTCAATGGCCCTAAAATAATCAGCAATTTTGTTTTTCTCTTTGAGGATTTGACAATTGTGTACGATGTTGGAAATTCTTTTTTCAGTTTTCATGCTGGAAATTTTGCGACTATTAACGTTTATAATGTGGAATTTTTTTTGCACCGCCAAAACACTGTTTCTCTTTTTTCGTTCTGTTTCTACTAAAGAATACCATATATATGAAGCAGGTTATTTTTTGTAGCTTGAATTAGATCTACTGCTATTTTTATATTTAATTTACACTAACTTATGTAAATAATTTTAAACCTTTAAACGACCAACTAACGTCAAACCTCAAATTTTAAATTAACATTTGACATTTGATTGGAAAATGGAAATAGAAAATTTTAAAATCTCAGGCCTATCATTTGATGTTTACTATTAGATTGCTTTTCTTAAACGTTGTAAACGTATCAATATATCACCAATTTTTTGCGACAGAACTTGACTTTTACCATCAAGAAGTCACTTATGTTTTCACTAGTAAATCTTATATAATCAATCTCTTCATGTTGTTCTGGTTCTACTATATGCTCATTACTACCTGAGACGTTCTCATTTATCACATTATTAACAGCATCAGACTCATCGGACTCAGAGTCATTAATTTAAGAAAGGTAGCACTTCTTCCTGGGACTAGAGTCAACTTTTCTTTTTAGTATTTTTCGGTTGGAAACTTAGTTCTATTGATTTTCCTTTAAATAATTAATTAGAACTTTGTTATAACTTTTTTCTATACTTTCTTTATTATTATATTCAGCTAATTTATTTAATACTCGGTCTTTATTTAGGAAAAATATCCGAGTGGTTTAAAACACATTAAGTTCCTTTCAACACCATCTTTTTCTACATCGTTCATTTGTTTTAGTGTTTTTTGCAGTGAACGTAGAAAATGTTTGTTCAAACAAGTCGTTTTTGAATTTTACATCTTTCATGTTGTCAGCATTAACCTTTACGCAATCTTTAAAACTCTAAAGAATGTAACATTTAAAGGTTGTGTGATGTAAGTGGAATTTCCAAGCAAACACACAAAAGAAATATTATTCTGTTGACAACGTTAAAGAACTTCATCAGTAAAAATGAATTGTCTCCAATAAATTTTTTTAAGCTAACGTGTAGCATGTGGCTAAAATAAAAACAAAAACCAGTCGGTGAAACACGTGGCCTCCATCCCGTTTTAGCCTTGTATATTAAATATGGCGGGAAAAACGTTCCGAATGCAAATCCGCAAAACATCAGTGACGTGACAGATTTGGTGTGATTAATAATGTTCACGGTATATTTAACTTTTTTTTCTGTATAGCAGGTGTTTCTTCCTAAATTACTCTCGTCGTAGTTAAACAGATAAATTAGCGTAACAGCACGGATAAATTTCTTTAGGTTGCTGAAATATTCCTCAAATATTTTTGGTGTAATATTAACTGGAACTCTTTTAACATGGGCAGTTAACCTAGAAGCTATCAAATTTGCGTGCCTTTTTAATAAAGGCTACACCAAATCAAGGCTTGAAACATTACTTTTAAACTTCAATTTAGTTCTTTTTTGTTTATCTAAAAGGTGTTTTGTTATTAGTTGTGTCTGTCGTATTTAAAGGAAATCTGCAATCGCTGCAGGTAACCGCAGAACAGATATTAGCTAGTTCTGGATGTTTGGTGAACACTGTCTGCCACCTGATTTTCTTATATGCAGACCGTTGTATGTTGTACAAGGTACCAAAAAGTATCTTGTATTCTTTGGCAGCTTTGTTTATCTTTCACCAGTGATCAACAATTTTTTCCAAAGCATTTTTCATTTGCTCACTCGTATATTCACTGTATTTTCGGGAGCTAATCTTTCTTTTGTATGCTTGTAGCATTTTAAACACATATCTACAACCCAAAAAATTATATTTGGTAGGTTAAATAAAACCATAAACCCTTGAACACGGCACATAAAAACTTATCAAAATCACCCCAACAAAGAAAAGCCGTTTTAAAAAATAACCATGTTGACTTTGATGTTAACCCGACGTAAACATGGATTGGAATAAGCGCAGAATTACACCATGCATATAAACCGTTGCTTTGTAAATTTAAACCTTACGTTTGGCTGTTCATTACCATTAATTTGAATATTAAATTTATCTATGTAAACGAAGCAGTTATTTTGATACTAGAATAAATGATCATTCCGATACACTAAACAAACTAATAGTAACAACATATTATAAGATATTCCTGAATTTTTACAATGTTTTTTTGTTTTTGGTAACATACCTGTTAAAAAAATTTTTTTTGTAAGCTATAAACACAAACTTGGTAGTTATCGATATATTATATATAGTTGTTGCATAACTGAATATTCATGTTTTCCAAAATTCCGCATTTTGTAGTTGTACGTATACGACAGCACGAAACGTTTTCTTTTACAAGTTTTATCTTTTTGTCGTCAACACAACTTTTTTTACGGAATTGTGTCGAAACATTAAACAAAATGTTAATATTACTACATAATTTTAACTGTATAAAACAAACTTAATTAAAAAAAAAATAAGACTACTTTTAGAAATAAATAATTTTATTTTATTAATGTACCAAATTTTATTAAAAATATTTGTATTTGCAACTTAGTGTGTAGTCAAATACGTTTCTTATTTTGAAACATTAAAATGTATATTTTGAAGTATTGACATATGACACTTTTATCTTATTGTGATCACATTAAACGGAGTGTATTGTATATACATGGTGCTCCAGGCGTACGAAGAACCTCCATAGCTTAGTTGCTGTTTGAGATATCAGCTTGAATTTTTTTTACACACTAGCTACAGACATTCTACACAATTTAAAAAAAAATTCGTTGTAACAGGGTGTCGCTATACAGCGTGGCGCATCAAACTTTGTTCTTTTAAATGCAACTCTTCTTATATTTTTGCATCGTTATAAAGCTTTTTTGTTTCTAATTAGAACGACTCAAAATGTTATTATGCACTGCTTAGATTTTATGGTCGAAAAACTAGTGAAAAGGCGCCATCTTTTCCATTCTCTGAACTTTCATTCAGGTGCTAATCTATCTACCAATTCGGGGTAGGTACCATATGTAGGGGTGTGTTAACACGCAAAACCGTTAATAATTCAGTTGTTTCAAATAAAACGTTCTGTATTTTTTTATTACATATTCAGATTCTACTAAAAAAAGTACATACGTTTTATCTAAAACATTTGTTCTGATTCGTGATAGAAGGCGCTGTAATCGACAAATTTTAATTTTAATGAATTATCTCACTTCTGAACTACTGCATTGCATTTGGAAATTTATTCACATGACACAAATAAACATTTTACTGTAAAAGAAAACTCATGAAGTAAAGTAATGAAACTAAATTAATTTATTTTGTAAATTACATAATTATTTTTAAATTCTTAGCTCAAACCTGGGCAGTAAACCCTATTCAACTCCTAACTACAATAAATATTCAAATTGGTGACTTTCAACTTCAATAAATTTCTGAATCCGCGTTTTGAATGACTGTACACAACTCAAAAGTACATCGGAGTCAATTTGAGCACAAAAGTTTCGGATTCGCTCAATTATATTTTCACGAGTACTTGGCACATCTCGATACATCTTTTGTTTCAGGTACCCTCATAAAAAGAAATCCGATAAAGTAAGATCTGATCTGATCCAGCAGGCCAATTTACAGAGCCGACTCTCCCAATTCATCGGTCATTGAAGTCATTGTTAAGTATTTCGCGTGCTGCTATCGAATAGTGAGCTGGACAGCCGTCGTGTTGATAATACATTTTTTGTCGCAATTCCAGGTTAAAATTTTCAAGTAATATTAGCTGTTCATTTTGCAAAAAATATTAATAGCGTTGACTATTTGAATGTGCATCAATGAAGTAGGGACCGATGAGACTGTCACCAATAATTCTACACCACACGTTTACAGATCAAAGTCGATGATGTTTAACTTGGCGCAGCCACTACGGATTTTCAGCACTCTAATAATTCATGTTATGGCTATTGACAATTCCGTGGTTAGTAAAGGATGACTTATTAGAAAACAAAACCTGATAAAAGAAGTTAACCTTTATTTGTATTTGTTGTTATTTGTTGTATGGATAATATTTATGACGCTTTAGAATTGTCAGTACACTGATCTGGTACAATCGAAAGCCTCGAGCCACTTCCCGTGAACTAATCTTAGGGTCTCCAGCAGCTGTTCTTTGACAGATCCTTTGTTTAGGTTTCACACTTCCTTTAGTGGTAAACTGATGGACTACACGTTGAGATAAAGCAAGTGAACGCACCCTGTCTGGAAAACGTTTAGCGTAAACACCAACAGCCAGACGGAGATTACTGCGACATTTTCCAAAAACAATGACCATTTCAAATTTTGCTTTTACAGTTATTACGTCTATTTTATTCTAAAAAGTAACTGATTGATGTAGATGGATGAGTGGCCTGTATGAAAAGGACTGGATTTAAAGGATCTTGGATTAATTAAAACACTTTTATTCTGGTTGAACATAAATACACTTGAAAATACACCTAGTTACTTTTTTCTTTCCTAGGGTGGCGAGGGGGAAATTTTGAGTAGTAAAAATAAACTTCCCCCTCCAAACTATGGAGCTTTTATTAGAGACATTTTCTTGTCGGATGGGTTCTTGTCAAGATATTTAAGTGTTTCAAGTTAAAAAAATCACCCTGTATATACAAAAGGACATGCTGCAAACACATGTAGCCTGTAAATTCAAAATTGAGCGAAAATCCGCCTGAGAGTAGACAACTTACCGTGAATACGGATGTTTCCTCGACCTCGAGTCGTGATGTTAAGTTACGCTTGCAGAGGGCGCTCGAAAGTAGTCGGCCATCTACAAACCTCATTTTTATTCTGTCGTTTGGTTGTGTAGGAACGTGGAAACGTCGGAGGGGTAAGTAACATGGAATTTCTTTTTCATCGTTTACCATCTACTACAACGACGCTTTATTTTAGCAATTAATAACAAATCCGACTAAACGTTCGATCCATATAATACCAGAGCGATGTATTTTGCTACAAAACGCATAAAGTAGGTTAGTATTTCACACGTGGTTTAGAAAATGGAGGCGTATCAACTAATTCTCGCTATTTTAGCTCCTTAGTTCCTTCGTTCTTTTGTTCTTTCGTCGTTTCGTCTGTACTGTTGGGGTTTCTACCATGTCTGGGGGAATTTTACTACGAGTCTGGTGAAGATGGTGGACCGTGCTCTTTCGGAATCGCTGAACTAATGCGAATCGTAGTCGTAGAGAAAAACAACAAAAACAAAGGATCCCAGTGGATCGTTGGTGTTGTGCTAAAGTGAGGGAATGAAAGTAAGGTGTTTAAATCCTTCAATTGTAGGAGATGGCGACAAGAAAAACACAACTTAAAGTGTTTTTTTGTAGGCTACGTTTCGTGAACAGTGTGTTCACTTCGTCAGGCCTAAAAAAACTAAGAACAAGTAGTGGTGGTCTGCCAACAGAGTCGATAACATTTAAACAATAAATTCAAAACAAGGAAGCACATAAAAGATGTGAAGCTTAAAATTAACATGTAACAAAACTCAGTGATCACCATTCAAAAAGTTTATATGATTTTGAAAAACTTTGCCATGTGATTCTTGATGTAGTAAAGAGCGGGTGAAACTTTTGCGTTGATATAATTTTACTTTTGGTTATGTCAAGTTCTGCACTAATAGTACTGCTGCTTATCTCTAGATTTTCTTGTATTTATAGTAGCATTTGTAACATACTTTCCTCACTTACTCGGTCATTAAAAATTTATTTACTATCGTAAGATAGAGTATCAGTTGCTGCAAACCTTTCTGCTTGTTTTCGCCAAGTATCGGTTTTTGAAATTCTTGCTAACGAAAGATTTTTTTAAGTTCACCGATTTAATATACCTTGTTTATCAATTCTTTGCGTGTTAAATTCATGATTAACAGATTCTTAAAAACTAATTTTATATCTACTAATGTTAGAACAATAATTGCTTCAAATATATTGACAGCAGCTTAAGTTTTGATTTAATAAGGTTTCTTCCAAAAACAGTACGTTTTTTACAATAAACCATACAAATTATTATATCATGTATTAAAAATGGAATTTAACATGGTAAAAACATACAGGGTGCTCTATTTGAAGATATTAACTTATCCATGGTTTTGCGTTTAGATTCTGTATACGGTACCTGAAATTGGTGGATCAATAAGCACTTGAATAAAAGTTTAGAGTATGGAAAAACATACAACGTTTTAATTGTTGATTTATTTCCAATAGTAAGATCTCGGTAGTTTTGAATAATTGGTTTATAAAAATTTGAGTCGTTTTAATCATAATCAAAAGAGCTTTACAATTATGCTCAAATATAAAAAGAGTTGCATTTAAAAAAACATAAGTTTAGTGCGCCACCTGGTATAGCAATACTCTGTATATGAAAAGAATTATTTTAAATTCTGTAAAATGTCTGCAGCCAATGTTTAAAAATAAGTTTTTATTAATTTCTCACATAGCAATTGAGTTTTGAACGTTCCTCATACCGCTGGAGCGTCTTGTATGTTACTGTATTCAATCCGACACCGATAGCGCCAAGTTTGTATGCATATTTACCAGTTCTGACAAAAACTGTTTAAATAAAATAACACGTTGCCTGTTTTTAAAACAATCAGTTTACAAAAAACCGGTCAACCGGTAAGCCAGTAGAACCGGTTTTAAACCATGTTTGAGATCGGTTTTTAGATTTATTTACGGATTTATTAAACTAGTTTGACAAATCGATTTGACAAGCGATTAATAAATAATCTAATAATATAAATAAAAATAAACTTTTAATTCCTTTAACTGTATGACGACATTCAGACGATAATACCCAAAATAAGTATTTTTTGAAAAAATGTATAGTCTGTCTTTTTAAATTTGTAAAACAAAATTACACAAAACAAAAACGGTGCAATAATTTTTGGAAATGTTGGAAGCAGTATATAAATGTGGAATGTGAAAATGTGTATTAAGTTTTAAGCTTAAAATTTTTGATTTTGCTGAATTTCAAATGATTGCTATTTTTTTTTAGAATTAACGACTTTTATAGGTACATAATTTTAAGGTATTGTAACTTCTTAAATATTGTAACAGAACTTTTATGTACTGTGCAGTTTGTAATTTTGTACCATCTAAACACTCACATAAACGATTAAAGGATTAAACTAGGAATAAATACAAATTAAGATGTTTTAAATTAAGACAAAATTACAAAATTAAACTTTTTTTAAAGAAACTTAACCGTAACCTGAATAAATGTTATAAATATTTTCAAACAAAAAAAAATTTAGACATTTCTTTAATACGTTTATGCGAGTTTTCAGAACTCGTGGACGTATCCTTTTCAGCAACTTGTTCAGTTGCATTGTTTGAAATTTAGGAACCAATTTAGAGAACAAAAATTTATCTATTTCAATATACCGGTTTTTAAGCCGATCTAACAAAACGATGTTGAAACCAGTTCAACAAACCGATTTTTAAACCGCTTTAACAAACCGATTTTTGAACTGGTGTAACAAACAAATTTTAATCAGTTAATCGGGAAACCCGTTTTTATTGCCCCCGTCAATATTAACACTTTAGGTTTATTAAAACTTTAATAAAACCAAAAACTAAATAGTACGAGTAACTTTTTTTGGCATAAATTGTTTTCTTTTGTCTAATTTGTTTGTTTTTTTAATATAGTAATGCTAATTAACTCAGTGTTTTTTGTGTATTTTTGCAACCAATTAAGTTTCTCTCGAACTTTATTAAGGTCTTATTTAATTAATTATTTTTTGTAAATTCTGTGAATTTAAAGCTTTTTTTATACAGCATAGAAATAAATCAAATCTGACAAACACGAAATGTATAATTTACTTGGTATTATATAACATTATTGATTGCTACTTATGTAATCTTGTATGCTAAAATTTATTTTTTATTTGTTAGTAATTATTATTTTTAGATGCATTTTGTTAATTTTTTTTGTTGAATCAACTAATAAAATTTGTATTCTATTTTTTGTTTTAGCTACATATATAATTGAATTCTATTAAATTAAAAAATAGTTGTCATGTTGTTTTTATGTATAAAAGGCATACACGGTTATACGAGTATTTTAATCAATCACTGTAACTTGTCTGAGCAAGAAGTACCAAATAACGTTGCGTAACGAATGATCGAATTCTTTTATAAGTTTTTTTCCGAGGCAAGAACGGATACGTAGAAATAAGTCACAGACTTGACAGCTATTCGTAACTTTCACGGTTTTAAAAAATTAATCTAGGGTATTATTCAACCCGACAAAATAGAAAAAGTACATTTGATATCTTGCAATAATAAAGTATTTGTTACCGTTTGTCGACAATAAATGATTTGTTCTGACTATCACATTAACATAAAAAAAAATAATAAAAAAAATCTAAAAACAAAAATTTATTATTAACTCTAAAAATCTTTATATACAATTAAAATAATGCTGTTCAAAGTCAAAAATTTGAAAATTAAAAGAATAAATGGGCACTACGGGGCTTAGGGCGATTTTAATTATTTAACCCAAATAGAGTCAAAGCTATATTTACTACTTCTAATTAAATTGTCTGTTTTTGGGGTTAATCCTATTCTAATGTTAATTGCGCAGTATCAAATTCAATTACATTTGCATTCATGTTCTGTAATAGAGTATCTAAAGCACTAAGATTACGTTTACATATAACTAATCCAATCTAAAAGTAATGTATGTATGTGTGTACGTTTTAACGGATGCGTCGACAAGCTGCAGTATATTTTTAATTTTGCAAAACAATAGGTAATATTACCAAATACGAAATGCATTCATAATAAAGTGTTTGCATTTTATCAGTTTTGCTTAATTCAAACATGACGACATTTTATAGCTGTGTAATTAATAGTCAATTATAAATATTTATAGAATTTGGATTAAATTTGTAATAATTTTAAAATATTTTATAAAAATTAAAAATCTGGGTTTAGTAAGTAAACTTTTAGTAAGTTTTTTATATAGATTTGAGCCGTTGAAAGCCAAAAAATCTAATTCAAAAAATAAAACTTTGGAATATAAAGCATTCAAATTAAACCAAATGAAAACCAAAAATTTTATTTTTTTTGTAACTTTTTTCTTTTTAAAGTTAGTATATTAATTATATCCAAAGAATAATCCTTACTAAGATGAGAAGAATTGTTGTAACTAAAGTGGTCAACGTTTTGCCCACTTTTCTAAAGGGCTTCATCAGAGCGTGAAAGAAATCGAAAAACTTAAACAAGCAACCGAAATCTAACAAAGAATCTCTCAAAAGTTAAGAACTTGTAAACCAAGCCAGATTCGAAACTCTAAAAAAGCAAAGAAGAAAACTATAAACTTACAACATACAACAATGACACGTTCTAAATCTGGAAGACGCTCTTGTCTCATTATAGACTCCGGCCGTAGAAGCGTCTGCTAATACATTAACAATTTTTTTAAAACTTCTTTATTTTCCAAACTTTGCCATTAACTCAAAATCAAGTTTCACATTCAGACATGTTTTTCTAAAAACATTTTATACCATGCTAAACGAGACTTAGAAATAAATCGTTTATCTTCATCTTGAGTTGGCCAATACTCTATCCCCGAAGGATTAGAATTCCTTTGACAACAATACTTGCTAGCACTCTGACACCACTCTACAACTAACTACGTCAAAAGGTTCCAATTATTAGAATCTAAGTTTATAAAGTTTCATCCACTACGAAGACGGTCGTCAATTTATCATGTTTGACTCTCATTTCAGAACAGGAACAGAACAGGTCTTTGTTACATCTCAGATCAGATGGCAAAATTCTTGAATCATTTAAAGTCGGAAAAGTTAGCCCTTCTAGTCGACAAAACCAACGCTTTTGTTGTTTTGAACCAAATTAATTATGCTATGAAAATGAATTCTGTTTTGTCTAAGAAAACGCCACCCCAAAAAATAGGTTCTCACTTTCACAGACCGTGGGACCGTTTCTGGCAAAAGTATGTGGATAAAAAAATTTTCAAATGTGTTTTAGTTTTTTTTTTTAATATTATTATAACACTTTCAATTTGGGCAAATGTAACAAGAAGTTAATAACATAGCTACAGTTTTTATTAAATAAATCTTACATTTTGGTACAAAACTTTGAGTAATATACAACACGTGCGAAAAAATAAACAAAACGGAAAGTCGTTTTTTTAAAAAAAAATGTATACACACGATCTCATGAGGAACACTTATATTTTCTAATAGTGACGTATTGTATGCATTCTAAATATTTTATCATTTTGTCGCAAGAAGTAGCAGCCCATTGATGCAATCTTGACAATTATGCTGGTAAGTCATTTCCAAAACAAATGAATTGAAATTATTGGAGGACATAGAACATCCGTTTCTTTAATTTGTTTTTTTTTCTGAACATATCGCCGAATGATTCTTACCGGTGGCGTAGTTGCGGTCTGGGTACATATGTCTTATTGAGAAATAAAGAACAGATAAATAATATCTTCAGCAATACTTTATATTTATGTTACAACATCAAAAATAAAGAAAAAAAATTATTAACTCTACAATAATTTCTAAAGCATAACAAAAAAATAAATACAATCAATAGCCAAAACTGAATGCCCACTAACGAATGTCTATTGAATTAAAATTTATTCCAAAGTAAAGAAACTTTTGTTGCCGTTAGGTTGTCCGCTTTGAACCGGTTTTGGAAGTATTATTGTAACATCTTTAGAAAGAATTACCGAAATATCTTCCACCACAGGTTGGACACAGCAATTATTCTTTTTGAGACTTTTCCTGTAGAAGAGAACCTTAAATTCAAATGTAGTATTTTTGAGAACCTTTGTAATACAATATAAATTTTTGTTGTGTTTTAAAAACTTTATTAAAACAAACTCTTTTACAAATGAATTTCTCGCAATTTGTTTTATGTCCTCAAAATTGTCCACAGCATTTTTTTAACGTCATCTGAACACAACAAAATAAACACTGAACTTTCGGAATTACTATTGCCTTTTTTTTTCTTGGAAAAGTTGTTTTTGTACTTTTTGTTTTTTATTTTCAATTTCTTTCTTCCTTTTACATTTATTCTTGCAATTTTCTCTCTTATTGTATTCTGGCATAATAGTAACAACTTTTGACTTAGATTTATACATTTTTTAACTTTTTCTTTTAAATTTTCAGTTTTAGAAGTGGCCTTATGTCTTCTAATGTCATATCGTGGTTTTCCGTGGTTGCTGACCTTTTTATTTCTTTTAATGTCTTATTGTGGCTTGTTTTGGGTACTTCTTTGTATATGATGTTTGTTTCTCCCAATAGAACGTTACTTTTATTAGTGTCCCGAATCTCTATATTAGGTAGAGGATCGTTAGTAACCAATAAAATCTTTGTCATTGAAAGCCAATTTGTTTAATGGCCATATGCCAGGTTTGCAAAAAACCTTGTTATATGTGTAGTATGGGGTAGAAACGTGAATAAAGTTATTTCATTTTCTCTGCAAAACCTTATTGCTTCCACTCAAGTATGAGGTTCAAGATTGTCAATAAATAACAGAATCCTGTTGTTTAAAGAACAACGTGTATGTTTTGCTACATGTTTAAGAACTGAAACAAACAACTTGGAATTCATCCAGCCACTCATATTTCTCAAAATAAGACTTCTTTCAGGTTCATCATCAAAGTGTTCCTTTGGATATGTAACTCTGAGAAATACGAATACTGGCGAAATTGTTCCCCTAAATGCATTGATGACTCTTATAAACGTAACCAGTTTCCCTCTTTTACTGGAGGCCAACTGTCCCACTTGTTTTCTGCCTTTCGTTGACACAACTTTTCACGCTTCGTAACATAGTTGCCTGTTTCATCTAAATTGAAAATTTTGTCTGCAGTAAATTTATACATCTCTAAAACTCGATGATAATTGTCTAAAAATTCATTAACACTTTCTGGTTTTCCCAGTCTACTTTTAAAGTAGATTTTGTTAATATACTTAATAATAAAAAAAATTCAGATTCATTTCCTAAATCTGAATGTAAATCAACAACACTATTTACCGCAATGGATCTCCTTTTTTTATTTCTCGATTGTTGATTTTTTTTGTCCCATAGCGCCTTATAGCCTCTAATAAACCACATACATTCTACATCGAGTATTGGTTACAATTTCATCTACATAAAATTCAAACGCATTTATCACAGCATGCAGAAAATATTTAAATCTAAAATTAATCGAAACAGTCATCTTATAACCTCCAGTTTCTTACAGGTTTTTTAAACTTAAGACATTCGCACACACGGGACATACGCGTATTTACAATGGGGCTGTATTATGTCTTTAGTCGCTATTTATCCGCGGAAAACTTGAAAAACAATGCTAGGCCATGTAACGTCAACTCTCAGGTAGCTTCTTAGATAGAAAGCGCGTTAACAAAAGATACAAAGAAATTAATTAAGCAATTAGAAAAATTTCCAAAGTTGGTCAATTAACTTCCGAAGTCATGGAACCCAAATACCGATATTTTTTTTACATATAGTAAGAAAAACAATTTTGAATTGAGGTAATTTAAATATTTGCGATAAGCAAATTTAATTTTTATATTAATTACACAAAGCAAAACTTGATTTGCTTTTACATATCTAATTAAACAATTAAGAATGGTACATTTAATTAGAGAATTTTTTAATCTTTAGTATCTAATAAGTTAGGTTCAAATTAAAAGTTATATAGTAAAAAGAAAAACCAAGTTCGTTGAGGAAGCAAAGTTTTTGATCGACGAAAAGAATGTAGATAGATATACATATGTAACTCACGCATATGGATCAAATTTCACGTTGATGTGATCCAACGGAATGCAAAGCTAATGTTGGCGGATAACCTTAGAAAGATTTCCCATTAAAAATCGATGACCAAGGTATCTTCTTCAAGAAAATCAATTCGGATCATTGGCATTTATATGTTATTCATATATATCTACTCAAATTATAAATGCAATTTCATTAAAGATAAAATCAGCACATAAAAAAAAGTCTAAAACAAATAAAAACGGGGAATTAGATAAACGTAACAAAATAGAAATTGAAGAGATACCTGTATTATTAACACAGACTTTTTAAATAAATATATTGTAGATATAAGGTAAAATAAAAGCTACGTAGCTTAAAAATTAAGCCCACAAGCGCACTACTCAAAGGCTATGTACCGAATGAATTTCAAGGCTGACTTCGCCCTAAAAAGTAGCGCTTCGACAAAAATAAAAATAAAGGAGGGTTTGCACGCAACGTTTAGTTAAATTTATACAAATAATTTAAAATCGAAAAAATAACAGTAACGAAAACGTTACAACGAAATCATCCACCCGCTTTCCTATTTAGTTTTTTACGATTCTTACAAATTTTAATGACCGAGATAAGAAAAACGTTCAAATAGTTGCTTTTAACCTTTTTTTTAGAGCATGTTCATACATCTGTCTGTTTATTCTATTATAATAATCAATCAAATTGCTATTAATAAATGTTTGTATAAAAGAATACAGAAACAATGCAAAAAAAAATATAAATTTACAAAATAGACATAGACCTATAGTCATACACAAACATAAATTTAGTTAGTTAAGCTTTACCTAATTAGTTTCGTTGATTTACAATTATTGCACATAAAATCTTTAACTCAAGAATTTTTTTCAATTACACGTTGAAAATTGTCTTCCTTTAAACTTATGAAATGTGAAGGAAGTTCTATATTTTAATTTTTTAGAAAATTTCGATTTACGTGTTGGTTTTTTATATATATTTTATATATTGTGAGGTAATTTTTATTTTCTATTGTATTTGAATTTCTGAAGATTACTATCATCAACTAAAATATTTTGAATTTTATAATAATTAATGACGGTTACATATGAGAAACTAGTACCTACCAGTATAGCTATTGATAAGTAAGATAGAATTAGAGGGAGCTTTCGTTTCTAAGCTAGAATCATTAGAACTAGCATTTAAATCAGAATTAATTTAGGGAGTCATTTTTTTAAAGTGGTTGCGTGGATTTTGACTAGTATTCTACTGTTATTGCAGTACCTGAATTCTTAAGATGTGCATTCTGCAAAAGTTAACTAAGTAACAAAAAATTCTTGTAAGCTAGATATTTTTTTACCAGCTCTGGTCAATAATTCAAAATCAAATTCACCCCGATTCCATTGGCATTTGCTGTATGTATTCAGATTGTTAGATTTACTCCGTTTAAAAAGCAACATTTTAAAACATTTTAAAAATTCTCTTATAGATAAACATGAACCTGTATGTTTCAAAATCTTCTATGTTGACGTCCAACATTCATGCCATCGTTTCGGTGGTCTTCCCTGTTTTGTTTTCTTCATTGGTTTTTTTATTTTTACACTTTTTACACTTTTCTATCCTGTCTACGTTGCATTGTTTTCTTTTCTGTCGCACTAGTTTTACTACAACCTGTATATTACTAATTTTTTCAGTACTTCACTTCCTATTCTATCGTGTAGTGTTTTGCCATGAATTGTCCTTATTACTTTCATCTTTCCTGATCTTCTAACTTGCATTGTCTTTGACGTGTCTGCTCTGGTTTCATTCGCTTATGTCAAGATTGGTCTTATGCTTTTCTTATATATTCTTATTTTGTTGTCACTATACATTATGTCATTTTTATGTTTAGTTGTTTGGCTTTCTGGTTGAATGTTTGCAACAGCTTTTGTAAATTGTTTTCTGAGTCGGTGATAAGTACCGCGTCGTCCGCATAGCTTATAATGTGTAAGTAAGTATTTTCCATTTTATATTCTGCTTCTTTTAGTAGTTGTTTTATAATCTTTTTTTTTATTTGTTCGCTTGTGTTATTTCTTATTTTGATTGCTGTTTTGCAATGTTTGTTTATTTCGATACTATTTTTGTATTATTCTTTGATTCACATGGTTTTCTTTCATTATCTGCAAAATTTTTGTGATGCGTACATAAGCTGGTTTGTTAAATTCAAACAATTTTTAGATGATTTGCTTTATTATGAAGATTGCATTAATTGTAGATCTGTTTTCGCTAAAACCTTGTTGTTCTTCTTTTATCTCAATATCTTTTGTTATTACTTGTAAGATGAGTTTAGTGAATGCTTTCAAGTTGCTATTTAGGAGTGTTAGTCTGCGGTGTTACTTTCTGTCGCTTTTTAAATATGGGAATCGGTATGCTATTTTTTCATTCTTCTTGTGTAGCCTTTTGCCCTTAATACATTTGACGAATAACTTTTTAATTTCTAAAGTGTTTTACATGTTTTATAACCTCGTTGTCTTCTTCCGTTTCTAATTTTTTATTTTCCGTTCTTCTATATATACTTTTAAAGTACGTTTTCCATTGTACTATTGTAATTTTAGTGTATTGTACCGTATCATTTGCCTCCTGTTTGCGCTTTCTTAACTTTATTTATATTTTTTTAGCTTCTATACATATCCCTCTCCATTCCTATAATAAACTTTTTCCAATAATCTTCCTTTTTTTTTCTTTTATATTTGCTATGTTACGTTTTTTTATGTATTTGTTCTAGTTTTCTTCTTTATTTTGCATGTTTTTCTTATTTTTGTAGAGAACCATGGCGTTTTATTTGTCTTGTTAACATTAACGCGTCTTCTTTCTATGGTTTTGTCAGCTGCGTTAAGAATATTGTTCTTTAATGTTGTTTATTGTTCATCTACTGGTAGCCTCTTGTTTATTGGAATTATTTTAAGTTGAAATGCTCTGTTTGTCATTATTTGCTTGTATTTGTAATTCATGCAATAGTTGAAAAATGTGTTATTAATTTTTAACTTGTTATCTGAAATATTTTAGTAAGCCTCTGTTATCATGTTTCTCTTCCTTGTTGAATCTTTGAGTTACACCGGTAAGTATTTTTGTGCCTACTTTAGCATTTAAATCTTTGATTACTATAATTTTATTTTATGATTTTAAAACTGTTTCTTCTCTTTCCTGTTTTTTTTGTGTAAGCTGCATACACATACACATTTATTGTGTATATTTTTTCTATATTTATAAGTAGTGTAATTTGTAATATTCTGTCACTAATGTATTTATTTTTTTTTATATGTTGTTTTTTTCTTTTCGCTCAGTGCACATATATTAATTTTGTTTGCTTTTAGTTTGTTTATTACATTTTTTATTATTACTCCATCTGAAAGTAGGTTATTAGCCTTGCCTAGGCTTCCTTCTTTATCCGGGCTGGGGACCAAAAACAGTACCACTGTGGTACTCGATTCACCCAGTGTTCTGCAGGCAGATTTTGTAGTAGTTTAGAAGAATAAATAGTTTGACGTTTAATTATTTACTTATCAAGTTTATTTTAAAATCACAAGAAATGTGCAAAAATTGCTCAAATATGTTGAAAAAATGCAGAAATGAAATTGTTACTATCTAAAGATTAATTTTGTGAATGAAAGACAAATTATTTTTTCGATGTGCAGAAAATGTTATCGTTTAGCTTTAAAATAGTTCATTTATTTAAGTACTGTAGGTTACGCCCTCCTTTTATATTTAATTAATAAATTGGTTAAGAACACTCTTCACTAAAAGAGGCAAATTAAACCACTTTAGATTTTTTATATGGCGACGTTTCGTGCAATCATGCGTGCACTTCTTCAGGCCACTGAAATATATTGTACGTAAGCTACACATTTCTTATTACATAATAAATAATTCGTTTTAGGTACAAAACAAGAGACTTACACAAAAAGGTTCGAGTGGAAACGTCCTCAACTCCAAACAACATGACAACTAATTACACAATATAAATAACATGAATAAATTGTTAAAATATTACTAAAAAAGGTCAAATAATTAAAATGGTGTATATGAACAATTAACTAAGAATGACAAACAATTGACACGACATGTATAATCAAAAATTATATTTGCAATGTCAAGGTAATCAAGTAAGATAAGAAACGAAAAATACCGCGAATTTACTAGACCTATATAAAGCTAATAACCAATCTTTGATATTAAATTGTTGTATACATTACTTAAATTATTAGTGTCTGTATTAAAGTTAATGTTGTTTTTGTAAACGTTGATGAATATCATCTCTGAAACTAATCGCTTTTTATAGTTACAATCTTTGTCTAAAATTTTAGGATTGTTGAAGTCAAAATTATGTCCCGTATTGATATGATGTAACGCTAACGCAGTTTCGCCCTTTTTATTATTACAATCATACATGTGATTATTGATCCGATTTTTTATTTTCTGTTTCGTTTGTCCTATGTAACACGCTTGGCATCCCATACAATCTAGCTTGTACACTACATCATGTTTTTCAGTTATATTAGTTTTATCTTTAGTTCTACTGTACAGCACGTTATAGATAGTATTAGTGTTATAAGTTGTTATTTTAATATGATTGGTTTTTATAATCGGAATTATTCTTTTTGTTAGGTTTGGAACATTTCTTATTTTTGTGTAAATAACGTTAGTGTTAAGGTTGGTATTAGGGTTAGTAATGGATGGGTTTACTAGTGGTGGAGTATTATTATTATTAGTTGTGTTAGTGTGTATGAGTATTCTGTTTATTATGTTATTCGGGTAGTTATTTTTCCTTAATATGTTCTTTAAGCAGTTAAGGTTTTTCGTAACAAACTGTGGACTGCTTAAACTTAATATTTTATTTTTCATAGCCTTGATCGTATTAATCTTTTGATGGTGTGGGTGTTTCGAAAAGTAATTTAACGTTCTGTTAGAGGCTATGGGTTTAGTATACCATTCACTAACTATACATTATTTATTATGTAATAAGAAATGTGTAGCTTACGTACAATATATTTCAGTGACCTGAATAAGTGCACGCATGATTGCACGAAACGTCGCCATATAAAAAATCTAAATTGGTTTAATTTGCCCCTCCTAATGAGTGTTCTTAACCAATTCATTAATTTCATTTATTTAACATTAATGTTAAATTAAATTTTTCTACTTAAAGCTTTATTAAAAAATTAAAACAAAATTGTATGTATTTATAATAATCACATTATTTAAATTTAGCAATTTTTACTGAAAGTAAAATTGTAATTTTTATTTACTCAAACTTTTTATATATTTATGCATGTATAAAACATAATTTAAAATTTCCATAAAAGGCACACATCACAATTTTAATGATTTTAACATTTTATAAAATAGTAATAAAAACTAACAGCTTTATTGTAATAAAGTAAACACATTTTGTTGCTTTTTCAAGAAAACATTTTTGTATTATCTTTTTTTACACAAAGAAGTTCACAGATAAAATTCAGTAACTGTAACAAAACCGCAGTAATAAAAAAAACGGAGATGCTTTTTTACGGCATTTTCCATTACGTAACAGCTTTTAGTCAAGTCTGCTGAAAAAAATTAAAAATAAGTGCATATTAATTATACTTAAACTATAAATAAAATTACTGTAAACACATCTTGTACACATAAGTGTTAATTAGATTCTAATCTGGTAATTTCTTATTACCGTTTTTATTTACATAAGTGTACACAAATCGTGACAAAAATAATTAATTTTTATTGATTTAGACTCATCTATTCATTTTGAAACATGGTTTTACTGTATACAAAGCAAGAGTAAACAAAGCTGACTTTAATAAAAGCAAACATAAGAAAAAACGTTTTAGAACTTTCGTTGACATTAGCGTGTGTAAACAGAATTGTAAATTTCTATGTAAATCTATACGTAAAACGTAAATTAGTTTTTTTTGTAATCTTCGATAGTTTATAACAATTTTATTTGATTAAATTACATAATAAACGAAAATTTAATTATGTTTCATTTTTAGAAATTGCATTAAGGGTAGTTTTTATTAGTAATAGGATGAGAATTGTTTTTTGATGTGGGGTACTATGATAATTTATTTCAAAACATAGATTAGAAACTTTGGTAATGATTAAATAGATAACGATTTTTTTTATTTACTGTAATGGTTATAGTTAATGTAAAAACTTTTCCCAAATCATTTAAAATTAATTATATTTTGCTTCATTCTGTTAATATAAACTATTTAAAATAATTAGTTGATGCATTTTTAAATCTAACACTAATGCATTTATTCAAATTCTTACTCAATTATTTTACTTTATTATTTTAAAGAAGGTTTTTTTGACAATACGTGGTCAACAATAATTATGCAACATTAGTTATTTATTTATTTTTGTCGTTTAGCAAAAAAGTTTATACGAAACTTTTGTTTAGTCTTCTACCGTTCTTTTTGATATGTTTATTTTTATAAATGGCATTTATTTACTTAAAAATAACATTGTTACGAAACAAAGTAAAATAATAATAGCGTATTGTTTTATACATTTATCAAATATAAATTTATAACAACATATACAATAAACGTAAATATACTTAAAACGTAAATTAATTACATATTTTAAAAAAATAAACAAAGCTATACTAAATTATTGTTTCCATTTTTTATATTACATCATTTGGTTGTAAGTATAATAAAAATCGGATCCATGTTTCTTTAAAGCTTACGTTTTTATTCTGTAAGATTAAAATAAATTCAAAAAATCGTAAATATTATATAGGCAATAAAGTGTCACAATACAGTTCAAGTGTTTCATAAAAATAAAACAAATTTAAGTGCATGTAATCTTTACGCGCGATTGAAGTAAAACTTTTTCTGATAAATATTACCGCAAATATTAAACATAAATCAAAATAAATATTATTTTGGTTTGTATATTTTTTTAATTTATTGATGAAAGAGTAAAATGTTCCTGAGATTCTGTCATTTTAAAGTAACTAAACTTCTTATATTGTATAGCAATGATGTTTTATAATTTATGTAAAACTTGATTAGACCACTCTCACTTCTTAAAAAGTTTTAAAATAACGCTTCATAAATACGTGGATGGTCTCAACGAAATTAAAAGTTATAATACCTCATGTCTAAAATGTAAATAAAAAATGCCTAGTTACTGTTTTTAAATAACGGAAACTTTAAGTCAGCGTTATTTCCGTCTGAACTATTCTCAAATTTAACTCTAATAAAAAAAAATAGTTCAAATAGGACGTCAGTTTATAGTTGTATATTAACAATGTATTGTGATAATGTCCATTAATTTAAATATTATAAAACTTACTTAAACAAATAAATATTTCTAATTTTGTAAATTAATTAGTGCGGACATGGTCGCTACAAATAGCTAAAATACGCGTATGTCATTATATGAAAGTAATTTTAAGGTGTAACAGTAATGCGTATGCCAATATCGGCTTTATGAAAATTTGTTGGTGACCAGCTATATATATTGTTTCTTTTTATAATTTTTTTTTGTATAATGTATAACATACTATAGTATGTAAGTTCACGTTTATTACTGTTGTGTTGTAATTGTTCTTATGTTTAATCAATTTTTAGTTAATGTTAATTTATGTGTATAGTTGTCTTCATAGTGCGATCCCAGACACAACACTTTTGTCTAGGTCTGAAGAAGTGCGCGCTTAGCTGAACGAAACGTCGTATTCTATAAACGCATAAAGTGTTTTGATACCCCTCCTCATAGAAGAACTTTAAAGCAATTGGTAAATAATGTTATAACAAACAAATATTCATCAACATTCAAGTTTAGTTAAGTTACAGCCTATCTTACGTATTTACTACATGATCAATAACTTTTTATACATACTACATTATTGTTGATATGACTAAAATTTAAAATAAAAGTAACAGCATGGTGCAATAGACAAATTATTACTAATAAATTGAATGATAGGATATAACAAGTTAAATAATTTAAAACATCACCTAATTTAAATTTAGAATTATTAATAATTACTAACGTTTTTTTAATTAAAATGTTTTTTAGTTTAGACCGCTTATATCAGCAGATTTGTTTAAATATAAGCTAATAACGAAAAAAATAATTTAATAGTTAAAGTTGAAGAAGTAAGATTTGTTACCAAGCTTTTGTTATAGTGGGTATTGGTAACGACCTCGGCAATGTCGGTGAGTGGGCGTAATTGAGAAAAATAATATATAAAAGCATAGGCGTCACTCCTTGTACTGGCAAAATCCTCGGCTTGGAGACACCAAGGTTACGTCTAAACTTCCTAACAAAAAGATTAGGATAAAGCAGAAAAATGCAATCAAACATCATTTAATGAAATTCTACAAAACAGGCCTATTTGCTGTTAGATTGCACTGAAATATTTGTTCAAAAAACTAAATGATTATGCTGTCGTATACGATTTTACTCACACTATAAAAGTGCGTTAACTGTAAAATGTATGATCAAAGTTTTATCTGCTGGATTAATAACTTTCATCAGGAAAACGTATGATGGTCAAGCATCGGACAAAATAATTTTTAAAAATAGTGGTATAATTAATTTGCTTGTCAGAAATAATACAAAAAAGGTTTTTAATTGACAATGTGTGCAATTTAAATAACATCAAGATATATTGCCCACTTTTTTTTAGATCAAACATACAATTCAATCAAAATTATCCAAATATAATTAAAAAATGGTTGCAACACAAGTGCACGTTGAAAGAAGAAACCAACGTATCAAAATAACTAATTAATAAGCGTTATCATTAACTTGTGCAATACTAATGCAAATGACGGCAAAGCCGCTATAAAATTTAATCCTATTAATCATTTCACTTTTAAAATTAACATCGATTTTGTGCGGATGTGTTTGAAACGAAGATGTATGTAAGCACAGAGCATGCATTTTTACATTAGAAAAATTCTGCTCAGTAATGCCACATAAGATAATGTGACCAACATTGAGAACTTGTTCTTCAAAAACTACACGAAAAATCGTACAGGTACTTTCGTACTTATCTACAATGAATTTCATGTAGTTTAAATATATTTATATGAAATGTTCTTAAGATTACTCATTAAAAAACGCAAGATAAATTATTTACCTGAAAATTAGAGGTTATTTTTGCAGTTCAGAATATTTTTGTAGTACTTACTTAGTATACCAAGAATAAAAACAAGAAAATATTTACAAAAAACAAGATCAATTTAAGTAAAATTATAAATAAACAAACTACAAAGCAGTAAGCATATGGGTTGCTTTGGAAATAACATTTCTTGCAAGTGTTTTTAAATAAATAATAGCAATATTTTCAAATTAGAAAACTTACACAACCGAAGTAATTTAAAGTAAGTAGTTACTGTCTGCTAAATACAAACTTATTCCTAAAAATTGCAAAGTATGTAAGCTTACATGCAACAACATGGGTTTACCAAATTCTGGCCTTGACTACGTTTCAAAAAATTAGAGAAACTTGAGTGAAATACAATCAACGTACGCAAAACATCATCATAACATACAGTTGTAAGCGTTTTAGAACTGCTACTAAAAATACATAATTCAATACAATACAATACATACAATAAATACCTGAAAAATTAAATGCTATTACGTGATTCAGGTACAAAATAATTGAAAAAATTTTTTTAGCGAGGCGCAGGTCATTTGCCGCTATCAACAAATACTTAGAGGTATCCACAGTAGCGCAATTTTCGACTCAAATAACAGATCCCAAAGGTCAGTGGGTATTCGAAATAATTTTCGGAAAAATTACTCTTACTATAGTTGGATAAACGCTTGAATAGAATTTATCTCTATTCCATTCAGTGGGGTTTGCAAACCAGCAAAGTAACAGAATTTAATTACAATTGACGTTTAAAAAATTAATAGGTAATGACACGTAACAAACTAAAGTGGCAAATTTTTGTCAAATTTCGAATACGAATGCGTGCTAAAAAATGTTACAAATTGTAGCACAAAGTTGTTTAATCGTCTTACTCTATAGAATAGGCGAAAATGATACTAAAATTAGGATTTCGACGTCAAATAAAAAGACGTATAAGAAAATAAAATAAATACAATATTAGTAGGACGCCAAATAAGGACACAACGACGTTTAATAAGTTTTCAGGTCCACATTCATCAAAAAACTTGTTTGGTAGCTTAAATTCTTATGGGAAAAAATTTGAGAATTGACAATGCATAATCTAAAGTTTTACTTAAACAAATTACACTTCTACTTAATAGTTACGCTTGCAATTAACGTTAAACTATAGATAATTTGACCTAACTCTAAACTAACTTTTAGCAATAGACCTTGAAGCAAACGTCTATTCAGCAAGCGATAGAAATGACCGAAGCCAAGAAACTGCAGAGAACAACCTTCTAGCGGTAGTCGAAGTTTAATTCTTTTTAAACTTTAAAAATGCAAAACAGAATTGTTATATTAACAAAACGAAAGAGACGTCTGCTAAACATAATTCTTTTTATGAGATTGAGTTGAACATAAACACCACAAACCGTAACATACAGAATGCAGTTTATTAACTCTTTACTGCAACAGTTTTATGTACATTAAAAATATACCACCGCGGTAGAAACTCACTGTCAATTCTTTTTCCACCAATACTACCAATTTTTTTAGCCCCATCAAAGTCAAAATTATGACGTATAAGTTTTTAAAAAAAGGAAACAAAAACTTATTAAATAAAACAAAAATGCAAGCAACTTTTATCCAGTCCTGTTAGTTGGTCACACTTACAAACACTACAACTAGCTAGATGGTCAGCGAGTGGGCGTGAATGACTAAAATATAGATAGAAAATTTGAGTCCCATGTTTATGTAGCTAGTACAATACCCAGTCGAAGAACAAGGTGGCCTAGAATAATCTGCTGCCAGTAAGTTAAGTACAACAGACATAGAAGCAAACAACAGAGAACACTCAAAGGGTATAATAACATTAAGTTCGAATCTAACAGCGTAGTTCGTCAAATAACGTTGTCAAAATTGGCACTAAATATGTAATTAATGAGAAGAAAAAAAATCTAATTTAGTTTGCAGGATGTGAACAGCAACAGCTACATAAAACGGCTTATTAAACGGCTAAGCTAAAAATAAGTAAACGTACACAAACATCAGGGGTGTCATATGAATCGACACCATAATTCAAAAAGTATTAAAATTTTGGTCAGCGTCCATCGGTATTTAACGACTACATTAAAAAAACAGTCTATTGTATTGCATGCAAGAATAATTAATCAAGTAATTAAATCACTGAATGCGTGACACATAGAATCACATCGACAACTTCAGACATTGGCACAGATGAACCGTAAACCCAATCAAGTTGTCGTAGAATAATCGATCGTTACCAATCATGCAGTAGCCGGACTGTAGTGTAATCTTGCCCAGTTGCAGTAACAGACTCACACTTATATAATAGATACACTTTCGTAACTTTTTACGCCTGAAGCGGGTGAATGAATTAATTCTAAATTCTCTTTATTGTATTCGCGAAGTGTACGTCACTTTATAGTTGCTCTAACCAGCCGTTGCTAAAAAAAAATTATGTGAAATTAACCACATGTTATTAAAGCCACTATTAAGAAAAATTAAAAGGAGTTTTTGCCTGCAACAATCCCGTATCTGGCAAAAATCGCAAAAAATATTTCTCAATGACTAATCAGTAAACCGAACTCACTTTCTACAAGAGAAAAAGGAATATTAGTCGCCAAAATAAATAACAGAAAAACATTTACAGTAAAATAAAAACCAAACGCCTTTGGCAGTTTACAGCAACACGTTCAAAGTGAAAAGTGAACAAAAAGCGTATTTAGCGACTAAAATTAAAGCTATCAAACAATGGCCAATCCGACAGCGCCACCTTCATTTTTTTTCTTATACAGAAATTTCGTAGACAAATATAATGCAACCGTAACAAATTTAAAATGAACGAACTTATTTTAAAAAATCATTTAGTGATGCAAAAGATTTAGATAAGAAAGTCTCTCACAAACTACTTTATTTTATATACGAAATGAACAGGTAATACACTTAAAAGATAAAATGTTAACTAAAACAAACTAACATTGGTAATTCAAAAATGTTTGATGGCAAAGCCATCTCATAGTGTGATTTTACTATGTGCTTGAAGTTTACTGTAAATAACTATAAACGGTGGTGACACGTTGAAATTAGTTTAACACCCGCAAAATTCAAAATATGCTTTGAATAATTTGTCGGGATAAAACCACACCGTAAAAGGACATTGGGGGTAAGCAATGTCAATGCAATTGTGCAAACGCCACCAGAGTGAACTACTGGACGGCCGTTTCGCCCTTTTGGGCTCATCAACAGTAAGAGATACACACATTAGGGTGTTGTATAGTTTACAATTAGGGAAGCAACGCTTATTTTAATGTCGCCCCTTTCCCTACTTCATGTGGCAGCGACATTCTTGATAGGGTGGCGTAATATCACGTTTGTGTCTTGATGGCTGACCATACGACTTAGAACGACTTTGACGGTAGCCGTTGTGGTTTCGGTTTGGTGAGCAATGGTGGTACTGAGTTCTTATTTTTTCCATTTCCCTCGTCAGATCAAGTTTTGACATTACCGAATTGTTATTGGATATTGCATTGATATGTCTATCAGTTGACTCTAGATTTTCGCAAATCTTGACTGCTTGTTCGGCGAGTTGTTCAAGACTCATTGTTGGAGTATTAGGAGTCGATAGTTGTGTAGCCAGCAAGGTACGTGTGATGTGCGGAAGTCTATCAAGAAAAATATTGCGGAAGATATCAATTTCCGTTGATCCTCGGTATAGATTTCTCATTTCGGCAAGCATAACTGATGGTTTACTGTTATTTAATTGCATTTTCGAGATAAGTTTACGCCTACGAGTTGTTTCTGATTCAGCATAAGCATGGATGATGGCAGTTTTCAGGTTGTCGTACTTGTTGACTACTGTAGGGTTTTCAATAGCCGAACTAACCAATGCGCTTGTATCAACATCTATAGCCATGAGTAAGGTTGTAAATTTGTTTTTATCATCAAAATATTTGATTTGCATACATCCAGGCTTCAAGTTGGCGAAAAGAATGTTCAGTATGTACTTTTCTGATAAGTGGAACATTGATTATTGACCATGGATTAAAAGTTAATGTTGTCGGGGTTTGAATAGTAACTGGTTGTTGAGTTTGAGTAGCACCTGTTGGTGTTAACGTAACTGCTGTCGTTTGTTGGGTAGTAACACTAAGATAACGTCTGTTATCGTCTATATAACTTAATTGATGTTGCTGTTCTGCAGTGGTTGTGATTGGTGCAGGCATTGTGTTACAAACGTTATTGTTCGGAACAATTGCCTGTAGGAACTGTTGTTGCACTATTTGATTTTGTGTAATGACATTTTCCAATGTAACAAATGCGTTAGCTAAATTATCAATACTTGCAATTACTTTGAGCAGAGGATCGGCAGTTGCAGTCTCTGATGCAGATGTAGCTGTAACAGTTAATGGTTCCATAGGTGATGACGGTTCAGTACTCGAAGCTGCATTGTTTTGATTTGTCGTTGCTTGTCTTTCCATAGCCATTAATGGTGATACAGAATTTTGTGTACCTGGAGTTTGGTTGGTATACACTTGTTGTATTATCACATGGACGTAGTGCACGATCAGTGTACATGTTTTTAAATTCGGGGTCACCAATTTAGTGATGCGAAAGATGTAGATAAGAAAGTCTCTCACAAACTAATTTATTTTATATACGAAATGAACATGAAATACACTTAAAAGATAAAATGTTAACTAAAACAAACTAACATTTGTAATGTTAATTGAATACCAAATTTTTTGTGTTTTACCAAAGTTCTACTGACACTGCATTTTTTTTACCCGTCTTTTTCGGTTGTGTCTCCACACACGCCAGAGTTACCACTACAAACATTTGTACAAGGTATAGTAAGACAGCTAAGAACGGAAATGCTTAACACAAATAGCTCAAAAACAAGTTAATGTCTCTATAAATTAATGTTATAAAAACGAAAATAATAATTCAACATTAAAGTTGTACTTAAAACCATTAAAGAAAAAATGGTATTTTAGATATTAAAATTTTTTTTGCGATTAAAGCTTGAAAGTTTACGCTAAACTTATAATTTGCTAAGATGTCACTACAGTTATATTCAAAAAATTAATTACAATACGTAATAAAATATTGATAAATTTAAATATTTGAATAACTTTGTTAATCACATTATAAAACACAACTTAACGAAAATTTAAACACATTTTAAGTTCAAATATACGTAAATTCAAGACTTTTGCAAAAGTAAACTGACAAACTTAACGCAAGCGTGCTACATATTTATATTTAAAAAAAAATAATTATTTGTTTAATTTAATTTTTTTTTAAATATTTGATTTTTTTAAGTACAACAATTTATAGTTAAAAAAATCATGTTTTAGGGTATACGCTAAGACTATTTTCGGTTTTTACAGTAAATGAAACCAAAATTTATAAAACAACGTAAGTGTTATTATACATTATATTTTAGTAAATGTCGTTTAAAATACTTTTTGCACTGCCAACGCCGCAAACGTTGATGTTTGTTCGTTATTGTAGCAGTCAAAAAAAAAACTCTAGAGTAGCAATATGGAAAACTAAAAAAGTACATAAAACTAAGTGTTCAAAGTCAATTACAATATTCGAACGAGTAGTATTTGACAAGTTGGAAAAATTTTGAAATTTAGTTAATGTTGAAGAAAAAACAATGTCAAAGTTACTGTCAAATTTTAAATTTGACAGATTTAGCAATAAATGTAGTACTAACATTATTGGTGTTTCTTTTTTAAAAAATAATATAATTTTACAGAAAGCAACACAAAATATAATGTATGTTATTCTCGTGTAAAGTTTCATTCATATGCAACGCTGTCTTATGACGCTTGTTACGAAACTACTATTTAAAATAAAACCACTCAGGTGCAATGCTAATATGTGTGCACAGCATAAGAAAATAATAATTTATGTCTAAAGGAAGGTAAATCGTGTTGGCGTTCAAATACAGTAAATAATTTTTTTTTGCATTAGTTAAGATAATTAAAATCAAAAATTTGTTAAAATTGTTGTTTAAATAAATTCGAATTTATTTTATAATAAATATAGTAAAAGCGACAAATGTGCTTAAGTTTGAAGACGCTTTAGACACCAATTCAATTTTTAGTAAAATTGATGTTAAAAAACATAACTTCTTTAATTTATTTATTATTTTAATGTTAAATTATGTTGAAAATACAATAATAATAAAACCGTTGAACAATTAAAATAATTTTTTTAACGTTGTTTTATTGTATTTAGCAACTATTTTAAAAACAGTTTGTTTCAGTTTTTGCTTTATTTATTTAACTTGTCTTATTTTTTAGAAATATTTCTTTTTTATTTTACTATAGTATCTGTTATAATTTGTCATACATTAAGTAATACAGTTGCTTTTAAAAATATATCAACTGTAGTAAACCGTAACAAAAAAATACAAGAACAAGAAAGTTTTAAACGCAACCAGCTTAAATCAAATAGCGTTAACTGATTTTAGCGGTTTTACAGCATGTCGCATTAATGTAGTGATTTTGTTTTAGAGTGGATTGGCTAACACCGCAATCCAACGATCAATATCAGAACTGTCTCTGATAAAACTTTCAAGAGCTGTTGGCAAGACAGCTTAAACTTTAAACATTGGAAAGCACACTCTAAGCTATTTGAAAACAAAAGTAAAACGGGAAACAAACATAGTTGTTAGAAATTTAAATTTATGGAATAAAAAGTAAGCCTTAATCAAAATTCGTACCTCTGTTGAATAATAAACGGTGTAAAAACTGAATGGTTTTAAAAGGTGTATTACATTTTTTTAGAAATTACCTTTTGGCTACGGCTTTATATTTAAATGACGCAACGCTTATATAAAAAATAAAACTTTCATCACCTTAAAATGAAATATTCTTGCTTTTAAAAACTTCATTTTAAGTTCATTTAAAATTTCATTTACTTTGAAAAGCCGCAAATTTATTTTTGTTTTATTTTCACGATACACTAAAGCAAAATTGTTTTTTTAAGAGTATATTGTAGAAAATTGGTTTTATATTTAACAGATGTGGTTTATAAAAGCTTATTTTATCGAAAAAATGATAAAAATTAAATTATTTATATAAATGTAATAACTTCTTGTAATATAGTATATAAAACTTTTAGTAAATACGTTGAAAAGAACCTTTCAATTAAATATACGAGTAACAAATTGAAGCATTTAGCTGCAAACGTTGGACTAATATCGCAACGGGGTTTCCTTTAGAAAAAGTGTTTTCTCTTCAAACTTAATTTTATTTCTGAAACAAGCAATATAAAGCTAATGTTTATACACATATGTTTTATTTTGTTGTTGAATGGTTTTTCTTCTCATAATAATAAAAAACTCTTGATTTTCAAAGGAATTGAAAATGTTATTGCATAAAGTTTTGATTGATAAATTAAATTAATTTTAGGAGTTATTGACAGATAGACGTAATATATTTGTACATAAGAATTTGTTCATATATTTAGTATTTAGTATTGTGTAAAAAAATTACAACAATTTTTATTAAAACACTCAAATGACGTCATTTGAGTGCTTTATTAAGAGCTGTTAAAGACGCAAAACCTTAAAATAAATTTTATGAAATAATCATCAACGCTAGAACTTAAACAAAAACACGTTTTGTATGTCATTTACGTCTGTACTAATAGATTATTAGTTTACACCGAAACAGTTATTTTACTGATCTTAAAAATTTATTTTTGAAAAAGTTCAGCAACCAACACTTATTTCAGAGTTATTTAACTCGAAAATCAACAAACTGTTCTCATTTGCCTGAATAAGATATGCCATTGTGAAAATATTCCACTTATGAAACATAATTAACCTTTAAGTGGGCGCTACCCAAAATTTTTCATAAGTAGTCGCTACAATGTACTTTGTACACCAATGTGATTTTATTAAATTTTCTCATAATTACTTACACAAGACACAATCTTTCATTATGGAATAAAAGCAATAGACAAAAAATTATTTTATTTGTACATTCATTCTAAAAAATATTCAAAATAAAGTAAATACTAATGTCCATAAATGAATGATTTAAAACATGATCAAAATATAGTAAATCCTAATTTCAATAAAAAACAAAACAGACACAAAAACTGAACGTTGATTTTAGGTAGTAGTAGAGTTTTTACAAATATTCCTCGTCGTCAGGATTTTGCTTCTTTTTGCAGGTCAGACATACATGGCTTTGTAATACAATGTTCTTTGCAAGCCATGGTTTCACAAAAGCTGCAATGGATTGTTCTTACTCTATTTTGTTTCCAACCACATAATAAACATTTTCCTCTTACTTTAGCTGATGCTTGATCACGTACCTCGTTATTATTTCTGTATTTGTTTAAATGAGGTTTTATAAGGGAAAATGCTAGATTTTCGAGAAATAGTGTTCGATCAAGCTCATTTCCTGGAAAGAATCTGTACACTATATAAGAGTTTAAGGCGGCAATGTTTATTATCTGAAAAAAACAGAACTAAGGTCCATCTTTTGGTTCTTTTTTGAACCGTATAATTTCTAATCTTCTTGTCTACTGTGTCGATACCTCCTTTTGTTGAATTGTAGAACAAGATAATGTCGGGTTTTTTACTATCTGAATCCACCGCATCATCGTCATATTAGTAGTACGGCTCTGCTTTTTTTTGAGCAGAAGGAAACTAAAATAATGTCTATTTGGTCGAGTCTTATTTGGTAGCAGTTCTATCGGAATTTCTCTTTTGTTCTTTTTCAGTGTACCCACAAATGTTATCTTTTTATTCAATAAATTTTTAGCGAGTGGATAACTGCTGTACCAATTATCACAAACAAGATTTCTTTTTTTTTCCTTGTAAGGATCTACCAGCCGTGAAACGATTTCAGGAGGTGTATTTGACCTATTATATGGTCCACCAGCAGGCTGTCGCCCGCAGTAGACTTCCAAATTGCTAACATAAAATGTTTTGGAATTACATAAAGTAAACACTTTTAGTCCGTATTTGGCTGGTTTACTGGGTGTGTATTGGACAAAACTACATCTTCTCCGAAAGGGTATTAGTATCTCGTCAATTGTCATGAACTCTCCCATTACATAATTATTCTTACAATTGGATACAAATTTATCTAGAAGGATTCGAATTGGGCAAAGTTTATCCGTCAATTTTCTTTCTTCTCTTGTAATTATGTCGTCAAATCGAATACAACGAAGGAAGAATAGAAATCTTTTGGAACTCATGCAAGCTCTAGATATGACATTTCCTTTAACAGGATCCCAAATTTCGCAAAAATCAGCGTGACTCTCTTTTTTGGTTCTTATAAAATAAAGTAAACCAAGCAAAGCTAACATTTCTTTTTTTTTGTACCTCTAGCATCTCTAACTCTGCTAAATTTGTCTTGTTTTTGTTGAATAAATCTATTTGTATGTATTACAATTTCATCCACCATACCTACCGTTATAAACTGTAGAAACACTCTTTCTGGTGTTGTTGTGCCTTCAGTGAAGGTAGGGCGGGAAAAAAATTTTATTACTTTTTTTGGGCATATTTCGCAAATTTACGTCTTACGGGATGTTTGCGCCAAATTGTTTTTTTATCCTTGGCTATGAAAGACGGTTCCCTAAGAACTTCTTTGTCAGTCAAGTCCACTTCAACACTTTCGTCACTAAATTCTTCTACTTCTAGTAGTCCGTCTTATGCTCACTAACACAAATATCTTCATCCGAAGCACTATTATCATACGAGCCTCCTACTTCTTGTTCTATTTGCTCTCGAAAAATGGCATCTCAAAATTCATTTAATTCTGCCTCGGTGAGTTTGTAAGGATTTCTTACATAAACTTTATCCCTAAAAATGTAAAGCTATTTTATAATCTAGCCTTGAATTATGGTAAACGTAAAAAATAATGGTTAAAAAAATACTTACATAGTTAGTCGCTCAGGTGTATAAAGTACACTGATTGTGAGAAAACACACTACAACTCCGTATCTGTCTATTCCAGCGGTTTTCCACTAACTAAGGTGGTAGAAGACGTATCGCTTGTAGCTTACACACGGTGGTAGCGCAAAGAACCGATGTTTTCAGGAGTAATATGAAAAATAGCTAACTCGGTGTATTTTATACACTCTAACGCCTACTTAAAGATTAACAAAAAAATTTATTGATTATAAATTTTTTTATTTTTTTCAAAAAAAACTATAAAACAATTTAACAAATATAATTTTTTTGTACAACATATTGATTTTCTAATTTTTAAATTTAGTTTTATTTTCAATTAGTAACTTAAATTGTTTTTAATGGTTTGGATAATTATATAATTTGTTCAAACAATTATTTCATATGAATGCATAATTAAAATATTTTACGTTTCAGTGAATCGAATTGCTTTAATCTTCATTAAATGAATTTTAACGTTAATGTAATTAAAGAAATAATAAATCTGTTACAGATAATAATTATTTAATTTGGTTTAGAGTTTAATATCATTAAATAAAAATATATTTGTTTTAAATTAGGATTATTTAAAAATTAAAAAATTTTAAAATGATTATTTCATATTTTGATTATGTATAGATTATAAACTCAACTGTTTAAGACTTTAATTAAATTAAACAAAATAAGTTTGAATCTTTATAAACTGATTAAAAAATAGACAAGACGATTTATTAAAAATTAAAAAAGATTGTTGAACAATATAATACATATATATAAATTTAGGTTTAAAATAAACATAATTTATGAATCATTTGAACATCATATTTGGTATAACTTTTAATTTTATTAAAACAAATATTAATTTTTGTACTGCTGTGTTTTTCTAAAGAATTAAGTCGTTGAAGAAAACATTAAACAACAAGTTCAAAGAGGTTGACGTGTGTTTTTAAATTATGTGTTACAAATGTATGTTTTAACTCTTAATTTCTTTACTTTTTACCTCTAACTTTAATTTTAAATAATTAAATAGCACAATCTTATTTTTGACAACTCATTCGATTGATTCTTTATGCTAATGTCAATTAAAAAATAATTTTAATCAATTAATAAATAACAGCGAGTTATAGATTTCGTAAAGTGTTTGTTTTATGAAATGACTTAAAAAAAGTGCCACAACTTATAAGCAACAATTAGCACAACAACAATTTTTTTCTGGTAAAGTATTTGCTCAAGTTTAATCAAACTTGGATTGCAGATACCTATGTTTTTTTCTCTATTTCCAAATTTTTTAATTACAATTTTTTTAAATATTGTTTAGATTATTAACATAATAACTAAAAATAGATTGTATAAAATGTTTTTGTAGAAATGTTTTTTATTTGAACTATTAAAGCTTTTAAGCGTTCAATTTGAACAAGTATATACAAAGATAATATTATTTTATAGAACTTTAGTTTTGACAGAAATTTGACAAAATTTAAATAAAATTTTTATATTACTAACAAAAGTATAGCTTTGTATATGTACTACATAGATTTTATGTAATTTAAAAAAAATATAATTGTACGTATTTTAATTTGCAACTTTTTGTAATGAGTGCTAAAAACTACACTGTTTTCAACATTTTTCTAAATATACCTAAAAACGGGGTAAATATAAAATTTGAATATGATATTTATTACTAATTAGTTGATATCATATATACTTTCTCACTCTTAACTTTAGATTTTATTTGACTTGAAACTCAGGAGTCAGAACTTTTAACTCCATTAATAGTATAGTGTGTTATTTGTTTAAGAATTTACAAAATAAGTAATATTACCAGTTCTTGATACAATATTAACATACGTAAGAGGTGTCAAAAGTAAATGATACCATAACCAACATTTATTAATAAATTTCTTAAATTTGATATATAAATTTTACAAATGCGCAAACGTTCAATAACTAGATAAATAAAACTATAAAATTTTAAAAATGTTTTTTAATGAAATATAAAATCAATAAATACTTAAAAAAAAATTAAATATGAGAAAAGAAATAAGAAAAACAAAAATTAATAAAAACAAAAAGTTTTTTATTATTAAATTAAAATTAAATGTTTAAGAAGTGATAGAATAATAAATTAAATTAGGACTTTCTAAGTCAGTTGTATAGTTTATTGCATTAAGATTTTGTTACATTTTTATCATCTCATAAATTAGTCTCTTTTTCTAAAATATAAGATAAATTAGGTATAAATAGTAATGTTACAAATTTGTTTTTTTCTTTATTATTATTGTTTTCTTTTTTTATATTTAGATTAATAGTTGGTGAAGAGTTAGCTGAATTTGAGCGTGTATTATTTTTATTTTTATGTTTTAAAATTTTTATTCTTTTTTTAATATTAGTATTTATAAAATGTTAAGGAAAGCTATTTCGGATTAAAATACTTTCAATTATATTAATATTTTCAGAATGAAATGTAGGTGAAGATAAAATGATTTCTTTGTCAATTAAATCATAAATTACACTTTTCTTATATTTAATGGAAGTAAATGAATTAAAATTTATGTATCTACTAGTTTTTACATTTGTCCTATACCAATTGGTGCCAATTTTATTATTTAAATTTCTAATGATTATCATATTTAAAAAAATTATTGACTTGTAACTATTTTATTTTTCTATAGTAAATTTTAGTCTTGGATGAATACTATTAAAGTTATTAAAGATTAGATTTATATTATTTTCATAGGTCGCAATTAAAATGTCATCTATAAATCTTTGATAAAAGATGTCACCAAATTAAAAAAAAATATTTTCTAAATTTTGTAAAACTAAATTAGCTATTGTACTAGCAATTCCAAATTTTTGTTTCTAAATTTTATTGTTAAATGTAAAGAAAGTTGAATTAGGCATGAATTGTACTGCTTTAATAAATTCATTTAAAGGTAAATTTGTAAAAAGTTTGATTTTGTTTTAATAACTTTTGATAGTATTTATTGCTAAATCTGTAGGTACGTTAGTATAAAGTGAAACTACATCTAGAGAAAACAAAACATGATTATGAGAAATAGTTACATTATCAATAAATCAAGATAAAAACGATCAAGAATCAAGGTAATTATCCCCAAAACTATTACTTATAGATATAAGACTTATTTAACAAAAATTAAAGTAAACTTAATGAAAAGTTAATTCATGAAAAAATATACGAAACATTCCATTTATAAACGTCGACGTATACTAATTTTGGTTAATTAATTTTAATTAACATATCAAAAAATAATACGTTCTATTGTACTTTAACTAGTAGACTTAAGTTGGTATAAACGTCTGTATAAATTTGACCTTTTATTTAAAAAAACTGAGTACGGTTTTGTACAGAGAATAACTTAACTCTTATTATAATAAATAACTCTTAACTTTTTCTCGTACAATTATTATTGAAGTTAATATAGAAGAAAAGAGAGCAAGTGGGCAAATCTGTATACGTTATATGCAGTGCAAAGTTATTATAATAGTAATTGTTACAAAAAAAACTTAGTTGTAGGAGTTTTTGCTAAATCTGTTTACTGAACTGACAATAATAGTCAATTTTCTTTTATTAGCTTTTTGTAAATGCGTTTTAATATTGTTTTTACATTTGTTTTGACACGCAATTGACTAATTTTTTCTAATTTTTTTTGTTAAATTTGAATAAGACAATAAATGCAGTTTTTATACAGATTTTATTATTAACCGTTTGTTACAACATTTGTAAGCGTAAAAAAGCTAACAGCAAACGTTGCTTTACCAACTTAACTTACCAAAAAATAAAATATCATTTTATCAATTCTAACATATTTTTGTAATACAATTCTATTCAATACACAATTATACCAAAAATCTAAAAAATTAAATGTTTGCGTTTTATTAGAATTAGGATATGAATATGATCATTGTTATCAACCACACATAATATGACAGTAACAAATAAAGTATTTTTGTTAATAAAAAAGGATCAAACAGGTTTTTTTTCTACGACTAACTAAATCTAAAACAAAACTTAATGAACTGGAAAGAATTAAAACCAACCTTATACATTTTTATTAAAAATTTTCTCTAGTAAGTACTAAACAGGAATTTTAAAAGGTTTTTAGTAATAGTTTTTGACGTTTTTATCATTTGGTGTCTGTATTCATTTGTTATTAGCTAAATATAAAAAGTAATTTCCAACTAAATATTAAGTTAGCAAAATAAACATTTTTGAAATAGTGTGACATTTTGCTACTAAAAATTTATCTAAATAACATTAACGCCGTCGTCAAAATGTCTATTTTTAATATTTATTTTACGCAACAATTTTATTTATTTTTTTCAATAATAAATAAGCTAATAAAATAGTTTTAAATTATACAAACCACACACCCGCTTACTTTTACTTAAAATTTCTAGTTAAATAAATATTTTTATTAAATTTTTTTTTTATTTTAGTTTTTACAACAAACGATTAATTCCTAAATTTAAAAAAAATCGTTTTATAAATTTTGTTTTTGTTGGTTTAGTAAAAATAATTGAAATCAAACTTAAAAATTTTGTTACGCGTTCTTGAGTACACACGCGACGGTTATCTTATAAGTAGAGTTATGGTAGGTAATAATAATAATAATAATTATTATTTTATTTATTCATGTTAAGATACAACGTATTTACAATTGTCAAAAAAATTTAAAATGTAAAAGTTTCACCATAAAACCCTAAAAAATTATTAAATCTAAAATGATGTATAATTAATTATATAACCATTTAACTATATAACACATACGCAGTCAACGTTCAATATTACTGGAATATTACTCACATTTAAACCATAGTTAAATTCCAGATTTTATATCACAGCCTACAAAAAAAAATTTTTTTGGTAAAAATTGTTTTATGTTACTTTTAAATAGTTTACTATCTAAAGATTTTATATCATCTGGCGGTTTATTAAACTATTTAAGTGCTAAAAAGTTTGTTGACTTTTGGGATTTAGTCAGTCTACAAGCTGGCGACTGTAGATGGTTTTTATTTCTAGTATAAGAATGTTTAGATTTGTTGTAATTATATTTCATTTCATTGCAACGCAAACAATCGTTGCCAATCTACACCCTGATTCCAGACTAAAATGAAGTAAAAGAGCAAAAAAAGACACAGGCAAAATAGGCTGTTTTAGAAACTGGCAATGATACAAAATTTCTAAAAAGATATATTATAAGTTTTTTGGTAATGCTGTCAATATGAATATCCCATTTTAAAGTTTTGTGAATAATAACGGCCAAGAATCGAGTGTGATCATCAAACGTTGTATTATCAGTATTGCAGTTACTGAGAGAAAAAAGTATATGAATTGTTTTTGTTTGGTTTAAAGTTAGCTTGTGATTAGAAAACCATTTTTGCACTTTTACTTGTGCACTAGATGACGATGCTGCTCTGCCTGATTCTTTCCATTAATCGTGATAGTAGTGTCATCAGCAAAGAATATGTAATCAGCAAGAGGACTTATTTGTGGTAAATCGTTAATATAAATTAAAAATAAAAGTGGGCCTAAAACAGATCCTTGGGGAATCCCATAACTGATCCTACCCCTTTCAGATAACTTCCCATTTAGTTTTGTTTGTGTTTGGTTTTTTAAATATGATGCGATCATAAGTGTGGCATTATTTGTAAAATTATGTTATTTAAACTAATCTATCAGTCAAATGTTTTTGACAAATCGCAAAATACTGCAATTAGATGCTCTTGTTTATTAAAACTTTGAATAATTTTGTCAATTAAAGTTATTAAAGCCAAAGCTGTATTTTTGTTTTTTTCTAAAACCAAATGATTGTTATAAAAGAAAACATTTTTTTCAAAATAATTTTTGATTTGTGCAGCTAGAAACTCTTCAAAAACCTTTGATATTATAGGCAGGAGCTATATAGGTCTGTAGTTATTTATACCATTCATTTCTCCTTTTTTAAAACCTTGAATTACTAATGCTTCTTTAAGTGTATCGGGAAACATGTTATGTGCAATACAGTTGTTAATGAGTTTAGTTAAGGAAATGACAATAACATTTCTTATAACTTGAATTAGGTTTACCGTTAATCCAAAAACTTTCCGACTTTTTAAATTTTAAATAAAGTTATTATATTAATAATATAAAATTAAATGTTGTTGGTTCAATATGAAAGTACAATTTAGCTTTAGGGTTTTTATCGGACTGTCAAAGCTATCAAAGCTATAAACGTTTTTGACGAAGTTTTCTGCTATATTTTAAAAAAGGTTGTTAAAATCGTCTGAAAAAAATTTGTGATTCATTAATTCAATTTTGTTCTTTTTGTTGTTGTTATTAATTTCCCACATTGTTTCTATTGGTAAATTTGAATTTTGAAAAAGTAACTGATCTCTCATATTCTCAGGATCATTATTGAACCAATTATAATTATATGCAAAATTCGGTTTAAATTTATAAGTTTAATTAAGAAACGCTTTTCAGTCGCCAGGTGCAAAACCCGACAAGTCACAATTTTTGTAAAACTGAGTGTAATGCACTAAAAAATCTAGAATGCAAATGCCTACACGTACATAGTGAAATTTTTAAGCAATCGCCAATATATCCAACATTAAAATCTTGTGAAATATCATGTTTGATGTAAAAACCGACAAGTCCTCCGACTTTTTTGGAGCAAATGCAAACATTTCCAATGCGCCAATAAAAGCACTGATTTTGTTCACGTGGCTTCATGTGATTTGCAGTTATGTTGCAGTTGTTTAGTATTTATGATGAATCAATTGGAAAAATTAGTGCACTTGGAACATCCAACAAAAATTATACAATGTGAAGTTAACAAGGGTTGAATAAGATGTACATTAAATTCCGAACGAGAAGATGCAAAACGAGTAAGTTATGTATGTTATAGACAACTAATCGCTTTTTACCATCATATATTAATAATTAGTAAAACCTCTGTTGTATATTATGATTATTTGTTTAAGATATCTTCCTAAGAGGTTGCCTGTATATCCCAGATGTGTTTACCGTCAGAAAAAAAAATGTCAGGTGGGGACTGAGTCGGGCATAAAAATGAGAATAAAAAACAAACTATTAAAAAATTTATTTAATCTCTTAAATGCGCGGAATTTGATTCTAATAGAATGTATGTGCCTAATGAATTAAGTATTTCCAAACTCTGATAAATTTACAACGACACAATGGCTAGCAGCAAAAAACTGAAAGTTAAAAAATGCTTTTTTTAGAGATTATTTCAACAAAAATTTTATTTTTGTTTTTTGAACACTTAAAACTGATCAGTGCTCCACCTGTTTGCAATACAAAGTTAACAGAAAAAAAGAAAAAAAAGGAACCGAAAAACTTCCCGGACCAGTCGGCATATTTTAGTATGCAAATAAATTTATACCACTTGGCTATAGTGTGCATTCAAAAGCAAATTAACTGCCAATAATGTTAGGTTTTACGTATGGACAGAGCTTGATCATCAAAGGAGCTCTAATAAAATTTCATTTTGATTTTAGTAAAAATGTAAAAACTATTCGTCTTATTTGTGATGGATGTGGAGCACAAAACAAAAACTCTACAGTAATTGGCATGTTAAAATATTGGCTTTAATTTAAGTCATCATTGCAAATTAAAGCAATTGAGTTAGTCTTTCTAGTTGTCGGGCACTCCTATATTCCTCCCGACCGTGTTTCGGTCAAATTAAAAAAATATATAAAAAGCAACCTGACGAATACATCAGCATGATCAAAAAGTTTGCTACTGTTTTTAAAATTGGCACTGATGTAGTGATTAGAGACTGGATGAAGTAATACCGGAAGTAAAGTTTCACTATGGGGAAGAAAACATGGATTTTAGGATTTAGAAATAAGATGATACTAATATGTATTGATAAATATTAACTAGTAAACAATAAAATATTAATTAATTATAGCTTAAATTGGCTTTTTTATTGATAACATTTTGTGCCAGTTATGTGCAAAACTTTACATGTCCATTTTATTAATTGATTTTTTATATATGCTACCCACCTCTGATTTTTGTAAATGTGTTTATTATTTTTAAATATAAACAATGACCAATGGTAGAAAATTTTATTGTTCGATTGAGTTGAATACAGATTTTATGAGTTTTTCTGTAGACCTGTCGCGTTTTGCACCTTGGCGACTGATTTAAGAAAGTATTCTGTAAGTTTTTTAGAAAATTGTTAAATTTTTGAACCGCTGATATATTATTGTACTGAATAAAGTTCCAAGAAAGTGTAAAAATTTTTTTAAAAAATGTATTCACACCAACTGGACGACAAACTTTACTAACTAATTTTTATCTGTTGTGGGAAGTAAAAAATATAAAATTTTTCCATGACGATCGGATAGATTTGTTTCCACTGACAGTGAAAAACTTACCTTTGTATTAGCGTTTAAGAATACGTTGTCTATATAGTTTTTTCCTCTAGTTGCGAAGTTTACCATTTTTTTCAAATCGTATGTAGCAAATAAATCACAAAACTGACCGCATTTTTTACTCCTACTTCCAAATACAATACTAAAGTCACCAGGCATTATGACATTTTTTGTTTTTAAGGAATTTAAAACTTGCTTAATTTTAACTAAAAAATTTACAATATTTTTTAAACATCTGAAATTTAAAAGTGATTTCATTAAAATTAAAGAACCTCCTCCTTTGAAAATACTACGTAAAAATGACGATGCCACGATATAATTACAAATTTTTAAAACTCGACTTCGCCTGTTTTTAACCAGTGTTCTATCAAGCAGATAATTATATGTTTGTCGCAAAAGTATGTCTCCATTGCATTTGTTTATTTCTCACAGACTGCGTATTTTAATAAAGAATTTTTGTGTGTTTTTTAGAGCTGTCATTTTCTGTCGATTGTCTTTTTGACTTGTGTACATTTGTGTTATTTATAACGTGTTTATACTTGGTTATTACATTTTGGGAAAAAAATATCGCGTAACGTAAGTTCTGCAAGGCCACTTTTGTTCATCTAACGCTGCATTTAAGTTTGTAGAAAAAAATCATTCCTTTAAAAGAACTATAATGATCCGGATATTTTGATTGCATTTGTTCACATTCTTCGTCTTCTCTTTTTGTTTTCGGATATCGAGAAACGTATAGAAATGATTTCTTAGGTACCATGGTTAGTTCCGTAGATTTTGATTTACCCATTATATTGATTTTTATTTACAGTAGTCCAAGCAGTTTTTCTATGATTCTTATTCATATAGTTATCAGCAGAAGGATATTGAAGATCTAGTAATTCTAATTTGTTTAAATTATTATTTTCCAATTTGGTATCTGACATCTGTGTGGAAATGGGAGAAGAAGAATTTATTTGCTTTGTTGTTACTTTTGTAGATGTTGCTATTTGTTTTGTTTTAGGTTTAGTTGGTTTATCAGTTTCCAGTTTGTTAAGTTACTGATAGGCGGCATATCGTTATCTGTTTTCGATTTCTTTATAATTTCTTGTTGTAATTAAATAATTTCTTGCTTGTTTTCTGATTATTTGTATTTTGTCTAGAATTGTACTTTGTTTGTCTTGTAATTGCTGTTTAAGAAAGTAAATTTCTTGTTCCATGTACTTAATATTTGTATTTAAATCGTCCATACTTGTCTTACTGGTTTTTGAGTGTACAAACGCGTTATCACTTTCACAGCATTTAATAGTATTTTCTAGTGTATTTAGATCTTTTTTTTCAAAAAAATATTTGTGTAGCACATTATCACAGTTTATGCACCTTACAATATTGGTTATGGCACTTCGGTGGCATAATTTACAAATTATTTTATCCGAACCTCCAGATACGTCCATATTAGTTGGCTCCATTTTTATCGATTGATTAGTAACGTAAATAAAATGCTAAAAAACTTAAATATAAAAAAAAAACAATGCTTCTAAGTGATTTTTTAGTGGTTAAGAGATAAATATTAAACTGTTTATAATTTTACTTCAGCGTTTTTTTTATTAGCCTGATACATCAGATTTTCTACCTATCTGAATTGGTTCTAATAATTAAAAATACGCAATACCGTATTTTGTGTACGCAATTTTCATTAATATATTGAAACATTATTATCATATCGCATTATTGATACGTATCGTAATATCAATACGTATTAAAATATAGTAATATTTATAATATAAATTATTAAGTTATTATATTTAGACCTACTGTTCTTTTTGTTTATATAAAAATGTGTCCTTTTTTTACTAAGACGTGTTTTCCAACGCTATGTAATATGTAAGTGGCTATGTCACTACGTCGACTATATTAATTTCAAATTTCTATTGAGCGCAGTCGCGCGGGTTCTTAGTTTAAGAATTTTTAAGAAAATACATTAACTGTACAAATGTAGAATAATAAAGGTGCATTATTTAAGATTCTACAATTTAATTTTGCATAAGATTGAAAGATTAAAAAGTAATTTATACATATTTGGTGCTTTTCAAGCCGGATTAAAAAAATCTACAAGAATCTAGAATAAGAGCGTTTAAATTTCCATTGGTATTAAAGCCTGAACACCAGATTTAATCATATTATCGAATTTCAATGCAATCTCCTTAAGCATTGCGAAAATTCTTTTTAATTGTCTTAATCATAAACTAGTACAACTTTTCAAAGTACACTCTTGTTATTAAGTATGAATTATTAATTTTTTATTTTGCATGTGTGCATTCATAGTAGGTACGTAATTTTCGTGTATTTGCTATATGCAGTAGATAATTCCTGTACTTACATTTACACTGGTACGTTTATCGCTTATCCTTTACGCACACTTCCTGTACATTTCAACGTTTCGATTACATTGCCTTGAAACAAACATTGTATTTTCTTTAATTTTAAACGCATCTAAATAATTTATACTGGTTTTTAATTACCTTTTGATTACATTACTAATTAAGATGGCAAATTCAGGCAAACAAGATCAAATTAATCAATTATTTGCTCACTTACAATCTTGCGTTAATTCCTTAGAAAAAGCTAAAGATTTTATCAAGAAAACTTTATCCGACCCAATTAAAAAAATTCGCAATGAAATGTTTAAAATTAAAAGAATATAATTTGTTGCTGGAAAAGAAACTTATGTTCAAGCTTATGTCGAATTACAACGTAATCCCAAATTGAAAAATTTTATAGCGATAAAAGATTTCATTCAAACGCTAGAGCAACCGTTCCAACGATTAACGTAATTGTATCGTATGATGCAGAAATTTTTTTTATAAATGGCAATCACACTACTTTTCTTTCTAGATTTTGCAGCATTTAGTAGCTTAACGAACTTTGTGATACTTTGAGGTGGCCAACAAACCAAAATAAAAGTAGGTAAACCATATATTCAATTTACTTAACATAATACAACGTTGAAGCGTGCATTTACTACGAAGCTGGCATAAAGATTAGGGTACTTGCTGCCAACAAGGTAAGAAAGGGTAAAAAAAACGTACATACAATTCGGCAAGACCAACCACAAACGAACAAAATGTAAGCAATTCCTAACATTGGGTGAATAGAATTTAGATAAATTTTTATTTTATATTAATTGAAATAATTATAATAATGTTTACAAAAGTTTCCAATTAGTCAAAAGTTTTCCTAATTTATGGATAGAAACAGCAACAATAAAAACAATCTTTATCTGTTGTTAAAATAACGTTTTGTTGGCTTTAGTGCACAAGTTTTTCAGGCTAGTCTATACAGGGTGCCCACAAAATACGAGCATTAATTTTAACAGAACGCGGTTTAAGTCAAGTACAATCGATTTACAAAAAAAAGAAATTATAATAAAATTTTGAAAATAAGAAAGTTGCAATTTTAAAAAATTAAAAAAAAGGTTTTAGGACCACTGGCACATATGTTTATTCTTTGCATTTTTTGCTTGCTTAGTTCCACGACCTTAAGTTGTCCTGGTATAATTATATTACAAAAACATAATGACGCTTTCAAATTACCTGTATCTAAGTAATTACTATTACTCCAATAAATTAATGCTGTTTAATTTCAACAATAATAACATTTAAAAATACTTTCCATTAATAATAATTTAATAAGGTTTTTATTTAATACTGTCAAAATTTCAACGTATAAGTACTATCGATTTTTGTCAAATGTTCAAAGTTCTGCCCACCTTCCTGGATACACAATTTCACTAGACGCAACCACGAATTGGTGCAATTCCGTAGTCCATTCTGTTGACGAATTATTTCCGTGGCATTTTCTATTCGTTCTCGCAATTCTTGTGAGGTGTTAATTTCTGAGGCATACAAAATATTTTTCAACTGACTCCAAAAGTAAAAATCAATGGAGTTTAGATCCGGAGAACGCGGTGGTCAAGATACTAGTCCTCCACGACCAATCCACCTGTTTTGAAAAACATTGCTTAGATGTACCCGAACAGGACGACTAAAGCGTGGTAGAGCACCATCACGAAGAAACCACATTTGTTGACGTACATTTAACGGCACATCTTCTAATAGTTCAGGCAAACTATTTTGCAAAAATAATAAATACGATTGACCTGTCATACGTTTACGTAGCACAAAAGAGACAATCAACTGACCGCAGACAATACCTGCCCATAGATTTATAAAAAATCAATGTTGAAAATGAGCCCGTCTTGTTGCATGTGCGTTTTCAAAACTCCAAACGTGGCTGTTATGGAAGATAGACATTTCGTTTCTATTAAACGTTGCTTTATCTGTAACCAAAACTTGACTTAAAAAGTGTTCATTTATAGCGCATTGCGCATCCAGAAAAACGTTTTCATTATAAATTAAAACTATGTCTATTAATTCTTGATTCGAGAATTGAGCCATAATATTGATCACAATACAATAAATAAAAAATAACATAAAATAACAATTAAGAAGCAACGAACAATAAACAATAATACCAAACAACAAACAACAAATAAAAACAATCGCGGAAACAAAGTATATGCTAACATGAATGTAACAAAACTGAACAATGAATCTATTGACGAAACCTGTACCAATGACCTCAAACCTACAAAATTGCAATTGTACTTATGCTTCTGATAAGATGTATCACAGAAGTTGCTTAAAATGCGAAGGTGTATAGTCAGTGCCTCAGTGGTTCTCAAACAATTTTCCATCAAATTAAGAAAGCCCTAAAATCCGTTATTTTTAAACTTTAATTATTTTTTTTTGTAAATCGATTGTACCTGATTTTAATATATTCTGTTAAAAATAATCCTCGTATTTCGAGGACACCCTGTATAATTTCAAAACAATAATCAGTAATAAAATTATACATCAATATTTATTAATATTAAAATCTATTATTAACAAATAAAATGTAGTAATTGTTATTTATATATATGACAATGATGACGAAAAGCTTTATTAGAAAAAAAACTGAAGATGGAAGCTGCAATGTCTTGCAAAACGTCAGCTTTTTTGGGTTTACAAACGACAATACGACAATGGCCAAGTTCTACTTTTTGTTTTGGCTCTCAAGAAGAGACTAGGACCAAGCTTAAAGTCAATCGGGAAACGACAAACTTTAGTAAATGCGAGGCGCACTACTCCTGACACTGTGCGTATAGACGCCACTCGATTTACACTATCACTACCGGAATATAATTGTACAATGCGACCTAATTTCCAGCGTAGTGGTTGATGGTTGTCTTCTTTGAGAAGAATTAGCGTGCCTTCTTGCAGCTCGGAAACATTTGATCTCCATTTTACGCGTTGTTGAAGCGTTGAAACGTATTTCTTGCTTCAACATTTTATATGCGTTGGTGTAAACGTTGTATACCTTGGTAGCAGATAAGTCTAATTTTTTTCACTTTGATGACGTCCGGTAGAGACGTGAGAAGTTTTCCAATGAGAAAATGAGAAAGAATTAAAAGCTAGAGATCATTGGGATCAGAAGATAGGGCAAACAGTAGACGGCAATTAAGAGCTGCTTCTATTTGAACAAATAAAGTGGTAAACTACTCGTAAGTTAAAATTTCATTGCCTACGATTTGCCTGATGTGGTGCTTGGCTGATTTAATTCCAGCTTCTCAAAACTATGCGCGGGTATATAATGGTATTCAGTTCCCACACTAACAACCGCGTCAAACAATGATAAAGCATTTTTATTTAAAAATGTGGCTAATTCTTTAAGTTGAGAATTATTGCCAGAAAAGTTAGTCCTACTATTGGAGTAGACACGCAAGGACTTACCTCTGCAAGACACAAAACGTTGAAAAGTCATAATAAAAACCTCAAAAGGCAAACTTGTGACCAACTCTAAGTGCACAGTTTTCGTTACAAGGCAAACGAATAAACACAGATAAGACTTGTATCGTTTACATTCACGACCCCTTGCGATCCATAATTTGGAATGGTCCGCTATATTCATCCTTCGTAATATGAAAAGGTGCAGAAGGCTCTACACGAGATAGAGGTAGATCTCCTATAATGAGTGCTAAAAAGCTTGCCAAAAGTCAAAAACACTTAATACAGTCATGGACTACCCGTTTGACAAGACCTCGGCCTACATTTCTCCAGAATCAATCTCTTAGCGAAGATAGCAGTAATTGCAAAGCCGCATAAACCATTCGTAGATGCTCTCGACTAACAATAAGTTTAGAGAAGCTTTCTAGAAATTAAGCTAGGGTGTTTCCTATCAAAAGAAAGTTAAGAGTTATAAAGACGTTCTCCAAAGCGAATGACACCATTATTATCAAGAAAAAAATTTAAACTGAGAAGCGTTAATAACTTTTTTTGACCAAACGTAAGAGAGCTTATCTTAACTCAATGATTGAAAAAAAATTGTATTACGATCTTTAGGAAAGGTAGAACATTTTTTGCAAAATGAAAAACAAAAAACTATCACTATTTTGAAACAATTTAAATTGGAGCAGTTAGTGTTAGGTATTTGAAAATCAAGTACTGTAACACAAAATTTCAAGACCCTTTTTATTTTAGGAATGTTTGAGCTTTCAGGAAAAAAATTTAGGTCATGTAACTTTATGATTATAAGCAACTTTCGGCTTCGACCGCAAGACGTCAGTTTATTTGGGTTCACGAACGACAATACGGCATAGGCCAAGTTCTACTTCATGTTTTGGCTCTTTAGAAGAGACTAGAACCAAGCCTAAAAAGTCAGGGTATCGCTTATAATCATAAACAAAATAACCGCGAAAACTTAGGCTTTTATGTCATCAAGCTTCTTTCTCTGTCAATCATGATAGGCCGTGCCACCAACAGTCAGTAGTTCTTAAAGCTTGATGAGCAATACCTCTAGATAGTAAATCGGCCGAATTATCCTTGGTAGGCAGATGTTTCCAAACCGCATTAGACGTGCGTTCTTGAATGTTGGAAACGCGATTGAAAACAAAAGTCTTTAAGAGATTCGGCCTAGTTTTTAACCAACTAAGTACTGTAGTAGAATACGAGCATAAGTAAACTGCAAAAACTGTCATATTTAAAGCTTTAACTACTTGCCCTATTAGCTTGAATAAAAGAGCAGTGGCGCATAATTCGAGCCTTCGAATAGTGATGGGTTTTAACGACAAATTGTCATTCATAGTTTTATCACACGTAATCGAGAAAAAAAAAACGACGTGGAAACTATATAAAAGTTAAAAGTTTATAAACCTTCAGAAACACCAATTATAAAAAAAAACTGATAAATTTTTTCCAGATCGTGTTCAATTTGTAATGAAGTGAAGCATTGAAAGTTATAAACGTTCTAAGCACGTAACATCGGTTACTTTTGAAAAACTCTATTATTTGCAAACTATGTCGAAAACAACATTTGATTTTAAAATGTCCTATTTTTCTGATGATTTTGTAAAGCAACGATAGTCTAAAATTGCTGAGTTCAAGCTTTGTAAAAAAATTTTCTTCCGCATCACGAAGTATTTCAGCCCGATTTAATTGCGTATCGTCTTTGACTTCTTCTGGATTATTTCTAAATTGTTGTCAATTGATAGTTCCATTGGACCTATTCTCCATTCTGTTAAATTTTCGAAAGCACTCAGCCGCGATCACTAAAAAATGCATTGTCAAATTTTGATGCATTTTCTGGAGAGAACCTCTTTCGCGAAAAAATAAAACATGTTTTAAGTAAACACAATGACTTACTATATTACTTACTATTTAGTTTATCCCATTTGGTAACTAAATTCACTAAGAAACATATTCTGAAGTATTATCCAGTGTCTTTGGTGATTTTTATATAGAAGATTTTATATCTGGCGCCAATTTAGTAATTGAAGCTAAAAATATTGCAAACAAGGTTACAAAAGCCGTTTTGCTGTTCTTGACGACCATGTAGTTCAAAGTTCAATTTAACTTTTGATATCGCAAAAACTAAAACTTTAGAAATTCGATGAAACTCCAATTCCGATTGTTTTACTTACGATTTAAAACGTGTTGTCAATTTTACTAATTCTAAAAGAAGCATGTTATCTGTTCTTTCTAAATTATTTGATTCTCTTGGTCTATTACCTCCCATTATCGCAAAGGAAAAGATAATTATTTAAGCTCTTTGGAAATTCCAATTAACGTGGAACGAAAATAATTAGGTTTAATTACATAACGATTGGGCTTTTTTAGCAAAACGTCTTAACAACTCAACTACGTTGAGCATTTCTAGAATGTTGTTTTTACCAGAATTTAAAAATGTTGAATTACATGAGTTTTTCGGCGCTAGTACATGAGTTTACGGTGCTTGTCTCTACGTTTGATGTACTTTTGATAACAATATTTTATTCAGTTAATGTGTGCTAAAAGTCGTGTAGTTCTTGAAACGTGTTACCTTACCACAACTTAAACTTTAGACCGCTACACTATTAATCGATTTTGTGTCAAAGATGTCTATACATTTTTCAAAAATTTATTTTTGGTCAGATTCAAAATTGTTTTAGAGTAAATCAATTCCACACCCAACAAATATAAAATGTTTGTTGCCAATTGAATTGCTTCTATTTCAGAAACTACAGGCGCTTCTAACTAACATTGCGTTAGCAGTTAAAATAAACCTGCTGATTACATTTTTCGTGGTGCTACTATAAAAGATTTATCTGAGAACAAATTTTGAATTAATCAACTACTTTATTCGTTCAATTTTTTTGTCTCTGAGGTTATATCCAACCAGCATATTTTAGTCGTTCCTTTCCTAGAAAGTCGTTCATTGTTTTAAATTGTTTCAAAACAAGGCTTAACCAAACCAGCATTGGTATCAGTTTATTGACATCAAAATTTATAAAAGCGTTATACATACTTTTTTATATTGGTCGTTTTGCAAACGTTGCATAATATTTTTTTCGGCAATTATTAATCTGAAGATGGCAATTTATTTACTACTTGGACAGGAATCGAATATGTGTAGTTATCCATATAATCGTTTTTTGTATATTTTACACAAAAAACAGTTTGTAAAAAAAGATAAATTATTTTAGACATAATACTAATAATAAAGTAATTAAGTAATAATTCAACGTCGTGAAATAATAATAATTATTAAAGGTAAATAGATATAATTTTAGACTTAAAAGTTTCGCCACAGAACATATTATTTTTTATGGTAAATGGTGTACATAAAAAGAAGTATTAAGATATAATTTTATTTTATTATGGCGGTATTATAAACTAATCAGCATAATTTGCCGCATCCTCCTACGCACCGAAGCCTTAAGAAGAATGTCCGTTTTTGTCCTATGAAGCATAGCGTGGTATAGCCTTAGTTTTTTATTACTTTAAACGATGTCTACTACCATATAAAAATTCAAAATATTGTATTCCAATATATAATTTGTAATTACAAAGTTTTTTTATAAGTTCACATTTTCACTAAACATAGTACTTAAAGTTAAAAAATATAATCATTATCTACACTGTGCATATTTCTATTAATCAATATTGGAGCATATAACTTAATTCATACAAATTTGATAACAGAATGATGGAATAATCATGTTATGTGATAAGATTTTGGCATCACAGTGATATTCAGCTTTTTTATAGATTGTATCATTCTGATGTCTCAAAAATAATGTTGATGACAGTTTATAGATACCGATTTCATGCGGAATTTTTGACACAATTGATACCCGAGAAATGGTGTTAAAAGCATATCTTTTTACGAGAACTTTGTTATTTGGGAAATTAGCATCAACTGTCATATGTGATCTTCGATTTGCGCAATTTGCTATACAAACAAAGTTCTTACAGCAGCGGAGTAGATTTTCCTGGTTTTGTTTTAACGAAAAATCGCTTTACGCAAAATGCAAAACTCATAAAGACATATATTATATAACGATTTTTCTCAAACCGAGCTAGTGCAAACCAATTTAAGCAAATACTGGGTTAACCAAATGATTCAATGAAAGTTTATTTCCATTCTGGAGAATTGTGAGAATCAAACATAAAGCAAACAAAATTGCACTGTTTAAAAGTAATAAGAGACGCTAATTTAGCTTTTGAAAACTTGTGTACTGTATTAACCCAAATAGAATCGACATTAAATTTTAGTCCTTTTTCTAATTGGAGTTTTTCTTCAGACTTTTTCAGAGTAATAATTAGAATCAGTTATGGAAAATTGATTGAATTTATTTCATCGAAGTTCTCCAACAATTTTAGAAGTAGTGGCTCAGAGAAGTTTTACCAGAATTTTAACGATGCACGAAATGGCAAAATGTTTTAACGCAACAACTACAAGCAAGTTTCTTAATATTCTTGTCTAAACCGAATGCTGTTTTTTATTCATTAATCAACCACACGAGCAGTTTAACTACACCCTGGAGATGATAGTATAGTGCGCGTAGTTATAATACGTACATACGTCTAAAGCCACTATATAAAATGTGCATTTTTAATTTTCAAAATTAAGTTACTATTGTGTATATATTTCAATTTATTCGAGCTCTTATTGTATTCCTTTCCATTATAATTTACACTTAGTTTTCTTTTTGAAATTTAACATTTTAAGGCGGGCGGCATAGTTACGCCACTGATCTATATTAATTTCAAATTTCTATTGAGCGCAGTTGCGCGGAATTTTAATTTGATAAGTTTTAAAAAAATACACTTTCTGTACAACTGCTAAATAATAAATTATTCAAGGTTTTATAATTTAATTTTGCATAAGGTTGAAAGATCAAAAAGCAATTTATCCAGTAAGGGTCGGCAATACCGTGTTACCTGTCTCACATAAATATGCAGTTCATATCAACATGTATCGAAATATTTATACGTATTCTTACGCAGAAAAAATGTTAATAAAGAAATTGTCTTGAAATCGTAACGAAAATATGTTATGCTCGACTAAAAACTCAGTGTCGAGTGATGGATTTTTTTTCACACAGAAATTCAAACTTTGGAATTATTAAAAAAATAAGAATAAAAATAAAAATTAGTAATGTGCGCCAGACAAAAAAGATTCGTTAATTGTTAATTTACTTTTCCAGCCTTTGTCAACCAGAAAGTACGCTGTCGGGTGGATGTACTTTTGAAACTTATCTGAAAGTATATAAATCGCTCAATCTGTAATAATAAATTTAAAACACAGCACAAAAGGTCGATTGAGTAAAAGGTTTCTTGCAGTGTAAAATTCTGACATTTATTATAGGAACAAAAACATGTTGCAAAATTTAAAAGTAAACAAAACAAAATTGCAAATAAAATTAAACAAACAAAATAAAACTACACAATTTTTAAGTGAATTCAGGTAACAGCCCAATAGAAATTATTAATGCACTTAAGGTAAAATAAGTCGAATTAAAAAGGGTTTTGTACGCATATTAAACTAATATTTGTTAGAAAAATAAAAAAAGTAAAATATAATCACCACATAATACGCCAGGCAATAAAGTAAATTCGATAAAAATAACCAATACATTGCACACGAGAGTCAAAGTTATTTGACAACGATGGCGTAGAATATTTTAAAACAAATGGAACTACTTAAAATTTAAATAATATTTTGTACAAGTAAGAGGTAAGAGTATGGAAGAGGTGTTTAATGTTAGATGCCAACAACTAATTCTAAACTAGTCTAAAATACTTTAGAAGATTTTGTTTAAAAAGTCGAATGTTGTAAAGAAAATTAATACATATCAATAAAAACCATATTTTACTCTTTTGTTCTTTTAGTGCAACAGTTTGTGGTCGTAGTATGTTATGCTATTTCTACATTTACAAAATTTCTTTTAAAACGTAGATAATTTTAAATTAAGTAAGATAAATTTTAAAACGTACGTAAAAACCCAAGTTTCCATAAAAAAATAATTGACATAACTTGCACTAATCGCGTTTATAAACAATTCTTTTTGCTTGCATATTGTATTGTTTGAATTTGAAAACTCACAAGTTGCAAACACTAACCCTGCAAGTCGTACGGTTTAGAAATATGCATTCAATGCCTAGTAATTCTAATTCTATAAACACTTGAATATCACATTTTAGGGATTGCATTATTTTTTATACAAGGTGTATCTCATTAACATGTTGTTATTTTGGAAGGTGAAATTAAAGCATAATTACAAGCAAAAATTGTCAAAATAAAAATTCCATTAAAACATCAAAAAAAAATTTTAGCAAAATAAATTGTAAATTACAGATTACATTAAATCTCATAAAATTGTTAACACCATAAATAAAACAAATTTCGTTGATAATAGAAATAATAATAAACACAAAATATAGTTATCGGACATAAAAACATTGCTGTGGTTAAATTGAATTGCTATTATTATTTTTAAGTAAATTAGATAATATCTAAAAAGTTACGTATTTACAGATGTTTAAATGTAAGTAATGTTACGTAGATGTATCATACTTCAATAAATCAATAAATGAAAGACACACCGTACTATGAGACATGTTAACTGTGCGAAGTATTTCTCTAGTACAATTTATTATGTGCAATACCTGTACGTATGTACCGGGTGTCCCAATAAGAATGGTTCTCGGCCATACATCAAAAACCGTTTACAGTACAGATACGTGTAAAAAAATTTATAACAAAAGTGGCCTCGAGAAAAACCTGGAAATAATTTTTAAGTTTGTATATCTTCCTCTAGAGGGCGTAATTGAATAAAAAAAAATTTAAATGCCAAATTTTACAAAATTAACCAAAGTAAGGGGCATAACAAAAACAATCAACGCATTTTTAAAAAAAAATTTGTGCATAGTTCATGTTACAAGTTTTAGTTTATCTACTCAAATCAGGGGTAGGTAAAAATGGGAATTTTGTTATAAAAAACGCGCATAACTCTGCTTCTACTAAAAAGATTTTTGTAAACTTTGCCTTTTTGAAAACAGCTCTTTTCTACCAGTCTGAGAGTAATAATTTTGACATAACCCAATGAGTAACATGCACGTTAGAGGGCGCTGTTTAAACTTTTTTTAAATCTAGTTTTTTTTTTAAGAATATTAATTAAGAGTATGCAGTTTTATTTGGTGATTATAAAAGTAAACCTAATTAGCAACATAATATCTTTTTTCTGTTTTAAGATATTAAATTTTATGCATTTTTCTTTGAATATAGATTACCTACTATGGTTGTAGGTACGGAACGGATTTTAAAAATTTTTGAACTAATTAAAATTGACTTTCTATTAATAATAATTTCAATTATTATTTCAATATCACTGTTAATGTTACTGGGAAACGGCGTTAAGGCATGTAAAGTGGAAATATTATATAATATCAATATATAATATAAAAAAAGGCAATTAGTGTTGTTACAGCGACAATTTACTTTATTGTCCACAAATTGTCGTTTTTCTTTTTTTTGTGCCTTAAAAACTATTCTTAAATTACAGTTAATTCTACTCCTATTCTAAATTTGCATATTTCTTCGTTTGAATTTCCCTCTTTTGATTCTCTTTTCAAAAATGTTCTTATCACAGGAAGTGTGATTACTTTTGAATAGAACTAGGCTTTCCCCACAGTTCTTATCTTTAATTTTGTTTCCTTTTGACAATTGTGCATGGTGGTCTTGAGGTACTCGTTTAAACCTTATTTTGGGATTTATTCAAGCCATCCTGTTAAATTATGTGAATGTGGTCATTGGAATTGTTAGTTTGAATATCGTAGACCCATTTACACTCCAGATTTTCTGGGATTTGAGCGCATTTTGTCAAACCACTTTAAAGCCACCCACCACCTACGGTAAGATTTCATTAATTTCCACTTTTTAACTTTATTTATTTCATGTCTTTTAGGCTTTTTTTTCCTCATTAAACTTCTAAACGTAAAATTCAGTTTTGATAGTAAAGTATATGTTTCGAAGATACGCTATCGTACATCACCTTTTAAGTATCGGCTCTATTCTACCCGCAAACAGCTGCAGTGTGGCCAGAAGCCTATTCCGTTATTGCCACCAGGTAACAAAAACTAACCACAGGAACATCGTTACCCCATCCATCGAAGGAGATCGAGAGTGGCAACCCCTTATCGAACCACTGAGCCAGGCACTTGAACCCACGTTTCCACCAAGGAGGTTCTCCTCTCGGTTGTATCTTCTCTACACAGGTCAGAGGGTTTTAGTTTTTACCTAATCTTAAGCGCACAGATTAGAGGTTATGTTTACGATGTAATATAAAGAATATCTGTTTACCTGCGAAAGCTGATTATAAGTCGATTGTCGCTGTTACAAAGTATTACTACCGCACGTGTCCCACATGAACGTTTTCTGTGTTAATTATAATTATTATATCTGCTATCATACGAAAGTGTATTATATTTAATTTTTAGGTTAAGGTTAAGTAACTTGAACTAAGCATTAATTGTGTCGCGACTACCGTCAACGGGAGCCGGAATAAAATTTGAATTTATTTATTTTCATGTAAATATTATGGAAAATAATGCGGGACGCTTAGCTTATACGTTTGTTTTAACTTAATGCGTACTATTTCGTCGCGGTTTTGCACGTATCGAAAGGCCTTACGAACGGAATACTCACCGCTGACATTATTCAGTAACGACGCAGGTAATACTTAAGTGTCAATTATACGACACTTGCCCCGCACTATTGCGTTCCGATTTTTTGTGTTGTTTTTTTTTTAAATAGGTTTGGTAATTTGATGATTTTTTTTTAATCTGGTTCTCTGCGAAAGTAAATCATTTATTGTCGAGTTCTGTCTGGGTTATGGATAATAGTCGTATCTAATTATTTTTTTTTGTTTACATGAATAAATTAAGTTGACAGTAAATTTGATTTCTGTTCCCCTTTTTGTCACGAGTTGTGTGGAAGTGTTAAGCTAAATGTTCAAATTGTAGCCCATCATTTTTGACGCAAGTGTTTACCCTTCGAAGTGTAGATTGAACAGCAGTATCAATTTCTGCTCTTGAAATATTCTGAATGGCATTTCGTATTCTCTCGATCATATTGTCTCGAGTAGTTGGCCTAGTTGCAAAAACAAGCTCTTTAATCCGCCCCCAGAGATAATTGTCTAAGACAGTCAAGTCTGGCAACCTGGCTCGCCAAAAAAAAACTTTCACGTCTTATCCATCTATCAGAGTATGTATTTTCTAAAAATTCTCTAACATCTCTGGAATAATGCGCCAGACAACCATCGTGCTAGAACAACATGGACCTACGAATTGCTAGGAGTATATCTTCTAGAAGAAGAAGCAATTCATTTCTTAAAAAAATTAGGTACCGTTCCCCATTAAGTAAAGTATCAAAAATAAAGGGTCCAATTTTCCGACCATCTAATATACCACACCATACTTTTACAGACCATCGAGCCTAATGTTGAACTTCTTCCATTCAGTGTGTATTATTTTGTGACCAATAATGAATATTGTGACGGTTTACCGTACCATCATTTTTAAATGTAGTTTCATCTGACCATAAAATACGTGGCAATAATTGAGGGTCGTCAGATATATCTAGTAACCAGTTGCAATAATCCAACTTTCTATCGTAATCACGATTATTCAAGCATCGATGCAGTACTAAATGATATGGACGAAACCTAAAAGAAATATGACATTCTATCTTTCTAGGATTATGAAATCAATAAATTAATATGTTACAATATAACCATGCCAATAAATATTATTGTGTAGGTAGATCTTGATAAAAAGACATAGTAACTACTTTTAACTTTCCATTTAAACAATTTACCTGTGTTTTTTCAAAATACGGTTAACGGTGGTTCTGCTTATTCCCAAGTCTCTAGCTATTGCTCTGATGCTTAAACGGGGGTTAAATTGCACATATGCCAAAGCGTTTGTTGTGTTTTCATTTGAGCGACCTCTGCTGCGTTTTCTATTAACAGAGAGATTTACATTTCTCGTCGTTTTTAAATGGTCTATGAATCGACCAAAAGCTCTGCTATGTGGAGGATATCGTATTGCATACACCCTAGCCGCAACAGTTGCATTTCACATGAATTCAAAATACGTGCCTATCATGTAAAATGCTTCATGGTTTGTAAAAATCAATTTAACTTTTAAGTAAATTTTATATCGAATTTAATACGAACAAATTGCAATGAAACATAAATAAACAAATTACTATGTTTAATTATTTGATATATGAATGTCTGTTTGTTTTTTTTTGCATGACCCACTACTTATTTTTATTTATTTCCACTTTAGCTTTCTTAACGCCGTTTTCCAGTAAGATTAACAGTAACAAAAATAATTGAAATTATTATTAATAAGGTAAGGAAAGTCAATTTTAATTAGTTTAAAATTGTTCTCTCAGTTTCGTACCTACAACTGTAACGTTCCGTTACTATATTTACTTAATTTTAAACTAATTTAACAAATTGTTGCGTATAAACTTTAAGACTAATGGTTAGGTCTCAAAATCAAACTATTTGGCATCTTTGACTTTGGAAGTTAATTGACCAATTTTTGCAATTTTTCTAATTGTTTAATTATTTCTTTGCATCTTTTGTTAGCGCGCGCTTTATCTAAGAAACTACCTGATAGTCGACGTTACACAACCATAGTAGGTAATCTATATTCAAAGAAAAATGCATAAAATTTACGCTTTTTTTAAGATTTCTCAAGACATGAAAAATATATCGACATGCAGGTTTTACTATTTTGTTGCTAATTGGGTCTACTTTTATAATCCCCAATTAAAACTGCATACTCTTATTTAATATTTTCCAAAGAAAAGTAGATTTAAAATAAAATTTAAATAGCGCCCTCCATCGTGCATTGCATGCACATCATTGATTTACGACAAAATTATTTCTCTTACATTGGTGGAAAAGAGCTGTTTTTAAGAAGACTAAGTCTGCAAAAATTGGTTAAGTAGAACTGGAGTTTTTTTATAACAAAGTTTCCACTCTTACCCACCCTTTATTTGAGTGGATAGACTAAAACTTGTAATATGAAATATACACAGATTTTTTGAGGATGGCGTATAATGTATTTGTTATGATCCTTCCCAGTAAACACAAAATTGATAATGTTTAGTAATAGTTTCAAAACAAAAAATTTATGATTCACTCTTGTTTCAATCATAAAAGAAACCTAACTGCAATAAAATAGCTATAAGTCCATCGCTGTTTCACTTATTTGAATCAGTATAGTTTCGGTATTTTAAATTCAAAGCTGTTGCAAAACAAATGTTGCATTCGGTTTACGTTTTAAAAGCTTCGTTTTTGAAGTGATACTAAATGATGAATAAATATATGATTTTCTTGTTTCAATAATGAACTAAAACAGTTTCAATAATATAATAATACATTTTCGAATGCACGTTTCAAATTTTATTGCACAATAAATATTTTTAAATACAATATCACATTGAGTTTTTTACATATTGCAACTTTCTTTGATGTGGTGTTTTCACGGAAGCCTCGAAAACTGCATCAGTTACTGTTGGGTAGCAACTTTTAACCGCATCTGTAACATAGAAATAAATATTTCATTTATTTACATACATAATCATAGAGTTACACAAAATTAATTACATTTTTTTAATCAAAAACAACACAAACTTAATATAAATATCACTTTAGCAATCGTAAGAAAGTTATAAAAACACTGTGAATACCTTTAGCTGTACATAATCGTATAGAAAACTTGAAGAATTGAATTGTAGTTATAAATCCTAAAGTATCATCAGATTTACGCAATAATCTACCTTAACGCAACCATGTGTGTTAGTTTACATTTTTTTAATACAAATTAAAACATGATACATAAAAAACAGAAATGATCATAATATTGATTACATTTATGGAT